>OZ007501.1:130366750-130966750 GCA_963931805.1 Microdon myrmicae
CACGTTTTAAAGGGCTTGTAATTCGATTACAATTTATATCGGAATTAAGAGTGGATTGCACGTTGCAAAGCACAGAGGGGCAGTTATTGATGGATTTATGCCCTTACAGCATTACAAAGAGCTTGTGACGTTTTGCAATAAAAGGAACATATTCCTTGTTTCGCGTTTCAGTTACAGTGCTGTTAATTATATAAACAAGGTTTAATGGGTTTCCCTTACAAAGCCTTCCTAAATCTAATGATACACATATATGTACCTTGCGCCTTCGTTAACTTCCGAAAATCCCATAAAATGTAATCAATAATGCTAAACCCCATTCCAGTTCGTAAATTGCGAATAAAAATGACTCGTTTTGGCCAAAGTAAAAGGTGTGTTTATGGGTTCTTGTTATTTACATTTGTGTTTTATAGTTACGCTACATTAAGTTCTGTTTGGAGGAAGGGTGTTTTTTTGTGAATTTAGGAAGAAAACGAATATACACGTTTTAATAAATTATCTGACATATGTTTGACATTATAATGAATACGTTATCTAGCGATTGTATTGCCAGATAGTGAACAATAGTGAGAACTAGTTTTTAGTACTTTTCAACACCTCGTCCAGTTATTGTGAAGAAACCCCTGTCCGCCACCATGTCCACCCGTAGAGTCATTGTCCAATGGAAACACGACAAACTTGTTTCAATATTTATGATCGTGTACGGATTGTAGCTCTTCGCATCAGATCGTCGTCTCCAGAATGTGCTTCCAAGATCCAGCCATTGAGTGGGTGGTGCATGTTCATCTCGAACAAAGACCAGGTCTCCCACTTAGATGTCGATTTTGGCTTGTTTCCACTTGTTTCTTACCTGGAGCTCATGTAAATACTCACAGCCCTCCTTTTCCAAAAATCCTGCTGCATTTCCTTGCTCCCCCCCCCCCCCCCCCCCCCATTTTCGCACCCCTGTTCCTCAGGCGCTGATACTCTGGATTGGCCCTCCTTTTCCAAAAATCCTGCTGCATTTCCTTGCCCCCCCCCCCCCCCCCCCCCCCCCCCCCCCCCCCATTTTCGCACCCCTGTTCCTCAGGCGCTGATACTCTGGATTGATTCATAATCTTTGGAAAGTTTTTGGCGTTTGAGTGGCATAATGTTCATCATGAAAATGGATATGACCTGCAATTCGTCACGAATCTAGTGGGGCTCCTACTACAAGCGCATAACACTTGTAGTGGTTGCTTTCGTTTAACTGGTTTCAACTTGTATCTTTTTCTGAGGCGGTTTTGAATTTCTGTGTCGCCATTTCAATGAAACGGGAATTTCACGTCGATCTTTGCCACATTCGCGGCCTAAGAAGCAATTTCTCCTCCGTGTCTGCCCACGTCTCTAATCAGAAACCAGCAATCCTTGCACTTAGCGAGACTCTGGTAATAACTGATACAGATATTTCTGATTTTAATATACCCGGTTATAACTTAGTGCCTTTGTTCTTTCCACGTCGCGGTTTAGCCGCATACATACGAAATGATATTGCTTATCAGCTTCTTCCACAATATGGCATTTGATAGAATTTAATTTTCTTAATAGAAGCCCAAACTTGAATAGACACGCATCCTTTAACGAATTTGATGCTCTATCTGATTCTATCGACAAAATCTTGACCCTATATCCGTATCCTGAAGTCGTTATTGCGGATGATTTCAATGTGCATGACTCTCAGTGGCTTCGTCACTCCAGACACACAACACGTGAAGTTCAGTATGTTCAGTTCTTTGCTGAGTCAAATAATTTAACACAACTCGTCAATGAGCCAACACAAGTACCAGATATAGATGGTCATTCCGCCAACACACTGGACCTGTTTATAACCTCCCGCCCAAACAAATACACAATTGAAGTTTCTTCGCCCTTAGGCACTTCAGACCACTGTGTTGTCTCAGCTAAATTTGCTCTAACCAATAGCAACTTTAACGAGAAAACTCCCAGAAGAACAGTATGGTCATATGAGAAAGCCAACTGGGAAGGTCTGAACCACTTTTTTGACAAGTTAAATTAGTCGTTATTTGTCCTCAATAACGATGTTGACTCTATATCGGACACATTGACAGACACGATTCTGTTTGGCTTGCGAACCTTAATTCCATCATCATCATCATCATCATCATCATCATCGGCACTACAACCGGGAACCGGTCTTGGCCTTATTTAGCAAGTCCTGAGGCTTGTTAAATTTTTCCATGATAATTTGTTTTTCCGGGCAAGGTCATTAGTCTTGCGCCAGAGGCTCCCCGACGGGGAAACGAACCCCGGTCTCGCGCGAACCTTTATTCCACGCAGGGTAAGGACTATCAAACCCAAGCGAAATATGTGGTTCGAATCCGGGTGCAGAGAAGCCATTAAGGTTAAAGAGTTAAGCCCTCGGTTGTATAAATCAAACACTACTGAAGAACACCGGAAACGATTCAAGAGATCTAGAAGAAATGACTGCAATGCGTATATTCGACGCGCCAAGTTCTTGCATGACCAGAGAGTGAGACAAAAAATACTACACTCTCCCACAGGTAGTAGAAACTTCTGAGCATTCGTGAAAAACATACAAAACTCAGTCTCCGCATCCATTCCTTCGCTAATAGTCGATGACAGACCAATCACCAGTACAATAGAGAAAGCGAATCTACCTGCTGCTCATTTTGCAGCCAACTCAACACTGTTTGATACCACATCAGTTCTGTCTCAAGTTGAGCATAAGTAGCACACCATGAGCCAGATCCACTTCCGAACGCGCACTGTTGCCCACGTACTCAAGGAGCTAAACGCACACAAATCCGTTGGTCCGGACGGCATTCCCCCAATCCTCTTGAAGATGTGTTCCTCTTCACTCGCTAAACCACTGCGGAAACTTTTCCATTTGCCTTATTCTACTGGCCATTTCCCAAATAGATGGAAGTCAGCGAACATTTCCAAAAAGGGTGACAAATTGTCCCTCTCTTCTTATCGACCCATAGCACTAACCTCTATTCTCTCGAGGGTAATGGAATCACTGATTAACCGTCAATTTTCGAAATATCTGGAATCAAATGACTTCCTCAATGACCGTCGATATGTCTTTCGTAGCTACCGGTCCACAAGAGATTTGATGGCGTACCTTACCGAAAAGTGGAGTCGTGCCATCCACTACTTCGATGAAAGCAAGGTTGTTGCACTGGATATAGCCTTTGACAGAGTTTAGCATCCAGCCCTTTTATCAAAATTACATTCATATGGAATGGACAGTTCCCTGATCCAATGGATAAGAGACTATTTTTCTGACCGTCCAATCCAAATGGTTCTTGATGGTGTCAAATCGGCCTCCCAACAAATTAATGCAGGTGTTTCCCAAGGGTCTGTACACCCACCCACTCCTTCCTCATCTTTATAAATAATCGCTTGTCCAATACCCAAAACTCAATTCATTCATTTGCTGATGATAGCACGTTCAGTTTCTCATACGTACACTCCCGTCCAAATTCTTCGAACGTCACTACAAACGAGCAACTTATGCTTGATACGAGGGTTGCCTTTTATATTTCGGGATTAGAGAGCAAAAACAAATATTGATCATCGAAAATCACTTTATTGGTTTTCAAAATATTCCCCATGAAGATCTATACACTTTTGCATGCGTTTGAACCAATTGTCGAAGCAGCTTTGCCACTCTGATTGAGGTATCTTCAACACATGCATTCTGAATGCAGCAACCGCTTCTTCAGGTGTCGAAAAACGTTGACCTCTCATAGATCATAGATCGAACGAATCGGCTCATTCTAACCGCGACCTAGAAAATAGGGCTCTCCAAACACGTATTTCGCTATTGGAAATTTTTTCGCTTTAGTGAAAATAATAGAACGGATTCCCCTCTTAGAAATCTAAACACTAGCATATTTGTACACAAGGATGAAGTGACGGACATTCTTAGATGGAATAAATGAATGCAGCAACCGCTTCTTCAGGTGTCGAAAAACGTTGACCTCTCAGTTTATTTTTTACGTACGGGAATAAAAAGAAGTCATTCGGTGCCAAGTCAGGACTATACGTCGGATGACCCATCAAATCGATGTTTTGGGTGCTCAAAAATGCAGTTGTCGCAGCCGATGTGTGAGAGCTCGCATTGTCGTGGTGAAGAGTGATCCGTCTTCGGCGGTTGGTTTTCCTGATTTCTTGGAAGACAACTGGCAAACAAATGGTTGTGTACCACTCAGAATTGACTGTTCTGCGTTGTTCTAGTGGTACGGTTGCGACATGTCCAGTTTTTCCGAAAAAACAGGCGACCATTTGCTTGGAAGTGCTTCGTGCGCGAACAACTTTTGTTGGATTTGGCTCATCTTGAAACACCCAGACAGTCGACTGCTGTTTACTTTCGGGCTCATACGCGTAAATCCACGATTCATCACCTGTCACGATGTCATAGACGTGTTTCGAAGCACCGCGACCGTATTTTTTGAGCATTTCTTTCGACCAATTGACACGAGCCTTTTTTTGGGCGATTGACAAATTGTGTGGGATCCAGGGCGAACAAATTTTTTTGACAGTCAAATGTTTATGCAATATTGAATGTAAGCTGGTCCCACTAACGCCTAAGGTTGTCTCAATCTTACGATAGGTCACATGACGATCTTCCAATATCAGTTCGCGCACAGCATCAATGGTTTTCGGAACAACAACTGATTTTGGACGACCTTCACGAAATTCATCTTGGAGTGAACTACGACCACGATTGAATTCACCATACCATCGATAAACACTGGTCCTTGATGGAGCTTCATCGCCAAAAATTGAATTAAGTTCATCCATGCACTGTTGCTGAGTTAATCCACGCCGAAAGTTGTAAAAAATAACCGCACGAAAATGTTGACGATTTAATTCCATTTTTGGGCCGAGATGAATCTTTTAAGTTACTGTAAACAACACAAATAGCGCTCGTATGTCAAAACGTTCTGAGTGCGTATAACCTCAAAAATGTCCAACTTTACGACAGAGCTGTCAATTGCCGGATTGCAACACTAGGGTTGCCAAACCCCGAAACATAAGAGGCAACCCTCGTATATTGAATTCGGACCCCAACAAGAATCATCAATGGGGATTATCTAACCGATAAGAGTGCCTTAAAAGCTCAGTGCTGCCTCTTGTTGTCAAAGGCGAACCACAAAGTAAATATACTGTCGATGAATGGCACGTCCATCGACGAAGCCAAGGAATTATCAATCCTCGTCATTCGAATTAATTCGACTCTTAATTGGAACGACCAAATATTTGAAGCTGCGAAAAGTGCGGCTAAATGTATGGGGTTCAGTTTGCCTAAAGCGGACACGGCGATGTTCGACTCGTGTTTATGCCACGATACATTCCCACAGATCGTGACGCCGAACAATTTCATGCTTTCCCCAGATTCGAAAGCCTGGCCAATCATCATCGACTATGGGACCGATGATCCACTTTTCTTTGCCAATGTTGTATGCTGTGTGTTGGTTGCATTGAAGTCGACGAGATTGGCCTTTCCGCACTGCAGGGGATTATATTATTCTATCTATAATTGTTACAAGTCAAGCCTATCCGCAACAGCAGGATCTCCATTATCTTCAGTATACCGAAAAATCCATCCATCCAAGCCAGTTTTAAGTTCCGTTTAATTTCATACGAGCGTGGGGTGAATAGTTTCCGAACTGACCTATAGATGCCGCCAGCAGGACTAATTTTTGGCTTGTATTATATAGTACCATGGCGCAAGGCTAATAACCTTGCCCGTAAAAATAAATTATTATGGAAAATTTCACAAGCCTCGAGATTGGCTAAATAAGGCCAAGGCCAGATCCCGATTGTAGTGCTGATGATGATTCTATAGTACTATGTTTCATTAGCTTGTATATACATTTTCAGGTCAATTGCTTTGTTAGTATACATTTGAGAGCTAAGCCCTGATATTCCCACAGACCGTGACGGCGAGCAATTCTAAGCTTTCCCCAGGTGCCTGGCCATTCATCATCAGCTATGGAACCGAGGATCCACTTTTCTTTGTGAATGTTGTATATTGTGCCTTTGCTGCATTGAAGTCGATGAGATTGACTGCGGGGCCTTATCCAGATCCCGGTTTAGAGAGTCGAGCTGGCTACATCTCAGCTGATAAGACGTGAAAGATGTTCGAAAAATGTCTCTAGTCGAACGTCATTGGGGGCGGTAAAGACGACAAAGAAATTTAACAAGATTCTCCAGCACGACCTTCAACCACATGCTATCCAAGTTATTGGGTTTTAACGCCTCCATCTTTGGGAAGCTGGATCAGACCCCGTGAAGACGCAGACTTTGCCCTTAAAACAGAATCTCAAATGCAAGTCGTATCCTGAGCAACGAAGATATGTCGAATCAGTTGACGAATCGACCTGGGTCTCAGTTAAAGCAACGATATCGGGTTACCTGTTTGCAAATATTAGTGGATGACGTTTACATTCGCATTGGTGAAACCGATGCCCTTAATGTTAGAAAATGCCGTTATCAGTCGAAAGTCGACAGAACGCGATTATGCGATGACGAAATCTTAAAGTTCGGTTATTTATCAGAATATTTGCCTGAAATAGCCTCCCGTATTGGTGAAACCGATGCCCTTGATGTTACAAAATGCTGTTATCAGTCGAACGTCGACGGAGCCTCGAGAAAGAGTCCAATTATGCGATGACGAATTTCTTAAAGTTTGGTTATTTATCATATTATCTGCATGATGTTCCCCCCGACATAGTCCCCCTCGAAGATCCGAATGGGAAACTAGTTTACCTCCGAAATTCTTTATCTCAGAAGGCACCGTCATGACATCTTCGTGTCAGTGCGGGTCATCTGCCATACATCCGAAATATGGCCGAAGATTTCTCCCGACGATGTCGAGGAATGTACAGCGTGACGGGGTGGTATCTCACCTTGGGACCGACTAGTGTTTAAGTGTTTAGTGAAGGCAGAACCCTCATATATTCAGCTTAGTACAGGCGATAAAACTTAACAACTATCTTAAAACTATTCTTATATATATGAACTATGATTAAAAAGAAAAAAAAGAGGGGGGTATGTTTGGCGAGTTGGTTACTGGGTTTATCCACCAATCATCACTCATTCATTCGCCTCGCTTAGTACAGGATGTAAGTGGGCATGGTCAGGAAGGGGAAAGAGAGGAGATGAAGTTTGAGAGCAGTAGAGGTAAAGTTGAAATCGAAGGAGGTAGGGTAGGAGTTTGCCCACCGCAGCATTCGCGAGATGGGTTCATTAGAGCCGTAAGAAGTGGGATGGGGGGCGGGGGGGGGGGGGGGGGGGGGGGGGGGTGGGGGAAGAGATGAGGGTTTCGCAGGTTACGGGGGTTAGTGTGAAGTGGAATGATGGAGAGCAAACTTTGGCAGTTGATTGTGCCTGAAAGGAGACAGTGGACGAAAAGGATATCGGCATGAGTTCTGCGCTCCTCAAGTGTGTTGAACTTGATCAGATGGAGTCGGCTTGTGTATGGCGGGAGAATCCGAGGATTCACCCAGTTCAGTCCGCGGAGGGCAAAACGCAGAAAACGACGTTGCACGTTTTCGATTCTGCGTACATGCGACGAGTAGTGTGGGGACCAGACCTGACTGGCGTATTCAAGAAGGGGGCGGATGAAGACTATGTAGAGAGAACGGGAAACGTAAAGATTAGAGAATTCTTTAGACCAGCGTTTCAAAAACCCAAGGACAGAGTTGGCCTTAAGAATAATATCATCAATATGCGGGATGAAGCTAAGCTCCCTGTCAAATAAGATCTCGAGGTCGCGTATCGAGGGTACAGATGATATCTGCTGGTTTAGCAGGAAGTAGGAACGTGGGGGGGGGGGGGGGGGGGGGGGCGTTTGTGGGAGAAGATGATGGAGTGACATTTGACAACGTTGAGTTCAAGGCAGTTATTACGGCACCAAGTTGAGAAGCTGTCGAGGTCCGTTTGGAGAAGTGAGGAGTCGAGAGGAGAGATGATCGTTTTGTAGAGTTTGGCGTCGTCCGCATAGAGGGAGATGGATGAGTATTTAATAATGGAGTCAACATCATTGATGGTAAGCATAAATAGGAGGGGACCAAGAAGCTGCCTTACGGAACCCCTGACGTGGGAAGAAAAGGATTGAACAGGGAGAATCTGAATTTGACATGGTAGGATCGATCTTTCAGATAAGAAGATAACCACTTGATCAATGGGGGTTCGAAACTTAGGGAGGACAGCTTAAAAAGGATGAGATTATGGGAGATTTTGTCAAAGGCCTTGCTGAAATCGGTGGTGATTACATCGACTTCGTTACCATTCTCTAAGGCACGGAGAGTATGGGATGAGAACTCGATCAGATTCGTTGTGGTCGACCTGCCCGAAAGGAAACCATGCTGGTTGGATGAGATGATGGATTTACAACGGAAAGATAACGCGTTGTAAAGAATTCATTCGCACAGTTTGGAGATATGAGACAGTTTGGCGATGGGACGGTAGTTGCTTATACCGTTTTTACGTCCTTTTTTATGTATGGGGGTGACATAGGAGGATTTCCAAATACTAGGGAAGATCCCTTGTGTAAGGGATAGGTTGAATATCTTTCATATCGGGGAGGGAAAGAGAAGTGGAACATTTCTTTAAAAATACAGCCGGGAGTCCATCGGGGCCAGGGCTGAACTCGTCTTTGAGTAAGTTTCATTTCTCCTTAACTACGTGACGCTGAATAATTTGAGGGGTGAAGTTATGGTTATGGAGTGGAAAAAAGATTTGGGGTAATTGTTCAAATTAGATTGTGTTTTTGGGAGGTAGTTGGTGTAGAGGGAGTTGTAGAGCTTGGAAAATTTATAAAAGGACCGAGATAGTTGGAGTAGTTTTGGAAGGGACGCGTTTTGAGGAAAATGTTCCACAAGTTATTTCTCTTGTTCCTAAGAGCGCGGAGTGTGCGGTTGTACCATGGCGGCGATGAAACCGATGACCTGTGACGAGAATAGGGGACATATAAGGCGACGGCATAGTAGATCTGTGGCGATTCTAACAGATACACACAATTCACAAGCAAAATAGTGAAGAACACCGAACGAAAAATCGAATCATAAAAATACATCAGAACCGTATACCAAGCGATAATAAAAATAATTCAAATCAGTGGAGTATAGACGAGTTTGGAAATCAAATTCTAAACACGGTCAGTAGCCTGATGTGTAACGCTTAGGTAAAATTTTTTTCGTGATTCGAGCTATCAGTTCGAATCACACGATCTTCTACACTATTATTTCAAACGCCATAGATCTCCTTATAGAGAGCGGTAGTAGCTTCTTCTACCCCCAAATGATCAAAGCGAAACGCTGTTTTGCTAAGATGCTCATTTAAAAGGCGGAGGTTAGCTTTGTGGAAGTTGTAGGAAAAGCTGTCATGAGGTAGAGAAGGCTGGGTTTCATGATCAAGATATATGGATACGAGCAGCGGGGGGTTGTAATTATTAATGGTGGGGAGGGCGTGTGGACTTGGACTAGGGGCAACTGAGGACTTGTGTGGGTCCGTTGTGAACACGACTACCACCTAAACCAACTGTTGGCGACGTTACATACGAAGCCAAGGATGGAGCAGCACACGACTGCTGACTGGCACACCGTAGATCGGCAATTTATACCATTCGCTCTTTGGTTCTCGTGACAATACGCAAACAAGAGAACGGGGACAAAAAAGAGGATAAAAGCAGCGGCAGTTGGAGAGTGCAACCAGTTCAGTTCAGTTCAGTTCAGTTCAGTGCAGAGGTAATAACAGATCTTAACAGATTCTGGTTCTACCAAAACAATAAAATAAACAATAAAAAAAAAAATAATACAGTCCACTGTTTGAATAAGGCGATCCGTGCTCGTAACATAATCGAGACGCCGCCTACCAGTAAAACCAACCTTTTTTCGAACCGGTCCATCAGCGAAGCTCTGAAAGATGGTTAGGGATTTCTCTCGGCCATTTCACGGAGTTTATAGCTTTATTGCTCCTCGATAGTATAGTGGTTAATATACCCGCCTGTCACGCAAGAGATCGGGGTTCGATTCCATGTCGGGGCGCCTCTGGCACAAGACTAATGACCTTGGCCGGAAAAAACAAATCATTATGGAAAATTTAACAAGCCTCAGGACTTGCTAAATAAGGCCAAGACCGACTCCCGGTTGTAGTGCCGATGATGATGATGATGATGATAGCTTTATGGGTTTGTATTTCACCGGACGACATGGCGTTGGGACCCCACCTACGACTCGGCCTTTAGTCGCCTGTTACGACAAGCCGGCCTAGCTCTGAGTATATTATAACGCCTTGCTCACAGGCCAAGTAGAAACTTAGTCTGGAGAATACGCCGCATCCTGGGCAATTTCCCAGTCTAAGGAGTTGGTGGGTTTTCCTATATGAGGACAAGCATTGCCGTATAGAAACATCACTTTGCGTCTTCTTTGGCCCGTAAATGGTCATTTTTCTTCTATAGCATCACTTAATTCGATCAATTGGGCTTGATAACGTTCAGCCGTAACAGTTTGACCAGGTTCCAGAAGCTCGTAGTAAATGTCTGCTTCCCAATCCCACCAAACACGGAGTAACACTTCTTTGGCATGACTATTCCGTTTTGCATCTGGTGTTGATGGCTGACTTGGATCAACCCATCCTCTGCGTTTAGGACTGTCGTACAAAAAATCGGTACCAAATTGACCACCGATCGATGAAGATGAATCGTTCATTGAAACAGAAATTAAAGTGAAGTGAGTGCAAATATCAAACAATACACTGAGTATCGTTTATCTCTGCATCCAAAGTAATAAAAAAGCAATTAGTGCGAATACGCGGTAAACAAAGTGTTCCTGTGCGTGTGTGCATGCGCATAGTATAATGAAATAAAAATCATAAATACTTGTGAATATATTTATTTGAATAAACAAAGCGACTGACTGTACTGCCTACCATGGACGATGGTCAGGCTGGATTCATTATGGTGCTATGGAGAAGGTCCCATTCACAATGAAATCTTCAAGCAAAACGCCTAAAGTCCGATACCAAGGACGAGGAATTAATTGTTCAGTTAATATAACTGAAAAGAAAAGAATAATTAGTTAGTCAGTTTAAAGAATTAGCGACAGAAGGAACGAACATTTCCAACAGCGAAGACAGCGATGAAAAAGACATCGAGCAAGACAAATTGATAGCCATACCCGTCTGTCCATACTGAAGGTCAATTTAAATCCTTATGGTCGCATACGCACATGGAGTCGCCCTTCAGTCGAACTCAATGAACATGCGTTTCTCCAATTTACAATGTATGTAAGACAAATTACTATCGATATCTTCCTACCCAGTCCCCCCTTGTTTTTCATTCGAGCTGTGCATTGGCATTTTCAAAAATACTTCCCCTCTTTTTCTTGAATTGTCCATTGATATTTAACGACATTAAAAGTTTCCTTTTGTGCGTGTATAGCGAGGGCCACCTCTACCTCTTTTTGCACTCAGTTTGATATTGATATTTGAGGATATCGAAAGCCCTCTGTGCTAGCCTATTAAACAAATCCTTTCCCGCTTCAAGCCGGACTAATATTAATATTTAAGGCCATCAAAAGATCTCTTTTCTGCTCGCATATTGAAAAAAAAAACCAAAAAACATGCCTTTATAAAGTGGTATTTACAATGTGGGGTGTCGCTAAGCGGGCGCTGCTTCCTTAACACAGAACAACGAAACTCGATTCGAATGTATAAAGAGTGCGAATTTATATGGACATAAAACGTTTTCTCTCTTTTATTCCTACTAATTTGTGTACGAAACATATTATTCCCAGCTCTCATCAATTTCCCGTGCTCCTTCGATCTATGGGCAGTAGAGATAACTACGCAGAAATCATCTCGCTCTTGATATCGCTTCTGGGAATGTCCAATTTGCCTTTGAACGGCTTAACCCGATGGAGAACAATAACCAATTCAACGAGTTTAACGAAACGTTCATTCGGGGTATGAATCGTAATCAGCGACCATATAAAAATCTTTACACAAAACCCACCATCGCCAATTATAGCAGAAAATGCCGGGTGAATGAACGACAATAACACACAATAGTTCCTCTATTTTCGAGCTTCATGTGTAACCACATTTTAATTGGACATTTTTCAGAATTCTTGACTATCCCACGTGAGGAATTAATAAACGAAAAAAACTTCAGAGCGGATTACGTGGGATTACAAAGACTGTAATAATTTTCATTAATCAATTAGATCACCATTGTTGAGGGATAGAACACTTAAGTTAATTTATTTTAATATTTTAAGTCAAGGGAAATAATTTTTTCCTCAGCAAATTGCTGGAGTTTCTTTTTTACCAGGTATGGAAGAGACCTTAACCATTCTGGTGTGCTCCACATGTGGTCATGTACGGGAATTCATAAGTTTATTATCGTCTGTCCTGTGGAATTTATGTAATGAGTGCAAGTGCCTTTCTGTCGACCGATTGATCATTTTAAGGACTTTTTATTTTCAATGGTACTAAAAGAAGTTTATTAAAAACGTGTCAAATATCATAAATTTCAACTATGAGAATGAAATGTGCTACTTAGTTGTAATTTGCCAAGTGCTCTCTGAAAATTAAGTGGACAAAATGTCACAGTATTGACTTTCTGACATGTGTCATCCTCTGCAGCATTTTTTAATATATAATGCAGTCCTGGTTTATACCTTTCCTATTATCTGTTTAATCTGGTTTCGCAAATTTCCCATTATCTGTTTAATCGGATTTTACAAAATTCTGTTGAATGTGGTTTCACAAATTTCCGATTATCTATTTAACCTGGATTCATACATTGATGGATGAATGAATTGCGGTTTTGTCCAAAAAAGCGTTTTCTGGTGAATTTTAGCTTTCACTTTTCGGTCATTCTATTCCTTTTTCTTAATACAATATCATTTAAGGTATCTCTATCATGACCACCATTGCCCATAAGGTGCAAGTGGACAATCTATTTGTTTGACACAATTGCGTTCATCGGGTGATTCATTTGGGGGTATTTTTTTAGTACGGATTTTATGACAGATCAAACTGTCAAATTGTTATGGCATTTTTGTTCATTTTTTTTTTTTCATCGTAGAATGACTTAGCTCGGCACAGCGTTTACAAATTATGTTGTCGTAGTACGAAAATCGGCATTCTAAGAGGAATAGGTCTCGTGTGCAACTTATGGTCCACATACTCAATTTGTTTTAATATACTTATCTCGAGAGAGGGGAACCTATAGCGCTGACATGGCGTCCCGAGATTCTACCAAGTAACTGTTGCAGTTCTTTTTGAACAGTTGCAGGTTGTAACGCTCCGGGAACACCCGCACGGGGAGAGAGTTCCACTGCTTTCCCGCTCAGTAACGGAACAAGTTCTGATGCAGGGATGTTCGCGCCGACGAGAGATGAACCGCAAATTGGTGCGATCAGTCGGATTGTTTTGTGGAGCGCATATAGAGCGAATTGCCCAGAACAATACCACGAATCTCCGAAGAACAGTACCCGTGATAATATCTCTAAAACAGACAGAGGTCGGCTACGCGCCTTCGATGTGATAGTGACTGCAGTCCCGACGTCAGCGCCGTGTCCCCGATCAGGCGAATCGCTCGTCTCTGTATGCTCTCAAGTAGGTCGAGGGTATGTTTAGGAGCAGAGCTCCGAACATGAGAGCAATATTCGAGCGTGGGTCTAATTTGGGATTTATACAGGAGAAGAAGTTGAGCCGGAGTAACATATTTCTCGGCTCTAAAAAGATAGCTCAGTTTTTCTGAGGCGGACCTGGCGATGTTCGACACGTGTTTATGCGACGAGACATTCCCACAGACCGTGACGCCGAGTAATTTCATCTTTTCCCCCTTCGAGGGCCTGGCCATTCGTTATCAGCTGTGGGACCGATGATCCACTTTGCGAATGCGGTATGCTGTGCCTTCGTTGCTTTGCAGTCGTCGCGATTGGCCTTTCCCCACTGCAATACTTCATCTAGATCCCGTTTCAGGGGGGGGCGACCTTGATGCACCAATCGGTCGATGACTCGAAAAAGAGAAAACAAGCGTACTATCATCTGCAAAACTGAACACTTTGTTTTCCGTTTTTTTCAACAAATCATTTATGTGAAACAAAAACAGGGTTGGAGCCAAAATAAAACCTTGAGGCACTCCGGATTTAACAGGATACAGATCCGAACACTAGCCGTTCACAACAACCCGGATCGATCAATTTCCTTGGAAGCTCTTCGCCCAGTTGCAAAGCCGCTGGGAAGGTCCATATGAATAAAGATTGCTCAGCAATGCCCCATGCCAGACGCGGTCAAAAGCCTTGGAGATATCCAATGCGACCGCTCTTGACCCACCATGCCGCTTAATCGCAGATGTCCATATATTGGTTATAAGTGTCAAAAGGTCTCCCGTGGACCGTCTGCCACGGAATCCATATTGACAATCATTCAGAAGTCCGTTGCACTCCAAATACTTAATTAACTCGGTATTGATGACCTTTTCCATCACCTTAGATAACATATACGTAATGCAATCGGCATGTAATATTATGGGAGATACTTTTTTCCCCTTTTTGAGATTGGCTGAACAGCAGGTAGGAAAGGTCCCTACTGCATAAAACAAGCGAAAGAGTCTGCCAAAAATCAGCTATAGTTCTGGAGCACAGTTCTTAAGGACTATTGCTGGTATTCCTTCTGGGTGGGTTGCCTTCCTACAGACCAGCCTACGTAGAATTCGTTGAAGAACGTTCACAGGTGGTTCCAAAAGACCAGGATCGAGATTTGAATTCGCGAAAAATAAATTCGCGAACACATAAGCTTTATCTTTGGAATTTGTGATCCACGTGCCGCTGTCCGTCACTAACGAAGGAAAAGAGTAGGAAGCGAAGTTTATGCTGACAGCCCTTGCCATTGACCAGAAGGGACGCGAACCAGTTGGGCACTCAAGGAGTTTATTGGTCGCTCTGTCGTTGTAAGCCTTCATTGCGGTTTCAATCGCCTGGATTCAACAAAATTCGTTCTGTTAACCTCGCTGGGAGTGGAGCGCCAACAGCGTTTGAAAGCTCTATTTTTTGTCGCTGTAATCTGCTCGCATTTTTTATCAAATCAAGGCTAATCAGATGTACTTCGTTTGATGGAATGTGGAGTGTAGATCTCCATCCGGAGAAGAATAATCTCTGTGACCCACTCCGCGCAAGTGTTAACATCGGAGTCTTCGAAGCACACCTCCGACCGAAGAAAGGATGCGAATAAATCTCGCAAATCGTCCCAGTTAGCAGCTCCATATCTCCATACATGGCGAAGCTGCTTAGGCCGGTTATTCACTAGAAATGCAAGTGGTTGCGCGACCGATACCAAACAGTGATCTGAGTTTCCCAATGGCACAGCAACCTCCACGGTATACGTGCTCGGTTCGGATGCCAAAAACAGATCCAAGGTGCTCGCATAATCACCTCGGACATTCGGCATTCGCGTGGGCTCCTCTACGAGTTGAGTCAAGTTATGGCTAACAGCAAACATCTCCGCCAGCATCCCATCCTCGTCGGTTCTGTTAGAATGCACTAACCAGCCGGAATTGTGCACATTAAAATCGCCAAGGACGAGAATTTCAGAAGCTGGGTGATTGATCTGTATCCAGTCGGCGGTACGTGAAAGATGTTCGAAAAATGTCGCCGGTCGATCGTTGTTCGAGCGGTAAAGACAACAAAGAAATTTAACGGAATTCCTCAGTTCGACCCTCAACCATATGATGTCCATGTTATTGGGTTCCAACGCCTCCATCCTCTGGCAAGGCAGATCGGACCGCGCGAAGATGCAGCTCCGCCCATAAAACGGAATCTCAAATGTAAGTCGTATCCTGAGCAACGAAGATATGTCGAATCAATTGACGAATCGACCTGGGTCTCGGTTAGGGCAAGCATATCAGATTTCGTTGTTTGCAAATATTGGTGGGCGGCGTTTACATTCGTATTGGTGAAACCGATGTTACAAAATGCCGTTATCAGGCAAACGTCGACAGAGCCTCGAGAAAGAGCTCAATTATGCGATGACGAAGTTCTTAAAGTTTCGTTATTTATTATATTATCTGCATGATGGTCCCCCTGACATAGTTCCTAGTTTACTCCGGAATTCTAGTTTACTTCCGGAATTCTTTATATCAGAAAGCACCATCATGACTTATTTCCGTGTCAGTCCGGGCCATCAGCCACACATCGGACACATAGTCGAAGATTTCTCGTCAACGTGACGGGGTGGTATTTCACCTTGGGACCAATTACTACCTAAACCAACCTTTTCTCGAACCGGTCCATCAGCCAAGCTCCGAAAAATGGTAAGGGATTTCTCCCGACCATTTCACGAAGCCTATAGCTTCATGGGGTGGTATTTCACCGGCGGCAGGGCCTTGGCTTCCCACCTACCACTCGGCCTTTAGTCGCCTCTTACGACAAGCCGGCCTAGCTGTGAGTATATTTTGACGTTCTTCTTACAGGGCAGAACATAAAATTGATAACTGGCTCATATACGACGAATCAGGCCAAATGCAGCACCCAGTGAAGACATTTTAACAACGGTAGCTGAGAGTGTTCGCGATGACGGTGATGAATCGTTTTGGTGCCGTTCTCAACAGCTGGGCTTGTTGTATATAAGAATTTAATATATGAAAATGCGATCGACATTTAAAATTAATAAGAATGAAACTTAAAGCAAAGAAACTCTATCCTGGGTTTTAAGTTGAGGATCAAGTGATGGAGAGTGAAAGTATGCAAGATTTCATGGAATAGTCTGATTCAAGGTGACTGTGGTACAAATGCCGCGGATCATCCTCCTCTGACAGGAAAATACGCCAAAAACGGATTAATACGAAAAAGGCTTCAGAATCACAAAACCTCATTAAACAATATACCGATATATTCCACCAAAATGTACATGCGCCTCTTATATAATAACATTTCGTCTCGCGTCAAGATCACCGATCATTTTTGTGAGCAGCCTGAAAATGTCAATAATATGAAGAGTCGCATCTACTTGTGCCCATTAACTGACATACACAACTTCCGACTTACTACTTCATGTTCACCCATCCCTTCAAAACGTGAAACCTCTCTTTGCCAACTTATGAAAGCCAGTCCACAATACTCACCTTGACGTTCCACTTAGTCTAGCCGTGTCGTACATGTGTTTAAAATGATGTTATTTTTAATCATTTAACAACTGGCTGCCGAAGCTACTTCCCCGTCATCAAATAAATATGAAGTCAATATTGATCTACATTCAATAGAGCTCTCCCTACAATGCTTGTATATAAGCTAGTCTACTGGCCCTATCCGCACGCCTCGATCGTTTGGAAAATTATTAACTGCAGCCATCACTTCATAGGAATCTACCTACCTTCATGGCTCGCGTAGTTGCACTCGAGTACAGTAGGAAGGTATAAAGCATTTTGTGGAACGATGACGAATCACGTAAATGATTACACGACACGTTGTGATCCTCAATCGTTGTCGCGTCAGTTACTTTACGCGTCTTTCGTCTCTTGAGAGAAAACGATTTGCGCCGTCTTAGAGTAGTCTTCCGGCTTAACAGAGCCCTAACGACGGGTCTCGGCCGGCGACACCATATATCGTACGCAAAGTGGTATAAAGCCGGCAAAAGTTCAGAGAGCTCGCGAAACGTCGGCCCCACTCCCTTGTTTGGTGTCGTTCTAGGGTAAATCGTTTTTCGCAAATTAACAACTTTATTTAGCATTTTCTTTGTTTGTTTTCCCCAGTAGTGCCTCCATTCGTAGCTCTTTGGAGCACATTGTACTACCAGAGTGTGCGCCAGTTGACGATACATTATGTGCACGTTTCTAGGGGAGCTGGGTGTAAGACAGCTAGTGCATTCGTTACAAGTTATTTATAAATGTGCGCATAAAAAAGGGTTCATGGGAGTTTAATCGATACTGCTAAGCGATTCGTCGGTCCGGAGATTGCGGCGTTACACAATGTAGTAAGTAACAGCTGCGAAAGACCCTGAGATCACGATGCGTTTGTTGTATATGGCGCTTTCAATCGCCTCATCATCAAGCGCGTGTTTCTCAGGCAATTAATTAACGTTTGTCGTTCAAGTGCTATAATAGGAATATAACCGTAGTTGAAAGATAAAGGAGTTGCTGGTGTAATAAATACTTAGAGTTTGAGTCTTATCAAAACCTTATCCCATGAAGCTAGAGAAAAACCTTCCGACAAACTGTTATTGCTATACGCCGTGTAGGCCTATTGTTTGCCTATTGTTAGGCAATGCAGTGCTGTATCTTTATTTTCATAACCGATTGCTATTCAAACCATCGTTAAAAAGTATTGACGGTACGCAATATAGAATTATGACGTTATAAGGTAGGACGAAGATTTGTCCCCAAAATGAGGAAAAAATACCCAAATGTGAACTCCGTTACCATTTAAAAAAAAAACCGGCTACATTTACCTATTACGTGCTCTTTGCTTGATCGTTTTCTCTGCCAAGAAATGCAGTCACTTGATGCACTGTTTCGGTGAAGGCAGGATTGTTCTACTGCATATCTCAAGGGCACTATCCTGTGTGGTAAGATCTGGTATCTTAACCCTATACCCGCACTCTGAACTCGTTTTTGTGGGAGGTTTCAGTACACATAATTGTCAATAGCTTCACTATTCTCAGTAGACAACACCCAGTTCTTCGCCGATCCCATTTACGCAACTTAATTCCTAAAAAAGAACACACGAAAACCAACCAGAGACCGTCATTTCACCATTAAGCTGGATGTCGTCTTCACTTCATATCCCTCCGTATACCATCACAATTTCTTAGGCTTAAGACATTTCAGATATTTTGTCGGCTGAATTTCCGATATCAAAGTTATCGCGAAAGCTCCTAAAAGAATAATATACTACGAGATATTCCTCTGTGACGGTCTAAACGACTTTGTTAAAAGTTAACTTGGTCGTTCTTCACCCTCAATAATGACGTTAACTCTACATCTGGCGCACGATTTTTACTTGGTACTAGTACTCTGTTTCACATAATAAGTATAAATCGTGAGACAAAAAAGTAGCCGGAGGGAGGCTATTAGGGCAGAAAAGTTGCGCTTCCACTTGTCCACCCTTATTCACACTGAGTCTTGACACCCAAGATAAATATGTGGTTCGACTTCAGTGATACGAAGCTAAAGAGTTAAGTTTCCTATTGCATGACCCGAACAATTCAGAAGACGGTCGAAGAAAATTGAAGGCAGGAAGAAATAACTACAATGAGATATTCAGTGTGCAAAGTTCTTGGACGAGATGGAACTAAGGAATAAAATACTACATCTGACAATAAATGCTAGGCTACTGAACGTCGAAAACTCCATCTGTTCATCCATTCTGCCCCAGTTTGCTCGCAAATCGATCCGTTCGGGTTGTGATAAAGGGTGCGTCTTCCGGTGCGTTTTTGAGGTTGCAGGTTCTATATTGCCGGTAACTCTTTTTCCTCTTCATATGGAGGTCGTTCAATAACTCGTTAGAAAAAGATTCTCAGATAAGGACATTTTTTCTAGAATTCTTCGCTCAACCGGTGCAATAACGTAAAATACTATATATAATACTATATACATTCTGTTAAAAAAGTACCGGGAACTGATCATTTAAAATTTAAAGGGATCGTGAAAAGCCTTTTTGTAGCTCTATCGTGACATGTAGTTTAAGCGTGATCTACAATTTCTTTTTCATTTTATTTCTCCCAGGAATGGCGAATCTAAGCGCGGAGGAAGTGCCCAGAGGTGCTAATTTTTCTCAACCGGGTCCATCAGCCCAGCTCCGAAAGATGTCCAAGGATTTCTCCCCACATTTCACGAACCCTGTAGCTTAATAGTGTGATATTTTACCGGGCGGCTGGGCTTTGGGACCCTACTTACCACTTAGTAATTGTGCCGAACTGCACAATAGTTAGAGTCGTTAGTTGAAATTAGGTTTGCACAATCATAACCTCCTTACCAACTCAGCCATTAAGGCGGCGTTTCTTTACAATGCACATTTTCCGGAATCGACTTCAATCGACATCCTCGACGTGAATTCTCGTTTGTGCCTTCTATCGACTGAAAACGGATGCCTCGAAGTGGTAATTTGCATGTTGGAAAGAGTCAGCCGAAGTCTTATCAAGTGAATGTGGAGGTTTTTCGATGATATCTGTTGAGTGTTTGCCCAGAAATGCGTTCACAGCGATAGCCTTGTGAGATAGTGCGATATCGTGGCGCAAAATCGCAGTCGGCTGATCAAGCGTGGAAAGAGAGTGTACAGGACAAGGAACGATGGCGGAGTCGAGTCGGTGAGGTCATGTACTTCTGGGTTCCAACACGCCAATAAATAATAAAAATAACAACCAAAATGGGCTTCACTTGGCGATGAATCTTTCTTTATCTCCCTTTCCGCCTCTACATTGATCACATAGCCAATTCTTATTTTTGTCAAGTCAACAACGCCCTAAATTTCAAGGGTAGGCATCTAGACTTAACATTTACAACAGACCTCATCAATACCTGGGTCTCACCCGGCCAATTTGTCCTCTCTTCTATCGACAACGATCACTCCCTCTCCTCATAACCTGCTTTCGTGGCCACTCGTCACCTGTCTGCTTTAATAGGCAGCTAGACTTAACATTTACAACAAACCTCATCAATACTCCGGCCTCACCCAGCCTTTTGTCCGTTCTTCTATCGACAGCCACCACCCGCTCTCCCCATGACCTCGTTTCGTGGCCACTCGTCTTCTATCTCCCTTTGCATGCAGCTAGACTTAATATTTATCACAAACATCATAAATGCTTTTGTCTCACCCACAGTGTTTGTCCTCTCTTCTATGGAAAACCATCACCCCCTCTCCTCATGACATTCTTTTGTGGATATTCGTCACCTATCGCTCCTAGCAATCCCTACGCCTACGATTTCCGTAAAGTTAACTTTCGCCTCATCATCAACTACCTGGGCAGTCTTCCATTCAACTATGATCACCTATCCATCGGAGGTTCCATCACTGTCTTTTACGCCGAATTTTTTTTTCTATTTCTATATAAGTTCCTTACTTTATACATAGAACATTTATCTCAACTCCGCCTTGGTACAATCACATACTTCGTTCCCTGCGTAACAAAAGGAACAGGCTGTGGGTCACTTTCATATGGAGTCGAACTATTGTCTATTCAACACCCTTTGCCGTAACTATCTAATCAAATCTCAAACCAACGTAAAGAATGACCCCAAATCCTTTTTTTAGTTCGTCAATCATAAATTGAAATCCCTTGGTTACTCCACACCGTTTACCTATAACTCTTAAGCCTCAATTGATCTTCTTACTGTTATTAATCCCTTTGCCAATCATTTCAAACAATCATTCACTAATGACACTTATTCTTGATCCTTCTTACTCCGTTTGTTTATCCAACTTTTCCATTGGGTCCTTTCTCCCCGATTTCATTGATATACCCTTAATTAAATCTAAATCGCTCGATCTCAAAGACGAATTCACTTGGGGCCCTGATGGTATCCTAGCAATTCTCCTCCAAAAATGTTTACGCATTCTCTGTGCTCTTCTCCCGAAAATCTTCATTTTTTCCCTTTCTCAACGTGTATTCCTTCACAATTTGGAAAACCTATTCATCAACCCCATCCATATTCCTTGGAAGATTTAACAAGCCTCAGGACTTGCTAAATAAGGCCAAGACCGGCTTCCGGTTGTAGTGCCGATTATGATGATGATGATTCATCAACCCCATCCACAAGAAGGGACCAAAAAAATATCGCGAAATACCGCCCCATTGCCAAAATTTACGACTTATCCAACGTTTTCTAAGGCAAAACCTTAAGTTTTCGCTGCGAATCTCTTATTTCTCCAAGGCAATATGGTTTTGTCACTGAAAGATCGACCACTATCAACTGTTTTTAAATCACTTCAGTTACACTCTCACCACTAAAGCACAGCAAAAAAGACGATATAGTCTCATCTGATCCCAGTAAATCCTCTGACGAAATCTTCCACAATCTCATCCTCTTCAAATAATCTGCCCTCGGTTTCGAACCTGGCCGAAATGGATTTCTTCCTATCATGATTCCAGTTCAAATCTGTGATATGCAACTCCTTTCATGCTGCCTCTGGAGTCCCTCAAGGAGCCCGCTTGGGTCCTTTTCTATTTTTACCAACCACTAATGACGTTGATAAGATCATTAAGCATTCATATTTGTCTCTATATGCTGATGGCACAAAGTTCTAAAGATCATCGCATCACCACTAGATTCTCCGCTGTCGCAAACTGACCTGGACGATCTCGCGGCTTGGTATAGTAGAAATTGCTTCGTGCTTAGCATGGCCAGGTGCCAATCTATAACCTTTTCTCGTAAGCATATTTGCTCTTCCCCCCCGCCCCTATTTCCTTCATATCCAACTCATAATCATTGTCCAAACTATTCGTGACCCTATGATACTTTGTGATAGGGAGCTTGACTTCCTCTCTCATATTGACGAGATGATACTGAGAGCCAACTTAGCTCTCGAATTCGTGAAACGCTGGTCGAAGGATTTCTCCCACCCCTACGCGACTCGACCCCTTTACCTTTCCTTCATCTGTCTACTGCCAGATACGGTCGACTTATAAAAAGATCCATATCTGCAGAATTCAATGTACGAGTATCCAACGTCGCTTTTTACGATTCGGTCTCCGTGGTCTGGGATGGGAAAACCTTTCGGTCCTGCTCCCTTACAATAACTGTTCTCAAATTAATCAACTGAAATACGCTTGAGGAGCGTAGAGTTCTAGCCGAAATTCTGCTCATTCACCGGCTCTTCTTCGGCTCGGTCGACTGCGCCTATCTCCTGAATTCAATTCTTCTGAATAGAAACTCTCGTAACATACGACATCCCGTGGACGTGCCTGTTGTTTGCCATTCTCAGATCTGCCTTCTTTTTTTTTAAATAGGGATGTTTATTGAAGTTTTCCATTCTCCCGGAGTGACTTCCTTTTACCATATTGTTTTGATCAATTGATGGCCCTTTCGGACCATTGCTTCTTCTTTGTACTTCATAAGTGGCACCGGTATGTCATCGACTCCGGGAGCCTTGTTTTTCAGTCGATTTATTGCCGCTACTTCTTCGTTAAAGTAGGGCTCCGGGATCTCAGCAGTATGTACGCCTGGTACATTTATTTCCAGTTGATTGGTACGCACATTAAACAGGTTTCCAAAGTATTGCTTCCACCTAATCGTTTCTGTAACCAAACAACTATTTGTGTATTGAATTATGTTGGTTCTCCTTCGGGATCCGTTTCTAATCGAATTTGTACCGGTATACATTTCTCTGATGTCCTTAACTCTGTCATTTACTAAAACGTTTTCCCTTCGAACTGGAATAACTAATGTGATCAAAAAGTAATAGTAATTTTTGAATTTCGCGAGCGTTATGAAACAAATTTTCAATTAACTTTAAAAGGTACAAAATTGATTAACACATACATAAAAATATATATTCTCTAAGAAAACACAAAATTCCTTGTTTTTCATCACACACCAATATTCATTCCATCATATTACTTTCTCCCGCTTTATATTTGCCTTTGGTTGCAAGGTTGCATGATTTCCGTATAAATCATCTTCCAGACGACTGCAAACTTGACCAGGTCTTTCTTTTTTTTATTCTCAAGCATCATTCAAGGCTTTTGATGACTCGAACGCCAGTGACGAATTTATGATTATGTGCGCTAATCCTTTATAAGTGGCACGCACCCGAGTTCAAAGCAACTGCATAAAAATAAATTACAACCTGACTCATTTGGGTTTTGTTTTCGAAAAGTGCCGTCGGATGCGGGACGAATTTAAATTCAGGTGGCTGCGTCCGGGAGTGTTCTCATTGCCAACGTGTTGTCGCAACTCTAATAAATTCCAAACCGGACTTTTGTTGTCGAAATAATGGCAGCCCCTGTGCATTGAAAACCCTTGTTTCTGTCAATTATTCAACTCTCAGGTATATGGCAGGACTTGGGATTCAATTACCATTTCAATTGCATCGGTGATACCATTTACATTGGGCACACGAGTGTGAATATTCAATGAGGGATTCGCGTCACGTTCCCAGTTGAATGGAAACCCACAATGAGACTATTGTCAACTGCACCCGAGGAAAATTTGCGTCAATCAACGAAGGTTGTTTTGTTAATGACAAAGACGGTGAATCCTTTCATTGGAATCCATTTATGGGATGCGCCTCAATGCAAATATTTTTGAGTATCAAGTGTTGAAGAAAATATAAATTGTTCGTAAATTTACGTTCAGTTTCGTGCAATAAATATTATTTGTCGTTCGATCAGTTGCCCATAGGCAATGAACAGTTTTGAAGGTGAAGGGTTTATAATTGCTACAAGGAGGGGTTTATAATTGCTACAATTTGCATCGACCATTGGATATTGGTGATCATGCTGGAATGAGTTATTTTAAAATCAAGATTTCGTGCTCATCCTTCCTGAATTTACAATAGATAAAAATATAAAACGATCGTCACGTTATTGAACAATCATTCTTATCCTGTGTCAAGTCTGAACAATTTCTGAAAATACTTTCGAACGCGGTAATATTTTAGACGGTTGTCTAATAGAATGAGTTTATAATTAAAATGTGTGCAATATATCATATTCATGATAGTTTTATTCGTTTTTCCCATTTGTCGCTTTGTTCTAATTTATGTATTCGGAAAAATATTAGTTATTTGCAAATTAATTGGAATGCATAACGTGACTTTAATTTTTCATTCCGTATTCATGCGTAACGAAAGTGCAATTTTTTTTTACTTTGCATTTGCCAAGAAACAAAATGAATGTAAGGCTTTTTGATTTTATAATAATAAAACACGCTAAAGAAATTGTTATTATATCTAAAGATACAGCAGCGATTTAAAGGAAAATGCAAGGAGGAAATAGTAGAATAAATGTCCATCAATGTACGATGCCTTTCGTTTTCAAAAACACACCAAAGAAAACCCAGTTTTTATAAATGCCACTGGTATAATTGAATCCAAACAGTTTTCTATAGTTGGCACCAGGATTAATTCACCTTTTACCTGAAATTAATACATATTCAAAACTGTGGAAAGTGTAGCGAAATACTTATAATTTTTCACTCAATATGTTAGCCTTAGACGGACAGATACACCAAAACACAAGAAATCGTTCTTTCCCGGTGATAATAATCTTCTGGCATCCTCTGAACTCCTCATTTCCGCTTCCACTTCTTCTTGTTCGCTTAGCACTGTGTATTGACATTTAGGGGCAACAAAAAACTCATTTAAAAAAGTTAAACGTCTTGAGTACGAAGATAATTCCAGATGAATTAAACTTAACAAAGGAAACATAGGAAACAAGAAACAACTTACCAAATACTTAACATATTTGGGAACAAATATCCTTATTTCTCTACGTACTCTCCTATCAGCTTGGTACACTTTAGCAGCGATGTTCTGTAGCTTCAATCACCTGTTTATAGTACGAATTATCGAACGTTTCAAAGCATCCACCAACGGCAGAATTATCCTCTTTACTTTTGGCAACCCTTTTGCTAACGAGCCATTTTTTTCCAGTTTGGAACAAGAAAATAATCGGAAGGGGCTAAATTTGTCCAAGAGGGTACATTATGAAGAAATTTGAACTCTGACATATTGATTTGGACCACATAGCTGATGATTTTGTAAACTGGAGCATTGTCGTGATGAAACAACTTTTCTTCGATGAAAGCGTAGTCTTTTCTCCTTAATTTCATCACTCAACCGCTGCAATAAGTTTGCTCGCTATTTACTACTTTTCCTTTCTCAAGATAACAATGAAAATTATTTAATGCACATCCCCAAAAAACTGACACCATGATCTTGTTTTCTGGCGCAAGACTAATGACCTTGCCCGGAAAAAACAAATCATTATGGAAAATTTAACAAGCCTCAGGACTTGCTAAATAAGGCCAAGACCGGTTCACGATTGTAGTGCCGATGATGATGATGATCTTGTTTACAAATGGAACTGTCTTTGTCTCCCTTAGGGCCGATCCTCCCCTTTTATAATAATTCATTGTTTTAAGTGTCCTTTCGTCTCAGATGTAAGGAACTTTTATATGCCAAAGGCAACCGTTTTTTCTTCTTGACTTCATCACTCAACCGCTGCAATAAGTTCGCATGTTGTTCCTTTTTGCAGATAACCAATTAATGCATTCTAAAAAAACTCACGTCATAACCTTGTCTGCAGACGAGACTATCTTCGCTTTCTTTGGAGCCGATCTTCCCTTTTTAGTTCTTGATCTTGGCAGTTCCTTCGTTGTGGGTGCGATGTGATATATCCATGTTACGTCCATGGTAATATGTCAACACAAGAAATGTGGAATCGAAAACATAATAGAGGTGTTTGCCCTCCAGCGCATTATCTTTGTTATTGCTGACTTTAACTTTGCACATCTTTAATGAACCTTACCTGGTGATCGATATTTCTGTACCAACTCCTCCACACCTGCCAAGAAATATCTCTTCATCCACCACCTAATAGATTCAAGCGTCTGTCAAGTTAACACTGTCTCAAACCACATGAGCAGACACACCGTCCTTATTTTCACATCTGACCATGTCAACTCCTCCGTTTCAGTTTGTCCCCTTATTCTCTTAACCATTAATAGCTACCACAACCTTTTTTCACAAACTCAGGCTGCAGTCTACCCGACCCCGACTTCATTCACCCTACGACTATCATAAGGCGGTTTTTCAGCTTATTAACGATTACCTAAGCAGAGTCTTATTTTGTTTTGATCATCTAACTGAAGATGTTATTACCATTCTTTACAAAGAAATTTTTAATTCCATTACCTTCTTCATCGACCACCTAATAGATTCAAGCATCTGTCAATTAACACTGTCTCAAGCCATATGGACAGGCACCACGACATTATTTTCACATGTGGTCATATCAAATCTCACTTTCACTCTGTCCCCCTATCCCCAACCATTAATAGCTACCACTACGTTTTCCTATTTTTTTATAACCTCTCGTTGCAGTCCACCCGGTTCCGCGTTCATTCCTCGCATGACTTTCATAAGCTGTATTATCGACATATTAACGATTACCTTAGCAGAGTCTCATTTTGTTCTGATCATCTAACTATAGATGTCAGTACCATTCTTTACAAAGGGATTTTTAATTCCATTACCCTCTACGTTCATATTTTAGGCACGAACTTCAAAGTCCTTACCAGGTGTATCGGTATGATGTGAGCGTTTTTTTAAACACTAATTGTAAATGGGAAAGTAAAAAACATTTTATTCGAAGTATTGGCCATTGCTTTCTACACATTTCGACCACCTTTCTGGCAATTTGTGGATACCACGCCAAACGTCTTTTGAGGCAAACCATTCGGAAGCCCAATTTTCGACTTCTTCGTAGGCATTGAAATGCTGTTCAGCCAATGCGTGTCCCATCGACGAAAACAAATGGTAACGGAAGGAGCCAAGTCTGGTGAATACGGCGGGTGGGGTAACACTTCCCAGCCGAGAGCTTTTATTGTTTCTTTGACGGGTTTTGCTGTATGACTCGGAGCATTATCATCAACAAAATTACCTTTCCGTGTCTTGTGGCCCATTCTGGTCGTTTTTCGATCAATACATGGTTCGAATTGATCATTTGTTGTTGTTGTTCATTTGTAGCGTTGCGCATCAACAGTTTCGCCAGGTTTTAGAGGTTCATGGTACACCAACCCCTTCTGGTCTCACCAAACACAGAGCATTGTTTTTTTTCTGAACCGATCAGGCTGTGCAGCCGATGTTGACGCCTCTCCTGGATGTACCCATGATTTTTTGCGTTTAGGATTTTAAAAATAAATCCATTTTTCATCACTAGTGACAATTCGATGCAATGCTGAGTTCTTTCGTGTCGTAGAAGCAACGTTTCACATGTGGTGATTCGCTTTTCCATCTGCCTGTCATTCAATTCGTGTGGCACCCAGTTTCCACACCTTTGGATCTTTCCCATAGCTTTTAAACGGTCAGAAATTGTTTGTTGTGCAACAAATAATATTTGTGCCATTTGTTTTTGACTTAAAGTGTTATTTTGATCCAATATTGCTTGCAATTCGGCATCTTCAAACTTTTTTGGTGGTCTTCCATGTTCTTCATTTTGCACATCAAAATCTTTATATCTGAACCACTTAAACCATCTTTTGCATGTTGCTTCCGATAGAGCATGATGACCATAAGCCTCGACAAGCATTCGATGCGACTCTGCAGCACTTTTCTTCAAATGAAAACAAAAAATTAATGCTTTCCGCAAATCATCATTTTCTGGTACAAAATTTGACATTTTTAACAGGATTAAAAAAAATGATGTTGTTTGTACAATGACTTGATGCATACTAAATATGTTTGACAGATGTCATAGCAACCAAATAAAAAAATATATGGGCTCGTTCACAACAAACGTCCCCATATCGATGTATATGTATCTTGACGCTCACTTCAGACCGGTACACCTGGTATTTCCTTGGTATAACCGCAAGCTTCGCCCGATGCGTAATAAAAGGTTGTGGGCTACTTCTCTCTTTCTCTTTCTGTTCATCGCTTTCTCTTTCTCTTTCCCTTTCTCTCTCTCTATTTTTACCTCTCTCTCTCTATCTCCCACGCTCCCCCACTCTCTCTCTATCGCTCTCTCTTTCTCTCGCTTTCTCTCTTTCCCTCTTGTTCTCTCTCCTTCTCCCCTCCAGTATAATTTTTCCAAATGTGTTTTTTTATTGGTGCTTTCAGGAAAGGCGAATTTATAGCGCTGAGTCGGTGACCTGAGATACTATTTTTCTCGACTTTCATCCAACTCCGAAAAATGGTCAACAATTTCTCTCAGCCATTTCACGGAGGCTATAGCTTATTGAATGGTAATTCGCCGGGTAGCTGGGCGTTGTGACCCAACCCGCCATTCAGTAATTGAACTACACTATAGCAAGAGTCATAAGTTGAACCTTTATTTGTACAATCGCATGACATAACCTCCTTACCAACTCAATCATTGAGACGGCACCATCTTCACCGCATCCAACTTTACAATTCCGTCTACCAAACCTAACTAATGAAAACACAATTCAACATAATAAAAGACTGGTAATCTTCTTCTTAGTTCGTTAATCGCGAACGTAAATCCGATGATTATCACACCTATCCCTCCTAAAGCTCTGAAACCTCTACAGATATGTATATCCGTGCAATTTTATTTGCCTGCTTTTTCAAACAATCCTTGAACGATGACTCTTTTGTTCCTGACTCCTCTTACTTTAAATACTTACCAAATTTGCTCCTTGCTCCATTTGTTTCTCATTTTATTCATCCATACTCGATTGAAGATAAATTAATTTATCTTAAAGATGAACGCAATTTCTACCCAGACACTCTTCCCTTTCGCGGATGGTGAGAAATGCCAATTCCAACTCAACCTTTGTCGACTTCGAACTCACTACCCATACTCCCAAGCACCGCCACCTAAACCATCGACACACCCAATCTTAAGCCGCCCTTCATACAGTTCCGTCTCTAACCCGCCACCACCCTTGCCGCCATAGTAAAATCTGTTCATCGTAGGCTAAGATTGGTTAAGTGAATTATACACCCATTAGTTTGTAAGGTTATATATGCTTTAATTTATAAGTAAGTAAGTATTGCTTGGGACGGTAGTCTCAATAAACTAAACTAAACCACCCACAATATTACTTAAATAAATGTTCCTTCAATGTTTCTTCTTTCCTTTTGATAATCTTCCTTTATCCTTTCTCGTGGTGAATTTCATAACATTTGGTGAATAAAAGAACATTTGGAAAAATATCTTTTAACTCGTATATATGAAAAGAAAGCCAAATGCGATGTTTCAAACCATCTTGCTATTGCCAAATTTCCCCACTCTCCCAAACTATTTGAGAGAATTCTGCATGAATTATGCTTGCACTGCAAATTCCTTAACACTCTTCGTTCATTGGCTTTCCTTTCTGAAGATAATCAATGAAAATTAAAAATCTGTCCCCATTACTTTGCTCGCAGATGGCATTGTGGTCGTCCTCTTTGGAGCCGATCTTCCCCTATCAGATTATTATGTTGACTGTTCTTTCATCTCAGGTGTGAAATGTTGGGTTCACGTTTCATCCATAGCGATGAATTGACGCAATAATTCTACATTACAGCGATAAAACTTCGTCAATCATTTGATAGAAATGCCCTCGCGACCCTTTTTTTATTTTTTTTTTTTATTACACTTCTCTCGGGAGAGGCGAACCTATAGCGCCGAGCGGGCGCCCCGAGATGCCACAAAAAAACGGTTGCAGTTCCTCTTGAACAGCTGCAGGTTGTAACACTCCGGGAATACTCGCGCGGGAAGGGAGTTCCACAGCTTCCCCGCTTTGTAGCGGAACGATTTCTGATGCTGGGATATTCGCGCCGTCGAGAGTTGAACGGCAAACTGGTGCGATCGGTCGGATTGTCTTGTGGAGCGCATATAAACCGAATTGTGTGGAACAATACCACGAATCTCCGAAGAACAGTACCCGTGATAATATCTTTAAAACAGACAGAGGTCGGCTACGAGCCTTCGATGTGATAGCGACAGTAGTCCCGACATTAGCGCCGAGTCCCCGATCAGGCGGATCGCTCGTCTCTGTATGCTCTCAAGTAGGTCGAGGGTGTGCTTAGGAGCAGAGCTCTAAACATGAGAGCAATATTTGCGCAATCACAGGTGGCTCCAAAAGATCGGGATCGAGGTTTGAATTCGCAAAAATAAATTCGCGAACACATTAGCTTTATCCTTTGAATTTGTCTGTCAGCAATGGAGGGGAAAAGGAGAAAGCGAAGTTACTGCTGATAGCCCTTGCCATTGACCAGAAGGAGCGCGAACCCTTCGGGTACGGAATGAGTTTATTGATCACTCTGTCGTTGTGAGCTTTCTTATCGGTATCAATCGCCTGGTTGCACGCGTTTCTGATTCTAACAAAATTCGTTCTGTTAACCTCGGTGGGATTGGAGCGCCATTGTTTAAAATCTCTGTTTTTTGCCGCTGTACTCAGCTCGCATTTTTTATCAAACTAAGGTTTATCAGATGAACTTCGCTTGATGGAATGTGGAATGTAGATCTCCATCCTGAGAAGAATAATCTCTGTGACCAACTCCGCGCAAGCGTTAACATCGGAGTCTCCGAACCACACCTCCGACCAAGGAAAGGATGTGAAGAAATCTCACAAATCGTCCCAGTTAGCAGCCCCAGACCTCCATACATGGCGAAGCTGCCTAGGCCGGTTATTCACTAGAAATGCAAGTGGTTGCGCGACCGATACCAAACAGTGATCTGAGTTTCCCAATGGCACAGCAACCTCCACGGTATACGTGCTCGGTTCGGATGCCAAAAACAGATCCAGGGTGTTCGCATAATCACCTCGGGCATTCGGCATTCGCGTGGGCTCCTCTACGAGTTGTGTCAAGTTGTAGCTAACAGCAAACATCTCCGCCAGCCTCCCATCCTCGTCGGTTCTGTTATAATGCACCAACCAGCCGGAATTGTGCACATTAAAATCGCCAAGGACGATAATTTCAGAAGGTGGATGGTTGGTCTGTATCCGGTCGACGGTACGTGAAAGATGTTCGAAAAATGTCGCCGGTCGATCGTCGTTCGGGGAGCGGTAAAGACAACAAAGAAATTTAACGGAATTCCTCAGCTCGACCCTCAACCATATGATGTCCATGTTATTGGTTTTCAACGCCTCCATCCTCTGGCAAGGCAGATCGGACCACGCGAAGATGCAGACTCCGCCCTTAAAACGGACTCTCGAATGTAAGTCGTATCCTGAGCAACGAAGATGAGTCTCGGTTAGGGCAAGTATATCAGGTTTCGTTGTTTGCAAATATTGGTGGACGGCATTTACATTGGTGAAACCGAAGCCCCTGATGTTACAAAATGCCGTTATCAGTCGAACGTTGACAAATGTCGCCGGTCGATCGTCGTTCGGGGAGCGGTAAAGACAACAAAGAAATTTACCTGAATTCCTCAGCTTGGCCCTCAACCATATGATGTCCATGTTGTTGGTTTCCAATGCCTCCATCCTCTGGCAAGCCAGATCGGACCTCGCGAAGAATCAGTTGACGAATCGACCATGGTCTTGGTTAGGGCAAGTATATCAGGTTTCGCTGTTTGCGAATATTGGTGGGCGGCGTTTACATTCGTATTGTTGAAACCGATGCCCCTGATGTTACAAAATGCCGTTACCGGTCGAGCCTGGATAGAGCCTCGAGAACGAGCACGATTATGCGATTACGAATTTCTTAAAGTTTGGTTATTTCTCATATTATCTGTATGATGGTCCCCCCGACATAGTTCCTCCCGGAAATCCGAATGGGAAACTAGTTTACCTCCGGAATTCTTTATATCAGAAGGCACTATCATGACTTATCTCCGTGTCAGTTCGGGCCATCAGCCATACATTCGAAACATACTTGAAGATTTCTCCCGACGATATCGCGGAATGTACAGCGTGACGGGGTGGTATCTCACCTCTGGACGAACTACTACCTAAACCAACCTTTTCTCGAACCGGTCCATCAGCCGAGCTCCGAAATATGGCCAGGGATTTCACCGGGCGGCAGGGCGTTGGGACCCCACCTACCAATCGGCCTTTAGTCGCCTCTTACGACAAGTTGGCCTAGCTGTGAGTATATTCTAACGCCCTATTCACAGGGCGTTTTGTTCCATTGTGAATAATCGTGACGTCGTAACGTGAGCACAGCTTTCTCATGTCCAAATAATGCCAGATCGTGCAAGTTAATAAATCTCGTTCACGGATAGCAAAAAAAAAATTTTTTCCAGGACCTATGGTCCTTTATTTGGTAATATATATTCTTAAACTACCCTTGTTGGTACTGATTCTATGAATGCCTAGCTTAGTTTTTACATGAGTATTTATACCTAAGTCTAAGTGCAGCTTATCATAACATTCCCATGGTTTGTAGTTTCCACAAAAATTCCATTGCTGTTATCTGCAAGTGTAGATATTTCCGTGTCCTGCGGTTGGCGATTGCGTGAATCGTTAACTGGCAATTTCAGTCAAAGATCATTCAATACCACTTTTTGGATTTTTTTTTAGATACATCTTTTGGTCGATCAGCGCGATCTTCATCTTGGCAGCTCGTACGACCTCGTCGATACGCTGAAAGTTGTTTACTGTTGTAAACGAAGGAACAGAGACTTTCGGAGTATAAGTTAGCTCCGCTTTGATATTGGTTGGAGTGAGGTCTTCCAGATGAAAGTATAGTATCACATAATGATACAAATATTTACAAATCCAATGAAAGCGTTCACTGTTGTTGGCTGTCAAAAAATAAAAACTAAACAATGTAGCATCGTCCAATGTCAAATGTTAAACGTCAAACTCTCTACCACAGCCTATTTTTTTTCAAACAACAAGTGTCGTCTATATGTTACGTTAGATACCTATGGATCTACCGTCGTATTATTTAATTACCAGGTACGATGGATATGCTTTAAAACGAAAACAGTCTTTCAAATAGTGTACTTTTCCGTAGAGTTAGCAAAATTATAGTGATAATCTAAACAAAGAGATCCTAACCCTCGGGACACAAATAATGTCGTGAACTCCAAAAGCAAATTGTGTATCCGTTTGTTAGTCATGCGTCTAGTACAACAATCATTAATGTTCATCATGTCTCACTGACTCAGAATGCAATCTTGGACATGAAACCGCAGATGAAGTAGTTAATTAACATTCACAACGGATTAGTTGTTTCTGTGAATGCCGCACACAGCATATTCCTAGTCAACCATGGCAAGGCGTCTCTACTTACTTTTATTAGCTTTAAAATTCCCCCTGAGTCATCAGACTCGTATTTCAAAGCTATCGACTGATAACTGACAGGAAGAGCACTTTATGTTTGCGACGGCCTAACCTATCCGTAGGTGTAACGTTGTCTGTTTCAATTATATTGCCGATCGCTTTTCATTCATGAAGTACTAACTCCCATTGGTACTCAGGCAATAGAAATTGCATTCTAGACCAACCAGAATGAGTGGTTTTCCGCGTTTAATTGTCTCGCGAAAATGATCACGGATGATCGTAAGAAGAAGCAATGACATGGAAACCAAATGATGTTGTTCCATCGTATCTCCAAAGAGAAAACTTTCTAGTAGGACTGGAATTACCATAGTCTTAATTTGAAGAACAACTTGATTAAAACTGGCCTTGAGTTGAAAGCTATAAATTCAAGGATTCACCAAGATTTATGCAAATAGGTGGTGTAAATTCAAATAATAGTGCCTCTCCCATTTGGATGGTACTAGCGTCTGGAATTTGTTTTAATGAATTTTTTTTTAAATTGATGTTGGCACATGGCGTATGCATAACGTGAACAATTTTAACATTTGTCGCAATCGGCGTTCTGATAGAAGACTGCAGTGTAGCAATTAACATTTGTTGTTTATGAATTACTGAGAATAGGAATAAAACACGAAAAACCAGTTGGGTTTATTACAGAAGTTGTAATCACCAATATATTTATTCGTTCATCTAACAAACGTTCGACGTTATACTAATTATATATAGGGCGGGCCATAAATTGCAAATTGCAATTAATGGCACGACGCACAACTCACAATTCCGCGTCACTCGCACTCCCCTCCCTCTAACAGTTTTTAAGAAATCAAGTGTTGCGATTTGCAAAAATGTATGACCCACCCTATAGAATGGCCCAATAGAACTAGAAACCCAATATTTTTTTTTTTTTTATTATTATTTTTTAACAAATTTTATTGAAGTACACTAAACAATTTGGAGTTACACAAAATTTAAGAATCTACTTAAGTTATCGATATAACCCCGCATGGCCTTGAGTGTGTTGAAGAACCCATCGCACGCTGCGAGAATGTGAACATCTTGCTGCATTCACAAAGAAGCGCTTTTTTGCGCGAGTAAATGATTATTAGTATTATTTATTATTATTATTTATTGGCCTGTAGGAACCCGGAAGTTCATGACCTCATCGACTCGGCTTCGCCATCGTTCCCTGTCCTGCGCGAGTAAATGTCTTCCCTTTTAGTTAATGAAAAAATATATTTTCTTTTTCCAGTAGACCCAGGGTCTGACCGGTACTTCATTTTATTCTTACGGTTACAAAAATGAAGAAGCACTTAGCCTAGGTTTTTCATCTTATTTATAATAGCTATATTATCTTAACAAGGAAAGCTTATCGGTGGTGCGAATGGAATTTTCTGGAGATAAGATTAATCTGTTATATACGGTGGCGCAAAATTATTCATCCAATTTTGTTTTTGAATTACATTTTTACTAAATAAAAAAAAAGATTTTGAGTGATGGACATTTTTATTTGGACCTATAGCGCTCCATTCATGGCGCAATGCTAATAACCTTGCCCGTAAAAATAAATTATTATGGAAAATTTAAAAAGCCTCGAAACTTGGTAAATAAGGCCAAGACCGGATCCCGGTTGTAGTGCCGATAATGATGATGATAGCGCTCCATTGCTTGTCTGTTTGTATACTGCAGCTGTCTAGTTCACAAATGTCAAATATGCATTGCAAAAATTATAACATACGTGTAAGGTGATTACTTTTGCGACACCCTTTATGTTTATCATGGTTGGATTAGTGATTCATGTAGGCTATGCTTATCATGGTTGGATTTGTGACTAGTGTAGAATGTTATCATGGTTGGATTTGTGACAAATGTAGGGTGCTTATCATGATTGGATTTGTGACTAATGTAGGGTGCTAACTCGCTCATCCACACTGGTTTTTTTTTTTTAGTGCTGACTTTGGCCTTTAACCCTTTCGAGACTGTTAGGACACATATATCCCAAATATACACTTTTTTTTTACTACTATTTATTGGCCTGTAGGAACTCGGAAGTTCATGACCTCAACGACTCGACTTCGCCATCGTTCCCTGTCCTGTGCACTCTTCTTCCACGCTTGATCAGCCGATCCGATCTCCTCAAGGTGAAATCTAACATTGTCCTCCAATCTCCGTCGCGGCCGTTCTGTCGGTCTCTTTCCTGTTGGTCTACGGTCAAGAATTCTACACACGGTCCTATCGTTGCCCATTCGCGCCCCATATCCGGCCCATCTTAATCTTCGCGACCTGATTACTCTCACTATTGTAAGTTTGCGCTATAGCTCTTCCAATTCGTGGTTGTGGAGTTTCTCCATTGTCCTGCCTCCTCCTTATATTTACCTCCAAATATACACATACATAAAACAATCCGTCTCGAAAGGGTTAAATTGTCCCGCATCGAGAATTCCAACAGATGTAGATTCAGTGACTTTTCTCCTGTATTGTGGTGTGCTGTTCGTGGACTGTATATTGGGTTGTACCACATGAAATGTCCGATTTTATAGTAAAAATTTAAAAGCCATTATTTTTTCGTAAATTTTTATTCAATCAAAATAGGATCTGTTGGCATCTATGACATTCTACGTGATACAAGGTCAAATATTCCTTTTTCGTAGAAGTGTTGACTTTTTGAGGCAATGAAATCTTCAAAGGCTTTTATGACCTTGTGGCGTTTCTAACAGATACACAAGCAAATAGTGAAGAACATCGAACTAAAATCGAATAAGAAAATGCATCGGAGCCGTATACCATAGCAATAAGATAACAAATCCACATCAGTCGAGTGTACTTGAGTTTGGAAATCGAATTCGTACACACGGCCAGTAGCCTGATGCTTCATTGCTTCGCTTTTCAACCGTTTCATCGTGTGTTCAATTCACCTTCTGCACTATCCTTGCTTAACGCTATAATTGCTGACCTACCGACGTGATCTGTACACACACTTTCTCATAGTAAACAGAACTTCACGACACGATCACGACTTCAGTCAGCGACCGCCAACACAACGATCCCCGACGTAATTTTAAGAAGCAATTTCCGGCCAGAAAGCAAACTGCAACGTAGTCTTGCGAAACTGTGAAATGCACCTTTCCCAGGCGCTGAACTTGACACGCCGTGAGGTGCAATGTTCTCCCACCGTATCAAGGTCAGTATGGATAACGGCATTTCTCAGTTTTAGATTTCAGACTTAGAGGCAGTTCGTTTTTTATCGCTGAAATAGTGAGTTCGTTGTTAAACTGAAAAAAAACCAAAAGTCTATAAAAAGAAATAACATTATTAAGTAAAAAGTTCTTGTTAAGTGAATCAGATTTATTAAGTTAAAAGAAGTTATTAAGTATTAAAAGTGTTTAATAAATAAAAAGAAATTTTTGATTTTTAAAAAGGCTACGAGCTGAAGGCTCTACGTACGTAACTCACGTTCTTCACTATCATCCCAAACGCTATAAGCTCTGCTCGGTTCCGGAAGACCTTCTGCCGGCAAAATGAAACCAGATTGCGGAAAAGATGGTAGTCCGTTGGGGGCATGTCAGGAGAGTACGTTGGACCTGGGCATCCAGGTTATCATACAGAATCCACTTTTTATCACAGGTGACTATCAGGTGCAAAAACGGTTCAGTTTGGTTTCTTAATCCAAGCGATGCGTAGATTTTTAGGCGTCGTGGTTTTTGGGACTTGTTCAGTTCATGGGGTTATCGAGTTTCTTTCCCTATCCTATGAGAGAAAGGTTTTGACTTAATGGGGATACTCCCAAGCTTTGCGCAATCTCCCTCACCGATTTCGCTGGGTCCACATCCACCGTTGCTCTTAAAATATCTTCATCAACTAACGTTTCCGGCTTCCCATGTGGTTCATTTTCGAGGCTGACATCTCCCGAACGGAACTTTCCAAACCAACGTCGTATAGTGCGTTCATTCCCCGCTACATCCTCAAATGCGTAATTAATGTTTTTCATTGTCAATGACGTATTATGACCCATTTTAAATTCAAATAGGAAGAGGTTCGAAATTAAACTGCAGACAGCATGGTAAACAATTCCTAGAAAAAAAATAACTGTACTTGTAACGAACTCCAAAATTCTCACACGTCAAGCACACGTACCACTTTACTTTACAAAAAGCGAAAATTTAACGTTCTGGCACAGGTGTTGACTTAAGATCTTCTTATTCCCGACTGAGCGAAAATCGGACATTTCATGTGGTACGACACAATACTATTGTTGATTGAGTCAAACTCTCGATCCGTAAATGAAATTCGGGGTATTATAATTATATAATATTTACTGTGAAATTCACCTGATTTTATGGTTCGAATTTATTGATTTTCACTTGGTTTGTTGGTTATTTCAATATAGTAATTTCCCTAATTGATTGTAATTCGTACTACTCATGGTTATTGGTGTTGGGGTAGTGCTTACCCTGAACTGTAGATGCGATGAATCAGTATGTCAGTTGGGTGGCTGGAAGACTGCTGCGATGAGATAAATTAATCCGGATGTAGGTTGGTTGGCTGGAACACTGCTGCGATTAGATAACTTAATCCGTATGATTTGTCTTCAACTTGCCTCGAGTTACTTGTAATGGCTACTTTTCTAATTTACCGATAATTTTTTGAGCCACACGTTCTTCGGATAATACAATATTATCTTAACTCGATAATCAATTATTTTTGACAGATTTTGGAGAATTTCCACACGTTTTTCTTAAATCTGCGCATCACTTTTTCGACTCTGTTCTGTTTTTCTTTCTTTTTAACAGCTGTTCCTTGATTCACTCCTTTGCTCTAATAAATACCGCTCCTCCACCTGTTCTCTACTCTCCCGCAAATTTTCCGTCATCTCAAATCAAGAGAAGTACTGTTGTTCCATTCCGTTGATTTCGCCTCAGTATTTCTTGTGTCACAACTAAACATAATCGATATCAAGCTTAGACGTTGTGACACAAGATAATACGTCGAGTGTAGAGTGTGAAGAGTTATTTAATAAAGTATTGCAATGAATTGTCGCCTCACCACTAATTGCATACTGCAACAGTGACTGTGAAAGCTAATGTGTAGCCGAAGAGAAGTGTGAAACGTCCTTTTGCATCCAGCCTTGTTTGACATGTGGTTTATCTTTATCTTTATCTGAGTCCACTCTCCTTTATCGCAATGCTGCTTGGCCACAACTACCGACCACCTTCCAAAAGTGTTTTGCAGACGTTCGCATTCATATTTCGACGCTCAGATCTAAAAACACCACGGTGGTCGAAACCATGACAAGTGGTGGCGCTTGTTTTTTGACGATCAGTCGAATGACCAAATTCCCGTATGCCCTTTCTCTTACGTGAACATGATCGTTTTGTTTGCTCGCGAATTGATCAATTGGAAAAGTTTTCTCATCAGACAGACAGACAGACCTTTGGCAATTATTTACTGTTAGCCAAGTGCTCTATCAAGCCAAACTTTTTTCGCGCATCAGTGAGATCCTGTCTTCTTTGATATGTGTAGGGCTCCACTTTGAGCTAATTTTTCAATGGCCATTGCATTGTGGATTTCGATATGTCCAGCACACGTGAAATTGTTTGTCAGCAGCTGCGACGCAGACTTCGTTTAATTCGCTTCTTCACTTTATGACCCATCTCTGCCGATAAAAGAGTTTTTCCCCGAGCACCACCGTAGCTTTTGCAATGCTGCCAGTGTCATAGTAACGGGCTATGGCATAAGATACGGATGGTTTATTCACATTATGGGTTTGGACTGCTCTAACAATAACCACTTGGGATTTCCCGCCGACATGGCTATATTCCACCTTACTGAATATTCTCGTGAGATACCACATTGAAAGTCGACGTCAGACTCATAAGCAACCACAGAGAATGATCCTTTAACCGAATGTTCTACCCAATCATTTACTTCCTCGTCGTTGTACGAGGGCAGCCCCAGAATTAATCGACCTGACACATAGATGGCGGTATTTATTAAAATATAATGACTGTGGCAGATAGTACCAACCTTAGAAAGATTAACTTTCAAGTTTGAAGACGCTACGTTGTTTATTACTTATTTGACAGCCATCGGTAGTGAACGCTGTTAGTGAATTTGTAAACATGGAAAAAATTGGTCATCGTTATAGGATTCAAAGACGGGCTCCTCCTCGATAGTATAGTGGTTAGTATACCCGCTTGTCACGCGGGAGACCGGGGTTCGATTCCCCGTCGGGGAGCCCCTGGCGCAAGACTAATGACCTTGCCCGGAAAACCAAATCATTATGGAAAATTTAACAAGCCTCAGGACTTGCTAAATAAGGCCAAGACCGGTCTCCGGTTGTACTGCCGATGATGATGATGATGATCACATTATCAGGAGGAGATATCTAAAATTTTAAGGTTATCACCTACATGAAATCCTTTTTTTCAGAAACAGTTGTCGGGAGAATTATCGAACCGCCGAACAATTGATCAACAATTTTTAATTTCACATTTTTTAAAATGTTATAGATTTTTGCCCGCTATATATGTCGTAATCGAAGAACATATTTGTTTTCTGTCTAAGATCAATAGAAAATATTATGATGAATGCAGCAATTTACCACGACCCACAAAAGAGGCCTTAAAACACTCCCCAATGTCGCCATTTTTTTTGTAACAAAACAAGAGTTTCTCGGCCATTGAAAGTTTAATCACCAGACTAGGAGAATCGCTCATTATTTTTCCTTTCAACATCGGAGTTTTCTTGGCAAGTGAAAATGTTTGTGGTGTTTTTGAGCTCTTCGTTAAGCTTCTGGTATTTCAACAAAAATAAAGAATCCTACGCCATAGATCATCATCATCATCATCGGCACTACAACCGGGAACCGGTCTTGGCCTTATTTAGCAAGTCCTGAGGCTTGTTAAATTTTCCATGATCATTTCTTTTTTCGGGCAAGGTCATTAGTCTTGCCCCAGAAAGATCAAGATTACAACCTTGTTAAAAAACCTCGAATATTATCTTTTCATGTGTCGTAAACCACCCTCCATTTGTTGGCGACTTAAATAATACTTTCCTTCACCACTCCAGTTTAAATTACAAAATTACAAATATCATCAGCAAGATTAATAATTTCCGTTTTATTTTGTTTTTTTTCAGTTAAAATAACCTCCAGCTGCTTGCTGAATGGATTTAAAAAGTTCTGATAGTTTAACCAAAATATTCACCAAAAAAGGATTACGAGTCATTACAACATATAACTCAAACCCTAAAATACATGAAAGAAAAATGATAATAGGACTAAACAATCAAGAGAGAAGTAACAATGAGATGATCACGTAAAATAGCCCCTCAGTTTATAGGATATTTAGGAGAACAAAGTAACACTTCTAATGACATGCAAAAGGAAAGCAACATTCTTACAAAAAAACACGTTTTAGGCAACAACAATAAAAGCCTTGCTCACAAAAGTAGGGCTTGCTTTAACATTTATAGGGGCGAAAAACACAGTGAATTTAAAGAGGAATTGAGGGAGTGGACCAAACCAAACTCAACTCCAAGAATTAACTAATATACCAATAGAGATGGCAATCAATTTTCCCGCGTCGTTTGCAGCATGCATAGCGGCTGGCCTTAAAGTGCCCCGGCAAATAATGTACTGTATATCTCAAGACACAGGGCAACCATATGTACTGTATAAAGATCCTCAGGAAAGTGCTGAACGTAATGCAGCCGCACTTGGTGGAGCGTCGGCCCAATGGGGAACGGAAATGTATCCGACGATACAGCAAAATGCGCAAACACATTTAACAACACAAAATGCTCAAAATTCATCACCACAAATTGCTGCTGCTGCTGCGACGGCTGCTGCGGTTGCTCAGCAGCAGCAGCAGCAACAACAACAACAGCAACAGCAGCAGCAGCAACAGCAACAGCAACAACAACCACATAGTCCATCAGGCGATGTCGATCAATCCCGTGATAATGGTCGTCAACAGCAGCAGCAACAACAGCAGGGCTCACCGTCCACAAGTCCTTATCCACAAAGATCTAATGGCGCTGGCGGAGGTGGAGGAGGAGAGGATGAAGTTGCCATGAGTCAGGTGAGAATTGAGGTAATTCATTTTAATTTCGTGCACAGAAGCAATATTTTAATGATCGGAGTCATCTATTACAATCATATACTTGTAGGTGGCTGGAATGCAACAACAGCAGCAACAGCAACAGCAACAAAATCCTGCACAACAACAAAACCCAAACCAAAGTACCAATGACCCACAATCAATAACAGTTGATCCTGCGTCTAATAATCAGGCACAACAAAACAACGATCAAAATTTCAATCCTCCTCAAGGTGGAGAATTGAGTTACTATGCACCCCGACATCCAGGTGGCCCACAAGGTGCAATGTTAGCCCCGCCTGGCTTTCCGCCCTTACATTATCTTAATAAACCCGTCTTGCCTGGAATGACAGCGTCTATGGATCAAAACGGTGGCCTAGAAGCATATGCAATGCCCGATCTCCTACCTGGCGGTAATGCAAGCGCTGCCGGTGCTGGAGGTGGAACACATCCGGGAATGCATCAAAATACCACAGCAACACCAACACCGACATCGCATAAAACAAAACCTCATAATGATCTTCGATTATTTAAGTGTACTACCTGCGGCAAGGACTTTAAACAAAAATCAACACTGTTGCAACATGAACGCATTCACACAGATGCCCGACCATATCCTTGTACTGAATGTGGAAAACGTTTTCGTCAACAATCTCACCTCACTCAACACCTGCGCATACATGCCAACGAAAAACCATTTGCTTGTGCATATTGTCCACGAAGTTTCCGGCAACGAGCGATCCTTAATCAACATATTCGCATCCATTCGGGTGAGAAGCCCTACGCATGCCCAGAGTGCGGCAAGCACTTTCGCCAGAAGGCCATCCTCAATCAACATGTGCGCACCCACCAAGGCGAGCGACAGTTATTGAATCAAAAACCAAAAAAAAAAAAAGAAAAGACAAATCGAAAAATCAAGATCCAAATTCGCACAACCAATTTTTTCAAAATTTCAAATCCCAAAACCGAAAGCAATTTAAAAAGAAACAAAAAAACAAAAAATCATAACAACGTTGTGATAATAATTTCTATACAAAATTCGACATTTTTCGATCTCGTCAAATTCAATCTAATTGCGAATCGGTTTGTCTTTGGGTTGCTGCGCTCAGTTTTTGGCGCACTGTGGCTTCTTGTGTTGTTTGTTTTGAATTTAATCATTTTCTGTAAAATACGACGCTCTTGGTTAGGGTTCTTGCACAACCACCAAAAGTAAAAGACCAAAGTAATAATGTCAACAATCAATTGATCCAGCGTCTCTCGATATCCAATTGATAGAGACATCGGAATCTCAGAGAAAGAATCTGTAGACAACCCTGTCCTCCCCCCGTCCTTTAGCTAATTGAATAGGATTCTTAAGTGATGTTTTCTTAACGACAAACGTTATCAAAAGAAAAAGATGCACACGTTCTCCACTTTAAAGCCATTCGATAACTATTCGGTAACCAATAAAGTTCGTGTGGTTTCACCACAGAAAAGAAAAGTATCAAGAGTAATGCCTTCACACAATGTTTATTCTGCAAAGTACCCAACATCCGCTTCTACAGCCTCCTACCATCTATTTACAAGCTTGTAGATGCCATTTTTGAAAAAATCTTATCCCGGAACTCATAAAACGGTGCTACCGTGTTTTCAACCTCTCCTCGAGTTTTGAACTGCCGACCGCTCATATAATCGTCCATGGCCAAAAAGAGATGGTAATTCGACGGAGTAACATCTTTTTATTTTACTTCTCCCCGGAAAGGCGAACCTATAGCGCTGAGTCGGCGCCCTGAGTTGCTATTTTTTCCCGTCCGGGTCCATCAGCCAAGCTCCGAAAGATGCTCAAGGATTTCTCTCAACCATTTCACGAAATCTATAGCTGGGATGGTATTTTACCGGGCTTCTGGGCTTTGGGACCCTACCCACCGGTCAGTAATTGTGCCAAACTGCACAATAGCAAGAGCCGCCGTCACATGAACTTAGATTTGCACAATCAAACTCAAGACTCAACCTCCTTACCAACTCAGCCATTGAGGCGGCTGGTGAATATGGAAGACGGGATAAGAGTTTCCAGCCAAGTGAAGAAAACACCTCTAGGGCCATCCTTGCTCGTGAGGCGTCGCATTGCCTTGGCGGAAAAGAACATCTTTCCTATTCATGAGTACTGGCTGTTTATTGCAAGTTCTTCGGCTAATCTGTGCATTTGTGCTAACTAAACCTCTTTAGTAATGGGTTTATCAATTTCCCAAAACTCTGTATGCACAACCCAGCAGTAGTCCACCATATCACCTTCCGTTGAAGCAGGTTTGGCACTCAAAGACATTGTGTTGTGTGACGAAAGCCAGTGGTACGATAATTTTTTGTGGTAGTACATTATCCACTTTTCGTCACAAGGGAAAATCCAATCCAAAATTGGACAATTCTTGTTCTTTGGGAGCAAGGAAGAACAAATATTGATTCATTGGAAACGCTTCGCAGCAGACAATTCGTGGGGGATCCATTTACTCATTTTCCACGATGTTCACAGCTGATCCAAGTATACATGATTTGTTTCATCACTTACTCCAAACCATTGAGCAAGTTCCTGACATATATGGCTAGAATCCTCTTTAGTTGCCATCTTAAATTGTTCCAAATTCAGAGATTTTGGTCTAACCGATCAGGTTTATCTTCAAGGGTCTCACCGCCAGTTGAAAAGGTCTGAAACCACTTTTCAGCTGTTCGTTCACTAACAGTTCCTTCTCCAAACGCCTCACATATTTTTCGTGCTGCTTCGGCAATTTTTGCACCCAATTTGAGTTCATGCAATAAGCACACCCGATGCAATAAGCATGTCCTAATAACTGTGTTGGACACGGCTATACTTAACTACGAATTTCTGAAATGTCACTGGTTTCTACGTTGGCCGGCGCAACATGCCGATGCATAAGCTTAAAGAAAAGCTCTAATACGTTATATAAGGGGTTTACCTATAGGGACTTGACAACTTTTTTTCGGTGGCAAATTTTTATAATTTGCAGACGTTGTTCGTTCGTGTACTTAACCATAATAAAAATGTTGAGTTTATTGAATAAATTGACAGTAACAGTTCGATGATTAGTGAAACGGTGCGTTCACAAATTAAATTCAAAGTTGTCAAGTCCCTACTGGAAAACCCGTTACTTACCAGTGGATAGGATTAAGATAGCGTGAAAAGTAACGTCCGTTTTAAAACCGCACGAGCTGTTTTGACCACCTGATAGGTTCATGTGATTATATAGAATGTATGCTTCAGATTTTGTTCTCTTTTACTCACACTCCCGTTCATTACCCTCAACGTTGTTAATAGAAAATTATCTGACCCTGTTTTGATACCCATGGTCTTCTGAAAGAATTTTGTGTATCATATTTTTATCCAATTACATGTGTATTTCATCAAACAACAGGAGTTAAGTATTTCGGGCGTTGTCATAAACCTCCTGTTTTATATAATTACTACTATTTATTGGCCTGTTGGAACCCGGAAGTTCATGACCTCACCCACTCGACTCCGCCATCGTTCCCTGTCGTGTGCGTTCTCCTTCCAGACTTAACTCCCCGATCCGATCTCCCGAAGGTCAAACCTAATATTGTCCTCTCAACTGCGTCGCGGCAGTCCTCTCGAGATCTTTCCCCATTGGTCTACCGTCAAGAATTCTACGCAGGGTCCTATCGTTGCCCATTCGCGCCACAAGTCCGGCCCATCTTAATCTTCACGACCTGATTACTCTCACTATTGTAGGTTCGCAGTATCATCATCATCATCGGCACTACAACCGGGATCCGGTCCTGGCCCTATTTAGCAAGTCTCTCCACCGGTATCCGGTCCTTATCCGAAACTTGTTAAATTGTCCATAATGATTTGTTTTTCCGGGCAAGGTTATTAGCCTTACGCCAAGGTTTGCGGTATAGCTCTTCCAATTCGTGGTTGTGGAATTTCCTCCATTGTCCTGCCTCCTCGTCATATTTACCGCCAAAGATACCCCTTAAAACATTATTCTCGAATACACGGATTTTTTTTTCTTCCCGTTTTGTGAGAGCCCATGTTTCGCATCCGTATAGAACAATCGGCATGATTATGGTTCTATAGACTCGGAGCTTTATATTACGTGCTAGCAGTTTGGATTTCAGTAGTTTACTGATTACGTGCCAATTAGCGTTGCTGGAGTGTAGTCTTTTGTTAATTTCCTTCGAGATTTCGTTACTTGCCGTTAGTATTGTTCCCAGATATTTAAATTCTTTAACTTTTCCAAATTCTTGCCCCTGACGTTCATATGTGTTCCCTAAGGTCCAGCTGCTCTCGTCGTAATCGTGTATTTTGTTTTGTCTTCATTTATTTCTAGGCATACCTCTTCTGCCACTTGCATGGTGATTTCACTGCTTTACGTACATTTTCAAGATTTTTTTTTTATATTAGTCTTCTCTCAGAAGAGGCGAACCTATAGTTCCCAGAGGGGGCGCCCCGAGATGCCACCAAATAACTGTTGCAGTTCTTTTTGAACAGTTGCCGGTTGTGACACTCCGGGAACACTCGCGTGGGAAGGGAGTTCCACAGCTTCCCCGATCTGTAACGGAACGAGTTCTGATGCAGGGATGTTCGCGCCGCCGGGAGATGAACCACAAACTGGTGCGATCCGTCGGATTGTCTTGTGGAGCGCATATAAGCCCAATTGCGTGGAACAATACCACGAATCCCCGAAGAACCATCGCCCAAAATGGCGATTGCATCCGCATATGCGAGCACTTGTGTGACCCCGTTCAGGGATGATCCTGACATGTTGTCGTCTTGTATCTTTCTGATAACATACTCGAGCACAAGGTTAAAAAGACATGGTGAGAGGCCATCCCCTGTTTTAGTCTGTCCCAGTTTTCAAATGGTTCTGAGAGGTGGTTTCTTATTCTAACTCGCCCTTTATTTTTATTCATGCAGATCTGAATAAGGGCTGTATATTTTTTTGGGATTCCCAGATCAACTACAATATGGTAAAGTCCTTGCTTTGCAACTCAGTAATACGCTTTTTTGAAGTCAACGAACAGTTGGTGAACCGTCTCTCCGTATTCCCACTTCTTTTCCAGCAGTTGCGTTACTTTGAACATTTGGTCGCCAGTTGGCCGGTTCCTACGGAATCCGCACTGGTAGTCTTCCAGTATTTCTTCTGCGTACGGTGTGATTCTCGCCAGTATGACATTTGTTAGTATTTTGTATGTGGTTGGGAGCAATGATATTCCTTTATAGTTTTCGCAGTCAGATCTGTTGCCTTTTTTGAAAATTGAGGTTTTCCATTCTTCCGGAGTGACTACCTTATCCCATATTATTTTAATCATTTGGTGGATCTTTCGAGCGGTTGTCTCTCCTCCATGCTTCATAAGCTCTGGCGGTATGCAGTCTGCTTGTTGTTTTTCAATCGATTTATTCTTCTTCGTTGAATGAGGGCTCTGGAATCTGAGGCTCGGCAGCATGTACGTCTGATGCGTTTATTTGTGGTTGATGGGTGCGCACATTGAGCAGGTTTTCAATGTACTGCTTCCATCTTGTCACGATATTGTTTGTTTCTATGATCAGACAGCCGTTTGTGTCTCGAATTATTTGGACTCTCCCTCGGTAGCCATTCTAATTGAGTTTATGCCGGCATACATACCTCTGATGTTCTTTGCTCTGGTATTTTCTAAGATTTTTTCGATCCGAGTCTTCCCCCATTCGCCTTTTTTGCGTTTAAAAAGTTTCATTGTCTCTATCTGAATTGCGGGTATCTTTCTGCGTTGACTTCATCATATCTTTCTAAGTGGATCACTCTGAGACCTTTAGGTTCTTCGATCTTCGCCCTGCACTCATCGTCAAACCAAGGTTTGGACTTAATTGGTTTCTTAAATCCTAATACCTTTTGGGCTGTTTGTTTGATTGTGTCTCTGATCGATGTCCATTTAGTGTCCACACTATTGGCTTCCTATTCCTCACTGCTCCCATTCTCTAGGATAGTAAATCTATTCCTTAGTTTGTCTTGATATTCGGCCCTTTTGCGCAGGTCTTTTAGTTTATCAATGTCGAATTTTTTGGTCGTCTCCGGTGACTGCCTATGTGGGTTTGCTGCGAGGCGACTCCTAATTTTGTCCATCACTAGAAGATGATCGGAGTCGCATTCTGCTCCTCTATATGATCTTACGTCAAGGATATTCGAACGGTGTTTTTTGTCGATGAGGAAGTGGTCTATTTGGTCCCGCGTTACGCCATCAGGTAATATCCATGTGGCTTTATGAATTTGCTTGTGCTTGAACTTCGTGCTTTTCACTACCAGTTGTTTGGACGCTGCGAACGTGATAATTCGAATACCATTATCATTTGAAACGTCGTGTAGGCTCTCTTTACCTATAGTTGGTTGGAAGATGTCTTCCTTTCCAATTTTCGCATTTAGGTCCCCGAGGAGGATTTTAACATCGAATGATGAGATCCCATCAAATACTTTCTCTAGGGTCTCGTAGAACGTGTCCTTCGTTTCTTCGTCCGTAGATTCTGTTGGGTGTGCACGTTTAATTTTACCATGGGCCTCGTATTTTTAGTACCGACATTCGGTCATTAATAAATTTTACATGGGGCGTAATCTTATTGCTTCTGATGAAGCCGGTTCCGAGGTTATGTGCATCGGTACCTCCACACGACAGTGTAAACCCGCTGGTTTCGGCTACTTGGTGTGGAAGTCGGACGTCCTGAAGCGCGACGATGTCTATTTTATATTCTTTCGCGTGCTCTACGACCGCCTGTATCGCGCCTGGTTTATATAACGTTCGAACATTCCACGTCCCGATGCGTATATCCCGCTTTTTCCGTTTTTCCCTACGTCTTCTTTTTGCCGAGTCGGTGTTTTCTTGATGATTTGTTCCTTTATGGTAGTGTCGGCTCATCACACCCACGCCTACCGGGTTTTTCGCGAGATTGTTTCTTGTGTATTGATCATTCATTTCGTGGGAACACTCTGGGGTTTCAAATAGTCCGCCATATCAGACCCCATCTTTGATATGGTAAAGTCGGATTTCCTGAAGCGCGACGATGTCCATTTTATATTGTTTCGCGTTATCTATGTTCGAACATTCCACGTGCCGACGCGTATATCCCGCTTTTTCTGTTTTTCCCTACGTCTTTTTCTTTTGCCGAGTCGGTGTTTTCTTGATGATTTGTTCCCTTAAGGTAGTCGTCGGATTGTTTTTTGTGTATTGATTATTCATTTTTGTTCTCACGAGTCTTGGGGTTCCAAATAGTCCGTCATATCAGAGTCCTTCTGTGATATGGTAAGGTCTGCTTACTGTTCTGATTTCACCTGGTGTCAGAGTTTTACATAACTCACAATAAATCGAGAGGTGTGTTATATGACATGACTTCGAGGATTAGTTGTGGATCACAATTTCAAAAAATGATTTGCCCAGGAAACTTTTCTCAAAAACGAGTCATTTTTGGCATCTTCCACTATGTTATTGTGAATAAATGTCGCTGATATTTAACATCTTCACGTTTCGGCTATAACAATTCATTGGCTTTAGTTCGATAGCGTAACTGATTTACTGCCATCTCCACTTAATTTTCTCCAATGAAGCTTCATTTTCAAAGAGAAAACCTCTCAAACAAGTTATTCATTTATTAATTCAAGGTTGATATTGAAGCAGACAATTACGCGAATTTGTTTCATACACTAACATTTTCAATCGAGAATAATTTTATTATGCAGACACAGGTCGACTAGTGTTTCCATGACTCTGCATCATGCCTACAGATTTTACCAAAAACATTCCTCAAGTAAAATCGGAAGCTGAATTCTTTCCCAAATATTAGCCCAGGAAAGTCGTCAGACAGAGAATCCCCATCGGTTTACACCGACGATCAGTTTTAGATAAATAAAAAAAAAATAGCGACTCGTACCTCAGTTGAACAATACGAACGTGGAATCGTCTATCGAGTTTTGTTCTGTTGCGGCTACAATCAAGGCCAAAATGCATCGATACATCTTACACCAATCATCCGTTTCTTTTCGTGAACACTATAAATACAAAAAATATTCTTCTGTAGGCTCGGATTATAAACAATATCTTAAAATATATTCCGTGTCTAATTTTAGATCGATAGACAAACTGGGAATCGTACCTTCGTTTTTTTTTTACAGAAACTATATACGTAAGGAATTTTTAGGTATCCTTAAAGCACAGAGCATAATGAGGATAAGAAAATGAGATATCTACGTCCATTGGTCTTAAATACCTGGATATTACAACGACGAAGGAACAAATGATTAGGCAGAGCATTCCACATTCATGCGGTTCAGCTAAAAATTGATTCTCTGTATTTATATTTGTGCGTATGAAGTTGATCTTTAGCGGGAACTGATGCGCACTTTTTGATTAATGTATATCGCGGAAAACTGTTTGAACGGGTGGAATACAGTCACTAAGTTCAGTTGAACAACGACCGTGATACTACTTATAGAAAAGAGATACCCATAATACATTGCGTCTATCTTCTCACGGGTGGACTTCAACGTCTTTCATCTGGGTCACCAATTAATATCCCTGGTCGTTTTTGCATCCTATCGAGCACGTGCAGCCCAGTTTTGGACTGCCTGACCAAGTATGAGAATTGAATCCAATTTTAAGACGAGTAAATTGTGGCCATATTTGATGGCGCGAAGTATTTCTTATAACTCTTAAGAAACCTCATACATACAGCCTCACTTTTTGCAGCTTCAAATATGTGATCATCCAACATTACAGTTGAATTAATTCGAGTGTGTCAAGGATTGATAGTTCCTTAACTTAGAAGATGCCGTTCATTAACAGTGAACCACATAACCGCGGAGCCGTGCTCCTTCAAGACCAATGTTCATCGTCACATTCTCTCCCAATCGGCTTATACTTTTTTCCCCATTGTGCTTAAGGGTATACAAATTATTCTCCGGTGCGCGTATATTATAAAAACAAACCAAAAGTTGTGTTCATAAGTTTCTGAATATGAATGGATTTTATTCTTTTTTAATAATTTGGTATTGTTGTAGGCCCCGGCGCGAATTGTGCCACCGAAATTGTACCGATTACTCACATTATAGTCATTCAAATATATCGTAGCGAGCTTAGGGTTCGCTGGATTAATTATTCACACAAAATAAGCCGTGAAATCAATTTTCTATTAAATCTTTATTTTTCATGATCTTGGCAGTCGTTCTTTCACTTTTTGCTCCTCCGTCAAAAGTGACACTTCTGTCACTGGAGACATCGTTTTTCCGCTCGCTTCTTTTTGCTCATAGTCTCCAGTTTTCCAGTACTTTCCAGAATATTCCAGTACTTTGTTTTGGAGTCTTGCCAGCTCGTCACACTACCCTCCGCCTAGATTAGTTCGTCCCGAACTAAGTTCACTGGTCCTCTGGGCTAACCAATGTTGCCAGCCGGTCACGATGGACCACTTTCATCTTGGCGTTCGGGGATGGAAGTTCTTGACCTTCTTTCAAATTTTCTACTGCTCTCCTTTTCGCGTCAGCTCTAGCCTGCCGCCATTCTTCCTTTTCCTGACGACGGAATTCCTCTTGCATTTTAGGGATCTCATGCGAATAGTATAAGAGTAAATGCATGTGCACACCCTTAAGCTCTTCTGGAGTTTGTACATCACGTAAGCGATTTAGATCTTCATCTTTAATTACACGCATATCATCTGATATTGGAGCATCTGCCGATTTCATAAGCGTATCCAACTGGTAGTTCCGCATCTTTTCAAATAACTGGAGCGGTTTGTTCTTTGGAGCTGACAGTAAACACCAGCGTGCGTCGTAGTAATAGACTTTCCACAGATCGTCGCACGTTAATTCTGGTTTCACGTGTTCTTCTCCATAGAACGCAATGAACGGCACCTCTAGCCGTTGATTACGTCTACAATCTAGGGCTTGCTTGATCTTTCCCCCCGTATGTGGTGGCTTACAATAGCGGTCTCGACCTCCAACATCCGTTGATCTCTCTTGTTCGGAAACATTTGATTTACAAAACGCCTGTTTGTAAATCCATTCAGCTTCATCTTGTATCTCATTGGGTCCCTCTGGAACAGGCGTAACCGGAACTTCGCGCAATTGCATTCGCTCAGGAATATCCGTTTTACGGATCTCCAAATCCGTAAGGTGACCCCTTTCCAATTCACTAGGTTCGTATTCGGGAATCGTCCTCGTCATAATTAGTGAAATCCTCATAGTCGAAATCTACACCGAAACTGTCCTGCCCTTCTTGCAATGACGCGTCAGTGACTAGAAGTCGTCTTTTCTTCTTTTTCTCAGCAATTGGCCTTCCTTCGTCGTCTACAATAAAATCCTCAGCATCAGACTCCGATTCCTCATCATCATTGAAATGTTTTGCCGCCTCAGTTTCCCTGTGACTACGTTCAGAGAGGCGGCCAACATCGTCTTCGTCGTCGAATAGCTGTTCGGCTATAACCTCACGTGCTGAACCTTCATCGACGTGCTGTTCCTCTCCATCACTTTCTTCGTCCTGTGTACGACGCAGACGCTTGGATCGCTTTCTGTGTTCGACTTTCAAACCAAGATTCTCTTCAATAAGGTCACAGTCGTCGTCTTCCAGTCGGTCGTCCAACTCATCATCATCATTGTAAATCCGTTTCGGGGAACGGCCTGAAGCATCAGTGTCTTCACCATCACTGCCGTCCTCTTCAATCGGGTTATCATCGATGAGATCCTTCAGTTCTTCACGTAACACATCATCGTCATCTTCCTCCTCTTCCTCACTGCTTCCTGGGTTTCTTCCTTTCATTTGGCTCCAATTCCTCCTCATCCTCAGATTCTTCCGCTTCCGAGTCCCAGAATTCTTTCATACACTGCCCTTGGGAATCCAATTTTGCCTTAAACTCTGCAGCTCGCGCATCTAATTTTGCCTTAAACTCTGCAGCTCGCGCGTCCAATTTGGCCATCATCATCCTGAACATCTCTGAAATGTCCAACGGTGGCGAACTCTTCTTCATTACATTGGCACCATCTTGACTCGCTGTTTCTTCTCCACCCGGACAGTCTGGCCCACTCGTAAAAGCATCTGTGCCGACATCAATATCCTCTTCCTCTATTGCTGCTTGCAGACGCTGTCGAAGAATTGGCTTCTCTCCTCTGCTATCCAGGTTCCGGTCCTCCAAATGTCGATCTGACATCGTCGCCACACACTTTCACAGACTTATTTCTTCAATTAATCCCACTTCTGACACCAATTGTAGCGAGCTTAGGGTTCGCTGGATTAATTATTCACACAAAATAAGCCGTGAAATCAATTTTCTATTAAATCTTTAATTTTCATGCTCTTGACAACCGTTCTTTCACTTTTCGCTCCTCCGTCAAAAGTGACACTTTTGTCACTGGAGACATCGTTTTTCCTCTCACTTCTTTTTATTCGTAGTCTCCATTTTTCCAGTACTTTCCAGAATATTCCAGTACTTTGTTTCGCAGTCTTGCCAGCTCGTCACAATATGTTCTTTATATTTTTCATATGCAGAGATTGAAATTAACTCATCGACCTCTACAGTTTTTCAATTAATTCTTGATACTAATTTACATTGAAGTAGAATTAGCTCGTGACCCTCAAGTTTACCGATTCGAAATAATGAATAACTAAAATTTCTTTTGATACGATAGACTCCTTATTAGCGTCACTAGATTCTTCCGCGTCGAAAGAAAATGATTCTTAATTGATTAACAAAAAACATATTAAGCCGCATTGAATCTTGAAACCATTTGGCCATAATCTACAATCAAAATTTCAAATGATTTTAACTTCCAATTTAGGACCTTTTTTCCAAATTTCAATCTTCTTTCAAAGATCCATTTAGTTATAATTTGAAGATCGTACCACTAACTGAATTGCTTAACGCACTTATCACATAAATAATGAAGAACAACACATGCCAATATCCGGTGGTATACTAACATTTATTTCTTTTCAATATTCCAACTTTTCAGATGTTTCCCCGCATCTCATCTTTAAGAATGGACCACATCCAACGTTATGGCCCCAAGATGTTCCATTTCCTGGTGAAGAGACTGAGTCAAAGAATGACATTTCCGGTTATCAAGATGATGGTTCACAAGGTACACCAGAATCAAGAGCGTGTTTCTCTCCCGATGCGAGTGGTGGAATGCATTATCCGTCATATTTCAAGGATGGCAAAGGTAATCTTAAATATTGACAAATAGGCTACCTACAAACAATTTTATGTAATATAAATTCAAAATGATAAATTAGACTTCGAAAGTTATGGAAGTCGGTGCAAACTTATAGAAATTCATTTTCAAAATTCGCTCGATACTACAATATTTAGTTGAGAAAAAAGTACCGAACATTTCTTTATTTTTCAATTCGTCAATATTTAAGATGGGAAAAACTGTCGAGCATTACCTCATGTTTCAATCCACTGTTATATATTCTTTAGGTGGGAAAACAGAATCAGAGATTTAATTCGTTCCAACTCATGAGAATTCTAATAACCTTTCCAGGTCTACAGCAATAGTGATTTTTTCTCTATTTGCAGGACAAAAAATGCTGCCCGATGTTATACAACATGGTCGCGCTGCTGGTATGCCGCTATACGTAAGGTGTCCAATCTGTGACAAAGAGTTTAAACAGAAAACTACTCTTTTACAACACGGTTGTATACATATTGAGTCCAGACCATATCCGTGCCCAGAGTGTGGTAAACGATTCCGTCAGCAGTCACATTTGACGCAACATTTACGAATACATACAAATGAGAAGCCATTTGGTTGTTTATACTGCACACGATTCTTCCGGCAAAGAACTATTTTAAATCAGGTAATTAGAAGAACAACTCTTAAGATAAACACTGATAACCATAACTTTATATATACTTAGCACATTCGAATTCATACGGGAGAAAAGCCGTACAAGTGTGCGCAATGTGGTAAGGACTTCCGGCAGAAGGCGATACTGGATCAACACACAAGGACGCACCAGGTAGTTGTAAAGTTTAAAATACTAAAAGGGTTTTAATGAAAATTACAAAACTTTTTTTTTTTTTCTTCTGATCTCTCTGTCTTCATTTTTCCTTTCCGCATTACATTCGATGAGGGCAATAATAGTAGTTTTTAAAAAAATTAAATCAATCACAATATTAAGGTTATATAACATTAAGGCTGGCTCGACGCATGTGGTAGTGTCCACTTCGACGTCTCTTTGCATCCCAATGCGTGCGACCAGGCGATTGGAGGCTTACAACGACAGAGTGACCAATAATCTCCTTGAGTGTCCAACTGGTTCGCGTCCATTCTGGTCAATGGCAAAGGCTGTCGGCAGTAATTTCGCTTTATCCTCCTTTGCCCCCGTTAGTGACGAATTTTGTTAGAATCAGAAACGCGTGCGACCAGCCGATTGAAGGCTTACAACGACAGAGTGACCAATGAACTCCTTGAGTGTGCAACTGGTTCGCGTTCCTTCTGGTCAATACCGAGGGCTGTCAGCAGTAACTTCGCTTCCTCTTCCTTTCCCCCGTTAATGACGGGCAGCAGGACTCTAGTCACAAATTAAAAAGATAAAACGAATGTGATCGCGAATTTATTTTCCGCGAATTCAAACATCGATGTCGGTCTTTTGGAGTCACCTGTCGGTACGATTACGACACGGGATGTGAGGTTCCACCTGTGTACTATTCAACGCGTTCTACGTGGACTGGACTGTGAAAAGGCAACCGACCCGGATAGAATACCAGCAATAGTCCTTAAGAACTGTGCTCCAGAACTGTCGCCGGTTCTTGGCATGCCCTTTCGCTTATTTTACGCAGGGAAAACGTTTTCCATCTGCTAGAAAATCACACGATTTCAGCCAATCCCAAGGAGGGGAAAAAATTATCTCCCACAAAATTCCCGGCCGATAGCATTGTCGTCTGTGTTATCTAAGGTGACGGAAAAGGTCATCAATGCCGAGTTAATTATGTATTTGGAATGCAACGGACTTCCGGATGGCCGCCAATACGGATTCCGTGGCAGGTGGTCCACGGGAGACCTTTTGACTCATATAAGCGATATATAGACATCTGCATTTGAGGAGCATGGTGAGTCAAGAGCGGTCGCATTGGATATGTCTAAGGCTTTTGACGCGTCTGGCACGGGACATTGCTGAACAAACTTCGTTCATATGGACTTTCCTAGCAGCTTTGCGACTGGACGAAGAGCTTCCTCGAAAATCGATCGATCCGGATTGTTGTGGACGGCGAGTCTTCGGATCTGTATCCTGTTAATTCCGGTGTGCCTCAAGGTTTAATTTTGGCCCTAACCTTGTTTTTGCTTCACATAGATGATTTGTTGGATTCAACGGATAAGAGACTGTTCAGCGTTGCGGATGATATTATGCTTGTTTCCTCTTTTTCGAGTAATCGGCCGATTAGCGCCTCAACGTCGCAGCAGCTAAGATCTGGCCAGATTGACTCTCTGAATCGGGATATGAGTAAGGTTCTGCAGTGGGGAAAGGCTAATCTCGCCGACTTCAATGCAACAAAGACACAATACACAACATTCACAAAGAAAAGTGGATCATCGGTTGCACAGCTGATGATGAATGGCCAGGCCCTTGAATCTGGGGAAAGCATGAATTTGCTCGGCGTCAAGAAATATTTTACTTCGGCCCAACTTTGTCTTCTCTATAAATCGCAAATTAGACTCGCGTTCGAATATTGCTGTCATGTTTGGAGCTCTGCCTCTCAGCATACCCTCAACCTACTTGAGAGCATACAGAGACAAGCGATCCGCCTGATCGTGGATACGGCGCTGACGTTGGGACTATAGTCGCCATCACGTCGAAGACGAATAACTGGTTTCTGTCTGTTTTACAGATATTGTCACGCGCACCGTTCTTCAGAGATTCGTCGTATTGTTTCGCACAATTGTTTCGAAACAATCCGACGGATCACGCCAATTTATGGCTCATCTCCTGACGGCGCGAACATCTCTGCATCAGAACTCGTTCCGTTACAAAGTGGAATCACAGTGTGTATAGCCGATAAGTGTGTAAGAGTAAGGTTGAATTTACTTACTTGTTCCTGTGCAAATACATTCGGCGGCAGAATGTACCGATATATTTTTTGAATTTGTTTACACTCTTGTAGTCGGGTTTTGGAAAAAATGACTTAGGCAACGCGATAACAATGTAAGGCTCGTGCTTTGTAATTCGAATCTAGAAGTTGTTTACCATCTTACTGGTTCGGTTCCCGCCACGAGGACCTTGGCCTTGTGCCAATTACGATCAAGGCAATGTACGGACGACATTGTCATCATTGATGGCATTGGGATAGAGTTCTTCATGTGCAACTCCACGCCGCACGGGTGCATTCGTGAGTGTTTATACAGACAAATTCTCGAGACTATGAATGTGATGTGGGGTTGATTCTTTTTCCATCATATCCCATTCCCTTCCTCAAACATCATTACTCTCGACAGATTTTTTTTATTAGTGGGTTAATGAGTTTTTGTAAGGAATTCTGTGGACGCTTGCTATAAGGCCCCAACAATGATAGTGGTTTTTTGCTCATACTTTGTGAATTTCACCATATACCCATCCCAATGGCACGAGAGTACCGTGGCATGAGTGTTGTGTTGGACTTGCCATTCTTATACCTAGCAAAAACCAAGTTGTCGTGCCCGACATGACGCCCGAAGACCTTTCTTAGTAGTCTGTATAATTTTTGTAACTCTTGAACGATAACTGGCCAAAATACATTTATTAATCGTATCAGCAATCTATAAATAGCTACCTCTGTTGTAGATTGTGATGTATTTTTTAATGCTCTGAAATACGGCTCTGACGATTCCTTTCTTCTATCCCTTTTTGTCCTGTGTTCTTCAAAATGGTTTCGTGTTTGTGTGTGACTGTTTGGACTGCCATAGCCCTGAATCAAAATCGCTTACTAATGTTATCCAATGCTTTCCATGCGCGTCTTCTGTTGCATTTCGATGGCTTCAATTCCGCACTGGCGCCAGAAGAGCATATACGTTTCGTTTTCTGTTTGCCTACTACAGTTAACATTTTTGACCGGAGCGCTAACTCTAGCCTTGCTCTCATGAAGGGACCAATCAAAGTTTTAGAGCACAGCGACTGGTTCGGAGACTTTACTTTTTTAATTATGTTGTAACTATTGGCATCTAATTATCTGCCCTATAAGTAGAAATAGCTTCTCTTCATTTTCTGTAGGTGCTCACATTTTGTTTTTTCTCCCTTCACCTTATTTTTTTTACACTAACGCGCGCACAAAAGGCGACCAAACCTCCCATTTGAAGTTCAAATTGTTGACCGTCGTCATTTCATCATCATCATCATCATCGGCACTACAACCGGCAACCGGTCTTGGCCTTATTTAGCAAGTCCTGAGGCTTGTTAAATTTTCCATAATGATTTGTTTTTTTTTTCGGGCAAGGTCATTAGTCTTGCGCCAGAGGCTCCCCGACGGGGAATCGAACCCCCCTTTCTCCCGCGTGACAGGCGGGTATACTTTCATATGCATTTCCTTATTTCTTGCCTATCGAATAGTTCTATCAGGAGCGCTTCCAATTTCCCCTCTACACCACTTCTCTTTGTGATCGACGTATCTAATAGTGAGACAACCCAAACTGAACCCCTTGATTCATGTGGAGACATCGACACAATTACCAAATAAGCTTTCCCACTTTTGATGCTGTGGAGGTGACGGCAGAAATCTTGACGTGGAGCGGGGCTTAAACTACAATATGCTTCCAGTAGGGTCACCCATTTCAGACAGGCTACCGAGGAGTAACACACAAAGATCTACCACCCCTAATCCAGGGTGTTACGCTTCACCGTGCCCATTGAATGGTTTGCAGTCAGGGGTATACCGGCTGTATTATAACGGCACTTCTCTGACACCGGGTCCAATCAGAGCAATAAGCAGATCTTACCATATCATAGCGGGTTTCTGATGTGGCGGCCTATTTAAAACCCCAAGCCTTGTGGGAACAAAAATGAATAACCAATATACACAAAACAGTCCCACGAAAAATCCGGTAGGCGTAGGCGTAGATGTGATGAGCCAACACTAACATAAGGGAACAAATCATCAAGAAAATACCGACTCGGCAAAAAGAAGACGTAGGGAAAAACGGAAAAAGCGGGATATACGCGTCGGCACGCGAAATGTTCGAACGTCATATAAATCAGGTGCGATACAGACGCTCTTAGAGAACGCGAAACAATATAAAATAGACATCGTCGCGCTTCAGGAAGTCCGACTCCCACATCGAGTAATCGAAACCAACGGGTTCACACTGGGGTGTGGAGGTACCGATACACATAACCTCGCAATCGGCTTCATCAGAAGCAATAAGATTACACCCTATGTAAAAGATGTGAGATTTATTAATGAGCGAATGTCTGTGCTAAAAATAATACAGGGCCCATGGTAAAATTATGTACTTATAAACGTACACGCCCCAACAGAATCTACCGACAAAGAAACGAAGCACACGTTCTACGAGACCCTAGAGGAAGTATTTGATGTTAAAATCCTCCTCGGGGACCTCAACGCGCAAATTGGAAAGGAAGATACTTTCCAAGCAACTTTAGGTAGAGAAAGCCTACACGACGTTTCAAATGATAATGGAATTTGAATTATCACGCTCGCAGCGTCAAAAGATCTAGTAGTGAAAAGTACGATGTTCAAACACAAGCAAATTCATAAAGCCACATGGATATCACCCGATGGCGTAACGCGTAACCAAATAGACCACTTCATCATAGACAAAAGACACCGCTCGAACATCCTTGACGTAAGACCATATAGAGCCGTAGATTCCGACTCCAACCATCTTCTAGTGATATACAAAATTAGAAGTCGGCTCGCAGCAAACCGCCATGGGTAGTCACCGGAGACGAGCAAAAAGTTCGATATGGATAAACTAAAAGATCTGCGCAAAAGGACTGAATATCAAGACGAACTCACGAGTAGATTTACCATCCTAGAGAATGGAAGTAGTGAGGAAGAGGGAACCAATAATGTGGACACTAAATGGGCATCGATCAGAGACGTAATCATACAAACAGCCCAAAATGTATTAGGATTTAAGAAAACAATTAAGTCCCAAACTTGGTTTGACGATGAGTGCAAGGCGTAGATCGAAGAGCGTAAACATCTCAGAGTGATCCACTTAAAAAGATATGAGGAAACCAACGCAGAAAGATACGCGACAATTCAAAAAGAGACAATGAGACTTTTCAAACGGAAAAATCGCGAATGAACGCTTTTCACCGTCGTCGCAAACGCTATATATCCCTTCTCGTAGAACTTGGGGAAGTCCTGTATCCAATGGTCTAACCGATGTTGGGGACATAGAGTTTTGTCATAGCTCTTCTCTATATGTCTATAGCAGCATAGGACCGTGGTAGAATTCTTGACGGTAGACCAACGGGAAAGAGACCGAAAGGACGACCGCGACGGAGATGGGACCACAATGTAAGGTCTAACCTTGAGGATATCGGATCAGATGGTCAATCGTGGAAAGAGAGTGCACAGGATAGGGAACGATGGCGCAGACGAGTCGGCGAGGCCATCAACTTGCGAGGTCCTACAGGCCAATAAATAGTAATAGGAGGTGATGATCCCTTCTTTTGGATTATCGACTCAATAAACCATGCTTCGGACATTGCTTGCAGACTTCTCCCTGCGCATTTATCGATGGAGACTAGTTGGAGTGAAGAACGGCGTGATACCCTCCTGCACATTTCTTACAAGTTGCCGCTCTGCGGATTGAATTATCAACTCGGTAATATAACCATTTAGTGCAGAGGCTTGTTTTCTGCTACATATCTGTGGCGTTTCTAACAGATATACACACCGTACACAAGCAAATAGTGGAGAACACCGAAAGGAAATCGAATAAGCAAAAGCAGCAGCCATATACCAAGCAATAACATAGCAATTCTATATGAGTTGAGTGTATTTGAGTTTAGTAATCGAATTCGTACACGCGGCAGTGGCCCGATGTGTCGGACATTGAATCAATCTCTTAGTGATTCTAACTGTCATCGCGTCGGTTCGATACACACACAGTACACAAGCAAACAGTGGAGAATAAACACAGAAAGAAAATCGAATAAGTACAACCATAACCCGTATACTAAGCAATAACAGCAATGGCACATCAGTTGAGTGTACTTGAGTTTAGAAATTGAATTCGTACACGCGGCAGTGACCTGATGTGTTGAGCATTGGTTCAATTTTGAGTAGTTCTAACCGTCATAGCGTCGATTCGAATCACACGCTGTACACCGTCGTCGCAAACGCTATATATCCCTTCTCGTAGAACTTGGGGATGTCCTATATCCAATGGTCTAACCGATGTTGGGGACATAGAGTTTTGTCATAGCCCTTCTCTATATGTCTATAGCATTTGTTTTTGTGAAGCCATGAAGAATGCGATTCGAACCCAAGATATGAAAAGGTTAGAACCAAAACGCCGACACATAAGTGCGAGGATCTCTAAACTACACTATAAAAGTAGTGATTACTACGTTGTTCGTTTTGTGCGCGCGTTAGTGTAAAAACAAGTGCCCTAATATATGGTGCTAATAATTTTTTTAATTCTCTGTTGGTGTTGTTTTCTCATTACGGTTGTATGTTCCTAAATCTGTTAGGATCGCCACTTGCGTCTTTCTACTTCTGGCCAAATCTGTTGCCGGTGATTCTTCTTCAATTCCCAAGATGTTTCAGTCGCACCACACATGTCAGGTCCAACTTCTAAAAAGAATTGTTTCTTATTGGATTAATTGATAGACGGCAAATAAGTACGGAGCAAAATATCATGCAGACCTTTGCCACGGCGTCGGAGACAAGCCTTGCCCCGCTTATCTATATTTTTAATGATCTGCTGGCAAAATTGGCCATGCGCACCTTTAATACATATTAGGCTTAACATATGCATGCATACACTTTTGATTTCAAATAATCCTATTGCACTTAAATCGCATGATCCTTGTGATCCCCGTTTAGGGGAGATGATGCAATATAAAATTTCACAAATGAATGCCCATCGTTTGGTTTTCTGTGTGGCAAGTGGAAGCATCCTATTGACACTAGGTGCGTTCTATATTCCTACTATCCTATTTTGGTCACATCATCGTGTCGTGGTAGCTTTCACCGTGCATTGTAGCTGCTCGTACAGCGTTGTTTCCGAAGAAGTACGGAAAGATGACTTTGCCAGCCGAAAAACCGCATCATGCAGACTTATAGCGTTTGAAATAATAGTGAAGAAGATCGTGTGATTCGAACTGACGCTATGACAGCTCGAATCACGAAAAATTTTTTACCTAAGCGTTACACACCAGGCTACTGACCGTGTTTAGAATTTCATTTCCAAACTCGACTATATTCCACTGGTGTGAATTATTTTTTTGTTATTTATCGCTTGGTATACGGTTCTGATGTATTTTTCTTATTCGATTTTTCGTTCGTGTTCTTCACTATATCGCTTGTGAATCGTGTGTATCTGTTAGAATCGCTACACCACCCCCGCCGCAGTAACTTCGTTACGATCTGATTCGTATGCAGACGACGGACGAACGAGAGAGAGAAACGAGAAAACGTCGGAGGCTGTGCTCTATGCGGAAGTCGTGACCGTGTATGAAGTTCTGCTTTACTATGGGAAGTGTATGCTGCGTGTGTGTACAGATCACGTCGTAGTCACCAATTATAACGTTTGAAATAATGGTGAAGAAGATCGTGTGATTCGAACTGACGCTATGACAGCTCGAATCACGAAAAAAATTTTACCTAAGCGTCACACACCAGGCTACTGACCGTGTTTAGAATTTCATTTCCAAACTCGACTATATTCCACTGGTGTGAATTATTTTTTTGTTATTTATCGCTTGGTATACGGTTCTGATGTATTTTTCTTATTCGATTTTTCGTTCGTGTTCTTCACTATTTCGCTTGTGAATCGTGTGTATCTGTTAGAATCGCTACACCACCCCCGCCGCAGTAACTTCGTTACGATCTGATTCGTATGCAGACGACAGACGAACGAGAGAGAGAAACGAGAAAACGTCGGAGGCTGTGCTCTATGCGGAAGTCGTGACCCTGTGTGAAGTTCTGCTTTACTATGGGAAGTGTATGCTGCGTGTGTGTACAGATCACGTCGTAGTCACCAATTATAACGTTTGAAATAATGGTGAAGAAGATCGTGTGATTCGAACTGACGCTATGACAGCTCGAATCACGAAAAAAATTTTACCTAAGCGTTACACACCAGGCTACTGACCATGTTTAGAATTTCATTTCCAAACTCGACTATATTCCACTGGTGTGAATTATTTTTTTGTTATTTACCGCTTGGTATACGGTTCTGATGTATTTTTCTTATTCGATTTTTCGTTCGTGTTCTTCACTATTTCGCTTGTGAATCGTGTGTATCTGTTAGAATCGCTACAGACTCTTTACGGATGCATGGGTTACTTAAAGATCATCCAGCTACAACAATTCTACTTGTTGACTAATCCACTCAAGTGGAAGTGAACCTCGCCTCTGGAGATGATTTTCCGCGTGACGATGAAGTGACCGTTTCACTGTGGTCATCTCATGCATAAACTAAGAATGATGCTGTAAAAGGAATGGCAAATTTGGTTTCTATTTCAATTTGTCCTTGTACGCGTGCACATTCAAATCCTTCGTCAAAATGTTGAACAATGTGGTCGGTGCAAGATTCAGTTCCTGGGTATGATGTGTTTGGATGCTCAGCCATACTATCGTGGCTATTATCTTGATGGAATGGGCCGGACGAAGGCGTGTTTTAGGGACTATGTTCAACAGAGATTCAGAGAGTTTGAATTTCTGTACAACTTCCAAATTGTGAGCTCTATAGAATGATAATGCCAACTGCGCCAAAAACATGTAATGCGCGAAACTTTTTTTTTTTACGTAAAACAGTTGTATTATTTTAACTGTTGCTATACTCCACCATTATTTAAGTTTCCAGGGCTTCAACTTCCCAAATGTTAAAATAAGTGTGCAACATTTGACGTTTTTACGTTATTCCCAATTCACATTGTATAGCTAAAGTGAGAACACGCTTTGCTCAGGTGAACTCAGAAGTTGCCTTCCCCCAAGTATTCGTCCGTGAACGTTGTCAATCAATGCGTGCATGTCATTTCACACTATAGAACAACTTCAGGTTAGCAGTCAAGTGTATGGAGTCATTCTTTAACCGTACTACATGAACTTAGAACGTTCTGCCAAGTTATGTTACCCTTGGGTTGTCAATTTTAAGTGTATGTTTAGGTTTAGTGGAGCTACCACCCCGTTTATTGGCTTTGTTCAAGCAACATAAGTGCCTACAACTAAAGTATATATAATTTACAAACTAAAGGGCGCATGAACTAACTTAAGGTAACCAAGCAAATTAAGAAGGTAGTAGTAAGGGCGGGAAGCGGGGGCATGTTATAGTAAAGTGTAGAAGCGCCGCTTAAGATTGGTGGTGAGAATGGTTTAGGAGGCGGTGCTTGAGAGTGTGAGTAGAGAGGGCGAATTCGAAAATAGTGGAATTGGGGTTGACATTTCTCAGCATCAGCGAAAGGTGTTCGTTGAGACCATAAGACGTAGGGTGAGGGGATATTGTTGGCATATAAGACAAATGTGAATCCGATATCTCCTTTCCCAATCTTTTCTTTTGTCGGACAATTTTACTGTGCACGCATATTTAAGGGTATCACAAAATCCTTTTGCGGGGTATTATAAAAATGAAAAAGGGAAATCCACTATTTTAGATGATATTCCCTCCTTTATAGCTGAAAGAGAGTTTTTCTTCGCTCACTAAATCGCTTCTTTGTTCCGCTCAACTAGACAAATCATAAACAGTTGGGAGGTAGCCCTGCCTATAGTAGGGGTTATACAAAATGTCTTTTGCGTGAACGCATTAATATATAATAGCCCTTTAATAGAACACAGGATATAAGTCAACTATGAAACCAAAAACTAATTCGACATGGAAAATCTCAAAGAATTTTACTTCTTTTTTAAAACCAATAATTTCGTCATTTCTAACATTGTCGCTTTTTTTACAGGGTGACCGGCCGTTCTGCTGTCCGATGCCCAATTGCCGCAGGCGATTTGCGACAGAGTCAGAGGTGAAGAAGCACATTGACAACCATATGAATCCTCATTCATCGAAATCCAGACGTCAAGTGAATCACATGGCAAATGATGCAAAAAGTGTAGCCGTCAGTGCAGCACAATTTTTAACAAATATGGATAACAAGACAAATATAATACCACGCATGGGACCGGTTGTTAAGCATGAATTATATTTCCCACAATGTTATGGATCACCGTTTAATCAGACCTTTGGTACTCAGCAACAAGGACAAGGGCAACCGGGACAACCTCAACAACAACAAGCCGTTCCACAACAACAAAAGCAACAAGGCCAACAACAACAGCAACCAAATACAGGGCATAATGGCAATCCAGCACCGCCAGCATCAGGAACTGGTGGTACTGTGGTTACAGTAGCAAATACTGCAACATCCGGGGTAGTGCAACAGAATACAACAACTGTAGTGGCCCAGTGACATCCTCCTGCTGTGTCGCTAGCTCTACCTCCACCACCCGCGGCACCACCACCACCACAACCCCAAACAGCACAAACTGCACAATCCAATTCAGTGCATTTATCAACAACGCCGGTACAATCAGCATCTGTAGTACCCGTGCCAACAGCAGCGATCTCAGCGGCAGCAGCAGCTGCTGCCGCAACTGCTCATACAGTCACATTATCTATATCACTACCGCCCTCAGCATTACCTCAAGGCGCTACAACGAATGGCGGCGGAACCCATATATTAGCACCACCGCCAACATCAACAACAGCCCTGATACCACCACATTCTGTGGCGCCATCTACCACAATATCGCATGCAATTCCCATTCATCCGCATATTCACTCAATCTTCGGATCTCTGTGATACTAAGAAATCCGATTGCACGATTAACTCTTATTAAAACAACACTACGCAAATTTAAATAATTATAATAAAAACAAATAATAACAATAATGATAAAGATGATAAAAATGGTTAAACTATAAACATGAACCGCACTTTGGAAGCAAACATTCAAAAATCATTATGTTTGTTTTAAAAACAAGTAATAAGGAAGAACAACAGAAAATCACACAAAAAGGATTCCAAATCAATAGACGGGATAACAGTCGAAAACATAAGGACTTTTGTAAGTTAAGTTTTTGTTAAGTGTAACACTAATCAAGATAACGAATACTGAATCACTTATAAATATAATATACATTATATAAATTTAAATATAAATATTAATTAATATAAAACGTAAACGTAAAAAAATCAACAAAAACAACAAAACGAAAATATAAACAACTTAAAATGAATACAATTACGTAATGAATATTTGATATAGTTTTACGCTAGTCTTTTAGGAAAGGACTTTAAACTTACGATTACCATGTTAGGCTTTAAATTTATTTTTAATTTTTATTTTATATTTATACTCTTTACCCTTAAGACGGATTTATTTCTCAAAAAAAAAAAAAAAACTAAAGAGAAAAATATGTAAACAAAAACAACAAAAAAATGAAGGAGAAGAAAGAGCAGTCTTTTTTAACTATACTTCTAATTTTGCCTCAGTTTATTTTATACTTAAAGCACCTAAATTTATAATATTTTGCGAGGCGTGTTTAACAACAACATCATAAAACATAAAACAAAAATAAGAATTATGGAAAAGAAAACAAAATTAAGGAAAAGCAATTTATAGAATAAACTACTTTTTGGTTATAAATATAAAAAGCCACAGAAATTAGTAAAACAAAACAAAAATAATATGCAGATTTCATTGCATATGAACTTAGTGTTCTTTCAATGGTATTATAAAATGTGTATTTTTAAAAGGTACACGTGAACTTTTATCATATACATTTAATGCGGTTTTCCTTTTATGTTTAGTGATAACACATTAATTTGCATAAATTTATTTTTTACACAAAATGCTCTCCCTATTAGTTGTTATAAACTTGAATTATGATTTATATTTTTTAAATTAATCATTTTTTAGTGCTAAAGTGATCTTTGTTTATTAAGTTTTGTTCTTGTTTTACATTTAAAAATTGAGATAATTGTTAAACGAATACGAGAAAGTGCAGCTTAAATTGAGTCATTTGTTTTAAAAATATATTTAATAGTTTATTGATATGAACAATACAATTTGCTTTCATAGATTCAAATTAATATTTGTTGTGCATGTAGAAGGAAATGGTTTTTATGTTTAAATACGAAAGGCATGAGCTAATTAATCGGTAAAGTACAATTCTATTCTTGAATTATGGCTTGTATTAGGTATTAAAAAGATGTTATAACATCCCTGTCATTTTGTGAACTGCATTCTTAAAACAAGTGAGGCTTTTCACGTTGAATAATTGTTCAATCTAAATGTGGACCACGGTCGAATTTGTAAGTTTTTAAACGTTCTCATTCTATCTGACTCTTTTTAAAATCAGTGAAACATATCGTAAGAATTAAATAAGCTTCTGACAAAGTTTCAATTCATACTTCTAGTGGTAAGTGCTGAATTAGTATTGTGGCTTCCCTGCAAAATTATCCGGACATTTCGAAGAAGCAAATTTATGGTACAGTAAAAAATTATGAAGGTACATCCCAATGTTGTTCTGCTTACACCGGCTCAGAAAAATATGCACACTATATTTAGACTATGTTATGGTCTCTCATGCATGACATGGTAATCTCCTTCCCGTTTTCGTTTCTGCTTTTTAAAGACATTGAAAAATATATCGTTTTAAATGTGAACGATGATCGAATTTATGAGTTTTAAAACATTTGAGCAGTTAATTTCTTCGATACAAACGTTATGGCATAGATATAGTCAAGACATATTTTTCCCTCATGACAAACTTTTTTTTTTTTTCAAATTGCTTTGCCTGTAAAATTTGTATGGGACACGTAAATTCAGCATGTACTTGGCCATATATTCAAAAATGTGCATTAAAGAAGATTCCCTTAACTTTATCACAAAACGTTAGACGTGAGTCTGTTAAAAAAAGACTTATTTTGTAAGAGACATTCAATAGTCCAAATATTACTCAGGAACAAGTTGAAAGTAAAAATCAAAGAATTCAGAAGTAATACCTAAGCAGGTATTTCTTCGTTATCGTCAGAACAAATAAATTCAGTGGCATGCTTTAACATTGTATTCAATGTTGTACGTTTTTGATTTGAGACTTTGAGCTGGTAATCTTCAGGCGGCCTGACTCTATTTGCAAGCCGGACTCACTCCATTCTCAGTTATTGTGTAATGTCTACAGACAAAATTTATTTTTACTTTGCAACATATTCCCTTTTGTTTCTCCAGGGACGGTCTTTCGACATTACTTTCGAGCGCGATGAATGACATTTCTTTCAAGGCGACTAGTGTTCTTGCAGTTCTTGTAGACTGTGAAGCTTTATCATAATGTGGTTAAGATATGCGCTGATGAATTCCTATCCATTCAAGTATGATATATGCACTTGTATGTTAGCCGGATCTACCCCGGTTTTGACTTTTTCTGCAAGTATAGTGTGCTCCTCTTACGAATCGATTGCCTTTCCTGTTTTCTGCATTTTCTATACCCTTCCACGATGGGCAGTGCAGGTCATTCTTTAAATTGAATCCGTGCAGGTATTGTTCAAAGTACTTGTGGCCTGTCTGGCATTGTGGCTGTAAAAGTCCACCCCGCAGTGAGATCTAGTCGGTTACTCTTTGATACTCGGTATCATTTCGTATGCCCATATTTCTGTGCTAGTTGTGTCTCATTTTTGTTGCAATTGGCTGAGGTTCAGATAGTCACGAGTTCCGCTTTGTGTGCATTGACGTCTCGAGCATTCTGTATGTAGCCTGTATATCTCTACCGCTCCTCTCGCAGCTATTTCTATCGGCACACGACTTACAATCATCGCGGCTGCCTCGGGGGACACCACAGATTCTCAAAGTTCGTCTTCTTTGGCGAATTCCATGAGCTTGATATATGAGCTAAGAACTCTACCCGCTCCGTTACAGAGCGGCGAAGCTGTAGAAATCCCTCCCCGCGGGAGTGTTCCCGGAGCGTTACAACCTATGACTGTTCAAAAAGAACTGCAACAGTTATTTGGAGGGGTGCGCATTCGGCGCTATAAGTTCGTCTCTCCCGAGAGAAGTACATATATATGACAGCCGCGTGTTAAGAGGATTGATCTGCTCGCAGAGGCTAGGCGCATTCTGTCCGAACTTTTAGGTCCGTCAATATTTGGCATCAATCTCTCAGGTGCTGCGTTTGTTATCGCTCCTTTATTTGCTGCATATCGCCTACGGCGATCCACTACAGCCCCTAGATATTTCATGGTAGGACTGGATTCAGGATGTACCACTGTGGCTAATTTGTGCTTTTCTGTGGGTAGTCATCAATATAGTTTCTTTTCCGCTCTCTACTAGTTCCCATCCAGCGTTAGCGAGGTAGTCACGAAGTGTTATTACCACTTGATTCGGGTTTTCACAAATTTCTAGGAGCGTTTTCGGCGTTGTGACTCGATATATCGTCCATATGGCCTATGACGTCTACTTCAGGTGGTTCGTTCATGTTGAATGCCCCGTCGTATATCAAATTCCACAAGTGCGGCCCGAGAACTGAGCCGTGTGATACTCCCCTCTGTACGTAATGTTTTCTTAGACCGCCCCGTTTCGTATATTAAAATTCCATCAGTGAAGTACATGACGTGATTACAAGGGGGTACTCTCAGTTGATGTAGCGCATTCATAATGTAGTTCCGATTGGCCAAGTTGAACACGTTCTTGAAGTCCATCGTAACGACTGCCCACAACTAAATGCTTAACCTCCTCATATACTGTCTTTCCGGAAAATATGTGAGATAAGTAAACTCAAGATATACTCCGAAAACTTGTCCTCAAAATTAAGTAAACTAGAAGTTTGCTGCGACAAAGTGTCCTAAAGACTGTTTTGCCTTGTTGAATTCTAGGTACATCCACTAAATGAATGTTTTTCTGTAAGATTGTGTAATAAACAATCCCTGGCTGTACTTCAAAAACGTTTCTTAAAAATAGTTTGGGCGAAATGGGTAAATTCGATTTTACTCAAATTTACTTTATCATTAAATAAATTAATTCACAGAGCTTTGCGTGTCCTAACGAGTACTTTGCTTTGCATTTTACGCAGATCCACTGTCTTAATTAATACATTGACTTAACATATAATTAGGTATATTATTAATTACTTGTTTTGAGCTTTCTTCCTAGGGCAGATTCCCGGGAAGAGTTAATTGTTGTCTGGGAGGACTGAAGTAAACCTTGCGGCCCACTGGAACCCACAATGATTCTTAAGAGATTTTAAGTATAAAATCTAAAATACTCTACTTACTTGTTGCTATAACGAGGATAAATTGTTGGTCTCCAATGCTCGTCTCATTAACTACTCCCAACGTCAATATATCTCAGTGCCATATTTGCCGTGTTGATGTGGTATAAGGAGTATTGTTTTTTTCACCAAAGAGATCATTGTTAAACACTAAAGAGATCATTGTTAATACCAGTCTAGTTGGATGGTGTAGTTTAATCACTGTATACTAGTGGCACCAAAAATTAAACGCGTGGATTTTCGTTGTTTAAAGTCATTTATTTGTGTTTACTTTTGTTCATCTCTCGAACGTGGAAGGAGAGCGCACGGGACAGAGAACAGGGCAAAGTCTCTGCTTTCAAGCCGCCGAAGGCCAGGACGATCCTTGTCCCTGTTCAATCCAAGTTGACATGCAGTCTTCACGTGACACCCCTGGATAGCGCCTTTGGCACCCGCCAAGCAGTGAACCAATGCATGCAGCGACATCTGGGTTGGAAAAACAAATTATTATGGACAATTTAATAAGTGTCGAATATGGACCGGATGCCGGCGGAGAGACTTGCTAAATAAGACCGGAACCCGGTTGTGGTGCTGATGATGATGACTACTCAAGTCCCGTGTTATAAACGCAAATCGTTCTCTCGGTGGGAGATTTAAAAACGTCTGGGGTGTAAATACGCCCAGTTTATCGGTTTAGGGTTAATATCAAGTATATTTTACCAAGATAATCGATTATACTCTCAAGTTATACTTCAGCATTGTACGGGTAGTCCAATGTGTTTCCAAACCACCAACTAGTTCCCTTGCTTCTCAGACATGTGTAATAAATTATTAAATTAGATGTGCATAACCTCGGTATGCCTTCCTTTGATAGTCAAGCTCCTCACATATTGCGTTTTCAGCAAGTTTGTCAAATAAGGTAAGATTTAGAGGTACAGTTCAAAAACGTTGTCATGAATTTTACACCCTTCACTCACAACTTTCTCCCAAGGTTTTTGATACACGTAACTTAAAAAAAAGTAAACCTAAATATATCTTTTTACAATTATTGTCTCTCTACATGTTGATTCATTCTTCAATTACGTAGCTTAAAAAAAAAGAAAAGCCAAATATGTCTTTTTACAATTATTGTCTCTCTACATGTTGATTAATCTTTCAATTACGTAGCTAAAAAAAAAAAGAAGAAAAGCCAAATATGTCTTTTTACAATTATTGTCTCTCTACATATTGATTAAGCTTTGAAATACGTAACTTTAAAAAAAAAGGTAAACCTAAAAATATCTTTTTACAATTTTTGTTTCCCTTCATGTTGATTTATCTTTCAACATTGTAAAAAGTTTCTGAATTCTGAACCTAGCACAGTTATCATCTGTCAAGAAGTTTCTTAGACAAGTAAATAATGGTACACTTTGTTTGAAATGTAGATTGCCCCTTCTTGTCCCATTGCAAAAAATGTATTCGTAGACCTGAACGTAGCAAATATTCCTTTTATGTAATTCAGTTATTTCCTTAGAGCATGAACCGAATTATGATAAACAAACATCCACAATGGTTTTTGGGACATGATGAATATAATATACAAAATATTATAACGGGGTTCGGGTATTGGACTCCAATAGTTGTCCTGCCCACACGTCCTGATGTCAAGACATCAAAATATCAAAAATGTATTATTATGGACAATTTAACAGATCCCGGATAAGGACCGGATACCGGTGGAGAGACTTGCCAAGACAGGCCAAGACCAACTCCCGGTTGTAGTGCCGATGATGATGATGACTATTTACTATTTATTGGTCTATAGGAACCCGGGAGTTCATGACCACACTGACTCGACCGCGCCATCGCTGAACGCTTCGATTTAATCATAGTTTTGTTCAATTGATCGGTTTCCACACGATAATAATTAAACTTTTTGAGAAAAGCATTGCCCCAAACTTGATCAAAAATCACACGGCCCCATGTCCTTTGTTTTACCTTATCTTCTTACATTATGGTCAAGGCTATCCTGTCAGTATGATCGCAGTATTACCCTCTGTTGCTCACTATTCTTCACTATGAAAAGACTGTGCGGCTGTGTTCCGCTCACATGAGCTATGCGTTCAGTCCATGGGAACCAATCGGGCTTAATTTAAATTTCACATCAATGCCGTACTTGTGTACATTATTCAATTTATTAATTTAATTTATTTTTAATTAATTCAATGATACCTTCGGAATCTTTCTCTCTAACGTACGACGTCAACAATTCTCTAAACATCTTTCCTCTTGAATACAACCAAAAGTTTAGAGTCCATTTAGTGGGCTACATGTCGTGGATTCATACAGGAAACCTAAAGCACAGACTAAGCAGTCAAAGAACTTTTTCTAAACACAAGTTTGGATTCCATGGGTAAATAACAATGAATATAAAGCCCTATAAATCTGAAGTTTAGACATTACGATAACGTGCGAAGAATCCAAAGATTTTGACCAAATCATAATTGGATTTATTATCTTTTAGCAACCCCTCACATGTCTCTGAATATGCGATGCTATCCGTTGGCATTATTGATCCAAGGAAGGTAAAACGTACCACCACTACTTCACATTCATATTCCTTTATCTTGATTGTGGGTTTGGTGTTGGTTGTTTTTGCAAACGTGGCCAATATGTTGTTAATTTTGAATTAATTAATTTACAATTTGACTTTTCGTTGTTTCGAAAACTACGAGTGCTGCTTCCTCACGTTGAAGTATTCTCCATCTGAAAGAATTTGTTTCAGTTTCTTCGTTAATTATTTACCATTATTTCTTCCCAACTTTCCTGTGCCTTTTTCTATTTCTTGCTTGTTCTCCCTTTTCTTTTCCTATGTTTTCTATACTTTTTCATTTTCACGTTTGTTGCTCTTTTGTACCATTAGGATACTACTAATACCTTTAACTAGTAATCCTCTTTAAGAGTTTGTTGCTCTTTTGTACCATTAGGATACTACTAGTACCTTTAACTAATAATCCTCTTTAAGAGTTTGTTGCTCTTTTGTACCATTAGGATACTACTAGTACCTTTAACTAATAATCCCTTTTAAGACTTTCTTTGTGTTCACGGAATAAAAGTCATCATCCACATCATCATCATCATCACCGGCACTATAACCGGGAATCGGTCTTGGCCTTCTTTAGCAAGTCCTATTGTTAAATTTTCCATAATTTGTTTTTTCCGGGCAATGTCATTAGTCTTGCGCCAGAGGCTCCCCGACGGGGAATCGAACCCGGTCTCCCGCGTGACATGCGGGTATACTAACCACCATACTAGTATACTAACCACCATACTATCGAGGAGTCTGAAAATCACTGTTTTAAAAAACATTCGTTATTGATTTAAACAAACTTTCTTGGCCACAAACCACATGATCGTCTAGGGAATATAAAATATCACTCTCGAGAGCATGCGAGTTCTTTGGTAATTGTAGGTTAATGGTTTTTGATGATTATCCACTTACTGCTTGATAACTAAATCCCCTGCTTTTTCAGTAAGTTTCATCCTTTTTCGCCCGAGAAAAACTCTAACTTTCATTGGACTCTACCACTTCAGACTGATAATATGCGGAATCGTCTTATGCAGATTATTTACTATTTATTGGCCTGTAGGATGCCGCGAGTTCATTACCTCACTGACTCGTCTACGTCTTCTTTTTGCCGAGTCGCTGTTTTATTGATGAGATCTTCCCTTATGGTAGTATCGGTTCATCACACCTACGTCTACCGGGTTTTTTGTATGTTTGTTGTGTTTATAGTTTTCATTCATTTTTGTACCAACGAGTCTTGGGTTTCAAATAGTCTGCCATATTAGAGCTCTATTTTGATATGGCAAAGTCTACTCATCGCTTATGCAGATGATGCCGATAATTACTGCCTGGGTGACCGAAGATGATAAAATAGCCGTATAGAATTTGCACAGTTCGGCGGTGTTTTTTTTGAAACAATTTTCCGTTGAGTGGTTAATAATCCGTGATGGTCTTTCTTTGTTTGCATTGTTAGTTTCGGGTACAACTAAGCTGACTCGTATTACCTTTCAGAGAGAAGATTCATTGTGGATGTGTGTCACAGCACAGGAACTGCATTATATTGCTCTTAATAGCTTTCTAATCTGTATCTGTTAGCAAATCTTGACTAGAGGAAACTGAGGGTCAAAATTTGTTTTCGTTTGATGCATTTTTGATTGCGCTTGCATCGCTTAGGCGTTTCGAAGAGAGCCACCTTCTGGCGTTGGTGGGTTTTTGAGCAATTATATTTACCCTGCATTTAGGTAACCAGACAGTTCTGGTTTTACAACCATGTGCCATGAAATATCCGCGCAATCGAGAGACACATGGGGTAGAGCTGATGTGTCTCGAGATAGACGACTGAACAATAGGAGGTATTTCCCGTTACTTGGCGTAGGATGTGATAATTCTCTGAGCTTATAAGAATTCAATTTTTATTAGCTCGTGTTCGTCTACCAACTAAACAATCATCCTTGCCTCACCCACAGATTGTCATAGTTCAGCTATTACCAACGCATGCATGATGAAATAAATCATGAAGCAATACAAACAGTGGCGTCTTTTACGACAAGGGGGTTGAACTGCTTCTTAACTCCTTATCTTTCAATTTAATTTCAAAGAAACGTCCACTTCCAAAGTATTTAAATTTAAAACAGTTCTGGGCGTGAAGCGTGAACTAGACAGAAGTAAATAGATATATTTAACCTTTTTGAATATATTTATATAAATACAGATACAAATTTATTTGTGATTGTTCTTTTTTACAAAGTAATGATAGCTATTAAATTTTTTTCTATTACGCTGTTTACTCTCCTGAACTTGTTCTGCATGCAGATTTGTCTTTTTTGATAACACGACTCAAAACCATCTTTCAATACTTCTTCCAGTACACATAGGGCATTTCCTAAGTTACGTAAGGTTCAAAGATTCTGTGCATTGTGTTATATCGGGAACATTGTTCTTATCTTAATTATCTTATCTAATAAATGTAAGGTTCAGGGATTTGTACCTGGGGCTTCTGTGAATTCTGTTATTTCGGGAATGTTGTTCTTATTTTGCTACTTGACAGTATAGTGGTTAGTATCTCCGCCTGTCACGCGGGAACCTGGGTTTCGATTCCCCGTCGGGGAGCCTCTGGTACAAGACTAATGACCTTGTCCGGAAAAACAAACTATCATGGAAAATTTAACAAACCTCAGGACTTGCTAAATAAGACGAAGACCGACTCCCGGTTGTAGTGCCGATTATGATGATGTTCTTATCTTACCAGTAAGTGTTTTTTTTTTTTTTTTTATTATTATTATTATTATTATTATTATAACAAACAAAAACTCCAAAACGAAACGAAAAAGTTAAAAAAAAATAAAAAATAAAAAATAAAATAGAATAGCTACATAATAAGTAATGGGGGAAGTTGGACAGGGGGAGGAGCGACAAAAACTCCAAAACGAAACGAGAAGCTAAATAAAAAATAAAAAATAAAAAATAAAATAGAATAGCTACATAATAAGTAATGGGGGAAGTTGGACTGGGGGAGGGGCGGAAGGGAAGGAGAGCGCTGCACTTGAGAGGCATACTATATTTGAGGAAGTGAAGTCCTCTCCTCGTTGAGAGATGTTCGATATTTGGCTGAATTATCTCTTTCACTGAAAGCCGTGCTAAAACGCAGGCGGTCTGGGGCATTGGAGATATCAGTATCATGGGGAATTCGTTTGTCCCTGGCACCACGGAGAGCGTGGTAAATAATCGGGACTCCATGCACGTCTTGGATAAGGCCTTTTTGATCCAAGAAAGGGAACGCTTCTGGGGGAATAAACCCATTCTGGAGCGTATTCTCCAGATACATATCGTTGGGATAGAATGCTCCCGAGATAAGATCATTGTCACTGCACATTGCCCTTGTTGTGTGACCACGAATAATTTTAATTATGAAATTGTCTAACCTATTTAACCCTGATTTGTTATACAGGATTTTGTTGGGATAGAATTTTTTGTATTGCGACTCTGGTGTTCTGTAAAGTCCGAGGCAGGAACGCAAAACCTGCCGTTCGAACACACGAAACTTCTCCATATAAAGTGGGGATATATTATACCATACTGGGCAGCCATAAACCATAACTGGTCGGATGAATGCCGAGTACGAAATTATTTTGACTCTGGGGTCCTTACCAGTAATTGTCCTACCTCATTTATGATTTGTACCTGGAGCTTCTGTGAATTATGTTATTTCGTGGACATTGTTCTTATTTTAATCGTCTTATCTAAATTACGTAGGGTTCAAAGATTTGTACCTCGACCTTCTGTAAATTGTGTTATTACGGGAACGTTGTTCTTATCTTAAATGTCTTGTCTAATTTATGTAAGCTTCAAGGATTTGTACCTGGAGCTTCTGTGAATTGATTGTGTTATTTCGAACGATTTTTAAGAATGTTGTTCTTATCTTCCCAAATCCATTCGTCCGATAGATTTTGTGAAAAGTTATATTAGTAGCTACTTTAGGCGCCTTGCACGTTTTCTAATTTGGGGAATTATAAGATTGTCTTTGCTGCTAACATTGCTTTCAGTTTCCCAAGAATTGTCACTTTCGCACTCACAATCTTCCAATCTCTGTTTTAATATACTTAAATCAAAGCAATCGCTATCATTTTCATGTAAAACGTTTTCTATTTTCAGGATTGTTTTGGAGGTTAGTTGAAAAAAAAACTGATTAAGGGGGTATTCTGGTCTAGACGCACGAATTTAACGCAATTTTTGAAGTGCTGTAAAAAAAAGCAATCAATATTTTTACTATTCATTTTTTTATAGGATGTTCATTAATATTTCAAGAATACAGTAAAAACAATTGAAAGTAAAAAATTCAAAATTCAAAAAGTTAGCAGCTGATGAAGTGGGGGATCTCAAAAAGTAGGCAGGCGACCATACGCACGATTCAACCCTCCTAGCAATCCGAAAAAAAATGATTATTAATTTACAGAAATGCCTCTATCGTTGGAACTAAAAAAAGGTGAAAAAAAAATTTATTTTTGTACCACTTTTTTTTAGTTTTTCGAATTTTTAAAAAATAGTTAACATTGAAATTTGGGGACATATACTAAATTTGAAGTAAATCGGTTCAGTAGAACTGGAAACTCGTGGGTATTGTTTTAAAAAAGATAGTTCGAGAAAAACGCCTTTAAAGTTTCATGTAAAGTTTCTCGCGGTCTAAGTCATGAAATGATATTTTAGGCTTACGTTTATTCAATCTGCCATTCCTGCTGCATACATTGGACCTTCCTCGACTTCGAAATAAGCATCTTTCGCGCTTCTCTCTTCTAACCGAGCAGTTCTGGCCTCCTTTGAACCGTTGACAGAAAGTCCCTAATGTCTTTTGTTCGATTCGTTCCAGCCGAGCCGGTGTAGACGGCGCGTCAGCAAAACAGCCATAACTCCGAAAATAATTTGAATCTTCTAAAATCCTCTTAAAGACATATTCTTAGAGGGTTAAGCTTTGAAAATATGAAAAAAAAAATGATTTTTTTTTTCAAATTTCTAAACCAGAATACTCCCTTAAAGAACTTCATTGTCATAACCTAATAGAATAACTAAAAAAAGTCTAGTATCATTATTTGGATTAACAGAATCTTAGGAAGAGAAGAAGGCCAAAGAATGTGTAATTATTATAATAATGTTTTCTTCCAAATTAGAAAAAAAAATGGTTTTGAAATTGTTGAAAGTAGCTTCTGGTGTCGCCCGTCAAAGTTGACTTTGGTACAAGACTTGTATGCGGGTAAGACTCGTCATTACCGCTCAAGAAGTTCACAGACCATTCTAGTTTCTCCAAATTTATTGTCCGTTATATTTTTATAACGTGAAGTATTATTAATTAACCCTTCCAAGGCATCCTTACGTGGCAGGGTCGTCCGACTCTTTATAAGGTACCTAAAAGTGCTAAAAAAAAATTGAAAAAATAACTATCCTTGTATAAGGACCAATCGTTATATTAATGATTTTTTTAATTTATTTAAACAATAGAAGTGAATAAGTAAATACCTCCCCTACCTTTCGAAAAGGCACGAGTGACCCGAACCTACCATTTAAGGGTATAAGATAGAACTCATAGAGTTCTCATGGAGTTTACCATCTATATAATCATTCTTACATTAAATAATATGGTTCTTGAGTTTTCGAACGACCACTAAAGACATTCAGGCATTGAAAGTTCTTCGAATAACTTGTTAATCATACTGAGGGGAGATGTTCTTATCATTAACGTACATAGGCACGTAAAGAAGGAGATATTCAATTGCAATAATTACCAATCAAATCATCTTAAGAATTGCTTATTTATGTCTATTACTGCGTGTGAAACTCAGTCTGTCTCAGTCACATTCGTACACCTCGCCTTTTTAACTGAATTGTACTCCAAAAAGTGGTATAAATTATTCAAATGAAAATATAAAATTTATTTGATTAAAAAAATGGCGTTTTTGTCGTTTTTTTTTTTAGAAAAAACTATTTAATGTATATTTATGCAAATTTGTGCATTTACTGTGCATACACAGAAGTGTTTAAATTATTTTTTTCATTAAATTTTATGCATAAACAAGCAAGTTACAAGTAAAAGACATCAGCGCCAAATAAAATGCTTTATGGTATGCAGTATAGAGTCTCGATAGATGATCCGTAAAAAAGAAGAAAAATGGTTTTGTTTAGTTTGAGTGTAGTCAATTGATGAGTGTTTAAGGTATTTAAAACAAGTTTTTTTTTTATAAAAAAGCCTGATTGAAGTATAATTTTTTGCGAACATTTTCGACCTATTTTTGTTTATAATTTTTATAAACAAAATTTTAACTTCTAAAAATACATTCATCAAGTGGCAAATTAACTAACCTGTTATTTAAAAAAAAAGAATTCATCTGTAAAATTATGAGATATCGTGCTCACGCGTTTCAAAAACATGGTTTTAAAGTTTTTAATTTAAAGTTTTCGAACACTGTACAGTGTGCTCGGGTACGCGTACTTTTCGAGCTAATTTTGACCCGCTAAAATACAAATTCATACTTGGGACTTTGAGATCATATTCTACAAATGGTATACTATCGATTAAGGCAAAGAAAAAACAAATCGATTTTTTGAAGTCGCTACACGAGGATACCCCCTTAAGTATATCATATATCGAACTTACTAAAAAACAAAACAAAAGCATTTTATTCAAGGTAATAACAAGAAAAAATTCTTTTAACAAATTATATCACTATTCGGTAACACATTCGTATTCACACAATATATGATTTTAAAGTTCTTTTTTACAAAAGGTTATTGAAACATAGCGGCATGCCTCGGTCCAGAGGTATCTTTTGAAGATTTTCATCTTCCTACTGAAACCAAAAAAAAAAAAAAAAACATACTTATTAATATCCTATGGCCTGTCCCTTAGTTTTTATGACTTCATTAGATCTTTTTGGCATTGGTACAACCAACTTCAGGCTGTAGTCCAGCGCGATTGAATGCCATTCTTGAAGAAGTCTGTTCCAGCTCTCTTTTGCCAGCTCATTAAATCTTTTTGGCATTGGTTCAACCAACCGGAGGGTGTAATCCAGCTTGATTGAATACCATTGTTGAAGAAGTCTTTGTTCCAGCTCTCTTTTGCTGTAATTTGGTATTTTCATCTCCTAGTGTCCAAATGGTCCCATCGATTTCTGGTGTGGTGGTTGTGGTGGTTTTTGCAATATTTTGAACATTTGTATATACACCAGGAATGCGCCCTTAAATAAGTATGTTTGGTATCGTTGCCTTGGTAAAACACAAAGTTGTTGTCTATACCAAGCCAAATAGAGTTTTTTTTATTTTATTTTTTGTTTTTTTTTAATATAAAGAATATTGATGTACACATGCTGGTTCATTCTACCATTAAGTATTTCCAGACTACCCATTCTTGCTGCCGAAATAAACCACGAACTAGTATAAACAATGGCTGATCAATATGGTGAGCCTGTTATTTCTGACGTTTTTGGGGGGCCATCTTGGAGAAAGTAGTCGTCCTTTACAACAAGGAGGTTTAATTGGGAATACTTTTAACACCTTACCACATAGGATAGCGCTATGCCCCTGCTTTTTAATATTTGTTTTGTTATCTTGATTTTCCTATATTCCCTTTCATCTGCGACTGGGTCATCCTGTGGATCTATTTTCAAAAAAAAAAGTTGTCTCTTACAGATCTCTCAATTCTCATTTTTGCACCTTAACTACCCTTCCACCTCCCTGTAATTTGTTTGTACACCTGAATATTGAACGTGAACGCGAAGAGAAGACCTAACTTTGGTCAAACTATCAAGATGTGGAGCACGAATTTGAAGTAGTGCAATCCTTTAACTACCTTGGGTCAATAGTATCAGCCGATAACAATATGGAAGAAGAAATACGCGAACGGCTGATCAAATCCAACAAATCCGACAATGGTCTATCAAGGCTCTTTAAATCCCGAAATTTTTCCAGAACATCCAAGCTACTACTGTACAAGACCATGGTCTTACCAGTACTCATGTATGGATCCGAGACCTGGGTGCTCATAAAAGGCACTCTGAACTCTTAGCCGCGTTCGAGAGGAAGTTCTAAAGAAGAGTTGTTGACTCCGTATGTGAGGGGGGACGGTTCCGGAAACGCTATGCAATCTACCTTGAAGCTAAAAATCAAGCTCGGTAGACTCGGGTGGGCGGGACACCTAGCTCGAATGAGCGAAGAGGAGCCTGGCCGGAAAGTCCTTCGTGACAGGATGTATGGAAGGAGACAGCGCGGCAGACCTTGTCTGCGATGGAGGGATGGCGTAGACCAGGACGCCCAGAGCCTGGGAGTGCCAAATTGGATGACATCGAAATCGGGACCGGTGGTTAGATTTGTTAAATAAGCCCATGGCCGGATCCCGGTTGTAGTGCCGATGATGATGACGATGAATATTGAACGTGAAAATTTGCGTATGAGGCGGCCGTCGGCGAGAGTGGGTACCGAAAAATGGTGTAAACGAAAAAAAAGAGTGTTAGAATGTAATTAGAAGCTTCTCTATTTTCCTATTAGAAGCTTATCTATTATCACTATCACTATAATCGGCACTATAAGCGGGATCCAGTCTTGGCCTTATTTAGCAAGTCTCTCCACCGGTGTCCGGTCCATACCCGAGATTTGTTAAATTGTCCATAATAATTCGTTTTTCCGGGCAAGGTTATTAGCCTTGCGCCGATCTCTATTTTATTTTGCTTAAATACTGAGTATTCTATTTTTAGGGCGTAACCCATTCATGTATCTGCTGAGTTAGGTGGTAGTCTAGCTCGACATAATTTTTTCCCCAATGCTTATATATAAGGCATCATGGGTTCTTCCTTTTGTGGAATTATTCCGCTTCTCGTTGCCTTTCTGCTCTGCAGTTCTCGATTTGGAGTAGCATTCGCAGACGATCTCCTCCCTAAGCAGGTTTGTCAACCTCTTGTAAAGTCGAGGCTTCTTTAGCTGTGATATCAATTGATATCCTTCCGGCCATGCCATTTATGGCAATTTCTGACACCGCCCGGAAAGCCCTACATATTCCTAGTAGGATCACTCCCCTCATGTACAACACACTAGGCGGCTCCCGCCCATATTTGCACTGCTTACATTGCATTGAAGGCGCTAGTTATGATGTTACTGAAGTTGCGTGGCAGTATGTCATCATTGGAAGGAGTGTCGTAAACACGAGAATAGTTCCAGTAATACCCGATCCGACGTATAGTTAGCGGTAATTGTTTAAAAAGAATGACTGTGGTAGAGAATATCAAGCTTCTAAAGCTTAAATTAGATGTTAAACAATCCTATAAGGTTTAATAAGTAATTGGACCTCACCTCTTCATTGTTGGCAAATCTGTTACAACAAGTAAAACATTGACAATAGAAAATAATCAGAACTGGCTAAATCTGGTGAGTGAGTGAATGCGGACGCAATCCAAACTTTAACCTTGGCAATGGGGATAACAGGTTTTTAATATCTTCCATGTTTTCAAATTCATTGGGAGTGTTCATTATTATTGTCGAACAAACACAAAACAAGAAAACGTTATTAGATGCCTACACTATAGTCATCAATTTTTTTAAACAATAACAATCATCTGTACCTCAGATCGGAGTCCTTTGGGAATACCTTCGTATATTGCACAAATCAGTCTCTTTTTTCGTTCGTTTTCCGCAGTTGAGTCTTGAAAGACAACTCCCTCACCAGTGTAACACCAAGATATTTTATAGACGAGTGTGATTGCATCTCCCCTATTTATATATCAATGTGTTTCCGATTTTTTACTTTTACAATTTTAAATTGAACAACTTGTCAAATACGCTCAGTACCTTACGTTAAGCCAGCTTACGACTCTTTTCCTACAGTATCGTGCAGTCGAGCGGTTGACTTTTATCCGATAATTACCATTTTTACTGGCCTCACCGACAGAATAAAACTTATTTTTCCGTTGTTGTTGCATCCTAGCCTTCATCATCATCATCGGCATTACAACCGGGAACCGGTCTTGGCCTTATTTAGCAAGTCCTGGGGCTTGTTAAATTTTCCATAATGATTTGTTTTTTCCGGGCAAGGTCATTAAGTCTTGCGCCAGCATCCTACCCTTGTACAGTAATAAATCCCAACCACACAGACATGATCCCCTTTGTCTGTGTGGCCGAAGGTGCGGTGGAGATTTTATTTGACTTCCCCACTTTGGCGGTGCTTTTTTTAAGAACATTTTTCCGCTTATGTTAAACTCTTCACTGGGATTGTTGTCTTCGGACACAGTGGCGGATTTTTTATTTTATGGCTTGGTAGAAGGATGAATTGTAGGTTATGTGCCAGAATGTACGAATAATATTATCCTTTCCTTAATCGTTTTTAATGGAAATTGTTCCCGCTGGCTAGATTTTGGAGAAGGAAGTTCTAGTCAACGCTGATTCAAAGAGCGGTGTTATGTGCCAGAATGTACGAATAATATTATCCTTACCTTAATGGTTTTTAATGGAAATTGTTCCTGTTGGCTAGATTTTGGAGAAGGAAGATCTAGTCGACGCTGATTCAAAGATCGTTGTTATGTGCCAGAATGTACGAATATATTATCCTTTCCTTAATGGTTTTTAATGGAAATTGTTTCTATTGGCTAGATTTTGGAGAAGGAAAATCTAGTCGGTGCTGATTCAAAGAGCGGTGTAAAATCCATTTACCTTTGATGCCTCTCTCTCATTGGGTTTATATCAACTGGAATTTTGGAGAATGCCGGCATCAGATTATGCTGGGTTCACTGAATTTTGTTTGAGGCGCCGAAAATTTTGATTTTACAACCAAGTTCCACGAGATAAATTTGCTGGTGTGTGATACATGTGGGATCCACCCACGCGTCATGTGGTAGTCATGTAACGTGAGACACGTGGGGCTATGGCCCTTTTGTCAATTCCTGTGGTATAATGGTATTTGCAAAAACTGCAAGTGTTCAAAGTGTTTGGTTATATGTGAACTGTAAAGTCATTAACTATATTCAGAACACTACGAATGGTCTCTAACCAGTTCAAATTCTTTGTATTATGGTCATTAAGATTATCGTACCTTGTCTTATACTACTTACTGAGGGGAAGTTTTTGTTTAATCGTAAGTTTTAACGGCACACGGTTATATGAATTTTATTATCATATATATACCAGATAATTTATTATGTATTGCGGTAGGTTTCAATTAGGTTCACAAAAACTGAAAATGCATATTAGCTGAATATAACGCATCTCTAATTTTTACTGATAGTGAACGTTATATATTTGAATTTTTATTTCATTTACTTATTTTTAACACAGTAGGTTTTAACGAGATTTTTCATCTCTAACGTCTGTGTTACCTGTAATTATGTACTCACATTTTCTATTGAACATAGAGAGTTTACAGAATCAATGTTCCCATATTGCCGTTTATTTTTTACGTGAAATACGTGCACAAAAGGGCGTTTGAGGTACTCTTAAACGTCAAAACACAGCACGAAGGTTTCTGTTATTATATTGTATGCAGTCTAGTCTATTTTACTCTTATTGTTTGAATTTATAACATCTATAGAGTCATAATCGACGATGTGCTTTGTTCCTCCTAATGTGCAATCAATTTATGGTATTCGCTTGAAAAGAGTATTCGGCGTTTATCCGATTGCTTAAATGTCACAAGACAGTATGAAGGTTTCTGCTATTATACTGTATGCAGTCAGTTTGTTGCCTAGTCTATTTTACTCTTAATGTTTGGATTTATAACATCTATAAGGTCATTATTGACGACATGCTTTGTGTAATAAATATATGGTATTAGCTTGAAAAAAGTATTTGGCGTTTATCCGATTGCCTAATTTTTCTTACCGTACCTTTGAAACATTTAGCTTCATTTACATTTACACATTTAGACGGCAACCATATTTTATTTGAAAGATTATATTTATCATAAACTTTTGCAATAATTCAATAATTTTATCAGCTAATTTAACAGCACGTTTACAAAAAATTCGGCTCCATTTCGTAAATAAATCAATGCTGTATAAAACCATATATAAATTCTGCTATAAATAATTGCTGCCATCAAAAAAAGTTTTGTACTTGCAGATCTATTATCAATACAACTCATGTGCTTTAAAATTATCAGAATATCTTCCAGATTTGGCTAAAAAACAAACTTAAAAAAAGAGGAATAAATTAAAAATCGGATGAAAAAAAAACAGCAAAAATAAATAAATATGTACAGTCCTTCTCCGGGTGCCATAAAATGTAGATATATAACATAGGTGTTACATATAATGCAGAAGGAAACTTTACTATAAAGAAAAGATTTTTTCATTTTCCATTTCTAAAGGCACGCACAACAACCACACGTATACGTACCCTTAATTAATAAGAAAATTGTGTAAAATAATAAAAGCATATAATTAAAAAAGAAAAAAAACACTATAAATAAACATCTCAAAATTTGGATAAAACATTAAAATTCTTCTCGTGATATTTGGTGTAGTAAAACAATTATATTATAATTGTGTAACGACTTAATTTTGTGTTTAAATAACTTAAGATTTATTCACGTATGCATTACTTTATTATTTTTAAATATTCCTATAAATATAAAGATGTAAGCACGTATAAAAATGTGTGAACGCGTATATTTTTAATTGTTTATATACGGTTATGTTTTTTATTATTATTATAATTTTATTTCATTAAACCCATACCTAAGCAAGTCTCAAACTTTTGTGTTTTAATTCTATTCTAAGCAGTACTAATTTTTATTATATTAATGTTTTTTTTTTTGTATTGACTTTCTATAATTTTCACGCATTTAGATAACTCTTTTTTTAAACAATTTATTTAATAAGCCAACAAAATGGAACTTTCTGACAAAACTAAAAGGACATATTATTTTATAAAAATTGTATATATATTATATATATATATATATATATATATATATATACGTTTTTCTATTTGTTTTTGTGGTAAAAGTATGAAATGAAGAGGATACTTAGTATTTCTATGTCCACGTAAAAATAAGAAAAAATAAATTCGTTATAAACATATTGATTTTAATAAAGATAATATAAATATTTTTACTTTTGTTTTTTGTTTTCCCGTTTGCTTTTATTTTCATTTTGATTTTCCTTTATACAATTATTTTGTGTATATTCTTCTTACAATTGTTATGTTTATACAATTCTTTTTGTATAATCTATTTAATTTTTTTTTTAATGGAGTGAGTGAAATACGGTTCGATAGGTAAATGAAACACTGTTTATAGGGCAAAACTTAAGGAAAGGATAATGTTTATAAGAAAAGTAAATGATATGCTAACAAGTTTAGGAGTTTAGGAAAATTTGTTTTCGTTTTCGGAGATTTAACATTAAAACAAAACAAAAAAAAATTAGTCAAAATTTTGTTTATAGAAAAGAGAAAGAATGGGATGAAATTTTAAAAACGAATTAATGTTTTTGACAATTAATCTAAATTAATAAAAACAAAAGAAAACAAAATTATAAATCGTTAAGATATAAATTTTGGAACGGACGCTTTTATTGGAACTATATTCTTGGGGGTATGTGTAGTTAAAATCATTCATCTAGAACAAAACATTAAAAAAAGACAAAAAAGAAAACATTTTAATTAATTAGTTTAATATGTAACTGTTGGTTCATTGTTAAGCAATTTTGGTTCAACGTTTTATTTTTAAATTGAAAGCCGTTCAAAAGGAAAAAACAAAAGCAAAGAATTTGGGTTCAATTTATGAAATTAAATTTCATTAGAAATTGTATCTTCTAAATTTCCCCATGATTTTCAATAAAAGCCAAATTTTTAGACTGAAAGTCTCTGTGATAACAAAATTTAAGGAAAAAAAATTAAAAGAAAAAAAAACAAATACTAAAAAAATTTCTTCTAAATTTAGGAAAAAAATTGATAAATAAAATTAATCAAAATTTTTATAGGACAAAAAGATGATACATATGGTTAAGTCGTCGTCGTCGTTATCGTCGTCGTCGCCGTTGTGTGAATGAGAGGATTTTGTTTTGTTTTTATTTCTATAACATACAATTTTAATAAAAACAAATTTATTTGACTCCGTTTTACATTTCTTCCTTCTTTTTTATTTGTTATTTTAATAATTATATGTTTTTCACATTTTCATTATATAATATTTTATATTCTTGTTTCACGTTAACTTTCATCAACAAGAAATTCACATTGTAAATACCAGAGAAAAACTTTTTTGATATATAATTCATCAGAAACAAAATATAGAAGTATGAAGAAAAAAAACGAAAAAAAAACAAACAAAATATAAAAATTAATAAAAATTATAGAATATGCAATTAATATTTTATAAAACTTACTAAAGTAGATTTCTAAGGTATTCGATAAAAAATTAAAAAAAAAAAAACGAAAATGTGAAATAAAAAGCAAAAACATAATTTTTTGGCTCCAAAATATGCAATTCAAGGAAAGAACGTAATTATGAACGAACACTAAATGCGGAAAAACTAAAAAAGAACAAAAATATACACATTGCGAAAAATTCGAAAATTCTCCAATTTACGAACACGCTGAACGAAATAATAATGAATACAAAAGAACAAATATTGATAATATTGCTCAAGAAAAGATTGTACTTAACTCAATCCATACCAGATAAATGCATTCATAAAAGTTATCAACCTTTTGGCCTCTTACAAATAATTGAAACACTTTGGTTCAAATAATTTTATTTTCCTTATTTTTCACTGCAATCAAAAGACAACACACAAAACCAAACAATAAAAGTAGAAAATTTTATTTTATTTAATAAACTCTAATACTTAATTCACATAACCACGCACCCCCCAACAACATAAAAAACAAAAATAGCCCAAATATGAACAAAGAGTACAAATGCATTAAAAGAAAATTAGAAAAAAGAAACGATAATTGCAATAAATAGTGTATTAAATTAAAAGCAATAAAAAAAGTAAATTGAATACAAAAACAATATAAAACAGTAATATCGAAATCAAAAACTTGAGTGTGGAGAAATATCGATACTTGGTTACGGAAAGAAACATTATAATTTCTTTGTTTTTATAAAAGAAACATTTCTTATTTAAAGCGTTCATAACAAGTGAAAAAAAAAAAATTAAAAGGAAATCCAAAACAAACAAAAAAGCGGTCGTACCCGAAAATATTCAGCTAAATGATAAATGATATAACAAGAGGATAAATAAATCTTATCTCACCTTATCATCTTGTTTCAGTAAATTTTAAGAACTACATTAACAATACTGTCTAATCTTTCTTTTTCTTTTCAAATATAGCCTATCAATTAAATGAGCATAGCATTTAAGTACGATAAAAACCCAAGAGATTAAATGAAGCAAATGAAATGCGAAAAAATGTAAAGCATAAAGTAAAATACTAAATGCATTACGTACGTCCAACAATTGGAACAAAAGATTAAGATGATAAACAACATATACAGTACATACACATTAAAATAAAAAAGGAAAATGACAAAAAAAAAAACCTCTATACGAAGCGACTTAAGGCAATTACTAGGACAATGAGAGCAAAGGATTTTGTATCAAAACTCTCAACAATTTGCTGATTTATTGTGAACAAAGTGAATGAACTACCATTTTAGATAAATTTCATTTTTAATTTACATATCTAATTTTTTCGAATCGAATTGAAATAATTGAGTTTAAATTGTTTAACAGTTATTCGTTTGAATTGATCAGTCGAAGCAAGAACTAGGATTAAATACGTAAACCAGAACACACTTCCAAGCAACAATCAAATTACACAGGTTTTATATTTATAAATGCGAAGACTAGAGCTGTTTATAGGTATAAATGGTTTTTATATTCTTGTTAAGAATAATATGTATGTATATTTCTTCCCATATATTTTTGTATATCTGCATAAATATTTTTTGTATATAATTTTTCTGGTATTTTGAGGTTTGACTCTATTATTACGTAGCCTGTAGTTAATATTGCGAGGTTAACTCCTTATTTATTTATTGCCACCAGTCAGTAATAGTGCCGATCTGCTACAATAACCAGGCAGTGAAAAAACTTCTTAAATATATAGTATTCGTTTCTCGAGATCTCGACGGAAACGGTTTTCAACAAAAGCGGCGTCTGCTGTAAATATTCTAGAACATATTTGTAGGTAATCAAATAATAACATCAAAGCGTGTAGCAAAACGGACTAATGAACCTTAATTCCCGAACTCAAAACCTGCACGTGAGCCAGAAACATGGGTAGATATCCGTAGTTCAATCGAATTACAGGAACGGATAACGCTTCATTTTATTTCGTATGCAATGTTAGAGTACAAGGTTACTTAAATACAATTTTAGATTAAATAATAAATCTGATTTTACAACATTGTTTATTAGGTTTAATAATATACAGTCTTCGTGGACGCGGTTTAATACAAAAGAGTGGCAACTGTCGGTTACAGTCTGTCCCTTGATTGTGAGACCAATCATGTTTGATAACTGATCCCCTTTATATGGAACAGTAATATCTTAATCTTTATTCAAGCTCTTCTCCGAACAATGATTTTGAGTGTTTAAATATCGTAATTAAATATGAATTACATAAAAATAAAAAAGAAAACAATTTAACTCTATATATAGGTTAGTTTTAAATTTTATAATTTTTTTTATAAGGAATTCTGTCTTTTGGAACGACCGACATTGTTTCCTTTTCACTGTTTTCTGGCCACAAATACTTTTTGTGGTTGAACTTTTGAGATCGCTGGTTATTACTATTTTTTTTTTAAATTCAAAATCATCATCATCGTCATCATCGGCACTACAACTGGGAACCGGTCTTGGCCTTATTTAGCAAGTCCTGAGGCTTGTTAAATTTTCCATAATGATTTCTTTTTTTCTGGGCAAGGTCATTCGTCTTGCGCCAGAGGCTCCCCGATGGGGAATCCCCCGGTTTCCCGCGTGACAGGCGGGTATAAATTCAAAATGGTGGACCCAAAATGCCTCGATTTTTGTAAAAAAAAAATTATTATTATTTTTATTATTATTATTATTTATTACAATGTAAGTAAATTACATGGTAACTTAAGACTAATAGCACTAGCGACTAAGGCTTTCGGATAGAAAAAAAAAAAAAAAAAGTGTTTATTACAAATTACTTTGTATATTGCATGAGCAGTCAATTTTGCAATAATCAACAGCCAATGACTTCCGCCGCATGCTTAATGCAAAACGGCAGCGATATTCGATGACTGTTTTACTTTAAGTCTTCAAAATTACTAAAACACAAACAAACGCGGTTTTACAACACTGTATTTTCAAGTGGATTTAAAGAAATACGGTGAATCAAATATAAATGGCAATTTCTTTCTATACATTTATTGAATAATCTTACACACTAACTATACTATCAACATTTTTCAAAATAGTCTCCTGCATGATCTACACACGTTTGCCACCGATTTGGAACTCTTATCCCTTGTAAGGCCAAGACCGCATCCCGGTTGTAGTGCCGATGATGATGATGAATATCCCTTGTTCGTAGAAAGATTTAGGGCGAGTTGTTAGCCAATTGTACACGTGTTCCTAGACGTCTTCATTACTTTCGAATTTTTTCCTCCAAGTGATTTCTTCAAGGGTGTGAACAAAAAATAGTCACAGGGAGGCAAGTCTGGGCTATAAGGAGGGTGTTCGGTTCGAGGCTTTCCCAGCCCGTTTCTTCTAATGTATCGCTTGTCAAGGAAGCGGTGTGAGACCTGGCGTTGTCATGAAGACATCTCGAATGTGCATACCTCGTCTTTTGTTTCGATATGCGGCTTTTTCCATAGCTAATACCTACTTCTGATCAAATTTCTCCAACAGTTAAGCGGCGATCACTTTCAATAAGTTCTTGAACGGCACGGATGTTGTCATCTGTACGACTTGCGCTTGGACGTCGATCACGACTTTCGTTTTTGATACGTTCTCGTCCACTTTTAAATTCTCTGACCTATGTATACACACGATTCTGAGACAGTATATGATCACCAAACCTTGCCTTCAATCGAGAAAAAATTTCCGAGGGTTTAACGCCTTCATTTATTAAACATTTTATAATAATCCGTTGCGAAACAGACGTATGTACCTCTTGCTCGCTCATGGCTGTACAAAGTCGAGCGCGACCGCTAGCCGAGTTCCCCTACTCTTTATAAACCAAACAACAGCCACGTACAAGATTATCTAGCTTGCAACTTGATGCTAAGCAAAAAAGTAAAATTACCGTATATTTTTGATTCACCCTCGTAATAAAATTAAGTCTCGCAAGTAAGTAAGCCACTTACCTTTATAAAAAACACCTAAAGGGAGTTTCTAAAAACAATTTACTACTTACGAAAATATCAACGGAATAATATTGTTCTGTTGATGAAGCGTTAAGGGCGCTAAACGTGCAGATGTTCTAAAATCAACTTTTGATGTTTTCCCCTGCGTTAAGCAATGAACGCTTTATCCGTAATTGTCATGCTCCTAGAAACCCTTTACAACACTCGATTGAAAAAACCTCGAAAAGTGTGCTTTCGATTTTGTCATTTTGGTCACGGATTCGTGAAAAGAAAACGCTGGACAATCACGCCACATAAGACGCATCATGCGAAACGTGCGTGACGTTACGTTATATTATACAGTACGGACTCCATTTGTAGTCTGTAAGAAGAGTCTCAAATAGAGCGAGCTGTCGAAGCAACAGCTCATCAACGGAATTAAATTCTTTAAGTCATAGAGCGCGAATAACACACAGAAGCAAAAGACTGACAGGATAAGGTTCTCGACTTTTACGAAGAAGCTGTCGGACATAATGCAGTTGAGCGTGGGCTAGGTGTTCTGCAGCAACATCGGTCTATTGGGGTAGAGCGCTAACTGCGCGGAGTCGTACGAAACTTTTTTTTTCTTTTACACTAACGCGCCCACAAAAGGGGATTTTGAAGTACCCTTAAATGTCGGAGCACAGTGCAAGCGGATGGAAAGGAAGCGGATAAGGGATGGAGGTGTTGATGTATATTGGCTTTGAATGCCTACTTGAGATACGATTGATTTTTTATTACCTCTTTTGTACTCTAAGAATACATGGTAAGGATTTGTGAGGTTTCCAAGCCTGGTATGCCTTTCTTACCCAGCTCAGTACAGACCGGCAAAAACAATTAAGAATTTGTCGGGGTGCTAAGCTGGCGGAACAGACGGGGTCCCCGATTATTCGCATTTCGTCGCCAGACGAGGCTCTATGCCGCTTTTTAAAGCTTGTTTTAATTCCTTTTTTGTTTCTGTTTTTATTTGTTTCTTTTTTTTACCATGTTAATATTTTGTGTTTTCTCTGTATTTCTATGTAATCTTAATTAAAAATTACAAATTTAAACACACTCAAAAGCAAATACAAAAATAAACAAAGCAGAAGAAAGAAGAAAGATCATACAAATGTGGGACACTGCCACATCAGGGTGTTACAATCGAGTTGCATTCCTCGCTCACTATGCTGTTATATTTGTTATTATAAGCAAAATTTCATTTTTATTTATTTTACCTATTTGTATTATTAAATTTTATTTTGATTTAATTCATATCTGTGTCTTTTGTTTACATGATTATTTTATTTTTTCTATTTGTATATATATTTTTATTCTCTTGCTATCTTCTTCTCGTTGAGCTCATTTTGTTTCCATCTCTCCCACCAACTGTGTTACACTCAATTACCGCCGCTAAGTTTTTATATTTTTCATTTACTTTGCTTTTTTTTTAACCAAGCATTTCAATTTTCATTTTGTCATTTTATTTTCGCCGCCTACTTTATTTGTAATTCATAGTGTTTTATTTAACAGTAACAGTAGTTCGACATTGAAGACAACCTCAAAAATTCCTTTTGCATGCGCGTTTATGTAAAAAGAAATCAGACCAACGAACATCAACCCTTCCCTTCTCAATCGCCTTCTGTCTTCAGATTCGTAGCCTATTTTACTTGTAACTCTCAGTGTTTAATTTAACATTAACAGTGGTTCGACGTTTAAGATAACCTCAAAATTTCCTTTTGCATGCGCGTTTATGTAAAAAGAAATCAGACCAACAAACATCAACCCTTCTCTTCTCAATCGTCTTCTGTCTGCAAATTCGTCGCCTATTTTATTTGTAACTCTCAGTGTTTAATTTAACGTTAACAGTGGTTCGACATTTAAGATAACCTCAAAATTTCCTTTTGCATGCGCGTTTATGTAAAAAAATCCGACCAATGAACATTGATCCTTCTTTTCTCAATCCTTTTCCGTCCGCCGTGTGTATTGACATATAAAAATATCAAACAATCGCGTTTGTGCACACGTGCGTAGTAGCCGACATTCTTACACTCAGTCATCAATTATCCCTCTCCTTCAAACTAGTCGTTCTAATCTTTACTTTTATTGCATAAAACAGACTCGACAAAACAAAAAAATTGTTTCCAATTTGTATTCACATCTGACGAATCTAATCTTATTCTCTCGCCACAAGGATCAAGTTCAATTGCTTCTGACCCCTTCACGCTGTAAGGTAATCCCGTTGATCCGGCATTAAGATTCGTCCACCATACCAATAAAATAGAAATTTTAATCAATGCTGCCACTTGGCGCAAGGCTAATGACCTTGCCTGGAAAAACAAAATATTATGGACAATTTAACAAGTCTCAGATATGAACCGGATACCGGTGGAGAGACTTGCTAAATAAAGCCAAGGCCGGATCACGGTAGTAGTGCCGATGATGGTACTGCATCTTGGTTACGTCTATAGAATTATAGATATCTTGTTTGCCAATGTATCAATCGGAAAATATTTAGGTGAATTTATATACATCCTTACACGCGCATCTTGTACTCATAATAAATTTTGCTTGCTGTCATATTTACCAATCATTGTCCATTGGCATTGATGATCTTATACAATGTGTAAAAGGTTTAGAAATTTCTGAGCGGTCTATCGTAGCATTCATTTCTCTCAAGATAACCCATAGCCACCATTGATTTTTGAAAAAAAGAAAATCATCTTGATCGTTTTCTGCAATCTTCTAGTGGGTCTTACAAACTTTTGTGTAGGAGTATCATAATTTTATACAATTGAAATTTCGGAGTTCACTTTCTGAATGGAGCCACTCGTATTTCTCGACAGTTTACAAACATTCACGAGTAAACGGTGACATTGAGAGAAAACAACAATAAAGCCTAGTCAGTCATTTAGAACTTTCTAGAAATTTCGATGGCGTCGGTTTATTGCTGTTTTTCGTTGTGTATGAGTCGGTTGGCTTCGACCACTCAATCTTGTCGGTCGTTACTCTTTATATCACTGTCAAATTCAGTCTAATACGTTCAGGTTATTTGAATCATTTGTATTCCCTCAATTAAGCCATCTTAGTTTGTTGTTAACTCCAATAGTAAAATTAATGAAATGAATATATATCAATAATAAAAAAATAAAATTTAACTTTTGCGTTCGACGGTGAACACAGTAAAAAACCACCAAAGACTTTTCTGTAGGTACATGAACGTTTTGATCTAAAAAAGATTGAAAATATTTTACATTTTTAAATTAAATGCTAAACTTGTTCATTTCTTGACCCCCTTGGAAATGTCCTACTCACACGGGCACCCACAAAAAACAGAAACAACAACTACCGTGGTAAAATCTCAGAGTGATTCTCCGTCTTCTTGGCTGTTAGAACGTTAATTTAGAAGTAACATTTCTTAACGCATCAATGGTACTTAATGTTCAATGCATGAGACATTAGTGTGCGGCGCATAGGTTCAATGCATAGTCTTTAATTTGTTGATTTGAAGCTGATAAACTTGAATTTGATCGTGTTGCTGATGACGTACATAAGTCTGTCATAATATGTTTCTGTGAGAAAACAATCTCTGTCTACCGAATTTTTTTTCTTCCCTTAAAAAAGTGAATCGATAGCACTGAGTCGGCATTCTGAGATGCTACTTTTTGTGGACCGAATCCATCAGCCACGCACTGAAAAATGGGCAATGATTTTTCTCAATTATTTCACGGATCATAGCTAAATGGGGTGGTGCTTTGAATTGGGATCCAACCTACCCATCAGTAAATGTGCCGACTTGGCAGAATAGCAAGAGTCTTGTGTGCTCTTAACAACTCATTCATTAAGGGGTTGATCAGTTATTAACTATTTCATGTGTGCAGGGCATCAACTAGCTTTTGGGTAGCTCAATTTCTAAATGAGCACGATCCATAGGAGAATTCGTAAATCATTAAGTCGTTTCTGTCGTTTTGACAGTTTTTGTATGTGTGTTTTCGTCGAACACTATGGGAAATAAAAGTTGCTTCTACTTGTCTTTTTTAATTGCCTTTTGTCGGTAAAATTACGTCCGACTTGCAGACCCTAGCGAGACACTTGCCGGGTTTTACTTCGCGCCTGTTGGTTTCCGAACTCCTATTACCACTTTCGAGTACCTTTTTCGACTGATTAACTTATTTCCATAGGAACAATTCCAACCCTTGGTTGTTCTCCCTTTGGTTTTCTTTGTCATTCCCTTGGAATCTCCTCGCTTCCAGGTGTTCTCTCTTTTCTTCCTATTCGCCGAGATTATGTACGGATGCACCCACACACACAGACACAGGCGTGCTCTCCATGTGGCCGAAGGTACGCCGAAGATCGCCAGGGCTTTCACACTTGTGTGGTATTCTTTTGAAATATTTTCCGGGTGTGGCTTATTACCCTTGTTCATTATCTCGGCCCGAGACGTTGTCTTCGGATGCGATTTTATTTGCTTGATCATTAACGGACAGATCTTGCATTGTAGGATCAGTGTGAGTTTTTCATTGATTGTTTATCTTTCTGTTCCTACAATGATCCTTTGCGTAAACAAAACCCAATTCGCGTTGGCTCAAGGAGAAATTGTATAGATTGTTTGATCCTTCATCGCATTGTTATCGAATGAGATTTGCGGTGGCTGTCAGCATCTGGCGGTGCTGCGCCTAGCGACTTGTGTTTAACCAGCAAATGGGTTGCCAAACAAATTTGGTTTATAGTCCTGTGTCTTTCAATAGCCGCACAAGCGTAGTTGGTTGGTAGATTGTGTTTATCCAGCAAACAGGTTGCTCAAGAAATTCGGTTTATGGTCCTATGCCCTCAATAGCCCCACAAGCGTGGTCGGTTGGTAGATTGTGTTTACCCAACAAACGAGTTGCTCAACAAATTCGGTTTATGGTCCTGTGTCCTTCAATAGCCGAACAAGGGTGGTCGGTTGGTAGAGGAATGCGACCCACCTATCTGAGATACGTTTACGCTTTTGCTGGGCGAAAAAGTATTTCGCTTTACCGATGATTTTGTGTGGGGCTCTTAGAATCGCTACAATGTTCCAGGCTCTATCTGGTTTTATAACGATAGGTTTTTACAGAGCAGATTATTATGCACGCCAATGGTCAAGCTAAATTCATCCGATCATTTAGTACATTCGCAATTTTGCTTTTATGGTAACATTCTCCTGACCATAAATAGGTGATAATGGCCCTATTAACGGCCCAATATAGTTACAGCATGTGAATATTTTCATACATTACATGATATTCCCCCTTATTCTGACGGCTATCCCTTGTGTTCTGATCGTGTAGTAAGTAGACCCTGATTGCTGTTATGTGACCATAAGATGTGGCGGTTATGGTGACGCTTTTATCCCGATGTGCAGTACTTCCAACTTTTCTTTTTGGTGTTTTATTTTTGTATTATAGTTATGTTGGAATAGTTTCCAGTGCTCATCCCTAGATCATACCTGCATGTCTACTGGTTGCAGGTGTTACAGCACAAAAATACTGCATGTGTTTTCTTAACTGAGCCCATAGCTGCTAGCTCAAGATTCAATGGTAATTTAATCATTTTGAACTTGAAACTCGTTCGGAGTAATCCAACGACTTGTTCTTGTATCCCCAGTAACGTATTTTTATAGAGAAGATTGTTTGCTCTACACTGACATTGGAAATGAATTTACAACCCGATCTTTTTTTTAGTGGATATTATTTTCAGTGGTAGCTATTACCAAGTCAATTGAGTCTGCCACCAATCTAGAAAAATTACGGCAGGTGTTCACTTTCATATACTACAGGCTGTTCTACACATTTAGGTCTTGTAATTGTCAGTTTACATATTTTCTCTAGATGTGGATGCATACAACTTGTTTCCCATATTTATTTTTATACAGTATTGTATATTAATCATAGTATAAGGTATAACAGTGGCGCAAGGCTAATAACCTTGCCCGTAAAAATAAATTATTATGGAAAATGTAACAAGCCTCGAAAGTAGCTAAACAGGCAAAGACCGGATCCCGGTTGTGGTCCCGATGATGATGATAAGGTATAACAAACGAAATAAATTCTGTCTTCATTATATATCGACATATCATCATCATCATCGGCATTACAACCGGGATCCGGTCTTGGCCTTATTTAGCAAGTCTCTAGGCTTGTTAAATTTTCCATAATAATTTATTTTTACGGGCAAGGTTATTAGCCTTGCGCCACATTAGGTCACTAGTGAAAATGTTAAATAAGACGGGAGAGTAAACTGCACCCTGTTGTAAGTCTTTTTTATTAAACTTGCTGACGAGGAATAGTTGTGGCAATGTGTTTTTCATTAGAGTATACGATCCTGTTTATTTTTACGGGCAAGGATATTAGCCTTGCGCCTATGTATCGACATATAGTAAATATGAACACATTTAACATTATAATAAAAATGATTATCCAAATATTCAAATTTCTAAACCTCATTCCACGCCTTCATTTCAATACCTTATCCTACATCGAAATCTGAAATTCTTGCAAATACTGGTCCTCATTCATGATCATTATTATTGCACCGTAATCTAAAGTTCTTGTAACCACTGATCTTTTCTAATTAAAAACCAACGAAGATTAACAATATTTTATTAAATTTCTTCAATCGATTATACCCATTCAGCTCAATAGCTCCGGCTCAAAATTACACGAACGATTCAATATTTATAAATTATACAGGATTCCACACTTAATATGAATATAGAGATACACGTTTAAAAACCGATGCCTAAAAGCATTATGCAATAGTGATAATAGTTCTAAGATAAGCCTAACTAAATAAAAAACCGCAAAATAATTCAATTTGAATATAATTTTTTTAAATGTTAATTAAATTGTCTTGTATTGGTTATTGCAATAGTTATTAATTATAATTTAACAATTAAACTTCAAACATTCACATAAATAACAAAGTAAATGCTGTATATTAATATTTAAGAAAAATATATGTATTAAATATATTAAAATAAACATTTCAAACAGAAACGTAAATGAAAGAAAAAACATTTATAAAATATGAATTCATAAATAACAAGCATATATCACGCAACAGTTGATTCAACAACAATTTTAAATAGAAAACAAAAACAACAAAATGAAAAAGGGAAAAAAGAAAAAGAAAGTTGTGCAAAAGAAATATATTATACCGAAACGAAATGTATTATTTTTGTTAACAATAGCCTCAATGAAACAAATCACAAAATAGACGTTGAATTACGACATTTTCTAGTTGAATGAAAAGTTGTTCATTTCAAATTTCAATTTAATTTTAATAATTTGCTAATCGTTATTTAAATGGTTCCTTGTTAAATAAGTTATAATGAGATAATTGAATATAAAATTAAGAATAAAAAATACAACTATTTGTAGTTTTATTTACAGAAACATAAAATGAAAAAAAGAAGGAAAAAGATGTTTTTTCTTCCTTAATTTCTTATTTTTTTTTTTTTTTAGTTTTTCTTTTATTTAACATTTAATGAAATGAAACAAAGTTAAATAGGTAATAAATAAGCAAGTATCTGTGCTACCTCGTAATAACTAATACAAAAAACAGAAAGCAAACAAATAAATACTATGTGTAAATAATAAAGCAGTTATTTTATATATACAATTTATTTATTAAGCAAACAAAAACCATATATATTGAAATAGCCATAGCAAAATGAACAATAAACAAAGAAAATAGAAAATATAAATATTTAATTTTCTCACCACAAATTCAACAATCAAAACCAACAATAGCAACAAATAAACAAACAATAGACAAGACAAAGTAATAGATAATAAAACAAATTCTTATAAAACGTTTTTCTTTTTCATTTATTGCTCTCAATATTATTTTTCTGTTTCTATTAATCAAATACAGTTGTTTCATATATATTATATAAACAGAGTTATATAAATTAATTATTAGAAAATAATATATTAACATTACTTTAGTTACAATAGGATAAATATAATAACAATTTTTATATTTCATTAAGATACAAGTTATATTTTAATTTAAAAAGAGAAAATATTTATTTAGCGTACACACTTAATTTGATGCCGTTTATGTTTCATTTTGTTTACGTACGGCGAGTTTAACGATACTAAGGCGGCATTTGTAAGCCCTTTAGTAAATTCCAAAAACATTTTTATTTTTGCTCATATTTAATATGAACGTTCCTATTGCAAAATATTAACTTAAATTTAAGTTTCATAACTTTTAGTTTATCTGTTTTGAATGTGGCCGTTTTTTATGAAAAGAAATGAAATATTAAGTTTCCCGTTCGTTTTTTGGTTTAGTTTGTTCGTTAACAATACCAAAATAACTCCCTTCTGACCCAGGAAATACATGGAATGTTATTGGGTTTGCCCGTTTTACTAAAACGATGTGGTGATCAAATAACAAGATACCTTGTAGCTTTTATTTGCACTAATTCTAAACTAAGTCCTTGCAAAAACTTTGCAGTGCATAAATCCGCGTTTTTTTTTAACTTCTACCATATGTTCTGAATAGTTTGAATTAGATTAAATACCAGAATGGCTTCTTAGTAGACAAACCCTTTTTGAAAAAAAATTGGCGATTGGATTTGGAAACGAAAGTGGACGAAATTCAAAACCATGACTCTCTTGATTAATATTGAGCTTATGTTGGAGTACAAATTTGAATAAAATTGGAAATGTATTTATTTACATAAAACAGAAAACAGTTTTAACTAAATACCTAGTGCATTTTTACCATAAGGTTTCTTAATCTAATTCACCGGATTCATGCGAACGCTCTAACTTATTCTGAGTATATTCATTATTTTTAAGTGCTTTTACCTCCCGTCGCACAGAAAATAGTCCTTTTTTACTTATACGAAAAAAAAGTACAATTACTTAATAAGGGAGGTTCTCATGAGAACGGTCTAACTTATTCTGAGTATATTTATTATTTTTTAAGTGCCTAGAGGACTATTTACCTTCCTTCGCACCGTAAATAGTCCTCTTTTTACGTTTACAGAAAAAAAATACAAGTATGTTTGCATTCGTTAACTATACCAAAAACAATACAAAATACGTTTGTTAATACTACAAAAGTAATGCCCTTCTGACCCAGAAAATACATGGAATATTATTGGGGTTGTTCGTTTTACTAAACCGATGTGGTGATCAAATAACAAGATACCTCGTAGCTTTTATTTGCACTAATTGAATCTGAGTTGTTGCAAAAACTTTGCAGTGCATAAATTCGCGTTTCCAGATTGGTTTCTTGGTAGACAAACTCTTTCTGTAGAACATACGCTATTGGATTTGGAAAGGAAAGTGGACGAGATTTAAAACCACGACTCTCTTGAGTAATATTGAGCTTATGTTGGGTTACGAATTTGTATAGAATTGGAAATGCGTACAGCTTTGCTTCCGCCGTTTTGCAATATATGGCTGTAGCGGTAAGTGGTAGTTGAAATAAATAGATCATAGATATCATACAATAAGCTTAGGTATTTGTAAACATAACGCCATCGAAATATTTTCGATTTGTGTCTGCATCATAAAGTTATTCTCGATTAAACATGTCAGCTTACGAGCCAAATTCTCGTCATTTGCGGCTGAGGTTCATCGAATGCTCTCAAATACCTATGGTGAGGCCGCTATTAGTGAAAGAACGTGCCGAGAGCGGTTTCAACGCTTCAAGAACGGCGATTTTAACGTCGAAGACCCATGGCGGTGGAAGAGAGAAGGTTGTCGAAGATGCAGAATTGGAGGCATTACTTGATCAAGACTCGTGTCAAAGAATTGGCAGGATCATTGGGAGTGACGCAACAAGCCATTTCATTTCATTTTTACAATAAAGCCTCGAATTTCGAAAAACGGCGGAAGCAAAGTTGTACACCTATTATTTACACAAAACAGAAAACAATTTTAACTAAATATCGGGTTTTCCAATAGGGACTTGACAACTTTTTTTTTAATAAAACGCAAACCATTTGAGATATTTCAAAAACTTTATTACCGGCTTGAAGTACAATCAAAACATTTATGAATGGAACTCGAGTTTGTTCATATGGCCACCGCGGGCACGTTTGCAGCGGTCGATTCGTTGGACCCAATTTTCGATGACTCGGCCACACATTTCGGCCGCTATTTCCCGTTCAATGCTGGCTCTGAGTTCTTGCAACGTCGTTGGCTTGTTGGCATAGACCAATGACGACGTAGCCCCAAAGAAAGTGGTCTAGAGGCGTTAAATCACACGAACGATGCGGCCAACCGGCTGGCCCATTTCTTGAGATAAGACGCTCATCAAACTTAATCTTCAATAAATCGATTGTATCGTGTGCTGTGTGGCTTGTGGCACCGTCCTGTTGAAACCACATGTCACCCAAGTCCATCTCTTCCAATTCGGGCCAAATTTAATCGGTAATCATGGCGCGATAACGGTGGCCATTCACAGTAACGTGACGATCGTTATTGTCGACGAAAAAATAATTAAATAAGTAATTTTTTGTGGATGTAGTGGTGATTCATGAAGCACCTGTGGATTTTAACCCGACCAATAACGCATGTTTTGCTTATTGACGAACCCATTGAGCCGAAAATGAGCTTCGTCACTGAAGATGATTTTGCGATGAAATTCATCATCTTGGCGCATCTTTTCCAGAGCCCAATCGGAGAACGCACGACGCTTCAAATGGTCCATCGGCTTCAATTCTTGAGTCAGCCGGATCTTGTATGGGTGTAAGCCAAGATCCTTACGCAAAATTCGCCATAAAGTAGTCTGGGCGATGCCCAATTATTGAGAACGCCGTGGAATTGACTGATTTGGATCGTTTGCTACGGACGCCTGAACGGTAGCGATATTTTCGACACTTCCACCAACGCGTTGTCTCACTGGCACGGCAACATCACACAACGAATATGTAGACTCAAATTTTTGCACTAAACTTGTTATTGCCTGTCTACTAGGGCGAGAATTACGACCGAAAATTGGAGTTAACGCTCTTAAAGTTGCGGTCACCGACTCCAAATTTCGGTAGAAAATTTTTATAATTTGCAGACGTTGTTCGTTCGTGTACTTAATGTGTAAAATGTTGAGTTTACTGAATAAATTGACAGTGACAGTTCGATAATTAGTGAAGGGGTGCGTTCACAAATTAAATTCAAAGTTGTCAAGTCCCTCTTGGAAAACCCGATACTTAGTGTATGTTTACCATCATCATCATCATCATCATCGGCACTACAACCAGGAGCCGGTCTTGGCCTTCTTTAGCAAGTCCTATTGTTAAATTTTCCATAATGATTTGTTTTTTCCGGGCAAGCGTTTACCATAATGTTTCCTAATCTAATTTACCGGATTCATGCGAACATTCTAACTTATTCTGGGTATATTTATTATTTTTTAAAGTGCATTTAACTCCCGTCGCACAGTAAATAGTCCTTTTTTTAATTATACAGAAAAAAAAGTACAATTACTTAATAAGGGGAGGTTCTCATCTGAAAATCTCAAAAAAAGCTATTTTCTCGAATTTCTTCGCAGTCATAGCATACATGCGACATCTGGTGGTACTTTTGGTAAGTCTACTTACCATAGTATGGATATATGGACTATCGATTTCAATTTTCGACTAAAAAGGTGGGTCTCGTTTTTGTTCCATAACTTAAAAAAAAATTATATTCCAACAAACGGTTTTGGGAATATCATCATCATCGGCACTACAACCGGGATGAGGTCTTGGCCTTGTTTAGCAAGTCTCGAGGCTTGTTAAATTTTCCATAATAACTAGTTTTTCCGGGCAAGGTTATTAGCCTTGAGCCGATTAGGGAATATAGTCTACATATAATTTACTAAAAAAAATGTAAAAAAAATGGATTTTTTTATCGGTCCTGATGAGAACCTCCCCTCAAGTGAAAAAATAAAAAAATTGAGTATATTTATATTTTTGTGATTATTGTATGTTTTTTGAAGTTCCTTACTATTATTTTTTCTTTTTATTATTATATTTATATTCAATTTTTTTGTTATATATACTGTTTTTTATTAATATATCTTTATAAAATATATTTTATAAAATTAAAATTATTGCCTTTTGTAATTCTTTTTTCGGGAAGAAGATGAAAATCTTCAGAAAATATCTCTGAACTGGCTTTTACCGGTTGAAACTCCCTCACGAAAGTGCATATATTGTGTTGGTTCCCTGCAGAATTTTTTTTCTAGATATTCTAGTTCTTCACATACAATTTTTTTTTACCAATGCTTCTTACTGTCGTCAGTGAATTTTTTGTTATTTCTTATGTGGTATTTATATTCATCTTCAGGTGTTCTCTTTTCAAGAGTTAACTGCAGCAATAGATAGGCAACATTCAGGGCTTCAGCCATCAAGTTGCTTCCCCCAATAGTCGTTTAGATCCCTCTGAGGACTGGAGTTTCTTATACTTCTATGTAGGTCATCTCTGGCTACGCAATTGAACGTGACTTTAGAACATAAAAATGGATTGTGTTTAAAGTATTGGAACTCCACAATTATTTCGTGAATCACCGGGTTTCTTGCGGCCTTTGTATGATATATTAGTTAAGCGGGTACACCCTCTGGTTCTGGAACTTTATTGTTTTAGGACTAGTATATAGCTCTGCTGACTTTGTCTATGCTTTCCGGATAGGCTGTTTTATCCACCTATTCCTAGCCGGCTAGCCGATTAACAATTACTGAAAATGTTCTTGTCACTCAAAGCTGTTTTCCAGTTGGTAATCAGATTACTCTCTTTGTCCTTGAAGTTTCTGTAAACTGATATATTGTATCATACGTTTTTTCTTTGATTTTTCCAATTTACAGAAGAATATTTTATCCAGGGCCTCTGCAAACATCTTCCAAGATCACCTACATCCAAAGGAGTTTCAGGCTCGGGCTTGGAATATGTGAAAATGTGAAGTCATCTAGATAAATAGATTATGCCGTTATTGTAGAAGAGCTCTCAAGAGAGATAGGATGGAGTAATAGTAGGGAATGAAGGGAAAAGCGGTTGGACTTTTAGGTATCAATTCAAAAGCCTTACAGCAACATCCAGGTCCGTTACGTTGTCTCCGTAGATAAGTTTTCATTTTTTATTTCAAGCAACATTTTTATTTTTGCCGCTAACAATTTCCCACACAGTGCGACGTTCTCCATATCAGTCTGGCGACATTGTCGCAGGAAGCAAGGCAGTGACAGTCCTCCTGTCATGTTCCATAAAGTCTTTATGTCGAGATTTCAAACTTTCTGCCTGAGCTTGGATACACTGTTTGCGTCCTTTAAGCCAAGCAATTGCACAGGTCAGTTCTATGACTCCTCTTTCTTCAAAAATGTTACCATCTCCGTCTGTCTAGGACGTGTTATCGCTATATGATGGAAGTTCTCCTTAAAGGGGACCTGTTTTTCAATAACTTTTTACAAAAAACTGAAAGCATTTATTGCAACTTCGGAAGTTACATATTATAATTGACGTTAAATAGTGAAGGAAAAAAAAATTTTTATGAATAAAAATAAAACAAAATGGCGACGCTACAGCTGACCAAACTTGATTTGCGCGCTGCAACGCCCAGGTATTTGTAGTTATCCGAATTCAAGGAACAAAATGTTTCTTATTAAAATATGAAATTCTTCTTTGCATGGACCTCATTAACAAAAAAAAATGAAAAAATTAAATTTGTTAATGTGTCTGCTATAGAGTTAACATCGGTATTGAGAAAAAATAACGACCAATTTAATTTCCCAAAAAAGTCGTTCAGACCTTCCCATTTGACTTTCTCGTTGCACCATACTGTTCTCTTGGGATAAAATGAAGAAAAAAAAAACACTTTCTTTTCATAAACAAATTGTTAAAAACAATACTTTATATTACAATTTTTATAAAATGCATGTTCCTGCAAAGGCCAATGAGTTAAAGAATAATTGTGTAAAATTTCAAGCTAATCGGTTCAAAACTTCGTGAGTTACGCAGCACGGCGCAGAAAACGCCATTTAAGTTTTCGTTCTTGAAGGGCTTTCAGTGAAACTGCCAATGCAACGCTCCAGTAGATCATTCCGTGATGAATCTTCGTATATCGGAAGAATATTTTTTTGTATTTCTGGATGTAGAGAGGCTGGTTGTTCCCCAACTTTTCAAAAAAGAAACAAGCAAACTCGTTTGGCTTGGAAATTAAATGGTAGAGGGCGTAAAGAGCGCTCGTTCGCTTATCTTCTACAGTACTTTTGCACATCACTTTGGCGACGTTCTAGGGACATTAAGGACTTTCTGTTGAGCCCCAAGCTTTTAGAATACATTCTTCAGATACCAAATTAATTTTTAAAGCAAAAAAAAAAAATTCAAATAAACATTTTTTTTACAAGGACCTATAAAATAAGCGTTTGGAATGATTGTGAAGACCGTGTAATTCGAACTGACGCTATCACAGTTAGAATCACCAAAAATTGAACCATTGCGTAACACATCAGGCTACTGGCCGTGCTTAGAATTCGATTTTTAAACTCAAGTATAATCCACTGATGTGAATTGTTATGTTATCGCAATGGTATACGGCTCTGATGCATTTTCTTATTTTTACGTTCGGTGTTCTTCACTATTTGCTTGTGTATTGTGTGTGTATCTGTTTGAGACGCTACAGCCTTCCCCCCTTAATTTTCCTCGTCGTGCTTAGCAATTTCATCCGCTTTCTTCATCGGTCAATTATTTGTGCCAGACACTTCTCAGTTCAATCAAGAACGGTCAATTTTTCGGATTTTAAGACACTCAACTAACCAAGTATGGTCTAGTTTGACCCTTTTTTTGCTTTTTTATTAGCAACTTGTCTTCGGGTTTAAGTCGTGCTTTCTGCTCGGAGTATAGCATATAATTTTAAATTGCAATTGAAAAGTCAATTCTGAAATAATTTGCTTGTGAAGAAGATTTTTCCCTTATAAGAAGAATAAGAAGCTTTACCTCGAGATGTGTAGGTATCGCACCACATTTTTTTACTGCCAAAAGTTAATTGGTTATACCACTAATGGAAAAACTTTTTTTAGTTCTTTAGTTTGTGTCACTAAAGCAGTGCTCAATTGAATAGTCACAGCAGTCTTAATTAGTCTCAATCTTATTTAATTTTCAATTTCCAGTTAAGACAGTAATCTTTGGTTGTAATAGTCTGTTGAAGACCTCCAATTATATCCCAGTTTATATACACTTATGTCGTCGACATACGCAAGAGCATGATTGGGAAAATGTATTAGGTCAATCCATCCAAAGCAGTAGCTATAATTCTATGTAGTAAACACTCTTAGCCTAATTCCCGATATTCACAGAAGATTCGAATACAGATAGGAGGTACTACGATTAGACCACAGGACAGGATGAGATATTAGGTTGTACCACATGAAATGTCCGATTTCATCATCATCATGATCGGCACTACAACCGGGATACGGTCTTGGCCTCATTTAGCAAGTCTCGAGGCTTGTTAAATGTTCCATAATAATTTATTTTTACGGGCAAGGTTATTAGCCTTGAGCCACATTAGGTCACTAGTGAAAATTTTTAAATAAGACGGGAGAGTTAACTGCACCCTGTTGTAAGTGTTTTTTATGAAACTTGCTGAAGAGGAATAGTTGTGGTAATGTGTTTTTCATTAGAGTATAAACGCCTGTTTTTTCATCCCACTGATATATATACATGCAGAACTGAAGTCGAATTACATTTACTTCCCTGTTTCCTTTCTCTCTACAATAACATTCCTCTGCAGACATGCTTTCTCTCCTATCCTGTCCAGGTAATGAATCGTGTCATCATTACGTAATTAATAATGCTAATATTCCCCTCTGCTTGTGCAAGTGGTAAAAATATTTACTAGGAATTGAACCTCCATATGCAGCAATTTCGAAGTTATTATGAATTAATAATTCACGTTACTTTTAAATATATTTTAGTTACAAATTCATGTTGTTTATAAGAGAAAATTATTTTAAAATGTTAATGCTTAATTTTATTATATAAAGTTTTGATTTTATTCATTGATTCTTTATTAAACGAATGTGAATCGTTAGGACCTGTCGGTGCAGAAAGTTTTATAGTAATAATAAAAACATTAAGTTTTATCAAAAACAATCCTGTAAATTCATTAAAGTAGTACATATTGGGCTTTGGTTTGCCCCACCGTATTTTCTACCTTACTACAAGTTTACAATTGGCGCAAGGCTAATAACCTTGCCCGGAAAAACAAATTGTTATGGAAAATTTAACAAGCTTCGGGACTGGCTATATAAGGGCAAGACCGGATCCCGGTTATAGTGCCGATGATAATGATGACAAGTTTACATAAAAGTGGATGAAACGTGGATCCATTATTAAACTCCAAAAGCCAAACGCAATGTTCCAAAAAGCTACAAAAAGGTAGCAGCGGCAAGTGTTTTTTGAGATTCTCGTGATATAACTTATTCAGATTATTAGGAAAAATGAAAGTCTATCATAGCGCAACATTATTAGATCGATTTCACATTATCCTCATGGAAAAGCGATCCCGCTTCTATAAAACAATTTATTTAAAATTCCTTGACTTGTCAAGCAATAGTGTGGAGATGTATTTTTTCAACTACAAAGTTAGGTGTTTCTGTTTTCGTAATTTTGTAATATATTTTTCAAAACATGATTATCCAATTGGCTTCCATAAGTTAAAATAAGGTATACTTTCAGCTACCCTTCCACTATGAGCTGTAATTACAATAATATATGTCCATGTATTTCCTATCTGTTAAAAACCAAATTAACTTTTATTATAACATTTTTCAGTTCAACATTTAATGTGATAATTTGTTTGTTTAATTTCACCACTCTATATAATTTTAATTTGTATTTCAATAACAAAAATAAATATATAAAAAAGAAGAAAAAAGAAAGCAAACAACTTTTCAAATCAACTAACAAAATGATTCGTATACAACTCTTGCAACAATGTGCCATAGAACTATAACTTTAATTATTGTTTTTATTCAAGCTCTTTACCAGTTTCTTTTTACAAGCAACCGATTACCGAAAAAATACAAAACAAACTACAAAAAAATAGCAAAACCAAAAAAAAAAAAAAAGATAAAGAAAAAAATTTACTTAAACCAAAACAAGATACAACAAATTAATCTTTTTTATACAACAAAATAATAGAACCCGGCATAAAAGTAATGAAACAAAATAGAAAACTTGTTTTAGTTTTCCTCCTAATATAACAAACAGGTGTTAAAGATATTAAAATAAATCTAACTTTTTTTTTATTAACGAATATAACATAACAAATCACACATAGATCAAATCAATAGTAAGGAATTTATTTATATACAAAGACAAATGACTAAATAAATGCAGATTAGAAACCGGTTAAAAATAAAAAAAACACATGAAGCATTAATTAGCAGAGAAATAAAACAAAGAAAATTAATTTAAAAACAATAATAAACTGTTGAATAATTTTTAATGCAAACCATGAATTAAAAAATATTTATATTGTGTAAATAATATATTATTAAAATATATATGTATACCTTTATATATACATACATATATGGAAGTGAATTTGACTATATATATGTATATCTGTGTACGTTTATTATAATATTATAGATGAAACCAACTACAAGAAAAGCGAGCAAACATTTTTTAAACACAACAATACAATATTCAATATTATTTAATTGTTTTGTTAATTTTACATTACAAAAATACAAAACAATAATGCAAAATAAATATTTCCTTTACACATATCTCACAATAATTTCATTTTTCTTTTTTACTATAATTCCCTTAATTTGTACCAAATTTCTTCTTCTGGTACCTCTTTGGATAGAATTTACAAAACGTAAATTTGAATAGAAACGATACATAAACAAAAAGTGAGAATTTTTAATATTTCCTTCAACCTAATTTGTTTTTATCAAATATACTTAAAAAAAAAATGAAATTTACAATTCTACCAAGTGCAATCAATAATTATATTTAATTATTAGATTTTTATATAAATTTTATTGAAATTCATTTGTAATAAACAATTTTGTTTTTGGTTTTTATTTATTTTCTATATAACACACAGTAAAATGAATATACAACAACCACAAAATAGTACAATTATATATTTAAAAATACAGAAAAAACAATAGTCAATAAATCAATAGAATAATACCGACAAAACAAAACAAAAAATCAAATGAATAAATAACGAATATTTTAAAATCTCACTTTTCTAATTAACAACTTGAAGAAAAACGATATAACAACTTCCAAAAAGCGAAGCGAACAAAAAGCAACAATAACAAAAATGTTGATTTTATTAATAATTAAGAGAAGAAGAAGAAAGAAACAACAATAGAACAATAACTGTATATATATTTATATATGTATATATACATGTATGTAGTTATGTCTATATATAGACATATATAAATATATACTTTTTTTTAAGTAAACAACCTAATCAAAACAATCAAATAGGAAATTCACTTTTTTTGTTACATACTTTTTGTAATTATTTAAGTTATTAGATACAAAACTTATAATTATTTGATTTTCCATAAATGGTAAAATTATTTAAAATCCACATTTTAAATCCAGGCATGGATAGCAGCTGCCGCGACTATCAGTAACATATATTACAGTATCTACAGCAAATAAATGATATTATTTCAATACTTGATTATTTAGTTAATCTTTCACAGAGGACTTAATTACATTTTTGGACAGTTATAATTTTCCTTCTATTTTATTATTTATTACCAAACAATATTAAAATGTATAACACATTATTATATAATACTTATAAAGACACTAAAAACTTTTCGGACGTAATCCCAGCGGTTTTTTAACCGTCTTTAAATTAAGCATTCCCCTGCCTTATATTCAATAATGTTTATTATTGAATAATTTCTATTTTTTAAATAAGTTAATATGGTGATTGGTCCTTATACAAGGATAGTTAATGCAGCAACATGCATTTTTCAGTTTTTTACACTTTTAGCTACTTTTTAAAGCCTGAAACGACGCTACCATTTAAGGATACCAAAAAACGACTTTACGTTGGAAGAGTTAACCATTTAATTATTTAATGGATCAGTTTTTTCTATTAATTGACGAATTTCAACTGCTTAATCGAGTTGACTAAAGCAGTTTTCATCACAATTTTTTTCAAATTGATCTTTACGGCCTTATAGCTTTACAAATACAGTTTTATCAACATCGTTTTAAAGATATGCTTTTAGAAACATGACCAACATAGCTTTCGTATTTTCTCAAATTAATTTTTATATTATCTCATTTTATTTTCAATTTTGCAATTGGTTTTAGAAATATGACCACAACAGCCTTCGCAACACTTTCAAATTAATATCTATGTCTCCTCATGCTACCATCAATCAATTTTAATCAGATGGTTTTATTAATACAGTTTTGCAAGCATAGTTTTATAAACATAGTTTTAAAAACATAATGTTAGAAACATAACCAAGCCAGACATCGTAATACTTTTTCAAATTAACCTTTATGGTCCTCCATTCTATTGCCGATCAATCTTTAACAAATTTAACAAGCACAGTTTTAAAAGTTTTACAAACAGTTTTAAAAACATGGTTTTATAAAGTGACCACTGTGTGTCTACATGTCCGACGCATTTCATTTATTGACCTTCGATAGGGAACTGCTGGCAAAAGTTAGGTTAACTATCTATGGGCCTTTACTATTATTAAATGAGGCCTTATTGCTATTAGAAAGGACTAAGTCTAGGGCTTCAAAGAAATCAAGAAGGGCGCTTTTCTTATATTCATCCAATAGCTCCTCCTCTCCCAAGCCCATGCGTTAAAATTCCCTGCCAATACCTCTGGGCGTTTTTCTTTAACGTCCTTAGAGTGGCATATTAGCTGACATAGTTGAAGTATACTTTTGCCCAGCCAAATCCTATATGTTTTTCGGTGCTTTTTTCTTCGAGGGATGTATATCACCTTGCAATGGTAATGAAAAATGTGATTCGACCCCACGCTAGAAGATATTAAAACGCATTAGACCACGGCCGCGTACATACGAGTAAGTCTTTGTCTTTATTTTTGGTTTTCTTTTAGTGCTCTGTTCTTCACTACGGTTACCTGTGCGTAATCGCTACTTCCTTTTCTGTAAACCAGATTGCTGCTTCCTATGTGTCGTCTTGCTTCCATCGAGGTACAATGGAAAGACTTGCATTCTGCCAAGGTATCTGATTACATTCTTCTTCACGAATGTGTATTTGCGTTGTCCAATAATAATTAGCCAATTTTTCCTTATATCTCTAGTCAATTCATACCAAGTGGTTTTCAATAGGATTTTTTTGGTATAGGTTTCACACTTGTTGAGTTTTCTGTCGTCACAATAGCGCTGAACTTTATGGAATCCGGATTGGAATATGTTATTGTGGGATAAAAATATTCACTTTATTAAACTTTTCATGACTGACCGTCTTTTATTCTTTTGCTCACCCTACCAAGAGTGCCCCGGTCTGATTGACTGTGAACTATAGGACTAAACAAAATTCAGCTTGTCTCCATTGTCACGATGTGACTGTGAACTATAAATTTATCTCAAATTCACCTCCGCCATTTCCATTCCACACTCGGCCGTCCTGATTGGACATTCGACCCGAATGTTTATTGCCTTCGTCCTCTTCGTCACTCCTAAATAGATCCTCGCAGTTGTCGCTTGCCCAAGGTTTAATACATCCGACGTATGGCGTAGCGATTGTTGCGTAGGATCTTGATAACCTCATACGGTCCAAGAAACTTCGGTGGGTGCTTTAAGCCAGGTCCTTGCAGTATTTTGCGAATAGCGACGATATCGCCTTCTCGCTATCGGAACGCCGCCTTCCTGATTTTATTGAAGTTCCGTTTGTTTTCGGATTGAATGCGTTGGATATTCTCCTTTACCTGTTTGCGGAGTTCTGGTCGTTGGTGGAATGAAGCAATCAATTCTTCATCCAGATCGTCCTTCAAACGAGCGTCGACTCCGAACATAAATCGAAATTAATCTATGCTCCGATGCGGCGTGCCATTGTAGCATCTGTATACCATGTCCAGGTACCGATACCACTCACTTGGTTTAGGAGCTGATCGTTTTGTCAGCAATGGAATTAGGGTGCGGTTCTCCCTTTCAACTTGACCATTGGCCTTTGGCATCCCCGTAGTTGCCAGAACATGCTCAGTGTCATCGTCGCGACAATAGCTCTCGAACGCCCTTGAAGTAAACGCGGTATCCCGGTCGAAAATGGATGTTCGAGGATTTGCAAAGGTAAATAACTGCCTTCGCAAATGGCAGATGACTTCTGCGGCTGCCGTCGATTTTGTGCAATACAGCCGAACGTACTCGGACAAAGTGTCCACAATGACCAGACTGTGTGCGGAAGACTCCTTGGTTGATGCCAGAGGACCCAGATGATCGATGTGGAGGGGCACATTGCCCCTCTCTACAGGATTCAGGATTCCTTGTCGTTTTCCTCGGTTTCGCTCGGCCAATGTTCAAGAAATACTGTTCCCAATTACCCTTTCAATCTTAACCCTTAAATCAGGTATCCAGCAATCATTCTGGACCAGCGCCTCTCTCTTATTGATCCCAAAGTGACCTCGTTCATGAGCTTTTTGTATCACCTGTAGCTACATTGACTTCGGAATCACAATGTGCATTTCGTCACCAACATCTTTATATAACAGACCTTATTGCAAGGTATAGCCATCGAGCTTTCCTACTTTCAACCGGTTGATCGTCTCCTGCAGGTCGTCATCGTGCTGCTGTCGTTTCTTGAGTCGCGCCGTAAGGCATTCATGTCTATCATTAATTACCAAGCATCCGGGAAGTGGGTTTCGGCTTAAAGCGTCGACGTGATCTGCCTTTCCCACATATGGAAATTATCATGAGTACCGTCGAACTCACATACTAGTTTAACAATCAGCTAAATGCCCATGTTTCGTTTCGTTTCGTCTTTCGCGCGTCTCTCGTGCTCGCGACTCGTCTGCGGCTAGTGCTCGTCCTGTCGCAGCATCGTAATTTCACGTTGAGCGAGTTCGAGTTGAAGCTGCATTAGTTCCATCTCGCGCAAATGAAGGTTTGTTAGCGCTGCACTGGATTGAGATTCTAGGTCTTCGGTATTTCCTGCGCAATTGCGGAATCCAGTGTCAGATGCGATATCCTGGTTCTCCTCCTCGCTGGTGATTCTCATCCAATTGTCCGTTGAATTATGTTCAACCAGTTGGGCGATTATCTGGGCTTTCGTACCGCCAATGGCTAATCCACACATCTTACCCTTTTGCCGAAATTCGCTAACTGTGAAATCGCTGACTTCAGGCATGGTTAATGTATCCTTTCGAGGTTTGAAGTTATGTTGCCGTCTTTATTCGTCGTTTTTACCCCTTCGTCGTCGTCTGTAGTCGTTCCTTGCCGTCTTTATTACTTCGTTGTCGTCTTTATTCCTTCATTGCCGTCTTTATCCCATCTATAAACCCGATTGAGCTCCCAAATGTGGGATAAAAATGTTCACTTTATTAAACTTGTCATGACTGACCCTCTTTTATTCTTTTGCTCACCCTATCAAGAGTGCATTGCTCTGATTGGCTGTGAATTATAGGAGTAAACAAAATTCAGCTTGTCTCCATTGTTACGTTGTGACTGTGAATTTTAAATTTATCTCAAATTCACCTCCGTCATTTCTATTCCACACTATTAATGAAGTATTTTCAAAGCTGCTCTATAATTTGATACTAGGACAAATGTATGTGCAATGACAAGGTGAAGAGAGCTTATCAAATAAAAACAATCCGAGACGGCAACATTCCTTGTTGCAGTCCATTTTTTATTTTGTAAATAAGTTGAAATTTACTTGGCACTTTTGATAACGATTTAACGTGTCATAAAGTGCTTATAATGCAGGTTTATGTATGTATAGTCTGACCAACTTATAGTATTTGTGCATTAATTTTTGCATTTATTCCATCGTATGGCAACGACCAGTAGATTATACGGCATGTGTGATTACGCGGTTCCCTTTAAAATCAAATTGGTTATTCGAAATAATGTTATTGTCCCCACCTTTTCCATCTAGCGACCATGTAGCTTTCACATCTGTTTTCAGATCGCCTTAGGACAGGCCAGGTGATTAAAACAAATTGGGAAGATTAAAAATAAACGAAAAATCACTTTACAGCAAATAATTTGCGCTCTTTTTTAAACTATTATTAAAACTCATCCCGAAGGTTTGAATGACCTACGCTACATTTTAAAATGGTTTCGTTTACGACCTTTTCGAATACTTTCCGAAGTTTTAGGCTAAAAGCTTGAATTTTTGCGATTTGATATTGCTGGATTTTCATATTGCTAGGGTTTCAGATTACACCAGACAGCTCAAGTTGCAAGTGTTGAGATTTCATAGGAAGGAGTTTCAAATCCTGAGATATTAAAATAGGTAATAAGTTCTCAGAGGCTGGCGTCAGAAGAAAGGATATTCGAAGGTAGAGGCTTTAAAAGATGGAGCTTCGTAGGTTGAGATTTTAAACCAATGTTATATCTGCCCGTTTTCAAAATTCTCTAGACGCCCAGCATTTTTATGGGCTCATGTTTATAGGACTTGGCGCAAGGCTAATAACCTTGCCGGGAAAAACAAATTATTATGAAAAATTTAACAATCCTCAAGATTTGCTAAATAAGGCCAAGACCGGATCCCGGTTGTAGTGCCGATGATCATGATTACGTAGTCAACATTTCGCTACAGTTCAGGCATAGAGGAAGCATCTTCCATTCTTTCATTTTCCAACCGAGTTGGAGTCTCGCCACCGGTATCCGGTCCTTATCCAAGACTTGTTAAATTGTCCATAATAATTTGTTTTTTCGGGCAAGGTTATTAGGCTTGCGCCAGTTGATTACATAATGCGATGTTTTAATTTGTTCAACCTTGTCATGGTATCAGCTCTGAGAATAGGCAAAACACATATAGTGTCTTTTTTTAACAACCGTGCGGACTAAATGGAATTTTGAACCTTCTTAAATGTCAAAGTGAGCGGTTGTGGTATGTTCACCCGAAGGCTGCACAAAATTACCGAACGTAAAGTATAGATTAATCATTCTGTGTAATGCTCAAAAGCCGTTGGTTGCCTTAAGAGACGACAAGGAATACACTCGGGTGGTAGAATACTATGCAACACCCCTCCCGTATAGGGGATTGACTGAAGTCAGAGGGGTCATCGCATCCAACTAGTGATGACGGGTTCATTAGGTTCATGTACACACTCCCGATTTTTGGAATAGGTCTTGTGATAACTATTTTCCAACGCGTCCAACATATTCAGCGTGTTAAAGTGGTCGACATAAAGGTTCGTTACTATTGATGGGAGATGCTTGATTTCAATGTTCAATACATTCTTCTTTTCTTTTTTTTTTGTTCAAAATACGTATTTATTTTATTCACAATCAAATTATATATTTTTTTAAGGAGAACTAAATGCATCCCCTATTTTACAATTATCGTTCTTATATTAACTTACATCCTCTTCGCAAGCATTCGACATTATACAATATGTAACTTTTTGTGTATATCTTTCGTCGTACAATGTTTACATTCCCCATCGATTTCTGCTGATTCCTTGTTACGAAGATGCCCTGGATCTCTTCTCTAGTTGTTAAAAGAATAACTAGTCTTGTCGTTCGCGTTTGCCATGTAAATGTTATTACATTAAAAAAAAAATGCGATACTCTTGTCGGCAAGGCGAGATATGATTTCGAAGGTGTAGGTAGTTCAATAGAGATCTATTTTCCAGGTCATGGTTCCGGCTTATACTTTCATTGCCTGTATTCTTCTGGGAAGATGCTCCTCAGAAAGATTCCAGGAGATGTTTTTTTTTATATGTTTATGGTTGTTATTTTTGATGAAGGCAATTAAAAATAGGATCTGTGTTCATTATTGGTGAGTCCTCCCATTTCTTAGTTAGAGGATCAAAAGTTGCGTTCTTGCTTTTTGCAATCACATTTTTATTTTCCTTAAATTATCAACGTGCTATATAGATAAAAGATAAGATAAATCATCTTATAGTTCTCAAGTGGGCATTCAAAGCACAACATAACTTGTTCAACGTTATAAATGATTCCCTTCCGCCTTGTTTTATCTTAATGCTCTTGAATTGTGTTGTGAAGAATGTTCTTCAAAGTAAAACTGCTCGAATTCTCAAGGACGATATTTTTCTAACATTGCAACACTTGATATGTATAAATGTTTCAAGAACAGCGACATTACTTTGCTTTTTTTCTAATTCTTTTATTTATAACCGACTTAAAGCAGTATAAAGCCGTATTAGTGGACGAATTCTTTATCTGAAAAAAGACGATTCAATATACATAACTCTTCACTTTCTTTGACTTCTGGAATAATTCTAACAAGTTTTATTTATTTTTCACTTTTCTATAATATATATTTTAGGTATTATCGCATTATAGTTATTAAAGTAATTCAGTTTTGTTTTATAGTCATTTATGCTTGAGATACTGTATAAATTTCGTAACACAATATAAAAATACGAATGTTGGTTCATAGATTTTATTGTCGCTAAATATATTTAAAATAAAGAAAATGATTTTTCAGAAAGTTTAATTATACATAAGTCAACAGCGGTGTAGAATTTTTGGACTATTGATGATGTTGATTTAATGTGTACATCTAAAAATTTGTTAAAACTACCACATTGATTTCAGTTACTATATATCCATCTATATAATAAGGAAAATTTGACCCCGGCTCTTTTTTTTTTGTGTATCTCCCTGTCTTTCCAACCTTTTCTCACTGTTTTTTATTTTATTTTTTTAAGCATTCCTTCACCAAAAAACGCGAAATGTGTGTCCAGAACAATCTGTTTTTATCGGTTACCGTGTATAAACGGAGCGAACGTAGCCAGTGGAGCATGGGATTATCGAGCAGAGCGAGCAGAGGCTTATCATATATTGTACATTCTTTTTACAATTATCGTTCTTATATTAACTTACATGCTCTTTGCAAGCACTCGACATTATACAATATGTAACTTTTTGTTTATATCTTTCGTCGATCAATGTTTACATCCTCCATCGATTTCTGCTGACTCATTGTTTTGAAAATGCCCTGGATCTCTTTTCTAGTTGTTAAAAAAACATTAGTCTTGTCGTTCGCGTTTGCCATGTAAATGTCATTAAATTAAAAAAAAATTCTGAAATTGAAATCTTTATATTTATTCGTGATCATTGGCTATGCCAGCTTTAAATAATATGTCGAAGTTTTTTTCAAAATTCTTCTGCACCTATCCCGGCATTTTCTGGATTTTGTACAGCCGCCCACAAGCTTACATTCCTGTTGTATTTCGCAAAACTTATTGTTTTTATATTTCTCGGGGACGAGGCAGAATTTGCTTACTTTGTGATCTAGAAGAAGATCTAGAAGGTAATCCTCAAAGGATACAAACAGTTCGACTCGATTTGCATGCCTTATTTACCTCCCATATCTAGTAGTGCCCACGACATACGAATTACTTTTTGTCACAATTGATTGATGAATTATTCAAATTTCAATATGGCAGTGTTGATAAATATTACCAACTCTATATTCCTGACAGCAATAAAATGCCTGATATTCTCCTTTATATGTAAATCAATTTGTATATAAGCTTCTCCAGAAAAATGATTAACGTCATCGGGTGCCCTATTATACATATCATTAATGGAGTCATTTACGAGGATCTAAAGTGTTAATTTCCAACCTTTATTCCGCAACATTTGCTTTACTAATTTAATGCAACGTTTCACCGTGGACGTTTGAATTTAATAATAATAAGAACAATAATTCACTGTACACTAATTCAGTCTGCAGGTCTGCTCATCTGTGGAAATCCCCAATTTCCACGTCATTGCTGTTTATTCCCTCAAGGACCGCCTCGATATTGCCTAGAGTACAGCCGACATATTTTATAGTTATCGTGTTGTCTCCAAAGTTTCTGCACGATATTGTCGAATCATACACTAATGTAATCGCATCCGTTGTTGAAAAGTGACATTATCATGACATTATAATGAACTGCTACTTTTTCTGAATTTTGCTACATTCGGTGAGAATGTTTTTAAGAGTTTCTATACTTCCCTTGCTCCTCGATAGTATAGTGGTTAGTATACTCGCCTGTCACGCGGGAGACCGGGGTTCGATTTCCCGTCGGGGAGCCTCTGGCGCAAGACTAATGACCTTGCCCGGAAAAAACAAATCATTATGGAAAATTTAACAAGCCTCAGGACTTGCTAAATAAGGCCAAGACCGGTTCCCGGTCGTAGTGCCGTTGATGATGATGATACTTCCCTTGCAGTGCAAATCTTCATTCTGCTTGAAACAGTACAGATATTGTTCACAATCATCATCATCATCATCGGCACTACAACCGGGAACCGGTCTTGGCCTTATTTATCAAGTCCTGAGGCTTGTTAAATTTTCCATAATGATTTATTTTTTTTGGGCAAGGTCATTAGTCTTGCGCCAATTGTTCACAATATCCATGTTTTATCATGCAGAATTTTACCTTATCATGCGATCAATTTTTCCACTCCTTACGCTAGGTACAATTTCATGGGTCCATCTTCCTATACTTGGCGCAAGGCTAGTAACCTTGCCCGAAAAAACAAATTATTATGGACAATTTAACAAGTCTTGGATAAGGACCGGATACCGGTGGCGAGACTTACTAAATAAGGCCAAGACCGGACCCCGATTGTAGTGCCGATGATGATGATGATCTTCCTATACTTGCTGTATCCCATTGGTTTTGTCCTGGCTTAGGCTCTTTTCTCGAAACACCTTCGGAAATCCTTGGCAAGTGCTCAAGTTTCCTCTTCTATGTATGAAAAGATTGATGTATGAGCCAAAAACCCCGTCCCGTCAAGAATGAATTTGCTCACTGAGGCGTGTACTATCCTCAACAAAAATTAAGCCTGACAATATTTGGTACCAGTCTCTCCAGGGTTCCCCTTTGTAACGCCTTAAATTTCACTCTACATGTATATATTCCGTAGTTTCGGACCTTCCTTCGTAATATAAACAACACGGATGATCGACAACATTTTGGAAACCAATGTCGAAAATATACAATATATACAAACCCTGATATCAGTGAAATCAGGTGGTAGTTCAGCCCACCACGTTTTTTATCCCACATTTGGTGGCCCAACTTCGGACACTCAATAACTATTCATCCCTGTTCCGCGCTTTCTATATTTTGTTAAAATCAGGGAATATATGATGTGTTCTCTCTCTTCTTTTTTACAACTTCAACGCTTTAAAATTAATGCATTAAATATTGAAGCAATAGGGAAAGAAGTATTGACACAAATTGATTTATTTATTTTAATATGAACATGATCGTGATATATCTATTAATTGTAATGCTAAGTCATTCATATTTTTACACACTAAATCGCAACGATAAAAGTTTCCATGAAGCGGAAAATACGCTACTAGTTTATTTTATTACTTGCCCGTTCTTGATTTTTCCTTTTCCTGATTTTGAATTGGCAAATTGTATGTTATACACAGACCCTGCCAGATCGACTTCAATTTACCGACTGTGTGCTGGATTTACAGTCGACTGTTGCCAATATTTTGTCTCTTTAAAAATTCTGCCAAGTTGTTAAACTGGATGTCAAGTCCAGGACTTTCTAGTCTTTCTACTCTTTACTGCAACTTCCTAGTATTTTTTTAACACATCTGGTTTATCCCACGTACTAGGCTATTTTCACACAAATTTTTAGATGGAATGACTTAAAAATCAGCATCAACAATTTAGTCCAAACATTTTGAAATTCACTCTACAACTTTTTTTTATTTAACTCCAATTTGTAAATCAAATTTTAAAAAAAACCCACAAATTATCTATGTGGAAAAACAAGTAACTGGAAAAATGTATGACAAATTTAATCATCCCGATACTTATTCATTTCTATGCATAATATTACGTTATTAACAACAAATACAACTATTTCTAAGCCTACAACAAAATCCAATTCACGCGCAATGAATTAAAAACAATTTATATAATAAAAAGCATTTTTAGAATAACCAAAAACCAAAAAAGAAAAACAAAAAAAAAGAAATTAAACAAAGCAAAAGGAAATATTCAGAAAAAAGAGGTCATGGTCGATTAACAAAACTTAAAATAAAAACAAAAGTCGAATAAAAAAGAAAAAGAAATACTTTTGAAGAAAATAATTAAAATCCTGACAAAACGATAAATTGACATCTTTTGGAGCAAATCATACAAAACAACCATTACATATAATAATTATATATTAATACACCTAAACAAAATAAAGAAAGGAACCTTGAAAAATATCATTAAGAAAAATCTTCATTTTTTCACCAAATGAAAAAAAAAACATAAAAGTGTGTTAAATGAATTTTGACACTACATCAAGTGATGAAAATAAAAAAGTAAAACGGAACAAAATCCACTTTCATTTATATATCATATTAACGTAAAAACTAAGAGAAAACTACAAGGAGACACCATTTAATTATAACACAAAATTCAAAATTATATTGTTGTAATAGTTGTTTACCCACCTGTCCACATTTTCCCTTGCCCTTTTCCAATCTTCCCAAAAACAAAAAGTCAGAGCAGTTTCAAAATTATTTAAGTGAAGATACTTCCTCTTTTTTTTCAAATTTAAAAAGAACTCCCATTTAATATAAAAAAAAGTATATAAAAACAAAAAACAAAAAGACAAAAAAAAAGAAATAAAAATTAAGAAATATAGTTTCTAAATTTAAGAATTACAATTAAGATATACCATCACACAGAACCCATTCAAAAAACATATTCTTAATTTGCAAGGAAGGAAATAAAAAATCAACAATAAATTATTATATATTATATACAAGAAAATGAATGAAAAATAAAAATGAATCTTGTAATATAAAGTCAGTGTTCTAATTTCATTGTCTTATTTCTGGTTGTGAAGAAATTATTGGTAAGTAGTTTCAGGTGTGTTTTTGAGAATTTGAATCCCCAAAACGACGTAAATAAAAGTTTATTCTGGTAAACGTTATAATAATTTTATTCTTAATTAATATATATATATATATACCACACACAATTCTCTCATGGCATTATATAGTTCTACCCTGGCTACGCTGTCATAGGCAGCCTTAAAGTCTATAAATAGATGATATAATGGAATCTTAAATTCCAGACATTTTTCCATCGTCTGCCTAAGGGTGAATATCCGATCAATAGCTGATTTGCCTGGGATGAAGCCACACTGATATCGACCAATGATGACTTTAGCGTATGGGGCTATCCGATCTTGTAGGATAGTGGAGTGTATCTTATAGGTGGTACTCAGCAATGTTATACTCCTATAGTTGCTGCACACTGTGATATCTCTCTTCTTATGTATGGGGCAAATTATTCCACGACGCCAATCTTCCGGTATCTCCTATTGATCCCATACGTGCACCACGTATGCCATCAGCTCCGGGGGCTTTATTTGATTTGAGCTGTCTCACGGTTTTTAATGTTTCCTCAATGTTTGGTACCGGCAGCATTTGGTCTTGATCTTCCATTGGTGGAGACTCAAATTCTTCTGTGAGCTGACCATTTAGCAATCCATTGAAGTGCATTTCCCATCGCTCCAGAATGCCTTCGGGATCGGTGATCATATTACCCTCTTTATCCTTGCAGTAAGTGTAGCATGGTGTGTACCGCGTTATACTGCGGATTATTTGGTAGAACTTCCGCGCTTGGTGCGGACCTCGCTTTCTACTTTTTTCTTTTTCACAGACAAGTTTTTTTTCCAGGCACTTTTCTTTTGTCTGTTAAGTCTTTTTTCAGATCGTCTGAGCTCTTTGTATTACTCCTCGCGTACACGTGTCCTATGAGACTGCTGCATTGCCCGATATACAGCATTCTTACGTTCAGTCGCTAGTTTGCACTCATCATCAATCAGTCACTCCGATCTCTATGCCTACTGCCTAAGATGGAGTTGATAGTACTAATGACAGTATTCTTAAGACGTGTCCATTTCTCTTCTACGCCTAGGATTCTGGCCCCAGGACTTACTCTCCCTCCGTCGAGCTCTCCGAGGGCGAGTCCTAGCGCATGACCAAAGGTGTTACTGGTATTCTCATTGCGTAAGGCAGCCGTGTTTATTCGAACCGGATCCGCGGATGCAATACGTCTCCGTAAAGCAATCCGTGCTCAAAAAACTGTACCAACAAGATAGTGATCCGAGTCGACGGTGGCACCTGGTTACGTTCGTGCCGTCATCAGGCTTGAGGAGTGGCGGCGATCTATCAACACGTGGTCAATTTGGTTGCGAGTGGCTCCATCAGGTGATATCCAGGTGGCTTTGTGGATGTCTTTACGCGGAAACCTGGTACTTGCAACGACCAAGTTTTTTGATGCTGCCAGTTGACTCGTAGTCCATTGTCGTTAGTGTTCTCATGCAAACTATGGGAACCTGCGTAGATTTTCACATCGTATCATCGTATCATCGCAGGCATTGAGGGCCTGCTCGACCTCCTCGTAGTATTCTTCCTTTTCGTCCTAAGGGACTACTCTGGAGGTCTGTGAACGTTTATGAGGCTTATGTTCTTCAACTTGCCTCACACGCGAGGAGTGCATAGCCTTTCGTCTATTGCATTAAAACCGATAATGTCAAGCTTCAGTTTCTGGATGACTAAAAAGCCTACCCCGAGCACATGGTGGTTTGCATGACAGCTATAATAAATGGCATTCTCGTTTTGTTTTTGAATAACACCACTCCCCGCCCATCTTATTTCTTGTAATGCTATTATGTCAGCCTTATATTCGGACAGCGCTTCCGCAAGCTGCTATGCAGCGCGAGCTCTGCATAGTGAGCGGGCGTTCCATGAGAAAATACTTAAATCGTTTAGCCATTTTCGTTTCCGTGGTCGTCGTCGTGTATCCGGTCCATATCCGAGGCTTGTTAAATTTGCCATAATAATTTGTTTTTGCGGGCAAGGTTATTAGCCCTGCGCCAACCTTTCTCAGGATGTCGCTGCATGCATTGTTTCACTACTTGGCGGGTGCCCAAGTACCTATCCAGGGGTGTTTTTTACACTAACGCGCGCACAAAAGGGGATTTTGAAGAACCCTTAAATGTCAGAGCACAGTGCGAGCGGGCGGAGAGGAAGTGGATAAGGAAAGGAGGTCTCGATGTAAATTGGCTTTGAATGTCTGGACATCACAACGGCCAGGAAACACATGATCAGGCAGAACATTCCACATTCGTGTGGTTCGGCTAAAGAATGACTCTCTATGTTTATTTGTGCGCCTAAAGTCCACTATCAACGTAAACTGATGCGCATTCACATGATTTGTTGGAGTCAACGGATAACAGGGTGTTCAACTTTGCGGATGATAGTACGCTTGTTTCCACTTTTTCGAGTGATCGGCCGATTAGTGCATCAGCGTCGCATCAGCTGAGATGTAGCCAGATCGACTCTCTGAATCGGGATTTGGATAAGGTCATGCAGTGGGGAAAGGCCAATCTGGTCGACTTCAATGCAACGAACACACAATATACAAAATTCACAAAGAAAAGTGGATCATCGGTTCCACAGCTGATAATTAATTGCCAGGCCCTCGAATCTGGGCACGACGGCGTGTAGGAATGTATCGTGGCATAAACACGGGTCGGATATCGCCAGATCCACCTTAGGAAAACTGAGCTATCTTTTTAGGGCCAAGAAGTATTTTACTCCTGCTCAAGTTCTTCTCCTGTTTAAATCCCAAATTAGACCCACGCTTGAATATTGCTCTCATGTTTGGAGCTCTGCTACTAAACATACTCTGGCGTTTCTAACAGATACACACACAATACACAAGCAAATAGTGAAGAACATCGAACGAAAATCGAATAAGAAAATTGCTGCAGTACAGCAACAAAGCATAAAACGATCAAAGATTCAAAATAAAAGGAAAACATCAAGCAGCCTCAAATGTCACTCGGAAATGCCAGACTGGTTTCTGGAGCGTGATGTTAAAATGCCAGCAGTGATTCTAAACGACAAATTGATATCAGATGCACTGCTCGGCACATTACCAATCAAATCGGATCATTCCTACAGTTTGAATTAAGATGGTGATTCTATGCCAAACCCACCGAAAAGCCTACACATAAAGATGGATGATATGGAGGAAGAATGTTATCCTGCCATATCAATGAAAACTGCTACCAGCAACACACATCGTCTATTCGATAATACATTCAAACATTAAGCGCCTAAGCTTATACATAAATGAAAATCCAACTATAAGGTTGCAACAGAAACTCTGTGGTGACACTGAATGCTGCTAATTGCTGAATAGAGGAGACTAGAAGATTGACTGTTCATGGACAGTTTTTTGTTACTGTTTTTGATTAAATTAATTACTGTTTTTTGGAAGAAGAAACAAACAGTTTCATGTATTAATGCTTATACAGCAAAAATAACGTTCGTTACTGTTTAAACCAAGGTTAACGTTTGAAGCGGAGAACTTGAAAGTCGACGTTTTTATATTGTAACAATTTAACAATGAAGGTGAAGTTGTTTCAATGAGAATAAAAGTTTGAATGTCAATTAATTCGGCTTTTTTGTTATGTCTTGTTATGGAGTTTCGATGCCAACCTCTCTTTTGCTGGACTTCAACACCGATGTTCAATTTGCTGCTTCAACATTGGATTTTATATTTGATTCCTGGTCAAGTGAAGAACGACCACGGAATAGATTATTTGCTGGGCTTCGTACTCCACCCTTTTTTTGCTGTCTATTCGAGTGTACCTCGAATCAGAAACAAAAATGCATTAGAGTCGTATACCATAGCGATACGATAACAAATTCACATCAGTTGAGTGTACTTGAGTTTAGAAATCGAATTCGTACAATTGGCCAGTAGCCTGATGTGTTACGCATTGGTTCAATTTTTGGTGATTCTAACTGCCATAGCGTCAGTTCGAATCACACGGTCTTCACTATCATCCCAAACGCTATAATACCCCCGATCTACTTGAGAGCATTCAGAGACGAGCGACCCGCCTGGTCGGGGACACGGCGCTGACGTTGGGACTACAGTCGCTATCGCATCGAAGGCGCGTGGTTGACCTCTGTCTGTTTTACAGATATTATCAGGGGTACTGTTCTTCGGAGATTCGTGGTATTGTTGCGCGTAATTCGGTTTCTATGCGTTCTACAAGACAATTCGACAGATCGTACTAGTTCGCGTTTCATCCCCCGGCGGCGCGAACATCCTTGTATCAGAACTCGATCCGGAGCAGAGCGGGGAAGGATTTAGAATCTCCGCGCGAATGTTTCCAGAGCGTTAAAACCTGCAACTGTTCAAGAAGAACTGCAACAGTTGTTTGGACATTTCGGGGCGCCATGTCGGCGCTATAGGTTCATCTCTCCTGAGAGTAGTATAATAATAAAAAAAACATTTTTTTTAAATGTTAAAATGTTACATGAAGTTTATTGTAATAACAGTAGTCGATCAAATGAGATTAAATTGTTAGGACTCCACCTTCCGATTCTTAAAAAGTTAAATCGTATGAAGTCATTGGTTTGCCATGTCGGCGCTATAGGTTCGCCTCTCCCGAGAGAAGTATAGAAAAATAAACACAATAATGTGTTACATGTGTTTGTTTTCTGTATTTCCGCATATTTTCTTTATTTCGTGCGCTTTTGTGCGCGAGTTACGACTCCAACCTGGCCATCCCACACAACCCACCAAAGTCGCAACAAGACCAAGAAAATCTACAGATTAACTATTAGAGTCCCCAAAGTATATAATAGCTACCATCACAATTGCAATGATAATCAACAGAAATTAAATGCTTCGACACCGCATGAGAAATCAACATCACCCTCACCAAATCCCCACCAGATTTCTAAACACAAAACACCAACAGCAGTCACATAGTGTAGTCCAGCAACCCAAAGCAAATGCTATTCTAATTGAAACATCAACAAATAAACACGCACATTCCCAATCGTTAAGGCTGTTCCGCATAATCCTCGTCATCTTCGACCTCACAGAATCTCATCAAAGTATATGGTCCGATTGTTAATGGTGTCAAACGACTACGACGTTCGTCAAGCAGTTGCATGATCTAGGCAACTCGAGCCAGCTGCAGATGCTACGATCTTAATCCGCACCCTTAAGATGACCAGATCACAGCAGAGTGGATCCCCTGTCATGATTCCACGAACAGATTCAGAGTTGCTTTGTTTTCTCTTCTCGCGCACACGAGTGTCCGTACAGTCGTTGGACCATCAGATTCTGCATCCATTCCTGAAAACACATGATAGATAGACAATTCGTTTCGGTTCTTGCTACGCTGTGGCGTGTATGTGTGCATCTACAGTTAATTAGCAGTGTAACAGGGCTAGTAATCGTTTCCATCGAATCTTAAAGGAGCTGGGGCTGCCAAAAAGGAGCCGTGATATCCAGTTGAGTTGGGATGCTCAAGGCGTATCGAAGCGAAACAGAAAAGAGCGGCAGTCAATGAAGAAAAGCTTAGTATAAATCATTAATGTTTTTTTCAAGAGATTACTTTTTTTGATATCAAATCAAGTTTAAAATAAATGAGAAATATTAAAGTGTTTTTTTCCGAATGCCTCCAAGTGTAAGCATTAATTTTGGTTTGCTTAACGAAATTTTACAAGTAGTGCAAACTACTGTGTATTCGTCAGGACACAGTTGTCGATTTTCTTTTGTGTGCCAGTCCGAAATTACGTTCATCTGTTGCACTGTGATCGGTTTTAAATCGCGTTCAAACCAAAGTCTATCGTAAACAGAGCAAGCATACCCAAAGTCATTGTCAAGAAACATCAATTTAAATCTTGATATCGATTTGTTCCATTTCATGTCCCATACCTCTTGCGCCGATATAACTGGTTGTATTGTAAAATACACGGGTTCTGCTGCTGAAGGCTGTTGTAGGTTTACAACCTGTAGTTCTTGAACGTTGTTTGAACTTGCCGCTGAGAAACCACTATGAACAGACAATTTTCTCTTAGCTATATCCGATTTATTTAATGCTGCAAGGCGCTGCCTGTATTCGCGTTGTCTCTGTGTATTTTTTGTCTTTATACTTTCAACCTGTACAGCTGTTCTCGACAGTGCAAGGCGCTGTCTGTATTCCCGTTGTATCTCTGCATTTGACTTAGGAGCAATTAAGAGAGTCGCGCTCTCGCTCACTGCGGCTCGTGCGTTATCGGTTATCGTTATCGTAACGCTACAAACTTTTTTCCGAATGCCTCCCAAGGTATACCGATTTATAAGACGTTGTCACGTCAAAAATAAATATTAAAATCAAACTATCGCTTTTTTTATTGCTCCCACGGAAGTATAACGTAACTCGTGAGTTACGGCAGCCACACATGACCACTTCAACTCATAACCGTCTTTCAATGTGCTATCAAAACCACCACCGTACAAAACAAATCAATGATGTAAATCTGAATAAAATTGTATTGTGACTGGCCGGGGCATGCATGCATGAAATCGGTACCTTTCGAATACCCAGCCTGATCTCATAAATACACTAGACTTGGTCTTTCCTTTTCGTCTACATAATATAGCCCTTAAACATTTCCGCGGTCTAAACACATGTAAACACTTTAACCAGAACACGCTCCCTATCGAATTCTTGCCTATTTGTCATCCTTTATGCTTACATTCGATTGCTTACACAGGATCGTAGTCATAAAGGACTATGTCGTGTTCTAATGGGGAAACCCAAATCACGGGTATGTTATGAACAATAGTGTGCACTCTTGAATAACAAACCCTATGTTGATCCAATGTATCTATTCGTAGAAATGATACATTATTTTGAATGATGATAGGGATTCTATGTAAACATCAAGACCGATTTTATCTACGTAAACAATGGCCAAAAAGGTTTTTTGAAAGCAAAACGTAAGAATACATTTTGTACCAGAGTCGTCAGTCTGGTGTATTTCGAAAATTGCAGTTGTTTTTCTCCGCGTAATATCTATAACTCGCGTGTTAAGTATGTCAGTGACATCATAGACAAAGATGATGTACATGAGGTCATTGATACACTCAAACAGAAAAACGCCACCCGATTCTAAACTCGGATAACCCCCGATAATTCAGAACAATTGACAAATCGCATAAAAGCAATTAATTGCATATTTCGGAACAATTAACAAATCACGTAAAAGCAATTAATTGCATATTTCGGCACGAATGACAAAACACAAAAAAGTAATTGCACAAGAATTAATTGGGTCGATTCACAATTGTGGATGTTGAACTGTGGCGCAAAGCGATGAAGATATATTGGCTGACGCCACAGTACAAAGCAATTGCGAATTGAAATTAAATATCGGAAATTAGGTCATTGCAAGTCGAAATTGCATTATCGTCATCGGAAGGTGTTGACCCCGAGGTGACGAGAAAAGGTAAAAGCTAATTAGCAGTCAGTCGGAGGTTGGTTATAGAGATCTGATGGTAAATCTAAAGTGATACAGAAGTTCCGAAAAAGTCTGTAAGGAAATCGTGAAGAAAATTTTGTCATTGAAATAAGGAAGTGAATTTCAGATTATTACGTCAAGAAAATTTGTAATTGGAATAAGAAAGTGAATTTCAGATTATTACATCAAGAAAATTTGTAATTGGAATAAGAAAGTGAATTTCAGATTATTACATGAAGAAAATTTATAATTGGAGTAAGAATGGAAATTTCAGATTATTACATCAAGAAAATTTGTAATTGGAATAAGAAAGTGAATTTCAGATTATTACATGAAGAAGAATTGTAATTGGAACACAAGAAAAAACTAAAGGTTGATGTTATAACGAAAAGAAGGAAAAAGTGAATTTTAGACTATTACACGAAGACAATTTGTAATTGCATAAAGGTGAAAGAACTAAAGGTTAATGTTATAACGAAAAGAAAAAGAAAGTGAATTTGTAATTGGACTTAAGTAAAAGAACGCAATTGTTAGTTAATATGAGCAGAAGGGCGAACGAAATGAAGACTAAATCGTCACCTAAAAGAAAATTGTAAATATATAGTCTATTAAATAAATATATGATAACTGAAGTGAAACAAATAACTCTGAGTTTTTGTTTTCTAGTTTTTTTTTTGTGTTTATGTGTTTATGCGGAGTCGGCATCAGAGATTATTCTTCTGGGAATGGAGATGTATATTCCACATTTCATCAAACGAAGTTCGTCTGATAAACCTTGGTTTGATAAAAAATGCGAGCTGATTACAGCGGCAAAAAATAGAGCTTTTAAGCAATGGCGCTCCAATCCCACCGATGTTAACAGAACGAATTTTGTTAGAATCAGAAACGCGTTCAACCAGGCGATTGATACCGCGAAGAAGGCTCACAACGACAGGGTGATCAATAAGCTCCTTCGGTGCCCAACTGGTTCGCGCTCCTTCTGGTCAATGGCAAAAGCTGTCAGCGGTAACTTCGCATCCTCCTCTTTCCCTCCGTTGGTGACAGACAGCGGGACGTTAGTCACGAATCCAAAGGATAAAGCTAATATGTTCGCGAATTTATTTTCCGCGAATTCCAACCTCGATCCCGGCCTTTTGGAGCCACATGTGATCTCGCCGGTACAGTCTTCCATGCGGGATGTGAGATTTCGTCCCCGCACTATTCAATGCATTCTACGTGAACTGGATTGTAGGAAGGCAATCGGCCTGGACGGAATACCAGCAATAGTCCTTAAGAACTGTGCTCCAGAACTATCGCCGGTTCTTGACAGACTCTTCCACTTATCTTATGCACGGAGGACCTTTCCTGCCTGCTGGAAAATCGCTCGAGTTCAGCCAATCCCAAAGACGGAAAAAAAGTGTCTCCCACAAAATTACCGTCCGATAGCATTACTGTCTATTTTATCTAAGGTAATGGAAAAAGTTGGTTAAGTATTTGGAGTGCAACGGACTTCTGAATGATCGTCAATACGGATTCCGTGGCAGGCGGTCCACAGGAGACCTTTTGACACTTATAGCCGATATATGGACATCTACGATTGAATGGCATGGTGAGTCAAGGGCGGTCGCATTGGATATCCCCAAGGCTTTTGACCGCGTCTGGCACGGGGCATTGCTGAGCAAACTTCGTTCATATGGGCTTTCCCAGCAGCTTTGCGACTGGGCGAGGAGCTTCCTCGAGAATCGATCGATCCGGGTTGTTGTGGACAGCGAGTGTTCGGATCTGTATCCTGTTAATTCGGGGGTTCCCCAAAGTTCTATTTTGGCTCCAACCTTGTTCTTGCTTCACATAAATGATTTGTTGGAGACAACGGATAACAAAGTGTTCAGTGTTGCGGATGATAGTACGCTTGTTTCCTCCTTTTCGAGTGATCGGCCGATTGGTGCATCAACGTCGCACCAGCTGAGATGTAGACAGATTGACTCTCTGAATTAGGATCTGGATAAAGTCCTGCAGTGGGGAAGGGCCAATCTTGTCGACTTCAACGCAACGGAGACCCAGTATACAACATTCACAAAGAAATCTGGATCATCGGTTCCACAGCTGATGATGAGTGGCTGGGGAAAGTTTGAAATTGCCCGGTGTCACGGTCTGTGGGAATGTATCATGGCATAAACACGTATCGGGTATCGCCAGATTAGCCTCAGGAAAACGGAGTTATCTTTTTAGAGCCAAGAAATATTTTACTCCGGCCCAACTTCTTTTCCTATTCTAAAATTAGACCCGCGCTCGAATATTGCTCTCTTGTTTGGAGCTCGGCTCCTAAACATACCCTCGACCTACTTTAGAGCGTACAAAGACGAGCGATCCGCCTGATCGGGGACTCGGCGCTGACGTCGGGACTACAGTCGCTATCACATCGAAGGCGCGTAGCCGACCTCTGTCTGTTTTACAGATATTATCACGGGCGCTGTTCTTCGGATATTCTTGGCGTTGTTCCACGCAATTCGGTTTATATGCGCTCCACAAGACAACCCGACGGATCGCACCCGTTTGTGGTTCATCTCCCGACGGCGCGAACATCCCTGTATCAGAATTCCGTTACAGAGCGGGGAAGCTGTGGAACTGCCTTCCCACGCGAGTGTACCCGGAGCGTTACAACCTGCAACTGTTCAAAAAGAACTGCAACAGTTATTTGATGGCATCTCGGGGCGCCCACTCGACGCTATACGTTCGCCTCTCCCGAGAGAAGTCTAATAAAAAAAATATATATATATAATTATCATCATCGGCACTACAACCGGGAACCTGTCTTGGCCTTATTTAGCAAGCCCTGAGGCTTTTTGAATTTCCCATAATGATTTGTTTTTTTCTGGGCAAGGTCATTAGTCTTGCGCCAGATATATATATATATAATACGAACTCGCAATTGAGGCGGTAGCTAAATTTACAGAATTAAGCACCGCAATAGACGATATCGTCGTTCTTGGCGATTTTAACCTCCCCCACCTATAATGGATATCGGCTGACGAACAATCCTTCTATGTTTCTAACCCCACTAGTTCTAATGGACGTATTTTTATAAACGGCCTCACCGACTCATGCCTCCATCAGATTAGCAATGTCCCCAATCATATGGGAAGACAGCTGGACCTCGTGTTCGCAACCGACCCACTCATGTCCTCAGTTGCCTCCAGCCCACACGCCCTCTCTACCATCGATAATTATCACCCCCCACTGCTCTTATTCTTATATCTCGACCACGAAACCCAGCCCTCTCTACCTAATGACTGTTTTTCTTACAACTTCCACGAGGCTAATTTCCGCCTCCTAAATGAACATCTTAGCAAAACAGCGTTTCGCTTTGATCATTTGGGTGGAGAAGATGCCATGGCCACTCTCTATAAGGAGATTTACTATGCCGTCGCCTTATATGTCCCCTATTCTCGCCGCAGGTCATCGGTTTCTTCGCCGCCTTGGCACAACCGCAATCTCCGGGATCTTCGGAACAAAAGAAATAACTTATGGAACATTTTCCTCAAAATGCGGCCCATTGAAAACTACTCCAACTATCTTGGGTCCTTTTATAAATTTTCCGAACTCTACAACTCCCTCTACTTCAAATACCTTATTAAAACACAATCCAATTTGATCAATGATCCCAAATCCTTTTTCCAGTTTATAAATTATAAACGTAAATCCGACGCCTATCCTAACTCCTTCTCTTATGGCGCGACTACGTCAAACGACCACCTAACTATTGCCAACCTGTTCGCGTCGTTTTTCAATAAATCCTTCACAGGCATCTCCTTCGAACCCAATCCGTCGTATTTCAATGATTTGCCCGATTTCTCCCTTGGTCCCTTCACCCCCCACCTTATTCAGCGTCACGTAGTTGAGGAGAAACTAAACTTACTCAAAGACGAGTTCAGTCCGGGACCTGATGGACCCCCGTCTGTATTTTTAAAGAACTGTTCCACTTCTCTTTCTCTCCCGATATCAAAGATTTTCAACCTATGCCTTTCTCAAGGGACCTTCCCTAGTATCTGGAAATCCTCCTATGTCGCCCCCATACATAAAAAGGGACCTAAAACTCAAATCAGCAACTACCGACCCTTCGCCAAACTGTCTCATATCCCCAAACTGTTCGAAGGGCTTCTTTACAATGCGTTATCTTTCAGTTGTAAATCCATCATCTCACCCAACCAGCATGGTTTCCTTTCGGGTAGGTCGACCACAACGAATCTGATCGAGTTCTCATCCCATACTCTCCGTGCCTTAGAGAATGGCAACGAAGTCGATGTTATCACTACTGATTTCAGCAAGGCCTCTGACAAAATCTCCCACAATCTCATCCTTTTCAAGCTGTCCTCCCTAGGTTCCGAATCTCTATTGATCAAATGGTTATCTTCTTATCTGAAAGACCGATCCTACCGTGTCAAATTCAGATCCTCCCTTTCCGATCCTTTTTTTGCCACGTCAGGGGCTGCGCAAGGTATTCACCTAGGCCCCCTCCTTTTTATCCTTACCATCAATGATGTCGATTCCGTTATTAAACATCTCCCTCTATGCGGACGACGCCAAACTCTACAAAACAATCATCTCTCCTCTCGACTCCTCACTTCTCCAACAGGACCTCGACAGCTTCTCAACTTGGTGCCGTAATAACTGCCTGGAACTCAATGTTGTCAAATGTCACTCCATTACCTTCTCCCACAAACGTCCACCCCCACTCTCATGCCCCTACTTGCTGCTAAACCAGCAGATTTCATACGTATCCTCAATACGTGACCTCGGAATCTTATTTGACAGGGAGCTCAGCTTCATCCCACATATCGATGACATCACTCTTAAGGCCAACTCCGCCCTAGGGTTTGTGAAACGCTGGTCTAAGGAATTCTCTAACTCCTACGTTACCCGTTCCCTCTACATAGCCTTCGTCCGCCCCCTTCTTGAATACGCCAGCCAGGTCTGGTCTCCACACTGCTCGTCCCATATCCGCGGAATCGAGAGCTTGCAACGTCGTTTTCTGCGTTTTGCCCTCCGTGGACTGAACTGGGAGAATCCTCGGATTCTTCCCCCATACACAAGCCGGCTCCATCTGATCAACATCAATACACTTGAGGAGCGCAGAACTCTTGCCGATATCCTCTTCATCCACCGTCTCCTCTCCGGCACAATCAACTACCCTAGATTGCTCTCCACCATCGCACTCAACACCAACCCCCGTAACCTACGAAACCCTCGTCTCTTCTATCTGCCCTCCCACCACACTTCCTACGGCTGTAATGAACCCATTTCATGAATGCTAAGGCGGGCAAACTCTTACCCTACCTCCTTCGATTTCTACCTCACTTCTATTGCACTCAAACGTCGTCTTCTCTCTTTCCCCTCCTGACCTTGCCGGACCCACCATCTACACTCTTACTACCCGTACACATTCCAATTATCCCGCCCCTTTATCTTACTACCCGGTCTTCACCACCCCCTCACGTACACCGCCACATTCCCACCATATTACCTTCTTATTTATTCTAAATTAATTTTTGTAATCCCTAGTTTTTAAGTTAGTTCGTAAGTTTTTACTTTTAATTTCTTTTTAACGCTAAGTGAAATAAACGAGGGTTCTGCTCTCACTAAATTACAAAATTAAATTACAAATTAATGGAAGATTGGGTCGTCATTCCCCACGACTCGTGTTTCTCGCTTTTCGGGTAGAACTCGACTTCTCAAATATGCCTTGACATAAATTGCTCTACTTTACCTAGCAAATTCTACTTTACCTGCGGCGTTTCGTTCCCAACAGGAAGCAACAAAAATTGAGTTTCGAGCAAATGTGTCAGCGGCCTAAAGTACTAGGCGACCATAACCATAGAGCAGGTGTACTGTTTTGATATTAATTGCAGTGGAAGCTCGTGTGAAAATAGATGATGGCCTCAAAACGTCATTACTCTGACACTCGGTGGGAACTTTATTTAAGTCAATACTCTCACCCGTGCGCAAATCGCCGCAGCGCGGACACAAACCCGATGGGAACAAACGTACACAAAAGCTGCTGTAGTGGGTATACTTTATATTCACCACATTCACAACGCAAGTGCGTTTTTTCTAAATAAAAATGTTTTAACGTTAAAAATTCAAAATTACTAATAATTTATTTGGTGACGTTCTTTAAATAATGAGCGGCTATACATTATAATTTGCAAATGATCTAACGCTCTTCTGCATCGTTTTAATGAAGGGACCAACACACAAATTCTGTTATCATCTGTAAATATTTAATTTTGATTTTTTAAAGTCAAAACATATTGTTATTTAAATAATACTAAAGTGAAATTGTGAATGGGTCGAGTGTGATTTAATAACTGCTCCCCATGGCGGACTCCAAATATTCCCCGTGTGTTTGTGTCCACGCTACAGCGAACTGGATACGGGTGTATATTTGCGTTGAATAAAGCTCTCACCGACTGTCAAAGAATCATGAAACTTTAGACGCCACCATTTGTTTTTGAGGCCAGCTACGACTGCAGTTAAAATCCAAATAGTACCCGTACACTACCTTTATGGTCGCCTGGTGCATAGAGCCGTTGACATATTTACTCGAAATTCAACTGGGATGATTGTTGTTTTTGTTTTTTCTTGGTTTGCAGCAGTTGTGATGTGATATGAATTGCTGGCAATATCAGAGTAATTTATGTCAACGAATAGGGGGGAAATTCGCAAAAGTGATGAAAAACAAAACGCATGTACTATATGTGTTTGCAAATCAACGAGTTCCTTATTCCAGAAATTAAAGACACACGTTCGTGATGTGTTTAGACGATGGAGCTCCAAAATCTTGTTAGGATGCGAGGCTTCCTCATATGGATCAATTGATGCAATAAATTTGGGATTGCTGGTGATTTGAAATTAGAAACGTGTACAAAGGGTTATGTTATAAAATGTATTGTCTAACGAGAATCACACCGTACACAGAAGAGATACTGGGAGACTACCAATGTGGATTCCGTAGGAACCGGTCAACGAGCGACCAAATGTTCACAATAAGACAACTGCTGGAAAAGAAGTGGGAATACGGAGAGACAGTCCACCAACTGTTCGTTGACTTCAAGTGCTGGCATATGCAGATGACATCGCCGTTCTGGGCGATAATCTAGAAACTGTTAGTAAAAACCGTGAAATCATCATGCCAGCGACAGAAGAGGTGGGCCTAGAAATAAATGAAGACAAAACAAAATACATGATTACGGCAGGAGCAGGTGGACCTCAGGGAACACATATAAACGTCAGAGGCAAGATATTTGAAAAAGTTAAAGAATTTAAATATCTGGGAACGACACTGACGGCCAGTAACGATATGTCGAAGGAAATTAACAAAAGACTGCATTCCGGCAACGATAGTTGGCACTCAGTCAGTAAACTGCTGAAATCCAGACTGCTATCACGTAACATAAAACTCCGTGTCTATAGAACCATAATTATGCCGATTGTTCTATATGGATGCGAAACATGGGCTCTCACAAAACGGGAAGAAAACAAATTCCGCGTATTCGAGAAGGGGTATCTTTGGTGGTAAATATGACGAGGAGGTAGGACAATGAAGGAAACTCCATAACCACGAATTGGAGGAGCTATATGGCAAACCTACAATAGTGAGAGTAATCAAGTCGCGAAGATTAAGATGGGCCGGACACGTGGCGCGAATGGGCAACGATAGGACCGTGCGTAGAATTCTTGACGGTAGACCAACGGGAAAGAGACCGGCCGGACGCCCGCGACGGAGATGGGAGGACAATGTTAGATTGGACCTCGAGGAGATCGGATCGGATGGTCGAATGTGGAAGGAGAGCGCACAGGACAGGGAACGATGGCGGAGTCGAGTCGGTGAGGTCATGAACTTCCGGGTTCCTACAGGCCAATAAATAATAATAATAATAATAATAACAAACTGTCATTTTTCTACATAAATTTTTATTATTATATTATTAGATATTTGTTTGCATTTAATTCATTTTTTTTTTTTTTGCTTTTCATATTGTAATGCAATAGTTTTTACGCCATTATCAAATATTTCGTATATAAGTTTCATTATGATTATACACCGACAAACCTTAGCGTAACTCATCATAAATATAATTGGTCGAAACAATCTTTGCAATATTGTTTTAATTTTATTAATATTATTCGAGTTATTAAAAATGATTTGTAAGTATTAATAAATATTATTATATATGAATATTAAAAAGTATACACATATATATTTTGTTTTAAATTTATTTTTATATTTTGTGTTTTTTTGTTTCTTAATGCATAAATAGTAGTTCATTGATAACAAAACAAAAGTCGCAAGAAGTTTTCTTAAATTAAATTAGAAGGCCATTTGAAGATTATTAGTCGTTATATAGTTATATTAAATGTTCAAGATTCTGGCACAGAAGACAGTATAGATTTAATAAATTTATTTCTACGCGAAAAGGGTGGGATTCTAAAAGAGAAAGATCCATAGAATACGAATTAAATACTTAGTGAATGTTCACTATATATGAAACCAAGACAGATCTAAGATTTATAAGTAAAGAAATAATTAACATAATTTTCCTTGATGTTATTTATTTTTTAATAATTGTTGTATGCTTTTTGCTAATAACTTATACACAGTGGTAGGATTCAATTCGTTTTTATATTCCAATATTTTATTTGCCATTTAAATATATAAATTCAGTAATATATACTCGTTACACTAATTATTGTTACCATTGTAGATGCTAATGAATGTATCTTAAGAATGAGAGTACATTTATATGCTTTTAATTTTGTTTTATACTTTAAACGGTTTTAAGCTGTAACCAATTCCAAGAAATATAGGTAAGAATATGGTATTAAAAAATCATCTTATGAGAACTACGAGGAGAAAATTTATTTTATGTATAGGGTGGGCCATTTACAACTGCGTAAGCGAATTAAAGCTTCGTAATGTTCTATTAGTAATGATTTAATAAAGAAATAAAATTATTTTCTTATGAATGATTTTTCGTTTGTTTTGAAACTGATAAGTGTGTTCTAATCACTTTTTAAATATACGTAAGCTTTTATAAGCCGATCTGAAAAAAGATGTGAAGGCTACAGCTTTGCCATGTGCCGAAGGCCCATCCTATAAATTAAAAAAGAAAAATATTATGTATGGTAAAATCTTTCAACGTTTTTAAAATCGACTTTTATAAGCCCACATTAAGCTATTCTCAAATTAATTCGAGGTTCTGCAAAGTGTTACAGTATTATAATAGCAAAATAGTGGGCTTATTAACTAACCGTCCGTTTATCAGAGACAGTTCTACGGAGCAGATATTGGGGCTACAGCCAGATTTCTATCTAGTCCGATTTCTTTCTTACAGTTGAGTCCATGGGTGGTGAATTGAACCGCATGCGGATGAAACTTTTTATCCGCCATTAAAGATTATACTCACGCAACCACTATAAAAAACAGGATCTATGGTAGGATTCGTGGAAAAGAAATTTGTGAAAATATTAGCTCTATCTTTCGATCTTGTGATTTGTATCCCGCTGCGCATCTCAAACGGGGAAATGAAAAGCAACTAAAGTTGTTGCTAATAGAAGAAATAGAAGAAATGGGTCTTGAACCAATTGGCCGCACAACGTTATTTGTTACTTGTTGGTTGTGTACCTTCTTCGTGGTCTCAATCATTCCAGTGCTTGTTGTGGTTTAATGTTGTGGTTTCTGTTTGTGGTTTAATGGCATCCATTGGAATCGATCGTAATAGTAAAACCCCTATTTTAATCTAATATGTTCTGCTTACATTTTTTACCAAACTAGATTGTACCGAATGAACTCAGTCTGAAACAATGCGACTGGTGAAGTTCTATATCGAGGAGAATAACAGCCGTTACTGACTTGGGGCAAGCTTTAACATTAAAACTTCCGAAGCAATTCTTTTAGAACGGAAAGAAAGCGAAGAATTCCCGTAAATCCTAGGAATTGAAGACTCCCTATTTTCATACTTGCAGAACCTGCATATGCTCATTGAGATGTAAGCGATTCCACAAAAGATCCCAGCCGATGGCTCAAATTTGCCAATGGCAAAGTAATTTGTGTGGAAAATATGCGGGACTCAAATGGCAAAACTAGTTTCAAGGTGTTCACAAAATTGTCTTGGTTACCTGGTATTCGCGTAGGGTCTTCTACTGGTTGCAGAGTGGATTAATCCATGTGCTTGGTAAGGCTGCAACCTCAGGCCCCACGTCTTCTTTGTTTGTAAAAGATCTTCAAATTATTGTATTTCTATCCCTATGTTCTATTCTACTTTAATCCGCCATCGACCACCTTAATCAGACTGGGACTGATAGAAAGTATCAACTATTGTTTCAAACTTGAGTTGAAATTAATAGAAAATAGCCAATAGGTGCTTTTTGCTTTTATAACTTTTATTTCCCTTGCAATTGATTACACTTGATGCTGCTTCGTCGAAATTCAATGCCGAATCGATTTAACTGAAAATTAACTCTGACGTCTGTTCTCTCTGGAGACTACGCCTTCTGAGATGATTTTAATTTGTATATTTCCTTTTAGAGAACTCAAGTGATTTTATTTAGTATGTTTCCTTTTATTGATTTGTTGGGAACCCAACAACTATTTTGTCAACCTCGTTTAGTTTTGTTAGATTGTTGTAGTCAGTTGGAATTACTTGGATTAAAGTCATTAAGAACAATAATCTTAGATGAGGGGTTTTTGATTTGTATCCACTCGAGCGAATACGGAAGAGGTGTGAAAAGAGTGATGCTATCAATCCCCATTTGGGGAGATGTAGAGATAACAACAAAATTTACTAACTCGCTCAGCAATTTTCAGCCAAATTATGTTCAATTGGACAGATTATACCTTTAAACGAAATATTGGATACAAGTCCTATCTGACCCAATGAAGACGTTGAGCACCGTTGCTTGTAAATATTGTTGATTGGCGTTTACATCCGTGTTACAAAAACCGACACTTCAGTTTAATGTTGACAGTGTTACCAGAGGGTACTTCACGGAGACATGTTGTTTATCATTTGGTTTCTTTTAAGAATGTTATTGCCCTGAGGTACGGTCTCCGGAGTTCCGATTAAGAACTATTTTATCTTCGGAATTTTTTATCTCTAAAGGTTCGTACGAGTAATGATACTAAAAGGTACAAGTATTTATAGGAATGCAAAGTCAACCGTGTCGTTAGAAAGGTGTAAAGTGTGCATGCCGTGGTCAGGAAGGAAGCAGATCAACGATCTGGCTCCGTATGGGTTCGAAAATTCCTTTGACCAACGTTTAACAAAGGCGAATGGTGAGTTACTTTAAAGATTATGTCGTCAAGTTTAATTCCCTGTCACACAATCTGCGATGGTCTCGAAAAGTTGAACAGGGTATAGATAGATTGTTTACCAGACAAAGTCGGGGAAGGGACTTGGCACTTTTACATAACAAATTTATGAATTAACATTGAAAGCCATGGCAACACCTGCTCTCTTACCGCCGAGCGAAAACACAAGTCTACAACTGAAATGTCAAAGCAGAGAAAAGACAATACGTCAACCAATGAGAAAGTACTTAAAGCGGATAGGGTTATTAAACCAAACCTCGGGCTTAAATAGAATTCCTAATGCGATTGCGAAAATGCTTTAATTGAAAAATCAGAGATTTTCTTCAGTCTTTTCACCACCTGCCCAAAAGCTGGAATGTTCCCGTGAGGATGGAAAAACAGTGACTTGTGCTTGTGGTAATTGTACCAGATTACGAACACGCAACTATAATGAAAAACCGAGTACAAAAAATAATTGAAAAGTAGTAAGTAGCGAGTTGAGGTATCGTGCTAAGATGTGCTTTGGTTCCAAATTTTTTTATGACGTTGGTTCGAATCACGTCCTTCATTACTTTGTATATGTTATGTGCAAAAAACCAAGCAACAGGCACCCCTTTTGTGTGCTGGATACAAGATACATGCCATTACTACGCTGCAAGAAGAATTGAAGACATTTGAAATTTCAAGAAAAATACTTCGTGTTAAAAAATGTCTGCATCATCGGTTACTTCATTTTTCAATAACAGAAAAAGAGCAGCAAATGGATATTTAGAATAACGAAAATAAGGAACGAAGTATGTTTCTTCCAGCTAAACAGATCCTTCGGATAGACTTTTGGAGAATAAAGAGGTTGCAATACCGTGAAGGACTATTAAACGGACATGTTTATCTAAAAGCGGAATCAAAGTGCCGACTGTTGAGGAAACAACAAAAATTGGTCCAATTTATAAAGAAGGGTAAAATGTCATCATTAAAGACGGTGGCCACATCGCTGAAGGAAACAACCAAATTCCTTACAGTTCAAACATTTACTAAATTAATGACTCGGGCGACATTACCCAACAGGGTATAATAACTCCAGTTAAGCAAGTAATCTTTACTCTTCATTATTTATGTAAACGATATGCTATCACTTGTTGCTTTCCACCCGGCGAAGGCCAGGGCGATCCTTGTCCCAGTTCAATTCTAGTTGACATTCAGTCTCCACGTGACACCCATGGATAGCTATCTTGGGACCCGCCAAGTAGTGAACCAATGTATGCAGTGACATCCTGAGAAAGGTTGGCGCAAGGCTAATAACCTTGCCCGGAAAAAAGTTATTATGGAAAATTTAACAAGCGTCGGATGTGGGCCAGATACACGACGACAGCCACGGAAACGAAAATGGCTAAACGATTTGAGAATTTTCTCATGGAACGTCCGCCCACAGCTCGAACTGCACAGCAGCTAGCCGATGCTCTGTCCGAATATGGGGCTGACATAACAGCATCACAAGAAATAAAATAGACGGGGTGTGGTGTTATTCAAAAAAGCGAGTATGACATTTATTATAGCTGTCATGCAAAACACCATGTGCTCGGGGTAGGCTTTCTAGTCATCCAGAAACTGAAGCTTGCCATTATCGGCTTTAATGCAATCAACGAAAGACTATGCACTCTTCGCGTGTGAGGCAAGTTTAATAACATAAGCCTCATAAACGTTCACAGACCTACAGAGGAATCCCCTGACAACGAAAAAGAAGAATTCTACGAGAACGTCGAACCTCAATGCATGCCCAAGATACGATGTGAAAATCGTTCTTGGTGATTTGAATGCCAAAATAAATCGGGAACCGGTTTTCATGCACTACGCAGGTTCCCATAGTTTGCATGAGAACACTAATGACAATGGGCTACGACTCATCGAACTGGCAGTATCAAAGAACTTGGTCGTTGCGAGTACCAGGTTTCCGCGTAAAGACATTCACAAAGCCACCTGGATATCACTTGATAGAGCCATTCGAAACCAAATTGACCACGTGTTGATAGATCGCAGCCACTACTCGAGCCTGATGACGGTACGAACATAACCATGTGCCACCGTCGACTCGGATCACTATCTTGTTGATAAAGTTTTCCTAGAAAGATTGCTTTACGGAGACGTATCGCATCCGCGGATCAGTTTCGAATCAACACGGCTGCCTTACGGAATGAGAATACCAATAACGCCTTTGGTCATGCGCTAAGACTCGCCCTCGAAGAGCTCGACGGAGGGAATGCCGGGCGTAGAAGAGAAATGGACACGCCTTAAGAATACTGTCATTAGTACTGTCAAATCCATCTTAGGCAGTAGTCGTAGAGATCGGAGTGACTGGTTGATGATGAGCGCAAACTAGGGACTGAACGTAAGAATGCTGCATACCGGGCAATGCAGCAGTCTCATAGGACGAGTGTACGCGAGGAGAAATACAAAGAGCTCATAAGATCTGAAAAAAGACTCCAAAAAGACAGACAAAAGAAAATTGCTTGGGAAAAAATTTAGTCTGTGAAATCGAGAAAAGTAGAAAGCGAGGACCGCACCAGGCGCAAAAATTCTACCAAATAATCCGCAGTATGATGCGGTACACACCACGCTGCACTTACTGCAAGGACAAAGAGGGTAATCTGACCACCGATCCTAAAGGCATTCCGTAGCGATGGGAAGTGCACTTCAATGAATTGCTAAATGGTCAGCTCACAGAAGAATGGGAGGCCCCACCAATGGAAGATCAAGGTCAAATGCCGCCGCCACCAAACATTGAGGAAACATTAAAAGCCATAAGACAGCTCAAATCAAATAAAGCCCCCGGAGCTGATCAAACAATGAGAGACGGCGTTACACCATGCAATCCATGAGGTCGTGGTGCACGTATGGGAGTAAGAGGAGATGCCGGAAGATTGGCGTCGTGGAATAATTTTCCACATAGATAAGAAGGGAGATATCACAGTGTGCCGCAGCTATAGGGTATAACATTGTTGAGTACCGCCTATAAGATACTCTCCACTATCCTACAAGATCGGATAGCCCCATACGCTAAAGTCAAAATTGGTCAATATTAATGTGGCTCCATCCCAGCCCAATCAGCGATTGTTCAAATATTCACCGTTAGGCAAGGGATGGAAAAATGTCTAGAATTTAAGATCCCATTATATCATCTATTTATAGACTTTAAGGCCGCCTATGACAGCATAGACCATGCAGAACTATATATTGCCATGAGAGAGCTCAGCATTCCATAGCGTAACTAGTCAAGTAAAAATAGCGGGATTCCTGTCTAAACCAATCATCATCATCATCATCATCATCGGCACCACAACCGGGATCCGGTCTTGGCCTTATTTAACCAGTCTGAGGCTTGTTAAATTTTAATTCTTTCAGAAATACTTGCACGACCGAAGTACGGCAAGAATGCTTTCAGAAGTACTTGCACAAGTACAAGAATGTCAACATCGTTCTGCTTGTATTTCTCACGGAGTCTAAGCTATAGGCGCCGCGAAATGGTGTGGAGAAATCGCTGGCTATCTTTAGAAGCTTGGCTGACGGACCATATCGGATAAAGTTTAGTTTAGGTGGTAGTCGGCCCATGGGTGAGATACCAACCCGTCACGCGGTACATTCCGCGATTGCGTCGGGAGAAATCTTCGATTATTTTTCGGATGTATGGGACGATTTGCTTGATTTCGTTGCAGCCTTTCAGTAGTCGGAGGTGTACGTTGGAGACTCCGATGTTAACGCATGCACGGAGTCGGTCTTAGAGATTATTCTTCTCCGGATTGAGATTTACATTCTACATTCCATCAAACGAAATTCATCTGATAAAACTTGGTTTGATATAAATGCGAGCAGATTACATCGGCAAAAAATAGAGCTTTTAAACAATGGCGCCACAATCCCACCGATTTTAACAGAACGAATTTTGTTAGAATATAATACGCGGCAACCAGACGATTGATACAGCGAACAATGCCTACAACGATGGAGTGACCAATAAACTCCTTGAGTGTCCATCTGGTGCGCATCCCATCTGGTCAACGGCAGGAGCTGTCAGCAGTAACTTCGCTTTCTCCTCTTTTCTTCCGTTAGTGACGGGTAGCTGGAGGTTAGTCAAAAATTCAAAGGATAAAGCTAATGTGTTCGCGAATTTATTTACCGCGAATTAAAATCTCGATGCCGGTCTTTTGGAGCCATCAGTGATCGCGCTAGTACGGTCTTCGATGCAGGATGTGAGGTTCCACCCACAAGTTATTCAACGCATTTTACGTGGACTGGACTGTAGGAAGGCAACCTGCCTGGACGGAATACCAGCAATAGTCCTTAAAAAACTGTACTCCAGAACTGTCGCCGGTTCTTGGCAGACTTTTTCACTTATCTTGTGTACGGAGGGCATTTTCTACCTGCTGGAACATCGCTCGAGTTCAGCCTATTCCAAAGAGGGGAAAAATGTCTTCCACACAGTTACCGACAGATAGCATTACTGTATATGTTATCTAAGGTGATGGAAAAGGTCATCAATGCCGAATTAATTAAGTATTTGGAGTGCAACGGACTTTTGAATGATCGTCAATGCGGATTCCATGGTGGTCAGTCCACGGGAGACCTTTTGACCCTTATAACCGATATATGGACATCTGCGATTGAGGGGCATGGTGAGTCAATAGCGGTCGCATTGGATATCTCCAAGGCTTTTGACTGCGTCTGGCACGGAGCATTGCTGAGCAGGCTTCGTTCATACGGATTTTTCCAGCAACTTTGCGACTGGACGAAGAGCTTCCTCGAAAATCAATCGATGCCTCGCGAAGGTTCTGCGGAGAACAGGAAAGATTCGTCTTGCATCTTGATCTGAATAGGAGTATTGTTGCGGATTCGCATTCGAAATAACCAGCGAATTCGCAATAACTAGACGTGGCACCACCTAAATTGAATCCGATATGTGGCATTACCGAATCAATGTCAGCAATCAGCTGACATTTATGGATTCTATCACTTGACAACCATTTGTTTTCTGTTTACCTTCTTCTTCGTTAACTATTTGGCGATATAAGACGCAATAATTGTAATCCAAATACAGTATATTAAATCATAGCAAATAAACATTGTTTAACAATAGCAAAAGGAATCGCACCGAGCTGTCTGTCAATTTTGAGGATTATTTCTGAGGTACTCTTTTTCAATTACCATAATTTAATAGCAATTGTTTCAGTCAGGCAATTATATCGTGACGTATCGAGCGCTGTGCATTGTTCCTGACGCCAGTCCACGCCAAATTACCAGCTTGTGGTGTGTGAAAGGTGTTCCACGCTTGTTGGACACATATCAACATCATCCAACGTCAGGAGACATCATCGTGTTCCTGCCGCCATTATTCCCACACCAAATTAAGAACTTTCTGTGTGTGGAAGGGTGTGTTCCACGCTTGTTGGACACACATTTATTGGTCCTTCGAGCCGGATCCAGTCTGTGAATCCAGATTCACTGCTGCCAGCTCGCAGCATAGAAGACGGTCGCGGGACATTCAAGTCCAGACGTCAAGAGCCCGAGTATTGTGTTTGATCAAAAAAGTTCAGTGAAATTAATCAAAATGCCGGCGTCATCGAGTAACGCAAAATTGAAAACGGCAAAGGCTGAACGTGAACGCCAAAGTATCACTAGAGCGGAACTACATCCTGACTGCCAAGATAACGCTCCCCGCCCAGGTGAAGCACAGAACAATGGCCAGGATCGTTGGAATAAAGACCAGATTATGGCGGAACAATTAATCAGCGCCCAGTTCGCCGCCAAGGAACGAATCTCGGGGGCATTTTCCAATTTAGAAATGAGAGGTCCGCGAACGCTGGTTGCTGTGGAAATGCGCCAGAATAACCTCCAACTCGAATGGGAGGATATCCGAAACCGAAACAACGAAATAATCCGCCTGGCCAATCAAGAGACGATTAACCGCCACCGCTATTTCGTGGAAGATTTTTATGGGGCAGCCGGGGAAACCTACATGGAAGAGGCCACCCAATTTGCAGGGGCACGTTACGCCCTTACCTCTGAGCTTCCATCCACCTCCAGGGCTGCGACAGACAGTTTCAGTCGGCCTCATGTGCGAAAACTTCCCCCGGTGCAGATGCCAACATTTTCCGGCAAATATTCGGAATGGCGACCGTTTAAGGATCTGTTCCTGGCGGTACTGGCAGACCACCCCGAACTTGTGGATGTGGAAAGACTGTATTACTTGATGTCCAGTCTCCGGGACGAGGCCGCCAGAACCATTCAAAATATTCCCGTGACGGAAGACAACTATCACCGAGCTTGGGATAAGCTGGTGGACCACTATGACATAACACGCGCCTTGATTTACTCTGCCCTGACTACGCTCCTCAACGTACCTGCCTTGGCTAAAGAGTCAGCGGCATGGCTGCGCACACTCCGCGAAACCACCAACGATGCGATTGACAGTCTGGATGCTCTTGGTCGCCCCGTAAAGACCTGGGATGACATCTTGGTTCACTTGACCATCCAACGCGTGGACCCCCGAACTAGTCGTGATTGGCAAACCTCCCAGGGCAACATCACGGACCCGCCGACCTACAAACAACTGGACGCGTTCCTAAAAACAAGGATTGAAGCTTTGGAGTTCGTGGAGCTGCCCCGAAACAACAGCGAGCACCCTCATCGACACAAGAGCGATCAGCCACCCACCACCCAAAGGCCGCGGCTCTCGGTTCACACTGTTTAGCCCCCGGTTCAGAGCCCCCGGTTTATTTGCCCATATTGTAACTCCTTTCATTATCTAGGTTCATGTGAAGGATTCAAGGCACTCAATGTCGAGCAGCGAAAGGCCCAGGTTACCCAACGAAAGCTTTGCTTCAACTGCCTGGGTGGACTACTGATGCATGAGTGCCCTTCCACCAAACGATGCCGACAGTGTCAAGGACGACACCACACACTTTTACATGCCGGATCAGTGACATCACGGCCATCGCCAAATGTGGGACCCAGCGATAATACCAATGAATCCCAGACCCATGGAGTGTCGTCGCATACTCTTACCGCCCCACCACCTCGACCAACTTTATTGGCTACAGCACGCGTTGTCATTGGGTCAGGCACACAGCGTCGAGTGGAAGCTAGGGCCCTGCTCGACCCGTGCTCTGAAGCCACATTCATATCGGAATCTCTGGCTCAGCGCTTGCGCCTCCGCCGTCGGGCATCGTTCATACCAGTTCACGGAGTCGGAGGCGCCCCATGCCACACCGCACAGTCGTCAATCACGATACTGCCTCGTCTACCAGGGGCTAGGGGCGGACCCGGACATCCCGTCCAGGGAAAACGTGGAAGTAATCATTGGCGCCGATGTGTATCCGGCCATCATCAAATCAGGACTTAGGAAGTCCAACCATTCAGACATCATTGCCCAGGCCACTCATTTGGGATGGATACTCACTGGCGCGTCGCCTCCCGGCAAACGATCCAACGCCGTCGTACCACTAAACAGCCATCAAATCAGTATTGATCTGGAACTGCGTGATCTTATGGAGAAATTCTGGGTCCAAGAAGAAATCCCGACCACAACCCCCGCCTTGACAGAGGACGAAGAAACTTGCGAGGCTCACTTTCTTTCGACACATCGACGTGATCTTTAAGGCCGTTACTCACTCCGACTCCCCCTGAAGCCCAATGTTGATCAATTGGGAGATTCCACAAACGCCGCCACCGCTGCATTCCGGCGTCTGGAAACAAGATTCCAGCGTCAACCGCAATTCAAAGAACGTTACAAGGAGTTCATGGCAGAATACATCTCGCTTGGCCATATGAGCGAACGGAAACCCATAGCTGCGAACACCTCCCCACAGCGATGCCTCACACCACACCATGGGGTGTTCAAAACATCCGGACAAACGTCTAAGATCCGTGTTGTATTTAATGGCTCCGCCAGAACGAAAACAGGAATTTCACTCAATGAGTGTCTATACGTTGGACCCAAACTCCAAACCGAAATTTTCGACGTACTAATGCGCTGGCGCACCCATCGATACGTCTTTTCAGCGGACATTGCAAAGATGTATCGCCAGATAAAGATTGATGAGCAAGACCGACACTATCAGCAAATACTTTGGCGATCTAATCCTTCGGCAGACATCAAAACATACTCACTCAACACCGTGACATACGGACTCGCAAGCTCCCCGTATCAAGCCATTCGAACACTTCGACAGTTGGTGGTGGATGAGGGTGAACGATTCCCAGAGGCGGCAAAGATTTTTACCGAAGACACATACGTGGATGATATATTTGCTGGTTCAAATACCATCGCAGGGGCACAGATACTCAAAGGCCAACTCTCTGCGTTATTGGCAACCGCCTGTTTTCCTCTCAGTAAATGGACTTCCAATCACCCTTCAGTACTACAGTTAGCACCTTCGGAAATTGGACCGTGCCCAACTTGGCCCTCTGAGGATGTCCAATCGATTCTTGGAATTAAATGGCGACCACAAGAAGATTGCTTCGTCTTCTCACTCCACGGCGTAACAGCTGACAAAACCAACACTAAGCGAAGGGCACTTGCTTTCATCGGCTGTCTCTACGACCCCTTTGGGTGGATATCACCCGTCGTGGTCAAATTCAAGATCTTCATGCAGTCCCTGTGGCCACTCCGAGTCGATGGAAAACCTATGTTCTCAGAAATCCAGACCACTCTTCCTGGCGCATACTGGCACCATGTTTCCGGCATTCAAAACCCTGCCGACTTAGCCTCCCGTGGAACTTCGGCGGACCGCCTGCACGCACCATCCATATGGTTGAATGGCCCCGATTTCCTTCTTACATCAACTCCGTGGCCGTGTACCTTAACAACAGTTCCAGAGTTAAACTTGGAGTGCCGTCCTGTAACCATCCACGTCACGATTCGCCCACGAGAAGACAATGACCTGCTACTGTGCTACTCTTGGCTCCCCACGCTCATCCGCGTGACGGCGAGGTGTATCGAATTTATTCAACGACTACAACAAGGAAGCCCCTCAACCAAGATGCCACGTCCAAAAGCCAACCCAGGAATCATCGCTGATTTGACACCAATGCAGCTTGACTCGGCCGTTAAATGGTGGATCGCCTACGTACAAAAAACCCATTTTCCTAAGGAGATATCGTCACTCACCCGAAATTCATCCGAGCAGGTTGGCCTGTTATTACGTCTCAACCCTTTCATCGACCTCGAAGGCTTGCTCCGGGTTGGAGGAAGACTGCGCCACTCATTATTACATCCTGATGAGGAGCACCCCGTCATCCTCCCGTCCGACTCCGTTCTCTCGTTGTTGATCGCCCGGGACGCTCATGAAAAAACCCTCCATGGTGGCACGCAATTGTCACTTAATTACATTCGCCAACGGTTTTGGATCCTACGTGGACGACAGCTGGTCAAGGGAGTGGTGTTTCGTTGCCTCCGCTGCTGGCGACATTCATCCCTCCCGACGTCTCAACAAATGGCGGATTTACCGGTTAATCGAGTCAGGCCAGGAAGGCCATTTTTACATACCGGTGTTGATTACGCCGGCGCCATAGCCATTCGGGGTTCCGGGTTCTGGACCCCACGCACATTTAAAGGGTACATTGCCGTATTCATATGCCTCGCCACACGCGCGGTCCATTTGGAAGCCGCGTCTGGATACTCCACCGAAGATTTCATTCAAGTTTACCGCCGATTTGTGGCTCGAAGAGGAATTTGCCCCACATTAACCAGCGATTGCGGGACCAACTTCGTCGGGGCTGATCGGGAATTACGCACACTATTCACTCAGGCAACATCGCACACTGCTGAGATTGCTCGCGTCCTCACAAATGAAGGCACCGAGTGGCGATTTAACCCCCCGGCAGCCCCCCATTTTGGAGGAATCTGGGAGGCCGCGGTAAAAAGTACCAAATTTCATCTCAAACGCGTCATCGGAGAAACTCTCCTAAATTTTGAAGAACTATCCACTCTGTTAGCCCAAGTGGAGGCATGTTTGAACTCTCGCCCCCTACATCCGCTGCGGGACGACCCTACAGATCTAACTGCATTTACACCCGGACACTTTCTGATTGGAGGTCCGACCACCACCATCCCGGAACCCTCTACACTCAACATTTCGAAGTCACAATTATCCCGGCCGCAACTGCTCAGTAACATGTACAAGATTTTACCCTTCCTATAAAAAAAAAGGACCTGTATAGGCTGATCTCGGGCTCAGCTTCATGAGATTAGTAATGAACCTTCGACGCCCTCACTAAAAAGTTAAATAAGTTTGTAAGTATGGCGCAAATTTTCTCAAGTAATTATATATAATTTTTAGGAGAAACCTCAAAATGGGACTAAATTTAAAATTAATTTGAACCAAATAACTAAATCTACGTAATATGTTCAACACCTAGATAGATCTCTCCTTTCTGTAGTCTCCACGATAGCAATTTTTCAGTATTCTCCAAAGTTCTTTGAATAGGGTCGTTTCTAGCTTAAGAAAACTTTCATTACGGCCATTTCTAATAAATTTTAACAAATACATACAAATGTTATTGATAAATAAATAAAAATATCACAAGTGAAGAAGCAGTGTTCGAAGATTATTTGACAAAAGTGTAAACAATGATTTTGTTGTTATGCTTATTACTGATGTTATTAGTGAAAACACGGCCAAAAAGCAGTTGCTGTTTAAGTTATAAATCCTAACGCCTTATAATTACTGTTTCCGCTTGTTTATTTTAAGAATATCTTTTTCGTTTCATATGGTATATGATATGTGTGATGATTTAGAGGTGAAGTATTAAAGCAGTGATAAGTTGATGCTGCTGTGGTATGGAAGTAATGGGCAATAAAGTGACTAGTGTTCTCAACTTCATTTAACAGTGTATACTTATTAAACGCAAACTATAAACATAACGCTAATTCACTTGAACTTTTTATGAATAATTTTGTATTTGAATCAAGCATAATATCTGAATTTTCTTAATATTAAAGTAACTTACATTATCGTTTATAATACTTAAAAAACCAATTTATTTTCTTTTTCCTTTTAGTTAAGGGTATAACCTTAATTAGTTTTATAAAAACCTGTTGTTTTGGTTAGTGAGCCAAAAGCAAGATATCCCTTCTGACTTATAATTTCTTTTTGCTTGTTTGAACTTTAAAGATAATTAATATATTAATCAGAATTAGTTCAAGACAATAATTTTATACTAACTCTATTTTTAGTAATTAAATCATAACAAACATTTCTTTTCTAACAGAATTATAAACTGTTTAGTAACCCATTTCCATATAACTCACAAAGCTGTTCAAAAAGTTTCTCTTATCGCTCATTGCATTTTGTTCCTTCGTTCCGTTACCAAATATTATTTTAGATGTATGCGTTAAATATACTTAATATATCATTTTTAATTTCAGTATAATTAAGTTATGGTTTCAAACATGGATATGGTGATATAATGAGGTGCATAATTGTTCGATGTTTGTGACAAACATATTTTAGGTTCCAAGAATATTTGTTAAATGTATTTTTTCTTGTTTTGCGTGCCTTTCAACTATGTTGCATTTTACAAAATTTGTTTTTCCAAAATCTGTTATCGAAAAAGTTATAAAGTTGTATTTTTAAATTTCTGTTAAAACTACGTCACTAAAATCTATATTGTTCATATTAAAATTTTGTAATATTAAAATTTGAAAACCGGTTTATTGCTGAATTGTATGAATTACTAGTTTGTAATCTTCATAATGTAAGATAATACTTTTAGCCTTAATGTTCGATTGAACGTACAATACTTGATGTGATTTCAAAAAGGAAAGAAGCATCTTCTTGATAAACTACTTTATACCTTCAAACCGTGTAGCGGTTCGTTTGTGATAAACAATTTTTGTTCTTTTTTGTTTGTTAATTTAATGTTTTAAAAACATTTGCTTTTTCTTGTTTAATTTTTTTTTCATTGGTTGTTTTAACGCGCTAGAAGATTGTTTTATAAATTTTCCTCGATGTTAGGAAAAATCGTACTTTTAATGATTTTCACTTGTATAATTTGCTCCGGTGTTTAAGGAGTCTTTGGTTTTGTTTTTAATGTATGCACTTTTGCTGTATTCAATTCTGCTAACTATCACCAGCTTGCAAAATAAGAAGAAAATCAAGAACAACGAACTAAGGAAAACTAACATAAAGAATAACATATATTTATAATTACAATCAGATTGAAACACCATTAGATTTTATCGTATTGTATTTTGAACCAATTTTTGATTTCAATGTGCGCTATAAGATCGAATTCTTGTGTGTAATCCGCTTAATCGTTCGTTGAGTTGCATTACGATCTTAATAACTTCAATGGTCGTCGTGGTAGAATGTGAAAACCTTTCTTTTGCAATGTAGAATTGGACCTTTTCGTATTTGTATTCGAAGTTACGCGGATTGTAATCATTATTCACAATTTGAAATTGGTTTATAGAAAATTCGCGTATTTGAAATTTTCTTAGGTTCGTTTTTTTTTTTGCACAAATAGACACAAGAACGAGAAGTGAAACTCATTGGGGGCCAGGGCGCTAGTCGTTCAATTCCGCCGTTAGAACATAGATGCAACGTATCATGACCAACTCTTTTCTATAGATATTTTCACAGTCGTTGCTTAACTGTACTTGCTGCATGTATTTTGTAAAATTTCCTCCGGTTTTTAAGGAGTTTTTGTTTTTCATGAATGCACTTTTTCTGTATTCAATTCTGCTATCATCAGTTTGCAAAATAAGACGATGCAAAACGAGAACTCAACTGAACTTGCTGAATGTATTGCATTCTTCATACACTCTTCCGTGAACCACTCGTCTAAAGACAGGAGTGATTCAACAAAATTAAGCAAGTTCGGAAAATTGTGATGTAAGATCGAAAAGTGAAAGTGTGTGAGATAACTGAGATCATTAAAATATGAATTGATACTGCTTTCAATATTTTGCATCAAAATTTGGCCATGAAAAAGCTTTTCCCAGGCGGGTGCCGTGTTTGTTCACCTTTGGAACAAAAACAACAGGAATACACCCTGACACAAGTCGTTGGAAACGATGGCCAAACTATCAAATATTGGGCTGCGCCTTGCTTTCCCATCTATCATATTCTCTAGATATCCTCCAGTAAGCACTGGCTATTTGCAAACTCCAAAAAATGCGCCAGTGAAAGTGATCTGGCTGTAATGATGAAGTCATCGTTGCAACTGATTTTGAAGCTAGAAATACACCGTTCTACACTATAAACTATAGCCTTAGCTCATTAGATCATGGCCACGTACACACGAGGATATTTCAACTCGCTACTTAAAGTATAGATTGCTCCATTAGTTGCTCTTGTATGCGATTCTGATGATCTCCTTTTCAATTTTCTTTAGGTATCGCATTCTTTACTGTGGTTGCGTCTTTGTTTGTTGGTAAGGATTGCCGAATTTTGTATTGATGAATGAAGAAGAATTTTGCAGAAAAAAAAATTGTTTTAGGCTTGTTCCACTACATGTTAGCATTGCTTAACCGTCAACTGAAATTGCGAGGTCTAACATTTTAAAAAATGCCGCATATTGCCTATTGTCTGAAAATGTGAATATGAAAAAGCTATGCGTATGATGAGTTAAGTGCTTGCTTACGTTCAACAAAGCCAATATCGTGACGAGGCTTCGCAAAAGAAAGCCAAGTTTTAGCGATCGATCCCTAACCATGGATGGAAATATATCGAACAATGGAAGAACTGGACTGTAAATTGAGAATCCCAGAAAAAAACTACGATGACAACTCAATCGGCGTTTAAAATCAATATCATCATCATCGGCACTACAACCGGGAATTGGTCTTGGCCTTATTTAGCAAGTCCTGAGGCTTGTTAAATTTTCCATAATGATTTGTTTTTTCCGGGCAAGGTCATTAGTCTTGCGCCAGAGGCTCCCCGACGGGGAATCGAACCCGGCCTCCCGCGTGACAGGCGGGTATACTAACCACTATACTATCGAGGAGCCGTTTAAAATCATGGCGCCCGTTTTTTGGACGTATAGGATAATTTATATCGATTATTTTCAAAAAGGAAACAAAATCAGCGGCAGTTATTACATTTCCTTATTGTATACTTCAAGTGATGAAATCAAAAAAGACGGTCGAGCGAAAAGTGTTGTTTCATCGAAACTTATGTGCACACATAAGCAGAAAATAATAGGAATGAGGTGAGCACCGTAATGTTTTGGTTCTGTTTACCTACTGGCCACTAAGGGGGAAACAGCTTTCTGGTGTATTTACCAAAAGCAGGTTTCGACTACGATGGGCTGTTTTTGGAACAGATGGCACTTGGTCTGTTGGCGCAAGACTAATAACCTTGACTGGGAAAACAAATGATTATGGACAAACTAACGAGTCGCAGATATAGACCGGATACACGACGAGGACCACGAAAACGAAAATGGCTAAACTATTTGAGAATTTTCTTGTAGAACGTCCGGTCACATATAGAGCTCGAGCTGCACAGCAGCTAGCCGATGCTCTGACCGAATATGAGGCTGACGTAACAGCATCACAAGAAATAAGATGGACGGGGAGTGGTGTTATTCAAAGAAACGAGTATGACATTTATTACAGCTGTCATGCAAAACACCATGTGCTCGGGGTAGGCTTTCTAGTCATCCAGAAACTGAAGCTTGCCATTATCGGCTTTAATGCAATAAACGAAAGACTATGCACTCTTCGCGTACGAGGCAAGTTTAAGAACATAAGCCTCATAAACGTTCACGGACCTACAGAGGAGTCCCGTGACGACGAAAAAGAAGAATACTACGAGAACGTCGAACGGGCCCTCAATGCCTGCCAAAGATAAGATGTGAAAATCGTTCTTGGAGATTTGAATGCCAAAATAAATCGGGAACCGGTTTTCATGCACTACGCAGGTTCCCATAGTTTGCACGAGAACACTAATCACAATGGACTACGAGTCATCGAACTGGCAGCATCAAATAACTTGGTCATTGCGAGTACCAGGTTTCCGCGTAAAGACATCCACAAAGCCACCTGGGTATCACTTGATGGAGCCACTCGCAACCAAATTGACCACGTGTTGATAGATCGCCGCCACTCCTCGAGCCTGATGACGGTGAAAGCGTAACCAGGTGCCATCGTCAGCTCGGATCACTATCTTGTTGATATACTTTTCCGGGCGCGGACTGCCTTACGGAGACGTATTGCATCCGCGGATCAGTTTCGAATCAACACGGCTGCCGTACGCAATGAGAGCACAAGTAACACCTTTGGTCATGCGTTAAGACTCGCTCTCGGATAGCTCGATGAAGGCAGAGTAAGTCCTGGGGCCAGAATCCCGGGCGTAGAACAGAATTGGGCCCGCCTTAAGAATACTGTCATTAGTACTGTCAACTCTATCTTAGGCGGTAGTCGTAGAGATCGGAGTGACAGGTTTGATGATGAGTGCAAACTAGGGACTGAACGGGTACGCGGGAAGAAATACGAGAGGAGAAAATGAGAAAGAGCTCAGAAGATCTGAAAAAAGACTCCACAGACAAAAGAAAATTGCTTGGGAAAAAATGTTGTCTGTGAAATCAAGAAAAGTAGAGAGCGAGGTCTGCACCAGGCGCGGAAGTTCTACCAAATAATCCGCAGTATGACGGGGTACACACCACGCTGCACTTACTGCAAGGATAAGGAGGGTAATCTGATCACCGATCCTGAAGGCATTCCGAAGGGAGGGGAAGTGCACTTTAAAGAATTGCTAATTGGTCAGCTCACAGAAAAATTGGAGGCCCCACCAATGGAAGATCAAGATCAAATGATACCGCCACCAAGCATTGAGGAAACATTAAAAGTCATAAGATAGCTCAAATCAAATAAAAGCCCCCGGAGCTGATGGCATACCAGCTGAGGTGATCAAACAAGGAGGGAAAGCGTTACATCACGCATTTCATGAGATCGTGGTGCACGTATGGGAGCAAGAGGAGATACCGGAAGATTGGCGTCTTGGAATAATTTGCGCCATACGTAAGAAGGGAGATATCACAGTGTGCGACAACTATAGGGGTATAACATTGCTGAGTACCACCTATAAGATACTCTCCTCTATCCTACTAGACCGGATAGCCACATACGCTGAAGTCATCATTGGTCAATATCAGTGTGGCTTCATCCAGGCAAATCAGCGATTGATCAGATATTCACCCTTAGGCAGGCGATGGAAAAATGTCTGGAATTTAAGATCCCATTGTATCATCTTTTTATAGGCTTTAAGGCCGCCTACGACAGCATAGGCAGGGTAGAACTATATAATGCGGTGAGAGAGTTCGGCATTCCAAACAAATTGATACGACTTTGTAGGCTGACCATGACCAACGTAAGTAGTCAAGTAAAAATAAGGGGATTGCTGTCCAAACCAATAAACATCTTTAATGGACTCCGACAAGGGGGCTGGAATTTAAGATTGTATTGTATCATCTATTTATAGTCTTTATAGCCGCCTACGACAGCATAGCCAGGGTAGAACTATATAATGCTATGAGAGAGTTCAGCATTCCAAACAAAATGATACGACTTTGTAGGCTGACCATGACCAACGTAACTAGACAATCCCGACATTTATCCAGAACATCCAAGCTACTACTGCACAGAACCATGGTCTTACCAGTACTCGTATGGATCCGAGACCTGGGTGCTCAATAAAAGGCACTCTGAACTCTCATCCGCGTTCGAGAGGAAGGTTATAAGGAGAATTGCTGGCTCCGTATGTGGGGGAGGACGATTCCGGAGACGCTTAACCATGAGTTGTACGTGATCTATATCGAAACTAACGTTGTAAGAAAAATTAGGCTCGGTAGACTCCGGTGGGCGAGACACTTAGCTCGAATGAGCGAAGAGGAGCCTGTCCGGAAAGTCCTTTGTGGCGGGATGTATGGAAGGAGACAGCGTGGCAGACGTTGTATGCGATGGAGGGATGGCGTGGACCAGGACGCCCGGATCCTTGGAGTGCCAAACTGGATGACATCGGCTCGAAATCGGGACCGATGGAGAGACTTGCTAAATAAGGCCAGGACCAGATCCCGGTAGTAATGCCGATGATGATAATGACACTTGGCTTTTGATTGCTTTAAGAGGTTATATCTATCGAGAATTTTTGAGTCATACATTCATAAAATACGTATAGATGGCGTTATAAAACTTTTACTTTAGAGAGAGATAGCATGAGATGTTAAAAAAAAGTCAAGCATGTATTTCATAAACGTGTAAACATGTTTTGAAATTTTAAACGCGTTTTTTCTCAAAACTATTTTTTTCAAATTGGTGTGCAACATAACTCGGGCAATTTTTATTCGATCGACTTGAAACTATTACTGAAGCTTCTTAGATAAACTATCTAGGGCGGTACATGCGGATTTAAGGATTAATTAACAATTCATTTTTTTATAAACAATTAAATTTTCTTATTAACAATTTAAGGTCGATTTTTTTATCAGAATTCAATATTTTTGGCATTTTGAGAAAAATTAATATTTTGTATTAATCATGTGTACCGCCTTAGAAAAAGTCATAAAGATGATGAAAAAACAGTTTTTTTTCTAGCCTGTCAAAAAAAAGTTTGCACTTGACTAGCGCCGACGCCGCCATTTTGTATTTAAAATAAAAATAAAAATTATATTTCATACCTAATTATGTGTAGAATAAGTCTTTCAAATGATTTTTTAATTGCTTAATAAATAACGGAGAAAAAAATTCTTAAAAAAAAACGTCGGTTTTTCGGTAATTTCAATAGATACAACCCTGCAAGACAAGATAGTCTAACTGGAAATATGTTCTACTCCTTACAACACAAATCAGAGTTCAAAAATTCCGATATTATGTGGGGAATAATGGTTAGGACATATGAAGCTGCAAAACCCTACCAAAATTCACTGTCTAATTTAGGCATAAAAGGTTCTTCGATCCACAAGTATCATGTGGTGTTCTTTAGCGAAAACTATTTCAACTGTGTCAATACTCCCACATTTTTCGTTCAGCTTAGCCGCAAGAAACATGTGAATCTATTTGCTATTAAGTTTTCACACTCTGCTTACAACGAGCACACGTTTTGAATTGGAACGAAATCTAATTCTACATTTCCTTTCTGTCCTAGTTATTTCAAATCCATATTATACTACTAAATTCTTAAGAGAAACAGAAATGTACTTGTATAATAAATATTAATAACACCAAAGAATGTAACTTAATAATAACATTAAACAGATGTTAAAAACAAGTAACAACAACTACTCACATTGAAAATATAAACCAAAGAATAAAAAAGAAAAAAGAAGAAAATTCTGACTTAATTTTAGTTTTTATTTGAAACAAATAATTACAATAAGCCTTTTGAACTTAAGCACAAATATAATTCAACAATCGATAAGACACACCCAGGCTGTTAAGCAAATTATGAAACAGAAGAACTAACTTTTCAAATGCGTGACTCTTAAAACAAGGATTCACAAAGTAATATACTGCTTAAAATTATATCACATAAATAAGTCCTCTCATGTATGTTACATATTTTACCTGTTTTCATTTTTTTATTTTCCTGCTTTCGCCACAGTTAGCTACTTATAATATTTATTAAAAAATCAATATGCAGCTGAGGATTCTTTGGAGGTTGTTTTTTAAAAACAAATTAAAAAAAAAATCGTGTAACCAAATCTGATTTTCTTATTCGGCCTACTTTTGTATATCAGATGCAACAATATATATATTTTTTTTTTCTGTTTTCTTGAATATGGTTTCTCTTTTTTTTTGTTTGTAGAGAAATAAAAATTTAATTCCATTCATAAAATATAATCAAATATTTTATACGTTTCCTTCAGGTGTTTAAAATGAAACAAAAAACAAACAAATAATATAAAATCTTGAATTAAAACAAACTACAACCAAATCTATTGTAAGAAGTTTATAGTGTTTGAGTCTTATCATGTAAAAGAATCGAAAACTTAATTTAATACACATACGTTGATTAACTAAAAATAATTTGTCTGCAAAATTGCATTCATCTTATACTCTCATACTTTAATGTTTTGTTTTATTTATGTTTTATACTTGCTGCTTTTATTTCAAATAACTGCCGTACTCTCAGTTTAATCATTTTTAAGTATTCTTCCAGCGCTTGCTTTTTGTCATACAAAATCCAGATCGTGTCGTGTCTTATACATTTTTCGTTCCATTGTACGTTCAAACCATTTCTTGGTCTCAGATACAACCAGTTCGGATGAGGTTAGGGCAACTAAAAATAGCATATCATATGCCGAGAGTGACTCTGTTTGGAATACGTACTGTAATGGAGGAAAATATATTACGAGCATTTGTCCAATTAATGAGAATGCGACTGCCAGGAGGAACATTCTATTTGTGGTCAAGCCGATAGTGAAAGCACTTTTCTTTTGAGATCGGCAACTGATCGCATTGAACATATCGAAGAATACAAAACAAGTAAAAGTCATGGTGGTGTCACGTTTTGTTTTACCCATTGTACCATCTGCCATTTCTCGTTGGAATACAAACAACGTACCCAAAACAATAATACTGGCACTAAGTAGAACGCTTACAATTAGTGACTTGGTTATCATAGGTTGCTTCACATTACGCGGTTTTTGTTTGAGTACATCATGGTCGACAGGCTCAACACCAAGTGACTGAGCTGGAGGACCATCCATGATAATGTTTATCCAAAGGATCTGCATAGCATTTAAGGGGTTCGGTATTCCCATTAGTGATGAGAGGGCTATGAGTGAGAGAGCTGCAATTGAAGTACTCAACTGAAAACGTAAGAAGTTTTGTATGTTGTAAAATATTCCTTTGCCCTCCTCGATAGCAGAACTAAAAGTAATAAATATATGATAAATTGTTTGGTTCTTGTGGCGATAATACTCACATTATGGTGTTGAAGTCATCATTTACAAGAATCATATCCGCTGCTTCTTTACATACATCAGTTCCATTCTTACCCATGGCTATTCCGATGTCTGCTCTCTTTAGGGCAACACCATCGTTAACGCCATCTCCAGTCATTCCAACAATATTTCCGGTCCTTTGCAGAGATTTCACAATACCTAACTTGTGTCTTGGGGTTACTCTATAAAATACGCTGACGTTGTTTACGATCTTGTCGAGTTGATGGTCGCTCAATTGTTCTATTTCTTTTCCAGACAACGTTTGGTGATGAATTGTGTCGATTCCAATTAAATTGGCTGAAAGAAAACAATATCAATTTAAGAAAAGCTCCACAAATCACACAAAACCGGTTTAATTTCGATTTATTGTTGCAAGACATTTTTCTTAGTGTGAATATTCAGTCGTGAAAATATTTATAAAAATAGGGTGAAACAATTTTTTTACTTATCGTAAATGGAATTTCTCATATCGTCAACAATTGTACCACAGAAAAAGTAGATAACAAGAGTGTTGGCAATGGAACACATAACAGGTGGATCAAATTCTTTTATTACTTAACGGATTCAACATCATTATATATCTTTCAAGTAACAAATTTAACACGTTGATGTAAACTATTTCATGTTTCAATGTCTAACAGAACTTGAGTGTTTTGGAAAACATCTGTACAGATTCGGTTGCAAGGAGGACCTACACTGCCAGCCTTGCAAAGGATACGTAGATAAAGAAACACTTCAAAGCAAAGTCTCTTTGCAGAGCAAGAGCAGCATTAATGGCTGAGATAGTAAGGAGGTTATATCGTTTGAAATAATAGTGAAGAACAACGTGTGATTCGAACTGACGCTATGACAGTTTGAATCACCAAAAATTGAACCATCAGGCTACTGGCCGATTTTAGAATTTGATTTTTAAACGCGACTATACTCCACTGATGTGAATTGTTATGTTATCGCTATGGTATACGGCTCTGATGTATTTTCTTATTCGATTTTCGTTCGGTGTCCTTCATTATTTTTCTTGTGAATTATGTGTGTATCTGTTAAAGACGCTACAAGGTTGCATGCGTACGTTCAACTGACGAACTTTGCTATTTTGGCAGTTCAACATAATTACTGAGTGGTCGGTTTGTGGCGTCTCTAACAGATACACACACAATACACAAGCAAATAGTGGAGAACACCGAACGAAAATCGAATAAGATAATGCATCATAGCGATAAAATCACAATTCACATCAGTGGAATATACTTGCGTTTAAAAATCGAATTCTAAGCACGGCCAGTAGCCTGATGTGTTACGCATTGGTTCAATTTTTGGTGATTCTAACTGTCATAGCGTTAGTTAGAATCACACGTTCTTCACTATCAATCCCAAACGCTATACGTTGAGTACCAATTTACAGTAGCCATGTAAAATGCAGGATGTTTCATGGGATCTTGACGATTATAAAATGCAATAACTTTCGTTAAAAATGAAATACAGCAACGGTGGCGCGCTTAATGATTAGTGGGGAGGATCTGTTTTCGTCTTATATTGGTTAATATTACCATGATATGCTGGTCGTAACAAAAACGTGGGATTTCTGAAGAGCGCTATTTCCACGTCGGCGAGTCTGTCGTGCGCGCACAACGTAGACTTCGTAACCATTTTAAGATTAAGATAGCCAATTCCTTCACATGGAACAATATTGAATAAAGTAAACAAATTCCATTAGACTTCCAGCGCAGTCAAAATCGAAAGCTACCAGACCACTGATAACTGTACGAGCAGGTGTTGTATCGTGGGGTATCGTTGGTCCTTATTTCTTCAACGAAAATGTGAACACTGCGCGTTACATAAAGGTGTTAAATGCGTTTCTAATCCCCACTCTTTGCAGTCGTAGAAGTCTCCGATGGTTCCAGCAAGATGGTGCGACATGTCATACATCTAACGCAACTTTGAACGCTATTGGGTTGTTCCACATGAAATGTCCGATTTTCGCTCAGTCGGAAATAAGAAGTTCTCGAGTGAACATCTGTGCCAGACCGTTAAATTTTTTTTTATAAAGTAAGGTACGTGTGCTTAACGTGTAAGAATTTTAGGGTTCGTTGCAAGTACAGTTATTTTTTCTAGGAATTGTTTACCATGCTGTCAGCGGTTCAAATTAGAACCCTCTTCCTCTATGAATTTAAAATGGGACATAATGAGTCATTGGAAATGAAAAACATGAATGACGCATTTGAGGATGTAGCGGTAAACGAACGCACTATACGACATTGGTTTGGAAAATGCCGTTCGGGAGATTTCAGGCTCGAAAATGAACCACGTGGGAAGCCGGAATCGATAGTTGACGAAGATGTTTTAAGAGCAACGGTGGATGCGGACCCAACGAAATCGCTGCGGGAGATTGCACAAAGCATGGGAGTATCCCTAATGACAATAAATCGACACCTTCTCTTATAGGAAAGGTAAAGAAACTCGATAAGTGGGTAGCCCATGAACTGAACGAGACCCAAAAACCACGGGGCCTGGAAATCTGCACATCGCTTAGATTAAGAAACCAAACTGAACCGCTTTTGCACCGGATAGTCATCATCATCATCGGCACTACAACCGGGAACCGGTCTTGGCCTTATTTAGCAAGCCCTGAGGCTTGTTAAATTTTCCATAATGATGTTTTTTTTTTTGGGCAAGGTCATTAGTCTTGCGCCAGAGGCTCCCCGACGGGGAATCGAACCCCGGTCTCCCGCGTGACAGGCGGGTATACCTGTGATGAAAAATAGATTCCGTATGATAACCATAAAAGACCTGCGCAGTGGTTAGATGCAGGTGAAAAACTAAAACACACCCCCAAGCCCGATCTTCACACAAAAACGGTTACGGTGACAATTTGGTGGACATCGAAAGGACCAATCCACTTTTCATTTCTTCAACCAGAAGAAACGATAAACGCTTTCAAATATTGTGAGGAAATCGACATATTGCATGCCAAATTGGCTGAAAAGCAACCTGCGCTGGTCAATAGGTACGGCCTTATCCTTTTGCATGACAATGCTAGACCCCATACCTCACAAGTAACGGTGTAAAACTGTTGCAGTTGGGATTTGAAATTCTTCCGCATCCACCGTACTCTCCTGACATTTCCCCAACGGACTACCATCTTTTCCGCAATCTAGATACAGTTTGCCGACAGAAGGTCTTCCGCAACCGAGCAGAGGTCATAAAGGCCTGTTATATAATTGACATTAGTTAATTATCACCCCACATAAAACGCATTTGAAGATCTTACCAGTCCGTATCCTGCCCCTAAAGCATCACATTAAAGATACAATAGCATATTCCCACCAAGCAATAGACACATTTAAAAATAAAATACATCCCTAGAAATACATGATCCCTATCCCAATAGATTAATATTTTGTTGGTCGCAGGTCCGAAATATTTTCCACCAGAAAGCAACAACATGTGGATGTACCGTTGGAAGGCAACCCCCCGTAGTGCCATTAGAATAGTTGCGATTACTTATGACCATGGCAAAGAGGTGGCCATAGCGGTAGATTGAACAAAGGAAACCAAAAAAGGATAATGGATTGGTGAGAACCAAATCAAGGGTCGACCCCACGTGGACTAAACAGGTAGTCGGTTTGCACGTCGGGGGTTAAAAAAAGAAAAAAAAACCCAAATGACGAATGTCCATGGGGAGAGTCGATTTGACTTGATCAGTGAGTTGAAAAAGAGTTGTAAAGCGCGGCGGTTCGGTCTCCGCTAACACAAAAAGATTAAATCATAAAACAAAAAGTTGTTGTAAAATAATCGCGAACCCGAGCAGTCGAAGCCGGGAGTTTAAAATAATCGAATCACGAAGGAGTAGTGTATTCTGAGCTTTGAACGAATCATCTTCGGTGGTCGGGTGGTGTGTTCTTTAACAATAATTAAAGTTAAAAAGAAAACAAGTTCCTCAATAAGTGAAGTTAAATAAAACACAAGTTATAAAAACAATAATTAAAGTTTAAATAGAAAACAAATTTATCAATAACTAAAGTTAAAAAGAAAACAAGTTTATCAATAATTAAAGTTAAATAGAACACAAGTTATAAAAACAATCATCATCATCATCGGCACTACAACCGGGAGCTGGTCTTGGCCTTATTTAAGCAAGTCCTGAGGCATTGTTAAATTTTCCATAATGATTTGTTTTTTCCGGGCAAGGTCATTAGTCTTGCGCCAGAGGCTCCCCGACGGGGAATCGAACCCCGGTCTCCCGCGTGACAGGCGGGTATACTAACCACTATACTATCGAGGAGCCTTATAAAAACAATAACTAAAGTTAAATAGAAAACAAGTGTATCAATAATTAAAGATAAAGAGAACACAAGTTATAAAAACAATAATTAAGGTTAAATAGAAAACAATTGTATCAATAATTAAAGTTAAATAGAAAACAAGTTATAAGATAATAATTAAGATATTATTATCTTAATAGAAAAAAAGTGTATCAATAATTAAAGTTAAATAGAAAACCAGTGTATCAATAATTAAAGTTAAATAGAAAACCAGTGTATCAATAATTAAAGTTAAATAGAAAGCAAGTTAAATAGAGAACAAGTTTATCAATAATTAAAGTTAAATAGAAAACAAGTTTAACCATAATTACAGTTTAAATAGGAAACAAGTTATAAAAACAATAATTAAACTTAAATAGAAAGTAATATTAAACCAAATAGACTAAGTTAGAAACAATAGTAAATGACCAATAAAAACATTAAGAAGACCAACAATAGCTCGTGTGGTGTTTTCAATCAATAAAGAAAAAACTGGCCGGGATCTTTTGCAGAGAGGAAGGAAAAAAGAACGACAGCAGAACGTAAGCAAAAACCCAACTAGCAGTAAGAAGAATTGCCTTAAAATTTATAACACTTCACCACATATTAATTGTTGTCACGACATATATAACAGGCCTTTGAAGATTTCATTACCTCAAAAAGTCAGCACTTCTACGAAAAATGAATATTTGACCATGCATCACGTTGGAAGAATGTCAAAGATGCCAACGGATCCTATTTTGATTGAATAAAAATTTACGGAAAAATAATATTGGCTTTAAAATTTTTACTATAAAATCGGACATTTCATGTGGTACAACTTAATACTCGTAAAGCGTTTGGTAACCGCATAATTTTGTATGGCCAGTTCGCTCGCCTGATCTAACCGCGCCAAATGTTTACCTATGGGTTATTTGAAAGCCAGAATGTAAAGATAGGAACAATTAAAAAATCAAATATATGATAAAATTTCCAGAATTCTTCCAGCAGTTACGCCAAAAGTGATCGAAAATTCGGTGAAACACCTAGAGTGTTGTGTAGCCGTAAATAGTCATTTGTCCGATGTGATATTTCATAATTAAAATTGATTAAATTTCGTATTTTATACAAAATTTTCAGTTCATTGTAACCATTACTTGGCAAGTTATTGCATTTTAGAATTATCAAAACCCCATGAAACACCCTGCATTAATTAAGCAATAGCATCCGTGAAATAGTTGGCAGAAGATCCTTGACTGTCTTTCTGAGATTGGTTTAAGGGCCCGAGACATACCAAGGTAGCACCAAGGCGCGGAGACAGGGCTGCCGTTTTTTTTTTTTTTTTTTTTTTTTACACTACCGCGCGCACAAAAGAGGATTTTAAAGTACCCATAAATGTGAGAGAGGAATCGGATAAGGAAAGGAGGTGTCGATGTATATTGTATATTTAACGTGAATTGATGCGAATTCTCAGATTGGCGGGTATCGCGGGAAAATGTCTGAAAGGGCGGAACACTTTCAGCAAGTTCAGTTGAGCAACGACCGTGGTAATACCTAGAAAAGAGATAAACATGATACGTTGCGCCTATGTTTAAACGACGGAATTGATCGACTCACAGCTGAGTCCACAATAAGTTTCACTGCTCGTTATTGCATCCTATCGACCACCTGTAGTGCAGTTTTGGATGTTCTTGACCGAATATGGGAGTTGAACTCCATTTTTGGACGAATACATGCCTTGTAAATAGTGGTCAGGTTGGATGGAGTGAAGTATCTTTTGCATCTCTTATGAAACCCCATACATTTGGCTGCACTTTTCGCAGCTTCAAATATGTGGTCATTCCAATTAAGAGTCGAATTAATTTAAGTGCCGAAGATAGTGCCGTTCATCGACAGTATATTTACTTTGGGGTTCACCTTTGACGACAAGAGGCAGCACTGAGTTTTTAAGGCATTGAATTCTACTCGGTTAGATAATGCCCACTGATACATCTTGTTGAGGTCTGAATTCAATGTGTTTATGAGAGCATGCGGAGCCATTTGTGTGGTGCCGCCATTCTTTTTCATTCGTTACATTTCAATGCCACATCCCAGCCATTGTTATATGTGTGTGAGAACCAGTTGTCCAATTGCCGCCGTATTTGCATTCCATGCATTTAAATGCCACGTCCCAGCCATAATTTATGACTGGGCAATAACACAAATTCAACGTCATGCCGCCATCACCACCAACAGGATCTGCATTTTCCCGCAACCGGAAAATTCCAATTTGCTATCAGCAAACATTTTCAACAGCAGAAGGTGATAATTGAATTGCCACCAACTCAAAAAGGGACCACCATAAATATAATATTTCTGTTTTCTTTGTACAGGAATGTGCGTTCCTTTTATCTTTTGTTTTCTGTGCACACCAGTAATTTGTGTGTATCTTAAATGTATATTGTCTTTCAGCTTGCTATTGTATAACGCTCTGTTAAGAATTTTTAGATGCTAACTTTTTGTGTGTATCTCGTAATGCTTTGTATCTAAGTTTCATGTATGTTTAGTAATGCTCTGTTGCGAGCATGAATTCTGTATTCCTTTAGATGTAAGAGTAGTAGTATAAGAAAATTTGTATATATAGTTTAAGAATTGGAAAATAAAATTAGAATTCAACGATAACTCTGCGTGTTCTCACCTAATTTTTGGCTTTCCTTTTCAGGTAATTTTAAATTCTACTTTGAAATATTTAGTGACGTTGCGCCCGAATTTTCAAAGACAGACTTTTTAGATGTTTAGTGGCATTGCGCCCGAACATCACCCCAAAAATATGACACTAAGGGTGTTGCACCCTAGTGTACAGTAGGGCTTTAAAAGTTAGGTGGGCAATTAAATATCTGGTCAAAAGAGGACTGATACAAACACAGTGTATCAAACTTAAGCTGCTGGTTGCTAATGACGTTCGAAGAGTTTGGACGGGATTGTTCATACGAGTATGAGAAACTCAACGTGCTATCAACGAGTGAATTGGGTTGTGAGTAATTGTCAAGATATCATTTATAAAGACCAGAAAGAGAGTGGGTGAGAGTACCGACCCTGGGGAACACCTGCATTAATTTGATGGGAAGCAGATTTAACACCATCAAGAACCACTTGAATTGAACGGCCCGAAAGATAGTCTCTTATCCATTGGATTAGGGAATTGTCCACTCTATAGGAATGCAATTTTGACAAAAGGGCTGGATGCCAAACTCTGTCGAAAGCTTTTGAAATATCCGATGGGACTCCCTTGCTTTCACCGAGGTAGTGGTGGAATGGCTTCACTTTTCGTTATTATTTAAGTGAATTTTCGGTAAGGTACGCCATCAGATCTCCTGTGGACCTGTTGCTACGAAAGCCATATTGGCGGTCATTGAAGAGGTCATTTGTTTCCAGATATTTCGAAAATTGTCGGTTGATAAGTGATTCCATTACCTTGGAGAGAATAGAAGTTAGTGCTATGGGTCGATAAGAAAAAACGGATGATTTGCCGCCCTTTTTGGGAATTGGCTGAATGTTCGCTGACTTCCATCTATTTGGGAAACGGCAGTACAATAAGACAAATGGAAGAGTTTCCGCAGTGGTTTAGCGCGTGAAGAGGAACATCTCTTCAAGGGGATTGGGGGAATGGCATCCGGACCAGCGGATTTGTGTGCGTTTAGCTCTTTAAGTGCGCGGGCAACAGTACGCGTTCGGAAGTGAATCTGGCTCATGGTGTGCTGCTTATGCTCAAGTTGAAGCCGAGACTGATGTGGTATCAGGCAACGTTGAGTTAGCTGTAAAATGAGCAGCAAGTAGATTCGCCTTCTCTATTGTACTGGCGACTGGATGTAATCGACTATAAGCCATGGAATGGATGAAGAGACTGAGTTTTGAATGTTTTCCACGAATGCCCAGAAGTTTCTACCAGTGGGAGAGTGTAGTATTTTTTGTCTCACTCTATGGTCATGCAAGAACTTCACGATTGCGGCCGAGGTGATATCATCATCATCGGCACTACAACCGGGAGCCGGTCTTGGCCTTATTTAGCAAGTCCTGAGGCTTGTTAAATTTTCCATAATGATTTGTTTTTTCCGGCAAGGTCATTACTCTTGCGCCAGAGGCTCCCCGACGGGGAATCGAACCCCGATGTCCCGCGTGACAGGCGGGTATACTAACCACTATACTATCGATGAGCCACATGCAAGAACTTGGCGTGTTGAATATCCACATTACAATCATTTCTAGCTCTCTTAAATCTATTTCGGTTTTCCTCAGTATTGTTTGATTTATACAACCGGAAACTCAACTCTGTAGTATTAATGGCTTCTCAGCACCCGGTATCGAACCACATATTTCTCTTGGGTTTGATACTCTTTACACTGTTTGGAATAAAGGTTCGCATGACAAGTAGAATCGTGTCTGTCAATGTGTCCGCAGAGTCAACATCGTTATCGAGGAAAAATAACGACCAATTTAACTTCTCAAAAATTCGTTCAGACCTTCCCAGTCGGGTTTCTCGTAGAACCATACTGTTCTTTTGGGAGCTTTTTCATTAACGTTACTGTTGGTTAGAGGAAATTTAGCTGACACGACACAGTGGTCTGAAGTGCCCAACGGCGAAGAAACTTCAATTGTGTATTTGTTTGGGTGGAAGGTGAGAAACATGCCCAGTGTGTTGGTGAAATGACCATGTATGTCTGGTACCCGTTTTGGCTCATTGACAAGTTGAGTTAAACTATGTGAATCAGCAAAGAGCTGGACATATTGACTTTCGGGTGTTGTGTGTCCGGAGTGACGAAGTCACTGAGAGTTATGCACATTAAAATGACCGGCAATAACGATTTCAGTGTTCGGATATAAGGTCAACATCATATCGATAGAATCATACAAAGCATCAAATTCGTTAAAGAATGCGTTTCTCTCCAAGTTTGAGCTTCTGTAAAGAAAGCAGTAATGTATGATTTGTTTACGAACGTGAAGTTTTAGTCAAGAGAAATTAAATTCTGGATTGGAGCAGAGCCCACATTGTGGCAGAAACTGATAATCAAAATCATTTCGTATGTATGTGGCTATACTACGATGTGGAAAGAACAGAGGCACTAAGTTTGACTCAGTTTTGTTTGAGCGCGCGTCAAATATAGAAACCACCAAAAAGAAAATTCGTCATATTTTACAGTTTTTCTTCGATAAGGGGGAAAACGCAAGCCAGGCGGCTGAAAATGTGAATAATCTTTATGGTCGTTATACTGTAACAGCCGATCATGCGCAATTTTAGTTTCACACCACGATCTGGAAGACCAATTTTCGAAAATCATGGGAATAGTTGAATCTAACCATCATAAAAGCACAGTATCGATTGCTCAGAAGCTAAACATTGCAAAAAAAACTGTTTGGAACCAATTGAATAAGGTTGGATACAAAAAGAACTTGATGTATGAGTGGCACACGAGTTAAGGCACAAAAAACCTCATGGACCAGAATTCCATCTGCGAATCGATGCTGGATCGCAACAAAATCTACCCATTTCTGAAGCGGATGTTGACAGGTGATAAAAAGTAGGTCACTTATGACAGCGTCAAGCGAAAACGGTCGTGGTCGTATCGCAGTGAACCGGGGCAAACGATGGCCAAGCCAGGATTAACGATCAGGAAGGTTTTGCTGTGTGTTTGGTGGAATTGGTGATTACCATCTGATCTTGTCTATGGCGAATGATGTTGGTGGTGAAAAATTTGCCTCAATTCGTCCCAGTTTTTTGTCAATAGGGAGGAGGGATTCTATGAGAGAAGCGTAATGAAATTGCCTTTGAAATGACAACAAGTTATCGAACAAAACAATACATGTTTGACCTCAATCGGATCATTCTAACTGCCAAATAAAGTGTAAGATTTCATGCAAAAATAATGGATTACTTATATATATAAGTGAGCAAGATACGATAGATTAGATGGTTTCGTTGTCACATAGGCGGCGGATATTGTTATGTGGTTCTTCCAACCAAGACGAGAGCACATTCAATTTATTAAGGAGTTACCCCAGGTGAAGGGTGTCAAATTTAGGTCGTCACCTATTACGACCCCGTCGAATTGAAGTGTTAAGTTGGACAATTTATCAATGCCTTCCCTAAAGGATTGCGTGTTTATGTTAGTCGGTATGTATGGTGACCCTGTGGCGTTTCTAACAGATTACACACAATACGCAAAGCATATATAGAAGAACCGGAACATCCATAGAAATACTCAAAACAATCAAAGCATATCTATCAGAGCCGTATACCATAGCAATTCCACATCATTTGAGTGGAGTTGAGAATACACATGGCGATGGATTGATGTGTGGAGGCCTGGGTTCCATCTTTTTGTTATTCTAACTATCGTTCGAATCGCACGCTCTTCACTATCGTCGCAAACACTATAACTCTACCAAGATAGTCTCAGGAGTGCCGTGAGTCGTCGTTTTCACTTTACTTAAGGATTTACAGAATTGTTTGGACTATTTGAAATCTGAGTTTTCTGATTATAGCTAAATCTACCCCGTGATTGGTGACATTCCTAAGAAGTTAGTATTCGTCCAGAATCACTTTGTGACAGTCTTTCAGGTGTATCTCCTGTATGAAGGCGACCATTATATTTTGGTAGTACTTTGCTTTCAAGAAGAACTATTCTCCTCAAGAAGATCTATTCTCCTCGAGTGATACATAAGAGGCGAAACCTTTATAGCGGTAGAATATTTGGAGAGGTTGAATACATTCTCCAAGTTCAGTTGAGCAACGATGGTGGTTATAGAGCGTTTGCGACGATAGCGAAGAAAGTGAGATTCAAACCGACGCTATGATGGTTAGAATCACAAAAAAATGAACCAATGCTCGACACATCAGGCCACGGCCATGTGTATGAATTCGATCGTTATTCTCAAGTACACTCAACTAATGTGGAATTGTTATGCTATTGGTACGGCTCTGGTGTTTTTACTTATTCGATTTTCTTTCTGTGATGTCCTTCACTATTTGCTTGGGTATTGTTAGTATCTGTTAGAAACGCCACAATTATACCTCTAGAAAACAGATGGGCAGGATACGTTGTGCCCAGCCACAGAATTGAAAGACTTACGACTGAGTTCCACTGCTCGTTTTTGCATTCCATCGAGCATGTGAAGAGTAATTTTGAATGTCATCATCATCATCGGCACTACAACCGGGAAAATAAAGTTGTGTGAATTATTGAATTATTGAACAACTGCGAAGAGCGCGGCCAAATACTTGAGGTTTCCTTAAAGATTCTACTTCACTCCATACAAACTTGCCGCAATTTACAATAGGTCATCATCATCATCAACATCGGCACTACAACCGGGAACCGGTCTTGGCCTTATTTGGCAAGTCCAGAGGCTTGTTAAATTTCCCATAATAATTTGTTTTTCCGGGCAAGGTTATTAGCCTTGCGCCAAAATTTTGAATGTGCCTGACCTCTTGTAAGGCGCGAGACTAATGACCTTGCTCGGAAAAAACAAATCATTATGGAAAATTTAACAAGCATCAGGACTTGCTAAATAAGGCCAAGACCGGTTCCCGGTTGTAGTGCCGATGTTGATGATGATGATGACCTCTTGTAAATTGCGGCAAGTTTGTATGGAGTAAAGTAGAATCTTTAAGGAAACCTCAAGTATTTGGCCGCGCTCTTCGCAGTTGTTCAATAATTCAATAATTCACACAACCTTATTTTCGAAAAAATCTACAAACGTGACCGCATCTGATAACACTAAAACAATACGATGGAAAAAATATTCTGTGTGTACTTACCTACTGCTATTGCCGTTTCTTGAGAGTCTCCCGTAACCATCTTAACACGTACTCCGCTCTGCATGAGTATCTCAATTGATTCCCGAACGAATGGTCGTGGAGGATCTGTTATCCCAACCAATCCACAATACACTAAATCTTGAAGTGAATCACCTTTAGCTAAGGCAAGTACTCGGAGTCCCTTCTTTCCTATTTCATATGCTTCGGCCAGAAATTCTCTTTCATTATCTTTGGTCAGGGGCAAAATATCTGATCCGTACTTATACTTTGTGCATTGAGGCAGAAGCATTTCAATGGCGCCTTTAGCGAATAGCAGCTCTTGCTTATTGTTATTGTATTTGTGGATACATTTGACTGCCATCATTTTTTGTTCAGAAGAAAAAGGATACTCGTGAATTCTGATAAAATTATCAGCCGTTGCGTACATTCCATTCTTCATTGCAGCAGCAATTAACGCTCCTTCAGTTGGATTCCCGAGAAGTATTTCATTTTCAATGTACGCATTGTTACATACAGCTCCGATTTCTAACAGCTCTGTTATGTTCTTTTTGGCCACTTCAACGACGTTGCAATTTCTAATGTGGATTTCCCCTTGGTCGTTATAACCAGCGCCAGTAACATCCGCCATATAACCCTCAGACGTTATAATCAGTGTAACTGTCATTTCGTTTTTGGTCAACGTTCCAGTTTTATCGGAACATATCACATTCACACAACCTAGAGTCTCAACGGTTGGAAGTTTTTTAACAATTGCATTCCGTTTCGCCATTCGCATTACCCCCAGGGCCAAAGTAACTGTGACAACGATTGGTAATCCTTCGGGAATTGCAGCCACCGCCAAACTTACACTGATATTAAACATTTCAGTCAGTGGTTTGCCTTGGAGCCATCCTAATAGCATGATAACTGCAATGATTATGAACGAGTAAAAACTTAGCTGAGCTCCTAAAATATCCATTGACTTTTGAAGAGGTGTCTTTGGAGCTTCCTCTGCCTGCATCATTTTAAAAACTTCGCCGAATTCACTGCGCTCGCCAGTGCTCACAACAATTCCCTGGAAGAATCAAATATGAAATAATTTAAATATAAATAGGATTTAGGAAGATCTATGTTTAGTTTTTACCTTTCCGTTGCCACATCGAACCAAAGTTCCCATGAATCCAATATTCTTCATATTGGTGTGGTCCTTATTCGAACCATTGTTCAGGACTACTTCTGTACATTTCTTAGCCGGTTCCGTTTCTCCGGTGAAACTAGACTCATCGATATACAGATCGATTGCTTCGAAAAGTCTCATATCAGCGGGCACACGATCTCCAACATTGAGATAAACAACATCACCTGGGACCAGATCACGAGCAAGAAATGTATCTAGTTTGCCCTCTCGCAGGCAATGACATTCTGGAGGAACCAGTTTCTTTAGTTCTTCTAAAGACTTCTCTGATCGGTATTCTTGTATAAACGCCACTGTAACAACAATTATTATGGCGATAGTTATACTGACCGCATCGTCATATTGTTTCATAAAAACCGAAACCACTGAAGACCCCAGAAGCAGCAGAATTAGAGGATTCCGGAACTGATCGATATACTTTTTCCATGTCGGATCTTCCTCAACCACATTCATCTCATTATGACCAATAATTTTGGTTCTGTATTTTGCATCGGTCCACTTGAGGCCGGACCTTAGGTTAACTTGTAGCCGACCAGCAACCTCTTGAGTGGTATATGTCGAGGATTCTGCCGTAGATAGAAGCATCTCGGGAGTTAATGTGGAGCCCGTCTGGAAAAAGAGGACGTATGTTCGGTAAGATAAATGTTTATATTAAATAACTGAAATTCTTAAATTAAGTGTCATAATTAAAAATCAGGATGCTTTTAGAAAATGATGGAAAGGGGTTTCTCCTTAAACATGTCTTTTTGTTTTTTTTTTTAAATTCGTTTGTACAGCATCTTAGTAATCAATGGCATTTGAATTTGAATTTGAATTTGAATTTGGTGAGTTCTGAACCCCCATTTAATACGCTTAACACAAGCGGTAAAAGAATATAGAAATAAACTTATGAACTAACTTAAAAACTAGGGATTAACAATAAATTAATTATAATTAATTTAAAGAGGGAAGAGAGTGGGTGGCGTAAGCGCCAAGACAGCGTACAAAAATAGATCGGAAGCTGGGAAACGGGAATGAGGATGGGTTTAGGGTTTAGGTGAGGTCAAAGTCCTCATTCATTCAGCCCAAAACAAGCATTATTCACATAACTTACGTGCGGGCTAAGAGAAGAAAGTAAGAAGACGGGGTTTGAGAGCAGGAGAGACGACGTTGAAATCAAAGGAGGTGGGGTAAGAGCATACGTGTGATCAGTTCGTAAAGGCATACAAGTGCTTTCAACTTTCTCGACCAACAAACGAGAAATTTTCAATTTTCTTTCAATATTTTTAAGTTTTAAATATTCGCAAATGGAGAAATTGTAAACAAAATTAGATTAATAAATAAGTGCACAACAATTTGTTTATTCTACAGGGGAAATACTGATTGGGAAAGAGATCCAACCAAAAAGACAACTGGTACAGCATAAACTTTTTCAAAAGGTTAAATTTGTCGTTATACATTTTCATGTAGCTGGCACATATATGTGATTCTACTTGGTAAGAGAACCTCTATTTCATACAGGAAAGAGAATACCATACCCAAGTCGAATAACCGGTTTAATGTCGGTGCAGGGAAGCTATTAGGGGTAAATTGATAAGTTTTAAGTTTTAAGAGCCGTACAAAATAGAGAACATTCAGATCAGATTCAAAAGGGTAGCAAACGAATGTAGCGCACACCCAACGGGAAAAGTGCTTAATGACCAATGTATTTTTTGTGAAAAAAATCAAAAACTCTATGTCGTCATCCATTTCATCATCATCATCATCATCATATAGCAGATAACAGTCCAGTCATCAAAGCATTTGAAAAAGCGAGTTTACTTTCTACACACTTTGTAGGCAACTCAACGACTCCTGATACCACATCAGCTCGCGTTAATTTGATCACAATCAGCACACCGTAATCCAGATTGACTTTCGAATTCACGATATTCCCCGAGCACTATAAAAGGTAACTACGGTAGCAGTGACAATAATAACACCTGCCTTGCGCGTAGAGCCTTAGAATACACTCACAGCTAGGGCGGCTTGTCGTAAAAGGCGACGAGTAATTGGTGAGATCCCAACGCTCTAGCACCCCTACAACTTTAAGCTCTGTGAAATGGTCGGGAAACATCTGTAAAGAAAGCAGTAGTGTATGATATGCTTACGAACGTGGAGTTTTAGCCACGAGAAATTAAATTCTGGATTGGAGCAGAGCCCATATTGTGGCAGAAGTTGATAAGCAATATCACTTCGTATGTATGTAGCTAGACCCCGATGTGGGAAGAACAAAGGCACTAAGTTATAACCGGGTTTAGTAAAATCAGAAATATCTGCATCAGTTAGTACCTGAGTCTCGCTAAGTGCAACGATTGCTGGTTTCTGGTTACAGACGTGGGCAGACACAGAGGAGAAATTGCATTTTAGGCCATGGATGTTGCAAAGATCGACGTGAAAGTCTTAATTTGCTTTGGAAATTGGGTGTATTTTTGTGAAAAGGTATTAGTTTGGCGTCAGTTTTAATATGGAGCGCAAAAACGAGCATTTACTTTTCTATTTCCGTAAAGAAAAGAACGCAGCGCCAGCTGCTAAAAAGTTACGTGATATGTATGGTGAAGAACCCTTAAAAGAAAGACAGTGGCGGCATTGGTTTGACAAATTTCGTCCCGGAGATTTTTCACTGCAAGATGAACAACGATCAGGTCGACCAGGTGAGCTTGATGATGAACAAATTAAAGCTATAATCGAGTCGGATCCCCATGTAACTGTACAAGAGATAGCTAGAAAGTTAAAAAACTTGATGCTTGGGTTCCACATGATTTGAAAGAAATTCATTTAACGAAGCGCATCAACGCTTGCGATTTGCATCTTAGACGCAATGAATCCGATCCTTTTTTGAAACGAATCATCACTGGCAATGGCAAATGTTTTTTTTTTTTTTTTATTAGACTTCTCTCGGGAGAGGCGAACCTATAGCGCCGAGTGGGCGCCCCGAGATGCCATCAAATAACTGTTGCAGTTCTTTTTGAACAGTTGCAGGTTGTAACGCTCCGGGAACACTCGCGTGGGAAGGGAGTTCCACAGCTTCCCCGCTCTGTAACGGAATGAGTTCTGATGCAGGGATGTTCGCGCCGTCGGGAGAAGAACCACAAACGGGTAACAGTAACGTCAATCGATAACGATCTTGGTCCAGGCTTGATGGGCCAACACAATCCACCTCGAAAGCTGACATCCATCAAGGGAAGATTTTGCCCTCAATTTGGTGCGATTGGAAAGGTGTGATGCATTTTGAGCTGTTTCCAAGGAATCAGACGACCAACTCGGATGTGTACTATCAACAACTGGGCAGATTAAACACATCAATCAACGAAAAACGGCCAGAGTTGATCCATCGAAAGGATGTCATTTTTCACCAGGACAACGCTAGGCCACATACATCTTTAGTCACTCGTCAAAAATTATTGGAGCTTGGTTGGTAATTGATCCACCATATCCCCTGAACTTTAGGCGCAAGGCTAATGGCCTTGCCCGGAAAAACAAATTATTATGGACAATTTAACAAGTCTCAGATATGGAACGGATACCGGTGGAGAGACTTGCTAAATAAGGCTAAGGCCAAGACCGGATCCCGGTTGTAGTGCCGATGATGATGATGATGATACTGTGGGGGTTTTCTATACCACATGGAGAATCAACCCACAATTCCATACCTTATTTCGACCGCTTTGAGCGCGTCATTTCTACCCATTCCCCTTATAAGCTATTCCACCTGTAAATCATGTTAAACGGACGCATAGCTGAACTCATTATCCTATGCAGATAATGCATAATTGAGTTTAGCTACCTTTTTGCCATATGGCAACCCCATTTCGCTAACACATGAGATTTCCACCGGAAATCGCATCATGTCGCTTAGAAACGGCATAGTCTGATCAAACGACGCGGTTGCTTGGGGAAATTATCAAAGCATTTAAGTTAGTTCCCATGATCAGATTTCCCTAGCCAAGTCGGCGTCCTTTTCACTTTCTCCAGACACTTCATTCGCTGGGGATCAATGCTCTCTTTTCGCAGGTGAATAGCACCAGCTTAATTTTCTTCTCCTTCACAGTTCTGTCGTCGTACAGATCAATGTACTCTGAGATCACCATATTCACCGTTAGGTCAATAGGTTACGCTCAGAGCTACATTGATTCATGCACACACAACCAAACCCACCCCGAGATCATAGACTTTGTGCGTCTGTTCTCTCATTCTCCCATGTTCGTCGATTATCGAATTAACCGATGTAATTCACCACACATCGACGGGCGTGGCAATGAGAGAGCAGAAGTATGTTCTCTGTTGGTTGTCAAGTGCGAAAATTAAAGTACCCATCTTCAGCCCTTTTCCAGAGAGTCGATTTACAACCGTCAACGGAGTAAGTCGTTATTCAACTACCGCAGCGTGTGCAGGCGGGTGCACACGCGCGCGCGCGAAGTAAAAGAGACGTGTTAGTTAATCGAGAAAGAGAAACGCGTTGCCTTTCATAATTATCTTGTGATTTCTATTAATTTATTTGTTCATATTGAATCATTGTATGCATCGTTTCTCGTGCACCAAATACAAATGAATGTGTCACCATACGTGTACCATGTTGAAAGTGTAAATGATAATCAATGGTAAACAATCAAAAAAATAATAATAGTAAATAATAAAAAACTATTAAAATTTAAATCAAAATAAAATTAATTTCAATCAGTACCAGTTGAGGTTTTTGTGTTTTTATTTCTTCATTCTCGTCTGCGTCGAAACATCGTTGGGGATTTAAGGAATCCGTGTCGTGCCAGATACACCAACTTAAACCCCACAATACCCCTGAACTTGCTCCGTTAGATTGCCATTTGTTTCGACCTTTGCACAACTCTTCGGATGGTAAAACGTTCAATGATGATGACGCTGTGAAATCGCACTTGATTCAGTTTTTTTCCGATAAAGATCAGAAGTTCTACGAACGTGAAATAATGAAGTTGCCAGAGAGATGGCAAAAGGTCATCGAACAAAATGGAACATATATCATTGATTAAAATTTATTCGTTGTATTTAAAAAAAAGTGTTTTATTTATCTGAAAAGATCGGCAATTACTTAGTTGCCAACCTTGTATACATATGACACTTAAAATGAAATTACTCAAGTAGTTTATTGGTCACTTTGTCATTGTAGACTTTCTTCGTGGTATTAATCGCCTGGTTGCACGCGGTTCTGACAAAATTCGTTCTGTTGACCTCTGTGGGATTGGAGCGTCATTGCTTAAAAACTCTATTTTTTGCAGCTGTAATATGTGCGCATTCTTTATCAAGCCTAGGTTTATCAGATGAATTTCGTTTATCGAATGCGGAATGTGAACATCTATACCGGAAAGAATAATTTCCATGACTGACTCCGTGCATGCGTTAAGATCGGAGTCTCCAAAGCACATCTCCGGCCACGGAAAGAACGTGTAGAAATCTCGCATATCGTCCCAGTCAGCAGCCCCATACATACATATACATGGCGAAGCTGCTTAGATCGTTTATTTGTTTGAAATGTAAGTGGATGCGCAACTGATACTAAGCAGTGATCTGAGCTTCCCAGTGGTGCAGGTCACTTTCATGATGTAAATGCCTGGCTCGGATGTTAAAAACAGATTCAATGTGTTCACATAATCACCTCTGACACGGGGTAGTCCCGTACGTTCCAACACGAGTTGAGTCAATTGCGGCAAACAACGAACATCTCACGTCGGTTCTGTTAGAATGTACCAACCAGCCATAGTTGTGTTCATTTGTTCCTGAGTTAGACTCAGGTGCAATTTGTTAGGTTGGCAAAGTGTTAAATAAAGTTGTTAAGATAAGTTTATCAATGCCTAACCACTCACACTAATCAATTTCGTCATCTTAAGTGTAATTTATATCTTAATCTTAAGTTGCATTTATACTTTGTAAGCAATATTTGAATTCAATTTCTATTGTCCTATGTTATTTTGAATAGGGCAGTCGAATATTTTAATTCAATTCCCTTGTTTCAGAGTATGTCTGTACTATATATTTGGATCCGTATCGGGTGTGTGGGGACAAATTAATGCAACACCCACAGTTTTAGTTCGCTGCACGTAGGTTCTCCATACGCTTTGCCAGTGTAATGATTTGTCTTCACACGCTAGAATTCTGCAAAGTCATATTTTTTGTAGATTTGTCTTTTGGGTTGGGATAGCTTCTAAGTTTGAATGGAAACTCAGTCTTCCACTGGCCTCTAGACCAAATTGTGTTTTTGATTCAATAATCACCTTTTGTCAGTAGACTTAAAATATAAAAATAGTGTATAAAGTATCTTGGCTCAGTAAATTGAATAAAAATATAATTATAAGCGTTACGTACCAAGACCACCCACCCGAACATTCATACCGAGCGAAACCTTATTCAATTTCGGATCACATAAGGTGAATCCCCTGCTGACTGATTAATGCATCAATCCGCTAAGACAATTTCTTTACCGATATCGCTAGAGAATAAAAGTATAGAGTCCTGACGTACGTCTGAGAACAAAACTCTATAAGCTTCCTAAACGGAAAAAAAGGACGGTGCCTGTGAATAAATTTGCTGGACTACAATACTGTGACGCATATGACAATCAGTACTAGAATATTCTAGGAAGTCCGAAACTAAGTACTAGAATATTCTAGTAAGTACTGGAAAACCGGAGACTATGAGCAATAGAAAATTCGAGGCTATGGAACAGACGGAAACGAAACACCAAATCAGAATGAGGAAAACCCGTATAAATACGTCGCACGCAGATCGGGAAGATAAGTAAGAAGTAAGCAGAGAGAGCGACAAGTAAGGAAGCGATAAGTCAAGAAATCGTTAAGTGTACGGTAAAAGTAACGGTTGTTATTAACGGACTAATAAAGTGTTACATTAATTCAAAATCAATTGAACGCCTCTTATTTATTAAAAATAATCAATCCAGCGAACCCTAAGCTCGCTACAATTGGTGTCAGAAGTGGCATTAATTATTGGTGAAGTAAATAAATCTGTGAAAGTGTGTTGTGACGATGTCAGATCGACATTTGGAGGATTTTCGCGTTCCTGAGTTGAAGAAGGAATTTCAGGACCGGAATCTGGATAGCAGAGGACAGAAGCAAATTCTTTGACAGCGTCTGTAAGCAGCAATGAAGGAAGGGGGTATTGATGTCGACACATATGTTTTTACGAGTGGGCCAGACTGTCCGGATGGAGAAGAAACAGCGAGTCAAGATGGTGCCGATGTAAGGTATACAAAATAAATGCTTAATGGGTTATGGTAATTGTCGATCCTAGGTAAATTACCGAAGGATCAAACAAAAGATCGCTGGCTCACAATAGAGATCCGGATAGAAAGGATTTTATGTGAGGTCAACGAAGAAAAGAAAAGAAAAAAGAAAGACACGTTGCCGGAAGAAAACATAGAGGGTTTTCCTTCGATCGACGGGTGGAAGTGGAGAAGGAGTTGGTTGTGAGTTCCGGTCCCGAACGGACATTGGAATGCGTTATTCCAAAATTAATTAATGAAATATGAATTGTTGGTAAAAATTTAACGCAAACAAACAAACACGTGAACAGCTGTTTTCTCATTTCATTGCCACAAAATATGGCCGCATCATTTTTACCCACAATGTATTGTGAAGTTTAGATTGATCTGCTAAAGTACTACCAGAGTTAGCGGGAGTTAACGCCCCAATCACTTTCCCATCCAAACCAATGTTAACAATCACTTTCCCATTCAAACCAATGTTAACAATCACTTTCCCATCCAAACCAATGTTAACAATCACTTTCCCATTCAAACCAATGTTAACAATCACTTTCCCATTCAAACCAATTCAAACCAATCTAAAGATAATGCATGACTCACTCTCTCATAAGAATATTCAAAGATAATGCATGACTCAGTTTTCCATAAGAATATTCAATCCAGTCTCAGGATAACACAATACCAACAGATAAGGAATACATTTCGAAAATCACTGATAGATGAACAAAACAAATATAAGATAAGTACTTTCAGAACCTAATATAAATAGCTGTAAGACTTTGTACAAAACCAGTTCATAGTAAACTCAAAATAAAGACGGTAAGACGTAGTCTCACCACGAAAAGTAATAATTGTTTTTTTTTCTCAAATCTTGGGACGAAAAACATAACTGGCGATCCTGCCAATCGTTTTTTGATACGAAAAAATTCGATGAGTGTGGCGGACCAACACTGTGGAGTGTTCAAAAAAAAACCAAAAGGTATCCATAGGAAGACCCCAGCGTTCAGGAAGGAATCAGTGCAAGGACTTCCTCAAAGAACAACGTCCAGCGAAGGGGACGATAAAATAAATAATAGAGAAATCAAGCCAAGAGACGATAAAATTATTCAGTGAATAAATAATAGAGAAATCAAGCCAAGAGACGATAAAATCATTCAGTGAATAATAGGAAAATCAAGCAGCAGATGAAAATAAAACACCTACGAGGTAAGAGAAAAATTAACCCCTTAACAAAACTTACAGAAGAAACATCCAGCGACTCTGATACCGAAAAAATGCCAAACATGGAGGCAGACAACATCACAATGAAGGCAGAACTAACCCTCATGAAACAACAAATCCAGATGATGGCTAATTTAATAAACCAGCAGGCACAGGAAATCAACAAAATAAAACCCACAATAACATTAGAGGAACATCAAGACTTAGTATTCAGGTACAGCCGCCCGGAAGACATCAACCTGGACGCATTTAAAACACTACCAAGTTTCAGTGGAACAGAAGGAGAATACACCACTTGGAGGAAAGCAGCTACAACACTAATGGAAGCATGTGAGGCCCACAAAGGACACACGAAGTACTGCGAAGCCCTACTCATCATCAGAAACAAGATTGTTGGGGAAGCGGCACTAGCCCTAGTGAATAACAACACCAAATTTAACTTCGACGCAATCCTAGACCGTCTAGACTTCACATACAACGATAACAGACCTTTGTACGTATTGAAGGCAGAGATGGCACAAATAAAACAAGGAGGCAAAAACCTAACCCAATACTACGATGAGGTAAACAGAGCCCAAAACCTGATCATCGCAAAAATCCAAACACAGCACCGAAACGAAGACACCAGAAAAGCGTTTCTAGGAGATGCCGAACAAGAAGCTGTAAGAATTTTTTCAAATGGACTAAATAATGGGACGGCCAGGCAAACATTGTACGCACATAAATGCAACACCTTAGCAGAAGCATATGGAATAGCTCTCACAGTACAGCACGATTCACGGTACAACAACATTGCCCCAAATCTCCGAGTACGAGAGTGGAACTCCTCATACAAACAACAACACCAGGATAAACGACCTGAGTACGGGACTAGACAACAGTACCAAGAGAAACAAGTTCAGCCCGAAAATAGTCAACAACACCAGGATAGACTATACCAGCCCAGGAAATACCAACAAGATCCAAGAGGTTACAACAGGCAACAATCCCAAAGTAGACAGTTCTATACACAACACGACAAGACATGCAAACCTATTCAGGAGTCAATGCCAACAGCCCCAACAGATGAACAACGTGGAACCCGAAGCAACAGCCAGTTCCCTGAAAAACAATGTAAGTCAAACAAACATTATTAAGGAATCTTTTTTAGTCTAAGATACGGGTTGCCTAGTTTAAGTTTAAGAAATCCAGAAAATAATAAAACATATAATGTATTAATAGATTCGGGAGCAACCCAAAATTATTGTATTAAGAATATAGACTTAAGCAAACCGATAGAAATTTTGCCAATCCATTCGAAAACGATCCACGGTAGAAGTGTTATAGAAAACAAACGATATATACACATATTAGGTAAAAGATTACAGTTTTTTGAATTACAGGAATTAAAAGAGTTCGATCTTTTAATTGGTTTAGAGGGATTAAAAGAATTAAACGCAACAATAGATTTTAACACAATGATACTAAAAACCGGGTATGAAAACAATATAAGTCAGAAAATTAACTACTCAATCGAAGGTCAGGAATTTAAAGAAGAAATAGACGAGTTTATGAAAAGAAATAGACGAGTAGATAGGAACCTCCCTTACACCACGAATATAGTAGCAAACATAAGAACAAAAATGGAAGAACCAATTTGGTCCAAACAATACCCGTACCGTATTGCTGACCAAGACTTCGTGAACAAAGAAATCGAAGAGTTGCTAAAACGGGATATAATTCGCCCATCCAGATCCCCATACTGCTCACCTGTTTGGATAGTACCAAAAAAAGGCCTCAATGCAGATGGCATGCCCAAACGCAGACTGGTGAATGACTATAGAAAGCTAAACGAGCAAACAATCAGCGACAGGTACCCTATGCCTAATATATCCCACACTATACAGAATCTAGGCGAGGCTAAAATATTCTCGACGATCGACTTAGAATCTGGCTTCCATCAAATCCTAATAGACGAGAAGGACAAAGAAAAAACGGCTTTTGCTGTAAATGGAGCTCTCTATGAGTATAATAGGTTAGCATTTGGTTTAAAGAATGCTCCCGCCACCTTTCAGCGCTGCGTGGATGATATTCTACGACCATTTGTCGCTAAATTCTGTTACATATATATCGATGACATAATCGTGTACTCTAAAGACAAAAATGAGCATATGGAGCATCTCCGACAAATTTTTGATGCATTATACAACGCAAATTTAACTATTTCTGAAGAGAAATCACATTTTTTCAAGTCATATGTGAAGTTTCTGGGCTATATAATCAGCCATAAGTCAATAAAAACGGACCCCGAAAAGATTGAAAGTATAAGGAAATACCCCGAACCAACGAACTTAAAGGAATTACGTGCTTTCCTCGGACTAGCCGGATTTTATAGAAAATTCGTTAGGAACTTTGCGGTGATAGCAAAACCACTCACGAATCTATTAAAAACAGATCAGATAGTATCAAAAAAAGCAAGTTCTGGCTATAAACTTAGTTTTAATGAGGACGAAAGAAAATCTTTTAATGAATTGAAACAGCATCTAGAAGAATGTTTGGAATTATCCCAACCCGATTACTCAAAGCCTTTTGAATTAACCACTGACGCTTCTAATATCGCGATTGGTGCAGTTTTGTCACAGGGAAATAAACCTATCACGTTCGTGTCTAGATCCCTAAACGAAACGGAACAAAACTATGCAACCAACGAGAAGGAACTGTTGGCTATAATATTTGCTCTGGATAAACTCCGACTTTATATACAAGGCGTATCGGATCTAACAATATATACAGACCACCAATCTCTAATTTATGCTATTTCCGATAAAAATACAAATACAAAGATTAAAAGATGGAAAAATAGGATCGAGGAATATGGAGCCAAGATAATCTATAAACCTGGCAAGGAGAACGTTGTTGCAGATGCACTCAGCAGGCAACAACTCAATAATTCAAACACTTCCTCCATTCACTCTGTAGAAAGTTCCCCAACCTATAAAATAAAAAGCACATATAAACCAGTAAACCACTTTAAGAACCAAATTTATATCGAGTTCTCAAAGGAAGACAACATAGAGAGTAAAAGTGTATTTGAGGGATTTAGGAGATCACACATCAAGATTAGTGATTTAGCCGAAATTATCAATATTTTAAAAAGGGTTATAAATCCGAACCACACTAACGCGATACACTGCGATGAAGTGATATTGCACGAGATACGAGAAATATTAGAGTCAAATTTAGAATGCAGGAACATAGTCCACGCCCCTAATGCTGTCATAGATATCACAGACGAAGACGAACAATTAAAACTGATACAGGAAGTTCACCGAAGAGCTCACCGAAGCCACAGAAATAACGCCACCGAACTATCTGAAAAATATTTTTGGCCTAACTTCAGGCAGATGTGTAAAAAAGAAGTAAGAAATTGTGAAATATGTAACACGTGTAAATACGACAGACACCCCACAAAACAAATTATCAAGCCCACACCCATACCTACAAATGCAGGAAAGCATATTCAAATGGACACATTTTACTTAGAAAAGAAGGTATACATTACAACAATAGATACATACAGCAAATACCTGTACATACGCAATGTCCCAAATGAGATAGGAACGACCATAGTTATTGACGAGATCATATCACAAGTATTCCCACTAACAGAAAGTTTAATGACTGATAATGCCCCCATATTTAAAGGAACAAAGACAGAATTTTTACTAAAACAAAGAGGAATAACACACTCATTTGCGCCAGTAGCACATTCAACAACAAATGCGAACATAGAACGTGCCCATTCTACACTCTTAGAAATCAGTAGAAGTTTAGCAGTCGAAAAGACGAGCACGGTCTCTGACGAAATATTCAACGCAGTGAAACAATATAACTGTACAGTACATTCGACAACAGGCCAGAAACCAATCAATCTATTCTTCGGCATCATAAAAAAAGACATCCAAACGGAACTAAAGAAAGCACAAGACAAACAAAATAAGTGTCAAAATAAGAACCGTAAAGAAAAAACATATACGCCGGGAGAAGTCATCTACGTAAAAAAGAACCGTCGCGGTAAAGAAACTACACGTTACACGAAACAAACAGTCAAAGAAGATAAATGCACCCTAGTAATCACAAATGGAGGCGACAAAGTTCATAAAGATCGTATACGTTCTAATATAAATTAAACTTGCCATAGGAGGAACACAGATAACATCCTTAACAGAGAAGAGAGCCGTATCAACGAGGATAGCGGACGCATATATTTACGAAAGCACAGGGATTCTGATACACCCATTTAATATTACCAGAATCATGAAGCCATTCAGAGAAGTGATAAAAAAGAAAAACAAAAACATAAGAGGTCAGGAAAATATCATGATACACCAGATAGAAAATCTATACGCCCAATTAGAAGATCAACATTTCCATAGAGACAAAAGATCATTAGACTTTATGGGTTCCGCCTTAAAATGGATGATTGGAACACCCGATCATGAGGATTTAGTCCAGATACAAACTGCAATAAACGAGTTAGTTAATAATAACAACAAGCAAGTGTTAACAAATAAAAAACTACTAGAGTTACTCGAAGAAGCATCATTACAAAATGATCATGCAGAATTTTTATTATCAGAAACACGCCATATTTTAGAAATTCTACTCAACACACTAGCAGCAGCAAAATCCGGAACATACCACGCAGGTGCCTTAGATATACACGAACTCAAGGAACTAATAAGTCACGAAACAACAGAGATCCCCTTAATCAATGTCTTAACTTATGCAGACGTTTTCGTTTACAGGGAGAACAACGTAATTTTTGTAATTTATAAATACCCCAAAATAATAAATAAGTGTATTCGATACAAGAACTTAGCAATGGACACTTTCCATGGTTTGGCAAAAATAATGACGGAAACTATCATTTGTAATAATCATTTGTATGGGACAGATAAATGTAACAATAAATTAACGCACCCTATCTGTAAAAAAATAAATATCGATAATTGTACAAAACATTTATTAACTAAAAGTTTTACGAAATGTAACATGACATATGAAAGAAACGAAGAAATTGTGAAATTAGCAGACGATACAATAGTAATAACTGGAAAACACAAGGTTAACTTTAAAATATATGAAGGAATCTACCTAATCAAATTCCTAAATAATGTAACTATCGATGATACAGAATACATAAATCTACAAGAAAAAATACATGAATATGTAATTAATGACAACAAAATCGAAATCGAAATCGATAAAATACTATATTCCAACTCTGACAAAGCATTTTCAAATATTGAAACACTAAAAAATATACTAATCCCAATAGAAAGAAAACCAATTCTAAGTACAATTATAACTATAGTTATACTATTTTCATGCGTAACTATCATAATGTTAATCAATAAACTTTGTAAAAGATACAACGAATACAAGTTAAGAAAAATGAAGGAAAAGTCCCAGAAACTATTTAATGAAAAACTAAACGAATTACAAGAAATAAACAATGGGGACATTGTAGTTTAAGCAGGGGGGGAGTTAACGCCCCAATCACTTTCCCATCCAAACCAATGTTAACAATCACTTTCCCATTCAAACCAATTCAAACCAATCTAAAGATAATGCATGACTCACTCTCTCATAAGAATATTCAAAGATAATGCATGACTCAGTTTTCCATAAGAATATTCAATCCAGTCTCAGGATAACACAATACCAACAGATAAGGAATACATTTCGAAAATCACTGATAGATGAACAAAACAAATATAAGATAAGTACTTTCAGAACCTAATATAAATAGCTGTAAGACTTTGTACAAAACCAGTTCATAGTAAACTCAAAATAAAGACGGTAAGACGTAGTCTCACCACGAAAAGTAATAATTGTTTTTTTTTTCTCAAATCTTGGGACGAAAAACATAACTCGGGCGCTGGTTCTCTGAAGGTACAAATAATATTGTTTCGTGCCGGCATTTTCTGATTCTACGGTAATAGTCCCCCTTCCCTTGATTTGACTATTCAAACAAGTCTTTATTATATTCAATAACCTTAGCAGTAAAACGTATCTTTCGGCAAAACTGCTTCAGATGAGTTATTTCAATTTCATCGTAATATTTGTTTCTGTTTGTTGTGCCGACATTACTACTTGACACACATACACTTAATATTTGAATAACATTTTAAAATAGATTCCACTAAGCCGTCATGATTTTGCAGAGATACATAGCCTGGGTGGGGGGATGGGAGCGAACGTACACGGTAGTCTCTGCTTTGAACCCGGCGAAAGCCAGGACGATCCTTGTCCTGTTCAATCCGAGTTGACATACAGTCTCCACGTGACACCCCTGGATAGCTACTTTGGCACCCGCCAAGTAGTGAACCAGTGCATGCAGCGACATCCTGAGGAAGGTTGGCACACGGCTAATAATCCTGCCTGGAAAAGCAAACTATTATGGCAAATTTATCGAGACTCGGACATCGGCCCGAAATTGGGACCCGTGGAGAAACTTGCTAAATAAGACCAAGACCGGATCCCGGTTGCAGTACCGACAATGATGATGATGATGACATAGTCTGGGTATTGCTCAACACTCTTTTTTAGTTTACGAACTTATTGTCGTATCAGAAGATTGTTGACTTAATTTCAATATTTTATGGGAATACAGAGAAAGTATAGGTCGAAGAACGTAAACGTTACCGGGTGATCCAGTTAGAAAGACATGATGAAGTCAACGCAGAAAGATACGCGACGATTCGGACAGACACGAGACTTTTCAAACGGAAAAAACGCGTATGGGAGAAGACTCGGATCAAAAACATCCTCGAAAATACCAGAGCAAAAACATAAGAGGTATGTCCAAACGACTGTCTGGTTACAGAAACAAACACTACTCTAGATTTTAGGATAGTCTGTAAGGTTTTATGTTAAGTTAATTTAAGCTTGCATTAAGCTAAATAAAAATGGAGGTTCCGCCTTCAATCAATCAATCAATATCGCGACAAAATGGAAGCAGTACTTTGAAAACCTGTTCAATGTGCGCACCTATCAACCACAAATAAACGCACCAGACGTACATACAGCCGAGCCTCAGATCTCAAAGTCCTCTTTCAACCAAGTTGTAGACGTGATAAATCGATTGAAAAACAACAAGGCTCCCGCAGTCGACTGCATACCGGCAGAGCTTATGAAGCATAGAGAGGCAACCACTCGAAAGGTCTGGGGCGTTTCTAGCAGATACACCCACAATATACAAGTAAATAGTGAACAACACCGAAAGAATAATCGAATAAGAACATGCATCAGCCGTATACCAAGAAATAACACGCAATTCCACGTCAGTTGAGTGTAGTTAAGTTTAGAAATCGAATTCGTACAGGCGACAGTGGCCTGATGTGTTGAGCATTGGTTCAGTATTTTAGTGATTCTAACCGTCATAGCGTCGGTTTGAATCACACGTTCTTCACTATCATCGCAAACGCTACAGATCCACCTACTGATTAAAATAATATGGGATAAAGAAGTCACTCCGCATCCCCAATAGTCGTCTCCATTTTCAAAAAAGGCGACAGATCTGACTGCGAAAACTACAGAGGAATAACATTGCTCCCAACCACATACAAAATACTAACAAATGTCATACTGGCGAGAATCACATCGTACGCAGAAGAAATACTGGTAGAGTACCAGTGCGGATTCCATAGGAACCGGTCAACGAGCGACCAAATGCTCACAGTAAGGCAACTGCTGGAAAAGAAGTGGGAATACGGAGAGACGGTTCACCAACTGTTCACTGACTTAAAAAAAACCTACGACTCAGTCTCATGGCAAAGACTTTACCATATTGTAGTTGAGCTGGGAATCCCGAAAAAATATGCCGCCCTCATTCAAATTTGCATGAACGAAAACAAAGGACGAGTTAGAAAAGAAAACCACCTCTCAGAACAATTTGAAATCCGGGACGGACTAAAACAGGGGGATGGCCTCCCACCATGACTTTTAACCTTGTGCTCGAGTATGTCATGGGAAAAGTAAAAGACGACAACATGGGCGGATCATCTCTGAACGGGGTCACACAAGTGCTCGCATATGCGGATGACATCGCCGTTTGGGCGATAATCTAGAAACTGTAAGTAAAAACAGTGAAATCATCATGCAAGTGGCAGAAGAGGTGGGCCTAGAAATAAATGAAGATAAGCCAAAATATATGATTGCGGCGAAAACAGGTGGACCTCAGGGAACACACATAAACGTCAGAGGCAAGACATTTGAAAAATTTAAAAAATTTGAATATCAAGGAACAAGTCGAAGGAATTTAAGAACAGACTGCATTCCGCCAACGCTATGGTCTCCAACAAAATGGGAAGAAAACGTATTCCGCGTATTCGAGAATAAAGGTTTAAGGGGTATCTTTGGTGGTAAATATGACGAGGAGGCAGATCAGTGGAGAGGGACGGAGAGGGAATTATTTTGTTGATGGATCTTTGAGAAGTGGTCAGCGAGGCAATTGGCTATGTTCGTGTCGGATTGGATAAGATTGTTGCTGAGTGGGTTGATAAGGTGATCGATTCGGGGTTTAAACTTCCGACCAGTTAGTCGGTTGATGTTTTTGAAGAGATCACGATTGGGTTTAATATTGTTAAGTGTAGAGGTATAAGTCTGATCCGCGAACTTTTTTAAATGTTCATTTATTAGGGTGGTCAGGAGTTGGATCTGACTTTTAACAATGTGGCAGAGATCATGAAATCAAAATGTGCCGCCCTTTTATACTCTGTGGCAACAGAGATTTGTCAAAATTTTATATAGGACTTCCAGAAAGCACAAACAAGATTTTGTGTGCTTCAATTGAAATAGGATTCTGGGAAGTGTATAGAAATTTATTTGAATAAATTCCCAGAAGGAGAAATTATGAAATGCATTTAGAATTAGGCATTTCATAATTTCAATGGGTTTAGGGAATTGGATCAATGCACGACAAATGGACTTTCGTTTAAATTTATCGTGCATATGATTTAATTGGATTGGGATTAAGAGGTCGGGTTAGGTACTTGGAAATTGAATCAATGTGCGATAAATTAACTTTTGGTTTAGCTTGTCGCTCATATGATTTACTATGGGAATGAGGTTGGGATTATAGGTAATTGGAAAAGAGTACTGATTTAGGATCACTACAGGCATCTTTGGTGGTAAATATGACAAGGAGGCAGGACAATGGGTGAAACTCCACAACCACTAATTGGAAGAGCTATACCGCGAATCTACAATAGTGAGAGTAATCAGGTTGCGAAAATTAAGATGAGTTGGAACTTGTGGCGAGAATATGCAACGATTGGACCATGCGTAGAATTCAGGACGGTAGACCAATGGGAAAGAGACCGACAGGACGGCCGCGACGGAGATGGGAAGACAATATTAGGTTTGACCTAGAGGAGATCGGATCGGATGGTCAATCGTGGAAGGAGAGTGCACAGGACAGGGAACGATGGCGGAGTCGAGTCGACGAGGTCATGACTTCCGGGTTCCTACAGGCCAATAAATAGTAATATAATAGACGATGAAACCTTAACGCTTTAATTTAAGTAAAACGAAGTACCACTCGTTTCGATGCAACATTTTTCGGTCACATAGAGACAAAAACAAAAAACAAAGACCTTGTAGAACATAAAGCAATTCCGATGGAAGAGGGACGACTACTATGCCAACCTTCAACAATTAGTGTTTCTTTATGACGATAATGTGAGAGAAAAAAAAGTACACTAGTACTAGGCACTTGAAGAGAATATCAAGAACTCTGTCTTATCAATAATTCCATCGTTAGTTGTTAATAACTGTGCAGAGAAAATGATTCAATATTCACACTCATATTTTACGGGCGGTCACGATTTTCTTTTTTGAGTGGAAAAAAGACACCACTCGAACATCCTTGACGTAAGGTCACATAGAGGAGCAAATTGCGACTCCGAGCGCCTTCTAGTGATGGACAAAATTAGTAGTTGGCTCACAGCAAACCCACATGGACAGTAACGGGAAAGCATCATACACAATATGAACAAGTAGTTTGATTCCAAATGGTAAAAAGTTGGTAGGTCAAAGGTATTGACCATGGTTTTTATACGAGTTCAAGAAGAAGAACGATTCAGATGAAAACCGCAGACAATTTTAGAGGGAAAGGAAAGATTGCAATGCCAAATTTTAAAAGTGGAAGTTCTTTCATGACCAAGAACCTAAAAAACGAATTTCTGGCATACGGATAAACACAGACAATCGTTTTTCTGCGTGGATTAATCATGGTTTTCATTGTAAATATTCAAGCATTCAAAACAAATATACAATACATTGATATTTCCTTTCCTGGTTTTCTCCTTCTTCTTCCGCTCGAGTTAACCTATCACACTTACTTATCCCAATGATACGTAATTTTCTACAGGTCTATGTTTAAAACCACATTTGGTGAATCATGTTAAGAAAACGATATAGTATAATGATAAGTCTTTCTTTGGTTGATAACAACGCAGTATAAATAGGACATACATCTAGCCTAAGCACTTTCTTTTGTACCGAAAAATTTGTGAATAAAGTATTGAACTCCGGCCGAAGGTCGGAAAAGAAATATTTTTGTAAGATTCAAGGAAGTCAAACCCAACTCTCGCATTGTGTTTTGACATGTAAGGGTATCCCAGAATACTTTCTGGGTTTCTGTTTTGGGCAAAAAAAGAACATGGTTCTGCAATAGAACTTTCTAGCCATTGGTGAAGAACATTAAAAATTGTCTCCTTATCAATCTCACAACAAATTGTTAAATCACATACATCCATACTTAGTGAAGTTGCTTAGGTTGGTTATTCATTTGAAATGTACTATAATGATTGCGGAACCGATATCAAACAGTGATCGGTGGTTCCCCCTGGCGCAGTCACTTCCTTGGTATAAATGTCCGGCTCGGATGTTAAAAAAAGATCCAGGGTGTTGGCAAAATCACCTCGGTCAACCGTCATTCGCGTAGGTTCCTCCACCCGTTAAATCAGATTGCGGCTAACAGAGAACGTCTCAGTCAGCTTCACAGTCTCGTCGATTGTGATAGAATGTACCAGCCAGGAGGAGTTGTCGCCAAGGACGATAATCTGAAATTGTTAATGATAATCCCGTCGGCCATTCAACGGAGAAAGTGAATTTACTCGAAGCTCAATTGAACCTTTACTCAGGCTTAGGAAGGATTCCATCAATCAAATTCACTTCCGAACGTACTGCTGTCCTAGCAATGAAAGAGCTGAATATTCAGCTCGTCGCCTTAAGTTTTCTTAATAATTTTAAAAATCACTACAAGAGCTTTTCTATGTCCTATACTCAACTGGACATTCCTTAATTGATGGAAGGATGTTAAACGCAAAAATGTCCACTAACAAATTGATTAAGTAATTGTTAATGAAGGGTAAAAATAAGTTCAAAATTACCCATCGACTTTAGTAATTGTAGATGTGTATTACACTAGAGCTGAAGTTAAATCCAGAACGAAGGCACTCAATTTTCTAATGAATTAATTAAAGTGAAAATTGCTTAGAAACCGTCAATAAAGGTGGTCATTTTTTAACGAGAAAATTAAAGTAAGAATCGATCAGAAATCATCAACAAAGACGGTCGGTTTTAAATAATAAAATACCAACGAGGTTAAAGTCGTCGCGATGATTGGAATCTGATCATATTAAGAAAAATGAGTATCTCTTCCGGGAATTAGTTCGGAATATTTAATATCAAAGTTCACGATGGGAAGTGCTAGTGATCTGCTATTTAGAGACCTCAAATGTGGCTGGCTTTGAGCTCGAAGTTGTGATTACTTGAGATATCCCTCTGATATCCAAGGTTTAAGACAAAGATGATGGATGTTGTGAATATTTAATGAATTATTTGTGTAATTCACACAAACATTTACAGAAGGTGTTATATGTTAATCCACTAGGTAATATCGGAAACATGTTTTATTATTTATTATTTAAAAAATTACAGTGAAATTAAATTTGTCAACCGTTGGGGCTTCAGAATTCAGTCTCAAATTATTAGAACAAAGGTATTCTAGAAATGTTTCGTTTATATTTTTTAACATTACAGCAACAACAACAAAACGAATTTTAATCGTACGTAAGTTATTTATTAGCAGCACAAACGGACCAAATTGTCTTGGCCTCCTCCTTGGTCCGTTTTCAAAAGATAGCTCTAGCTGGTATGAACGTTTTCATAGCGACAGCTGGTTACAATGGATTTAGAGGAATTAAATATACATATTTTTTTATACTTCTCTCAGGAGAGGCGAACCTATAGCGCCGCCCCGAGATGCCACCAAATAACTGTTGCAGTTCTTCTGGAACAGTTGTAGATTGTAACGCTCCGGAAAAACTCGCGCGGGGTGGGAGTTCCACAGTCTTCCGGCTGTCACGGGACGAATTCTGATGCAGAAATGTTCGCGAACCGTCGGACTGTCTTGTGGAGCGCATGTAATCCGAATTGCTCAGACCAATATCACGACTCTTCTTAGAACAGTAGCCGTGGTAAAATCTGTAAAACAGACAGAGGTCAGCTACGCCTCTTCGGTGTGATAGCGACTGTAGTCGCTCGTCTCTGTATCTCTCAAGTAGGTCGAGGGTATGTTTAGGAGCAGGTCTCCAAACATGAGAGCAATATTCGAGTGCAGGTCTGATTTGGGATTTATACAGAAGATGTTGGGCTGGAGTAAACTATTTCTCGGCTCTTAAAAGATAACTCCTTTTGCTAGAGGTAGACCTGGCGATCCTCGACATGTGTTTATGCCACTATACATTCCTGCAGACCACGACGACGAAAAATTACAAGTTTTCCCCAGATTCGAGGGCCTAGCCATTCATTATAAGCTGTGGGGCCGATGATCGACTTTTGTTTGCGAATGTTGTATACTGTATCTTCGTTGCATTGAAGTCGACGAGATTGGCATTTCCCCTCTGCAGGACCTTATGCAGATCCCGATTCACAGAGTCGATCTGGCTACATTTCAGCTGTTGCGACGTTGATGCACTAACCGGCCGCCACTCGAAAAAGAGGAAACAAGCGTACTATCATGAGCAAAACTGAACACTCTGTTATCCGTTGAGTTCAACAAATCATTTATCTGAGGCAAAAACAAGATTGGAGCCAAAATGGAACCTTAGGACACCCCAGAAGTAATTAATAAAGCAATAAACGAAAGGCTATGCACTCTTCACGTGCGAAACAAGTTTAAGAACATAAGCTTCATAAACGTTCACGGACCTACAGAGGAGTCCCCTGACGACGAAAAAGAAGAATACTACGAGAACGTCGAACGGGCCCTCAATGCCTGTCCAAGATACGATGTGAAAATCGTTCTTGGGGATTTGAATGCGAAAATAGGTCGGGAGCCGGTTTTCGGGCACTACGCAGGTTCCCATTGTTTACACGAGAACACTAATGACAATGGACTACGAGTCATCGAACTGGCAGCATCGAAAAACTTGTCCGTTGCAAGTACGAGGTTTTCGCGTAAAGACATCCACAAAGCCACCTGGGTATCACTTGATGGAGCCACTCGTAACCAAATTGACCACGTGTTGATAGATCGCCGCCACTTCTCGAGCCTGATGACGGTACGAACGTACCGAGGTGCCAACGTCAACTCGGCTCACTATCTTGTTGGTATAGTATTCCGAGCGCGGATTGTCTTACGGAGACGTACTGCATCCGCGGATCAGTTTCGAATCAACACGGCTGCGTTACACAATGAGAATACCAGTGACACCTTTGGTCATGCGCTAAGACTCGCCCTCGACGAGCTCAACGGAGGAAGAGTAAGTCCTGGGGCCAGAATGCCGGGCATAGAAGAGAAATGGACACGCCTTAAGAATACTGTCATTAGTACTGCCAACTCCATCTTAGGCAGTAGTCGTAGAGATCGGAGGGACTGGTTTGATGATGAGTGAAAACTAGCGACTCAACGTTAGAATGCTGCATACCGGACAATGCAGCAGTCTCACAGGACGCGGGTATGCGAGGAGAAATACATAGAGATATGAAAAAAGACTTCACAGACAAAAGAAAAGTGCTTGGGAAGAAAACCTTGTCTGTGAAATAGAGAAAAGTAGAGAGCGAGGTCTTCACCAGGAGCGGAAGTTTTACCAAATAATGCGCAGTATGAGGCACTGCACACCACGCTGCACTTACTGCAAGGCTAAGAGGGTAATCTGATTACCGATCCTGAAGGCATTCTGAAGCGATGGGAAGTGCACTTCAATGAATTGTTAAATGGTAAGCTCACAGAAAAATTGGAGGTTCCACCAATGCAAGATCAACACCAAATGCTGCCGCCACCAAGCATTGAGGAAACATTAAAAGTCATAAGACTGAGCGTTTTAGAAATAAAAAAAGGACGGAATTCACAAATTTTTTTTTATAATCCGAAAAAAATACGCTAATAATCCATTGAGTAGCTTTTGAGATATTGTGGAGACCAATGTGAAAAATATAGGTTCGAAAAAAACGCGTTTAAAGTTTTGGTAACGTTGGTAACGTCTCAAATGAAGAGAACCACGTCTCAAATGTATACTAACAAAGTAATCGCCTTGAAAATGTATATACGAGCTAATGAAACGTAGTACCATAGAATACAAGCAAAAAATTAGACATAGTGGCGCCATCTGTTGGTCAAGACTTTTCGCCCCACCCTCGTATGAAATTAAACAGAACTTAGAAGTGGTTTGGATGGATGCATTTTATGGTATACGAAGGTATATGAAGATAATGGAGGTCCTGCAGTTGCCGATAGGATTGACTTGTTACAATTATCGCATAAATAACAATGTATCGAGAATCAGCCAAACCGAATCGTCGCTGACGGATACTGCAGATCTAATTGGAAGATGAAGCAAATATACACTTGGAAGGCAATTTGTATGGTGCTGTCATTGGTGACGAACGTTAGAAAATTTGTTTAATATAAATTTTCAAGTTTAAAGCATAGAAATCAGAACTTAAAACTTTACATGCGATTATCTCAAAAATATGTTTTTCAAATTGGCGTGACAGATAACTCTCTCATTCTGTATCCGATTAAGTTCAAACTTTAACTGTAGCTTTTTAATTAGATTCCGAGAGAAATCCGTACGGCTTTTGTCATATTAAAAATATTAAAATATTAAAAACAAAAAACTGTTATTTTGTACGAAAAGAAATCGACATTTTTCAAAAGCTTGCCAAAAACCAATATTTTTCAAAGTTCATACGGATTTCTCTAGACATTTTCATGTAGTTTAAGAAGACATTTTTTTATTTTTACAGGATCTTTATTTTCAAAGCTTAACCCTCTAAGAATATGTCTTTAAGAGGATTTGAGAAAATTAAAATTATTTTCGGAGGTATGGCTATTCTGCTGACGCGCTGTCTAAACCGCCTCGGCCGGAACGAATCGAACAAAAGCCATTAGGGACTTTCTGTCAACATGCGACCCTCCTCTATGTGCGAAGGTATTGGATATTATGGAGCCGATTTACGAGAGTTTATCGTCGGAGGAGTTATTGACTCGATGTTTAGGCTCAGAAACTCAAAATAATAATGAGTCTCTAAACTCTTTGATTTGGACCTTCGCGCCGAAACATATTCATTCCGGAACTCACGTCATTGCTACGTTTATTGCTGTTTGCATATTCAATGAAGGCTACATTCCTCTTTTAAAAATAATGATGCTTATGTGAGTCAAAATTGGTCCAGAAGCTTATTCATTCGCTGGGAAACGAGACAATGCCCGGATTGACCGCTCAGAGATACGAGCGTCTAACGCATTAAAGGAGGCCAGAACTGCTCGGTTGGAAGAGAGAAGCGCCAAAGATGCTTATTTCGAAGTCGAGGAAGGTCCAATGTATGCAGCAGGAATGGCAGATTGAATAAACGTAAGCCTAAAATATCATTTCATGACTTAGACCGCGAGAAACTTTACATGAAACTTTAAACGCGTTTTTCTCGAAACTGTCTTTTTTAAAACAAAACCCACGATTTTTCAAGTTCTACTGAACCGATTTACTACAAATTTATTATATGTCTTCTTTATAGGCTTTTCTATTGCCTGATCTATCTTTATCCCCAAATTTTAATGTTAACTATTTTTAAAAAATTCGAAAAACTAAAAAAGTGGTACAAAAATAAATTTTCTTTTCAAGCAGTTGCCATTTTGTTAAAAAAAAATTTTTTTCAACTTTTTTTAGTTCCAACGATAGAGGCATTTCTGTAAATTAATATTTTTATTTTTTTTCAGATTGCTAGGAGGGTTGAAACGTGGGTATGATCGCGTGCCAACTTTTTGAGATCCCCCACTTCATCAGCTGCTAACTTTTTGAATTTTGAATTTTTTACTTTCAAGTTTTTTTTACTGTATTCTTGAAATGTTAATAAACATCCTATAAAAAAATGAATACTAAAAATATTGGTTGCTTCTTTTTTACAGCACTTCAAAAATTGCGTTAAGTTCGTGCGTCTAGACCAGAATACCCCCTTAAGGGGACATTCCGGTTTGTTCGATTCAAATCAATTTTTTTTTGCTTAATCGATAGTTTTATACTTCAAAAATAATATGTTAAAATTTGGAAACGAAATCTTAGGCGGTTCCAAAGTTATAGGTCATTAAAGGGTCGGGTCTCCCGCGGATACAAATTCGTATCATAGTTGGCAACTACCGTGTATTTAGAAAGATGCAGACTATCCATTTATTGGCATTAATTTGCTTCGCTGTTGGCTTGGGCCAACTGCCACTTCTTTGAATATGTCGCAATCTTGTGCGACTGAACAACATGTTCATAAGCGGTAATGGATAGTCGCTCCTGTGTATGTTGTTTTTACATTCGGGCGTACTGCGGGTGACCTGCGATTGCCTGAGTTTTAGTTAGTTTCATATATATGAAACTAACTTGCCCGTTGCACGGTGCTGGTGGTTTTTCTTGTTTGGTGACTGTGGAAGATGTTCCTACCGGTGACGTCGCGGGGTAGGTATGTGGAGACTCTAACAGATACACACAATTCACAAGCAAAATAGTGAAGAACCCGAACGAAAAATCGAATAAGAAAAATACATCAGAACCGTGTATACCAAGCGGTAACAAAAATAATTCACATCAGTGGAGTATAGTCGAGTTTGGAAATCAAATTCTTAACACGGTCAGTAGCCTGATGTGTAACGCTTAGGTAAAATTTTTTTCGTGATTCGAGCTGTCATAGCGTCAGTTCGAATCACACGATCTTCTTCACTATTATTTCAAACGCTAATGTTGGTGACTATGACGTGATCTGTATACACAGCATACACTTCCCATAGTAAAGCAGAACTTCACACACGGTCACGACTTCTGCATAGACCACAGCCTCCGACGTTTTCTCGTTTCTCTCGTTCGTCCGTCGTCCGCATACGAATCTGAACGCAACGAAGTTACTGCGGCGGGAGTGGTGTGGAGACTCTAACAGATACACACAATTCACAAGCAAAATAGTTAAGAACACGAACGAAAAATGGAATAAGAAAAATACATCAGAACCGTGTATACCAAGCGATAACAAAAATAATTCACATCAGTGGAGTATAGTCGAGTTTGGAAATCAAATTCTTAAGACGGTCAGTAGCCTGGTGTGTAACGCTTAGGTAAAATTTTTTTCGTGATTCGAGCTGTTATACCGTCAGTTCGAATCACACGATCTTCTTCACTATTATTTCAAGCGCTATAGGTATTTTTGATGTTTCTTTGTTTCTTTTTCATGAGGAGGAAAAAGTATTTAGTGTAAACGTGGTCTCGGAGCGTGCAGTGCTCGCGTTTAGGCGTCCGTTTCATACGTTTTTCAACGGTAAATTGTTCTAACATAATGTTTAAAAACATTAAAGGTTCGCGTAAGTCAGGGGTGCGTCCAGGGAGTCGATATAAAAAACGAAAAGGATTTATGGGAACTGTACATGAACTGGAAACAGAGTATGCGACTACATCGGCACAAAAATTGGGTACATCGCCCGACTTCGCTCCAACGGTCACAGTGACGGCAACATACGTGATGTTACTTTTTTTTCAGCTTTTTCCGAACTTTGAAACATTATAAAGTGTAAAAACTGTGACAGTTCGATAAACTTTTCAAAAAAATCTGAGAAAGGCCTAGGATTCAAACTGATCGTCGAATGCAACTGTGGTGAGAGGGTCATCGAGTCCTGTCTACGAATCGCCAACAAAGCTTACGAAATTAATCGTAGAATAGTATTCGTAATGCGCATCTCGGGTGTCAGGTTAAATGGATTACATTGTTTCACTTCACTGATGGATATTGGCGAATTTACGAAACACATCTACTACGCTGCTCTCGATAATGCACACACCGCTTGTATCGGCGTTTTTTCTTCCGTGATAAAAAAGGCTAGCAAAGAAGAAAAAGAAAAAACTGATGAAAGTGAAGATAAAAATTTACTGCTTCTGGAGATGGTGTTTGGAGGCCATACTGCTAATTATGGCGTTATGACATTGATCGGCAAGAAAACAAACAAAGTTCTCGATCTTACTGTGAAATCGCGTTATTGCCAAGGCTACATCCTTATGAAAACAAAGAAAGGCACCCCTGAATGTGATACTTGGTGGGATGAGCACGAACCAGTTTGCACATTGGATCACAATGGAAGTTCGGGTAAAATGGAGCCTGGCGGAATGTTAGAGATGTTCGAGCGCGCTTTTGATCTGCACGGCCGCATTTACGAAAGGTACGTTGGAGACGGGGATGTAAAAATAATGAATGCGTTGCAGAAATCATTTCCAAATGTTGTAAAGGCCGAGTGTATCAATCACGTGGGAAAGCGAATCGGTTCGCAATTACGCGGTGTCATAAAAAAAGCAAAAAAAAAAAACAGATCAATTAGGAGGAGCTGGTCCTGGCAAACTTACGGGAAACATGATAACAGAACTGACGACTTGCGATTACACGCAATGCTCGCTCTGCTGAAGAAATGGCGAAAGAAATTTGGGCAGCATACTACCACAAAATGTCAACCGATGAAAATCCGCAACATCAATATCAACCGATGAAAATCCGCAACGTCAAAACTGTCCAGAGGGCCTGGAGTCATAGTGCAAATGGAAACGCGCGGAAGCTGCGAATGAGCTGTCAAAGTTCCACCACGACAAACCTCCCTTGGATCCTAAAATACGAACAGCTATTTACCCAGTTTACGTAAAGCTGACAGATCCCGATTTGTTAAAAAAATGCGAGGGAGGTTTCACGCAAAATAACAACGAAAGTTTCAATGCTACTATCTGGCAAATGGCGCCAAAACACACATACAGTGGTAAGAAAATCATTAAAGTTGCGGATCTTGCCGCAGCTTGTATGTTTAATGAGGGATTTTTACCCGTATTGCTAATAATGCAAGTCATGGGCATCAAAATTGGGTACGCTGCGAGAGCGTTTGCGAACGAGAGGGACAGAGATCGGCTGCAAGACGCTCACCGCAGCCTAGTATACAACTCGCACGAGACACGAACAGCGAGGAAAAATGCGAAAATGTAACTGGAGGACCAATTCGAAGTCGTGGAAGGAATTGTTTATGGTCCAGGAATAGATGTCTAGCTGTTAGTATAAAAAATCCCGATGATTTCATGAAAAAAATCACTTTCATCTTTTTTTTCTAATTTATCTCCAAACTTTGAATGCGTTTTTCTCGAAACGACTTTTTTGAGTGCGGTGTAAGCGATAATATGAAAACGGTGCATGCGATTCTTATGAAAGTTCGCACACATATTTTTAACAAGCACATGCAAATTGAGAGTGAATTACTTTTTTATTTATTTATTTATTTTTTTAGTTATAACTAAAAAATAGAGCAAAAAAGGGCCGAAAAATCTTTTTTTTTTCCAATAGTCCACCGTTTTGTTGTTTTTTATCAATTTTAAAAATTTTTTCACTCACATTGGGCTAAATGTATTTAAGTTCAATAAACTTTTTGCATTTTTCGTATTTATTCACCGGGGACGAAAATAACCCTTACACGAGCAGAACGGATGGCTAACTTTGAACACCTGGAGGGGGGTTGGGGGGGGGGGGGGGGGGTGGTTCTGGTTCCGGGGTGACGCGACAAAATTTACAAACGTAGCCGAAAGATGAATGAAATGTTAAAAAAAAAATTGTTGTTATATCTTTAATACTTTCTCTTTAAAAAAAATCATGAAAATAACCTATTTTTTGACCCGACAAACCGGAATGTCCCCTTAAGATATTTGTCCGGTCCCGGTGCAACATTTTAAAAACATGTTTTTTTTGACAATAGGCGTGTGCCGCCATTTTACTTTTTTTTTTTAATTTGTGCCTTTATACGTATATAAAAAACATGTGCTAAACTTCGTTTTATTAATAATAAATAGTTTCCAATCCAAAGAAATACCAAAGATGTGGTCGGTTTTCGGGACTCTACAGTGACATAACCCTTTAAGATACCAAAGACTGATTTTGCTCAATTTATCCGACGGTATAGATCTCGATACAAAAGCGCACGTGCCATCTCGTCGGCGGTTAAACTAGAACTCCAATCGAAAGAAAATGCAGCTGAAACGGATCGAGTCCTTGAGGAAGTTTATTGTAACAAGATTTTAACTGATAAATAGGGAATGGTTTCTATGTTTCAAGAATGGTGATTTCAGCGTTGAAAACAAGTATTGCTCTGGACAATCAAAAAAATTCAAAGACGAAGAATTGTAGGTATTATGCGATGAAAATCCAAGTCAAACGCAAGAGGAGCTTGCTGAATCATTAGGAGTGATTCACCAAGCAGTTTTCGTTCGATTGAAATCCACGGGAATGATTCTAAAACCGAGAGACGCGATTTTTCACTTGCGAGCGGCTGATTCAAAGGCAACAAAAATAAGCGGTTTCTTTTACATCGAAGATGGGAAGTCGATATTCTATGACAACTTCAAGAAGAAAAAATACTTCACTATGATCAGTCAATCATTGCCATTGACGTCAACGTCAACACTTCAACCGAATATTCATGGTCATGCTCTGTATCGGATGGGATCAAAGGGTCGATTCCATTGCGGGTAATAAGAAAAACGATTAGAATATGAATAAATACATGACATAAGTAAAAAAATATTTTAAAACGCTGAAGTATTCAAGTATTCTCATTCTCAGATATTGAACCTTCTTATTACTGTAGTTCCGACAGATGCAATACGGTTTGGCAGATTACAGATCACCTCTTTCACATAAAATGAAAGTTAGCTTCTAATGTGGATCGCCTCAAAGACGAAATATTTTTTCGAGATGGAATAATGTGATGGACAGCATTTTCCCTAATCTCTTCATTCATTCTTTTTTAAAATAAATAAATTCTTGACATTAGAAAAACAGATGGAACTAATTTGTACTCCGAATAAGAATTGTATTGTATAAATTAAAAATAAACTGTAAAAGGAAAGATACAAATAAATTGTGAAAACAGTTTTCTTGTTAAGCGCTGCGGAACGTGTTACCCTACGAAAAAAGTAACAATCTTTTGACAAAATTCGGCTGCTAAATGGTTGAAACAACAATAATCATATACATTTCTGACTAATTTAAATTGAAAAGTAAACACAAATAGTTTTAAAAATTCACTGTGATCAGGTGTAAAAACACCCAAAGATATTTATATCTATGACGCATTAAACATTTTATTGTTGGTAAATTTGTTTTCTCATACCAATTGGCATTTATATAAAATACGGACGGTCTGACGTGGATATATTCAATTGCAACGACTTAATTAACACGGCCATGATGGAAATTATTATAAGCAAAAATCAACAAACATGTTCCGTTAAGTGTTTAAAGCTCATAATAACATTAAAATTAAACGTTGTGTTTAAATTTAACATAACAGAAAAAAAACCTTTTCTCGTATGTAGACGCTCGTCGATAAGAAGATAAAGAAAAAAATTATGGTAAATAAAATTTCGCACGATAAGCGATAAAGAAATATACTTTTTAAGAGACACAAATTCTATATCTTTATATCCTAAAAAGGATATAATCATAGTATACTATGAAGGGAAGAGTAGGCGCGTGAGGTGGGGGCAAGTTAGAGAGGAAAGTGTAGAAAGCGTCACATAAGATTGGGGGTGAGAATGATTTAGGAGGCGGTGCTTGACAGTGTGGATAGTGAGGAAGAAGTCGAAGAAGGTGGAGTTGACATTTCTCAGCATCCACGAGAGGGGTTCATTAAAACCATAAGAGGTGCGGTGAGGAGGAATGTAGAGAAGGCGGTGATTACACGAGTTACGAAGGTTTGTGTTCAGAGGAATTAAATTAAAGAGGTAGGCGCAGTCGACCGAGCCGGAGAGGACCCGATTAATGAACAGTTTGTCAGCCAGGACCCTACGCTCCCCAAGGTTGAGGTTGATTAATTTGAGGCGGTTAATATACGGGGCATTATTAAAGGGTTTTTCTATCCAAGCCCACGGAGAGCGAACCGTAGGAAGCGACGTTGAACACATTCAATTCTACAATATGGGTCTTGTGATAAGGGGACCATACCTGGCTAGCATATTCCAGCAGTGGGCAGACGAAGGTAAGATAAAGCGATCGATTACGTTGGAGTCGGAGAATTCCTTAGACCATCGTTTCACGAACCCGAGGGCAGATTTGGTTTTCCTGATTGTCTCATCAATGTGTGAGAGGAAGTTAAGCTCCCTGGCGCAAATGTTCCCAAGTTTTCGAATAGTTTGGACAATGATCGGGGGTTGGTTATTAAGGGAATAGGATTACTGGATACGCTTACGAGAAAAGGTTATGGATTGGCACTTGGCGATGTTATATATAAAGCAGTTTTACTAAGGCTAGAAGTTGTCAAGGTTTGATTGCAGCAATGCAGAATCAACCGGTGACTCGATGAATTTGTATAAGTTAGTGTATAGAGAAAAGCAGCTAGCAGAAAACAGTTAGCATATAGAGAAAAACAGGAATGCTTAATGATCAATCTTATTGGTGGCAAGTACGAGGGTGAATGAAATATAAACGGTAATTTCTTTTTATATATTTATTGCGTACTGTTGCACACTAACTATACTATCAACATTTTTCAATATAGTCTCCTGCGTGATTTACACCCTTTTGCCACCGATTTGGAAGCTTTAATATCCCTTGTTCGTAGAAAGATTTAGTGTGAGTTGTTAGCTAATTGCGCACGTGCTGCTCGACTTCTTCATTACCTTCGAATTTTTTTCCTCCAAGTGATTCCATCAAGAGTGCGAACAAAAAATAGTCACTGGGAACAAGTCTGAGCTATAAGGAGGGTGTTCGAGGGTTTCCCAGCCCATTTCTTCCAATGTGTCACTTATCAAGGGCGCGGTTTTTTTTGTTTTGTTTTATCTCCACATTTATTTAATTTATTATTATTCAATTACAGAATTTGGGCTCCTCGAGAGTATAATGGTTAGCATATCCGCCTGTCACGCGGGAGACCGATGTTCGATTCCCCGTCGGGGAGCCTCTGGCGCAAGACTAATGACCTGGCCCGGAAAAAAAAACAAATCATTATGGAAAATTTAACAAGCCTCAGGACCTGCTAAATAAGACCAAGACCGGTTCCCGGTTGTAGTGCCGATGATGATGATGATGATGAAACCATTTTCTACAGCAAATTCTAGAAATCGCAACCGTAAGTTGCCTTTTTTCATTGTGTCGCTAAGCCCCAATAGTAAAATTGATGGACTTAGATATATTAAATACATTAATCACCAAACAATAAGTTAGGGGAGAATAAAGAAGTCCGACCGCGTATTGCAATGTATGAGCTGTCAACGCTTCGGCCATGTGGCAGTGAATTGCAATATGCATTTCAGGTGCGTCAAATGCCTAAATAATCATATCATTGGGGAATGCCCATTGGGCAAAGAACAGCTCCCAGATCGAAATAAACGATCCTGTGCATTTCAGATGCGTCAAATGCCTAAATAATCATAAAAAAATAAAAAGAAATGACAATAATTTCCTAAATAATTTGTTTTATTCAAAATCAACATCGGCCCTTAAAATTTAACCACCCTTTATATTTATATAGGGTTATACAATATGGGGCTCCTCGATAGTATAGTGGTTAGTATATCCGCCTGTCACGCGGGAGACCGGGGTTCGATACCCCGTCGGGGAGCCTCTGGCGCAAGACTAATGACCTTGCCCGGAAAAAACAAATTTTTTTTTTTCAATTCAATTTTTTTTATTTGGTAGATAATTACATTTATGGTATATTTTACAACTAGTACTTAAGAGATTTAGGATAGCAATTCCTTTACAACTATAATCTTAAATCTATATAACGACAATAGCACAATTTTAATGAATAACAAATAATAAATTAAGGGAAAACTACAAGAAAAAACCCTTATTTGAATCTTAAGACTAATATTGCACGAGCTTCCGGTTATTTTATATAGTAATGACCTCGATATAATTTTCATAGACAGAGTACATATGTAGTGATTTAGGATAACGCAAGACGGGAAACGAGAACATTGTCAGAAAAAGAACAATTGACGAAGAAGTTTCGATTAATTTTGTCAATAAGGAACTCTACCGGTTTAACGTTAGCGTTTTCATGTAGTTCATGTGTCGAATAATGCCATGGCAAATTCAGCAACATTTTCAATATTTTATTTTGACACTTTTGCAATTTCATTTTGTGTGTGCGAGCACATTTACACCATACAGGGGCCCCGTACAGGAGTATAGCTTGAAAAATGGTTTTAAATATTATAATTTTATTTTCGATGCTAAGCTTTGATTTTCTACACACTAATGGATACATAACTCTTACGACTTTATTTATTTTGTCAATTGTGGTAGTGATGTGTTTTTGAAAGATGAGTTTTTTATCAAGAATAATACCTAGATATCTACAGTCTTCGGACCAATCAATATCAACTGCACACATACTGAGTTTAGTGCCATTTGGTAGGTAGCAGTGTTTCCTACATCTCGAAAACCAGACAGCTTGTGTTTTATTACCATTTATTTTTATTTTCCATTTCCTGTAATATACTGCTAGTTTGTCAAGAGCTGCTTGCAAAGAGTTGTAGACATTAGTGAATAAGGTACCCGAAGAGAAAATGGCCGTATCATCGGCAAACATAGCTACCTGAATGTTTTCACCTAGACATGGTAAATCTGCGACAAACAATGTGAATAATATGGGACCAAGGACCGAGCCTTGGGGTACACCATAGTGGATTTGGTGAGTAGAGGATATGTCGGTTCCTATACTCACAACATATTTTCTCGAACGAAGAAAGCTCTGGATAATTTTGATAAGCCGCATTGGCAGCTTAAGCTTCAGTAGCTTATAAATCAAGGCATCGTGCCATACCGTATCAAAGGCTTTTTCGATGTTAGAAGAACCAGTCCCGTTGACTCCTTGTCGATAAATTTACCAGCTATGTGGTTTTTAATGCGCAAGACTTGGTGGATTGTGCTGTGACCACTACGGAAACCGAACTGAAAGTTTGGTAAGATGTTATTGTCTTCCACAAAACGATCAATCCTTTCCTTAATTATTTTTTCTAAGAGCTTACTTAGACAGCTAAGTAGACTAATAGGTCTGTAGCTTTCGGGGCTGTTCTTCGGTTTACCGGGTTTCGGGATAGGTATTACTTTTGCTGTTTTCCAACAGTCCGGAAAATAACAATTCTTAAGACAAGCCTTGAAAATGAACGTTAAATAGTTACTTGCAGCAGGTGAAAGTGCTTTGATTAATTTGTTGTTAATATTATCGAGACCCGCAGCCTTTTTAGATTTCGATTTTTTTTTATCAATTCTTTAACTTTGCTGATATTAGTTGCGTAAGTACTTTCAGCTGGTGTTTGAGAAAGTACATGGATAGTGTTAGCAACTTCAACTTCAGTATACGCGTCGCTTAGATGCATAGATATGGAGTGGTTCTTACTAAACGTGTTAGCAAGTAAGTTCGATTTCTCCACTGAAGAAATAAACAACTTGTCGTGAACTTTAAACGGAGGAATACCCTGACCTTCTCTTTTTCATAATTTTTGATATTTTCCAGAACGGTTTGCTTGCTTTGTCAAGAGAGGAAAGGTGTTTATTCCAACACTTGTTCCTATATGTTGAGATTTCATTTTTAATGATATTATTTAAGACTAACATTAACTAGAAAACAATCGATTCTATAACGCAGCCATTTTCTTCTTTCAGAGTTTCGTAGCCTAATCAGATGTAAGATATTTTCAGGAAGCGGTGTCTTATCAACTGGAGCAGTGGAACATTTAAGTATCGCAAGATCGGCCGCTCTATCGATAACAGAAACAAAATTGTTGCATAGGATATCAATGTGCTCGCTGCAGGTCATAGAATTTAGGCTGGTATCGCCTAGAACCAAGTTCGTGTTTATATATGATTTATAACAATTCCAGTTGGCGGCGGAATAGTTGTGGTATAAACTGGTACGATTTACAACTACTGTATGATTCACTGTGAGGCTGAACGGAAGGTGGTCTGAACTTAACGCATTTAGAGTTAATGGTACTGTGCAGTAATTTGGAATATTAGTGATATATATATCAAGAGTTGAGGGGTTCTTGTTAGCACTCGCTGGGATATAGGTGGGGAGAAGTGGATAAAGTATGGAAAAACTTGGGCTGGATTCAGCAACATCTAGTAAAATGTTACCCCAGCTGTTTGCCCTAAGACAATTCCACGACTGATGTCTGCAGTTTAGATCACCACCAATAATTACCTTGTTTCGAGTGTTGACTCTATACAATTTTTGCAGATCCCGCTTAAGGTAAGTAGATTTCTCAATGTTTCTATTTCCTCCAGGGAAATAGACCGAAAAAAGACTCACCTTGGAGTTATCATTTAATGTTACATCTATACTAATTTCCTCAATTAACTTAAGGTGCAATGAAGGACGCAAGGAATGTTCTATACATTTTTTCACAACAATGGCGACACCTCCACCACTAGCATGTACCCTGTCTAGGCGATAACATATGTAATTTTGATGTGAGCAAGAAATTTCTTGTTTGAGCCAGGTTTCTGAAACAAGTGCAATGTCAATATTAAAATTTATCAAGAAACTAAAAAATGCATGCTTTTTTTTTATGCTTCTCGCATTCCAAGTTATGATGTTAAGAGAGTTTCTTAACATGTTTTTTCCGAGTATATGTACTTAATAGCTAATGAAGTAATGACGTTAAATTAGTCAGCTCTAGTTTGACAAGCACTAAGCTTGGTTACAACTTCATTAAGAAGAAAGTTTATCTCGCTAAATGAGAACAGGTTATCATTAGTTAAAGTTTCTGACGGATTTTTCTTCGTGTGTGTCGTATCACTGTTGGAAGGTTGCTGGGTTTGATGGGGGCCAGAAGCCCAGGTGGATGAAGGAAGTGAAGGTTGACACACAGATCGCGGTAGTGGACGAAAATTATCAATGGATAATCGGTCAGGCAGTGGCTGCTGTTTGTCACTCGGAGGCTGTAGGAACGTTGTATTTCCTGTACCACGTCCGCGTGGGGATAATTTGCGGCGAATATCTATGTACTGCTTTCGGCTTATGCATTCTGGATCGGTGGATTTATGTGGCCCACTACAATTTGCAAACTTGAAGACCTCATTCGTTTTGCAGTCGGATGTTTTATGGTTTCCCGAACATATTGCACAGAAGCTATTTATATGACAATGCATCGAGCCGTGACCGTAAAGCTGGCAATTGTGACATTGTGTGACCTTACCTGGATTATGTTTTTTAAAGTCCCAGCGAACGATGGTTTTGAACAAGGTTGAGTAGTTCCGTTTTAGTTCGTTTAATTAAACAGTACCGCGTTGAATATAAACGATGTACAAGTAGTGTTTGTACAGGGCTTTTGTTGACGGATTTAATGTGATGGTTTTAACATCTAGGCACTTTATCCCGAGTGCAATTAGTTCATTTTTCACTACATCGTTGCTAATTAAGTCTAGCCCGGATAACACTACCTTTAATGGACGATTTTCCTTACGCGAGTGGGTGAAGAACTCACATTTTAACCGTAAGAGTTCGGTTCTGATTTTGTTATATATGTCCATTGTTGGGGCACATATATTTTGCCCAAGCGAAATGTTTTTGATTAAGTATTTGTCTATCTTAATGTTGCTCAAAATATCACGCACTTTAGCACTAGTTGTTTTTAATACCACAATTGGCGGAACGGTTTCTTTAGGAGGTTCTGCGCACTGTTCGTCATTGGTCGGATCCATTTCAGGAGAGTCTTCCATCAGACTTTGAAGTGGTTGAAAAAAGTTAGTGTTTGAACACATTTTAGATTTTTCTAGAACTTCATTGTTCACTTTTGAAAGTTTATCGGGAGGAGTTTGGCTTCCAATAACGGGGTCGTAACGCAACCGTTTGCGCTTAATTTTATTTAACACACGTGGCCCAGGGGCCATAACTGAACGGTTATAACACTTGTTCAAATTTTTGTATGCGGAAAACGAGGCAAAGAAAACAAGATAATGATAATTAAATTGTGTAAATTATTGTGAAAATAACGGTTGATTAAGATAAATAGCACGAGCAAAACTGTGAGACAAGTTGTCTGTTTGAAAGTCAGCCAGGTACTGGGAAAAAACAAATAATTATGGAAAATTTAACAAGCCTCAGGGCTGGCTAAATAAGGCCAAGACCGGTTCCCGGTTGTAGTGCCGATGATGATGATGAATTACAGATTTTGCTTAAGACTAAATGTAAACTTCTATTTTACAAATATCATTCTTACATTAACTTACTGGCTCTTCGCAAGCACTCTAAATTATACATCAAGGATGCGGTGTGCCGCCTGGCGGTGTCATGAAGAAGGATGACATCTCGAATAGGCATACCTCGTTTTTTGTTTCGATATGCGGCTTTTGCCGACTGTAACAACTGACAGCAGTAAGCTGTATTCACTGTTCGTTGTTCGTGGAAAAAATCAATCATTAAACCTCGTTTTGAGTCGAGAAAAAAAAAACGTTGCCAGAACTTTTCCGGCTGGGAGACGAATTTTGGTCTTCACTGGACAGCCTTCATCCTTCCTTCGCCACTCCTTACTGGCCATTTTCGTCTCGGGAATATAATGATGTACCCACGTCTCATCACATGTGACGATATGCTTCAAAAAAACCTCCCCTTCTTGTCGAAATCGATCCAGAAGTCTTAAACTGATCTTCGACCTGTGTTACGGGCCTACCTCGCGTCCAGGTCCCCCCTAACATCCACAAATCCCCTTTCGTAAGTTTTTGCGATTGCTGCATACGTCGCTTTCGCGAAGTTACCCAAGGTACCGGTTGAACCTCTGGCTGATGTATAGCAATCTTCAATACCAGCCATCGTCAGTACCACGGGGAGCTGGAATTAAGCGCGCTGAAACAGAACCTCATTTTCCAGTCACCTTACAAGGTTTCCCCAATATCCTCGGCGAACTGGAACTACAGACAACTTTGCCAGAATTATAGCTCCTCGAATGGCTGTGGCTACTTGTTGCTAAAACGAAAAGAGAAAACCGAAACAACAAACGGCGCTTCGCTAGCGCTGCCTCAGTCTCTCTGAGTGGACTGTATTTTCCGGCACTGGCCGGCCAACGATGCTTTCTCCTCAAATTTGAGGGATTGTACCTCCAGAGCCGGACTCTTCTCTGGATGAAACGGGCGTTTTAGTCTTGCCCAGTACAAATCGAAAGTGAAAACGACCGAACGAAAGAAGACAAACCAACCGACCAAAGAAAATCTCGACGAAGCGAAAAAAAACCGGTTGCAATAATATCTAGGGAATACTTTGCTTATTCCCTATGGTTTATTGCTGAATATTTACAATAAAAATCTGTCTCTTTACACTAGTCTTGAAAAAAAAAAAAAAAAAAAAAAAAAAATGTGGCGAGAAGGCCGAATTTGGCGAGACAGGACATATGTGTCCTTCATCTTGTCTCTGACTTCTGGTCATCTTGCGATAACCAGAATCACCCACATCCGTGAGGATATTGGGCTCGGTCTCGCGGCATCTGAAAAGAGAAGAAAAAAGGGGGGTATCCAAGGATAGTGTGGACAGTGTTAGTCCAAGTGTTCTCTAACTACTTTTATAGAGGGATGGTGGGAAAGAAATCTTACAAGACCGGTGGGTCTTGGGTGCGGTAGTAAACGCAGATCACGTCTTTGGCGTCTGATAATCTGCTCTTTGGTCGGTGTGTATGTTTGTATTTGTGCCGTCTTGTACTGTGCGTTCGTGTGTTTGGTTTGTTAATTGTAGACCCTATGGGATGGGTCCAGAAATCCTCTATTATAGAGGGGAATGTTGTTGGGAAGGGTGCTTTCTTCAGTTTTATACTGAAGAAGAAATTGTGGGGGTTTGATCCGAAGAGATCGAGAGAGGGAAGGGTCAAGAACGCAAGAGTCCCGTACAAGTAGGTTCTCGCTGTTCTGAATGTTTTCGAGGTACTTATATGCTAATTGAAGCAAGTACTCGTCGATAGGGGTAATGGAGGCGCCTTCGTATAGGTGAGAGTTGGGGTAATGACGACCGTCAGGCCTTCTAGAATGATTGGTGCATCTTCTGAGGAGTTTCCTTTCGAAAACCCGAAGTCTTTCCATTTGAGCCGAAGATATGCAGGACCATATGGGAAAGGCGTACGATATTCCAGATCGGATTAGCTGCTTATAGCAGAGAAGCTTAACTTTGGTGTCAACTTTGTTCCTCCACTTCAGGATGTTGTGCAGTTGCTTAGACCGACCAAGGCCCCTTTGGAGAATGTGGGTCACATGTTTGATGAAATTCATTTTTGGGGTATAAGTGACCCCGAGATATTTCATCTTGTCCTGTGGTCTAATCGTAGTATCTCCCATTTTTATTCGAATATTCTGTGAATATCGAGAGGTAGGTTGGGAGTGTTTACTACTCAGAATTATGGCTACTGCTTTGGATGGATTAAGTCGGATTTTCCATCGACTGTAATACTGATACAGTTCGTCCAAGTGACGGTTGAGTCGATTTGTTGCGAGGTTAGGGCCTTTGGTTGACGTGTACACCAGGACGTCATCCGCATAGCATATTTGGTTTACTCTCCCGTCCGCGGGGCGGGGAATATCGGAGGTGTAAATGTTGAATAAGATGGGGCCTAGAATGGAGCCCTGTGGTACGCCTGCAGCGGCGTGAAAAGTTCGGGAAAGCTTTCCATTCATTCTAACTTGGAAGGTTCTGTTTAGAACAAACTGGTAGATGATGCTACATAGCGTTCTACTGAGGCCAGTATTCAGAAGTTTAAAAGCGAGACCTTCGATCCAAGTCGTATCAAAAGCTTTTTCGATGTCTAGGCTTACCGCAACGGTGGGTTCCTTATTAAAGAGCCGCACGCAGACGTGGTTTTGAAATAAGTTAAGAGCCATAGTGGTGCTGTGCGCTCTTCGAAATCCGAATTGGAAATCAGGTATTAGGTGCCTGGCACTGACAAAGTTATTTAGCTTTTCGTATATGAATTTTTCATATATTTTGCTGATGCAAGTGAGAAGCGAGATAGGGCGAAAGCTTGAGGGGTGATACGTTGGTTTCCCAACTTTTGGTATTGGGCAAATAATAGCGTGCCTCCAAGCTTGGGGAAAGTACCCCATGTTGTAAGCATGGTTGAACAGAATGGAGAGCTTTATAAAGAATAAGGCAGAAAGCCTTCGCAACGAGTGGTATGACATGTTGTCGATACCAGGTGACTTCTTAGGGTGTCGAGATTTAACCAGAGTCTGTAGGGTATTTGGTGTGATGAAACCGTGACCATTATCACGTGTGTCATCGAAGTATGCACTGTTAGTTGGGTTAAAGACAACAATTGGCTCGTTGAAGTCGTCCAACTTACTGTGGACCTCTGAACTAACGATTGCATTAGTTTCCGGGTCGCCATCTTGGAGAGTGAGTTTGTGATTGTTTTCGAAGGTCTCTCCGATGATATTTGCTTTATTGGTGTCGTTATTGACAACAACACCAGTGTGCATAATTGGCCCAGTGATGCGGGAAGTGCCACATATCTATAACATTTTTATAAACGTTCTGGTCCATCTGAATACCCTTCAGCTTGTCTTCCAATTGTCGGGTACGATTGTTTTGGATTCTCTGTTTTATCAGTGTACCAATATTGTGAATAATGGATCGCAATAATGGCTCCCTTTGCGTAAAGCGGTGACGATATCTCATTCTGCAGAGCTTTTTACGCTCCCGGATGAGACGAAGACTGATGTCGTCATGGGGAATCTGATAGGTCTTTTCAAGTTTATACTTCGGGACATGAGTCTCCGAAGTTTCAACTAGAATCTCGTGAAGTCGTTTTGCAACGTTGTTTATCTCAACCGTCGTTAGGTTCCTGTCAGTGGGAAGAGAGAAGTGGTGGAGTTTATCGTTCAATGTAATATTGAAGTTGTCCCAGTTTGTCCGCCCATAATCGGGTATGTATCTGATATGAGCCCGGGATGCTCGATAGCCGCGAATGAATGTGGTCACAGCATTGTGGTCAGATACACCCGCTGAAACTTGAGGAGGAGTGATTTGTGGAAGTAAGTCTTTGGACACAATAAATATGTCCAGAATTGAGTTACCTCGAGTACCAACCGTAGGTGCAACTATTTCGAAGTTGAGGGCATACCTGTTTGCGGTGTACCATTGGTACAGTTTTGTGCCATTTGGGCAAGAGACAGAGTTGTTCCAGTGGGGATGTCTGGAGTTAAAGTCGCCGCCTATGATGAAGGGTGTATGCCCCGAGGTCCTTATTAGTTTGCCGATATCTTCGGGATTAATGGGGCCATTATTGGTTTTATGCGAGTGGTATACGGAGTATATATTCACTCTACCATTACTAGCCAGATGCAGTTCAACTCCAGATACCTCTATGGAGTCTAGGTGTGGGAGGTCAATAGGTTCATGGCGAAGTCCGCTATTAACCAGTATACAAGTTCCACCTCCGTTGATGGTGGGACCGCCAGTGAGGGTTCGATCTCTTCGAATCATGGAGAAGTTTGGGAATACGGGACGGTGACATGGATGCAACCTAGTTTCGGTTACAAGTACCACGTCCGCCCGGCTTTCCTTTATGAAGTCAGAAACTATCATACGCTTGGAATGCGAAACAAGGGAGTTGACATTTAAGAGGATAACTTTAATTTTGGAATCCATTGTGGAGGGTATGTCTTGCATATGCAGTGAAAAGGAGGGCCTCCCTCTCTGCCTCGGTTGATAGTTTCTCATATCGGGGTCGGATATCCTCAATTAAGCGGGAGAAACTAAGTAGTTTCTCGAGCATTGAAGATTGCCCCCTCGGAGGCTTTTGCACCACCGCTTGAATTTGAGGCGTCGTGTTGGCCTTTACCGGGGCTCGCTTAGGGACTTGAATATGTTTTTGAGGGGGAGGAGTTGAAAGGGTTTTTGTATTCCTTGCCTGCTGACCCCTAAGCATGTCGGCAAATGTGAATCCATTTTGGATGAGGTTTTGTGTGGCCTGTTTTCCGAAGTCTGACTTGGCTGTTTGCTTAGCTCGAGTCTCCTTGGATCTTAGTTTAATTTCCTTATATTTAGGACAATTTCTATAACTGGCCGGATGCCCTTTGTTGCCGCAGTTGCAGCAAGTTGGCAGTGTTAATTCATCCTGCACATTTGTTGCGGGATCGTATTTCGCTAGCGGAAGTTCGCACTTGCCAATATCGTGGGATTTTCCGCAACGAACGCAACGGCGACCCATGTTGCAGTTTCGGGAGACATGCCCGAAACGTTGGCAACGTCTGCATTGAGGTATTTCTCTGTTATGAAATACCTCGAAGACAACTTGCTGATGCAAAGTTGGAAGCGACTTTGTCCGTATTATGGAATCTATGTCGGTTCCTGGGGCAAGGAGAAGCTGCCATATGTTCAGCTTGGTGTATCTTTGCGGTCTGATGTTCACAAACCGCTGTGGGGGAGAGAATTTTTTGACGTCAATGAATTTGACGTTAGGAAATGTTGCCTCAAGAGCAGTTACGATGTCGTCCTTTTCCCAAGAGGCAGCGACTCGTTTTAAGAGGATTGTCCTCGACTTTTCGTCGGCCGGAGTGAAGGTGTAATAATTCACCTCCTTGGCCTTGAGGTTGTCGTTAACCGTGCGATAGGTTTCCCTATCGTAGGCTATGATTTTATTTAGGGATGGACTTAAGGTCTTTGCCTTGAAGTTAGATATCCCTAGCCGGTTCATATCACCGACGAAATTTTTTAAATTGAGGTCTCGTGCAAAGACCCCAGGTTGCTGTTTCTTCTTAGAAACAGGTGGGCGTTCCCCGACCTCTGGCTGAACAGTGTTGGTAACACCAGCAGCCTTTGGTTTTGGGTTAACTAATGGGGTTGGTCGTGGTGGGCAAGGCTGCTGCGGAGGTACGACCCTCACATGAGTTGGTGTTATCGCGGGGTTCGACAACAGTTTGGGGTGCGGCGTTGGTGGGGAACCGGTGGCCGCGCGCTTATTGGAAGGTCCTCCTTCGCAGTTTATTATGGGAAGCGGTGTTTTCCGCTTAGGGGCTCTAGACGAGTTTGGGGTGGGGGTGCGCGAGTCACCGTCATCCATTGTTTCGTCGGAGCTCTCAGCGAGACCCTCCAACTCGGGCTCGAGCTCCGATTCCGAGTCAGAAGCCTCCGAACTGGCACTGGACGGGGATGCGGGTGGTGCGGCTTCCACTCTCGACAATTTATCTCTCAAGACAGCGTTCTCTGCCTTGAGAGCCTCGAGGTCCTCCCTTAATCTTTTTATGAGAGCCATCATGCCCTGATCGGGCTGATGGCCCACACCACGAGAAGAGTAGGTGTCCATCTATTTCGATGTTGCTAACATCGAGCTCAGAAAAAAGAAAGAAAAAACGCGTGGGCCGCAAGGAAAAGAGAAGAGGAACAAACAAAAAACCAAGAAGGGAAACAAGTAAACCTAAAAACAAATCCTTCTAAATTAAGACAAATAATAAAATAAATATGGATTAAATTAAAAATAATCGAACCTAAAGATGCTTCCTGTTCACTAAAAAAAGTAACTGTTTTTTTTTTTTTTTTCACTTTTTTTTTTCCAAACTTTTTTTTTTTTTGTTTTTGTTGTTTTTTTTTTTAAATTTAAATTATAAAATTTTTTTTTTTAATTATTTATTTTGTTTTGTCGTGACCGATGTCGTCGGTGGTTAGAACTCGACTGTATGTTGAAGTCTGTATATATGTATGAATGTATGACACTAGTCTTGAACAAGACTGATTGGGCAGGAGTTCCTTTGACGACTCCCACTGCTTCAGCGCCGCGCTCGCCTTTTATTGCCAGCAGCTGTCTCCTCGTTCGCTTGGTTTCGATAAATCACTCGTTTCCTGTTGGGCGACTGGTATACAGCTGTCTGCCATGCTCCTCCTTCTTGAGTGCTTGTGCGACGACGTCGAGTGCTTGTGCGCTGGTGCCCAGTGGTTGTGTGTCGATGCTGAGTGTTTGTGTGCCGGTGTCGAGTGCTTGTGCGCCAGGAAGTATGCATCGCCAACACTACTTCCTTACTGCATTTTACCCCTAGGCCAATATGATCATTATTGTCACCAATAGCGACAAATGCCTTGAAGCGAGTACGCTGGCCAGCACGCTTATGCTTCTGTACCGGCATAATTTTTAGCACCTCATCTTTAAGAGCTGCACCCAAGAAAAAGTCGATTATTTCAAACTCTTTGATGGGAAGGGAATAAAAGTAGATTTCTTCAAGGCTGCTGATCTTGCCCTCGCGTACTAAGCGGCCCAATTTTGTAACTGGGGTCCATTCTTTAGAGTCTTCCTTGCTACGACCTCTACCGCGTCCACGGCCACGTCCTCGCCCGCGACCACGACCACCGCCTGCACGAGAGCCAAAACCACCTCGAAATGCACCACGGGTGGAGCTGCATCCGCCATTTTGGGATAAGCTTGTGCGATCGTTGTGTTTTATTTCGAAATCTTCGCAATTATTATTTCTTCAGATACTTATGTTGATAACGTGTTCGTCTGTAATTCTAATTTACGATAGTTCACAGACACGTTAGAGTAATGACCCTCTATTGCCGACTGTTGTTTTGCGTAGTTTTACGGCGAATGTATTAATTTTCATTGCCGTTGACGTTTATTTTTTTATTCGGTGCCAACGCCGTTTTTTATTATTTTCTCTACCAAATAGAATTTGCACAAAATAGTTTATGCAAATTAGCTACTTGGCGAGTTGTTCTCCTTTAAGAGGTAGAGGGGGAAACTTACGAAAGGGGATTTGTGGATGTTAGGGGGGACCTGAACGCGAGGTAGGTCCGTAACACCGGCTCTGTTTTTGATTTACGGTCATTAACCTCAGAACCCATCGAGCAGTAATTTTTTTGAAGCTAAGATCATCACTGATAATGGGTTGAACACTTCCATAGCTGATGCCCACTTCTGATAAGCTCGAGAATGGCACAGATGTTGTCATCTGTACGACTTGTCCTTGAGCGCCGATCATGACTTTCATTTTCGATACGTTCTCGCACACTTTTGACTTCTCTGGCCCACGTATACACACAATTCTGAGACAATGTATCATCACCAAACTGTGCCTTCAATCGAGAAAAAAAAAATTTCAAATTCCAAATTAGACCCGCGCCCGAACATTGCTCTCATGATTGGAGCTCTGCTCCTAAGCATACCCGCAACCTACTTGAGAGTATTCGGAGACAAGTGATCCGCTTGATCGAGGACACGGGGTTGACGTCGAGACTACAGTCGCTATCACATCGAAGGTGCGTGGCTGAACTTTGTCTGTTTCACAGATATTATCATGGGTACTGTTCTTCGAAGAGTCGTGATATTGTTCCGCTCAATACGGTTTACATACGCTCCACGAGGCTATTCGACGGATCGCATCCATTTGCGGTTCATCTCCCGACGGCGCGAACATCTCTGGATCAGAATTCGTTTCGTTACAGAATAGGAAGGACGTGGAGTTCTTCCCTCGTGCGACTGCTTCCGGAGCGTTACAACTTACAATTGTTCAAGAAGAACTGCAACAGTTATTTGGTGGCATCTCTGTATGAATGAATGAATGAAGTGTTGGCAGGACCCTCATTTATTATACTTAGTACAAGTGGAAGATAAAAAATAAACAATAAACTTACGAACTAACTAAAAAAACTAAGATATGTGAATTTGGGAGGAGGTGGGCTTGTAGGGATTGAGGGATAGAGTGGTAGGATAGAAGGATAGAGTGTTGGAATGTGTGCGGGTTGTAAGAGTGTAGACAGGGAGTGGGGCGTGGTCGGGGGGGGGGGGGGGTAGTGTTGAGACATTTCTTCACCACATACACTGCATACCTTTAAAACAAACACTTGTCAGCTAATATAACATATATTATTATTAACTATTTTAACTTTATTTTATTTCATTTAACTCGTATTTGTATTTGAACATGTCTTGTTCTAAAAACTATGTTAATTATATTTATTGTCACTTAACTGGCTTGCACTTATTTAAACATGTATGGTTTTAAAAGCTATGTTAATTATTTTTAAAGTCATTTAACTCGTAGTAACACTTATTGAAACCTATATTATTTCGGGAACTATTTTTACTTTATTTTATTTCATTTAAGTCGTTCACACTTATTGAAACACGACGAATACAACACCAACAACCCTTCTCAAGTTGACCGTCTTGGTCAATCGTCCCGAACCACAACTCCGTCAAAACTCGCCGTCTCGGTCGACATTCAAAAACCAACTCCTCATTATCTCACCGTCTCGGTCGAAATTCAAAATTCAACTCCTGAAAACGAAGACCTGTTTTTTCTTCATCCTGAAGATCGAAGGGTATCTCATTTTTTTTCTTTCTTTACTTGGCCCGTTTGCCAGCCGCTATTTCCTTTCTTTATCTTTCCCGGCTTGGGATCAAAAGCGGAAACACAAAGGGAAAAATCAACAGAGGATCGTGCTAATGCACATTTATAATCCTCTATGTTGTTAGGCGCTAAACGAATGTGCAATTCGTTTTATGGTGCCTGTTGTTTGTTTTAGCCGAATCGGCAAGGATCCCTTTTGTGAGAATACGATAGGGAATACAAATAGAGAATTGTGCTAATGAACATTTCTGATTCTCTATGTTGTTTATTGTAGCCGAATGGGCAAGGTGAAATAGAAAAGACGAGGGTTTCGCAGGTTACGGGGGTTAGTGTGGAGTATGATAGAGGAGAGCAAGCTAGGGCAGTTGATTGAGCCTGAGAGGAGACGGTGGGTGAAAAGGATATCGCCACGAATTCTGTACTCTTTAAGTGTGTTGAGGTTTCTCAGATAGTGACGGCTTGTGTATGGCGGGGCGTCCGAGGATTTTCCCAGTTCAGTCCATGGAGGGCAAAACGCAGAAAACGACGTTGCACGCTTTCGATCCTGCGAATATGGGACGAGTAATGAGGAGACCAGACCAGACTGGCGTATTCTAGAAGGGGGCGGACGAAGGCTATGTAAAGTGAACGAGAAACTTAGGGATTAGAGAATTCTTTCGTACATGCTGTAAGTAGGAAAACCATGAAATTGCTCGGCGTCATGGCATGTGGGAATGTATCGTGGTACAAACACGTGTCGAGCATCACCAGGTCCGCTTCCAGAAAACTGAGTTATCTTTTTAGAGCCAACAAATATTTTACCTCGGCCCAACTTCTTCTCCTGTATAAATCCCAAATTACACCCGCGCTAGAATATTGCTCTCATGTTTGGAGCTCTGCTCCTAAACGCACCATCAACCTACTTGAGATTGATTCGCCCGATCGGGGACACGGCGTTGACGTCGGAACTATAGTCGCTATCACATCTATGGCGCGTGACTGACCTCTGTCTGTTTTACAGATATTATCATGTGTACTGTTCTTCGAAGATTCGTGATATTGTTCGAGGCAATTCGGTTTAAGGCGCTCCATGAGGCAATTCGACGGATCGCACCAATTTGCGGTTCGCCTCCCGACGGGGCGAACATCTCTGCATCAGAATTCGTTCCGTTACAGTGCGGGAAGGATGTGGAATTCTTCCCCCGCGCGACTGTTTCCGGAGCGTTACAACTTGCAACTGTTCAAAAAGAACTGCAACAGTTATTTGGTGACATTTCTGTACATACTGTAACTAGGGAAACCATGAAATTGCTCGGCGTCACGGTCTGTGGAAATGTATCGTGGCAAAAACGTGTCGAGCATCGTCAGGTTCACCTCTGGAAAACTGAGTTATCTTTTTAGAGCCAACCAATATTTTACCCCGGCCCAATTTGTTCTCCTGTACAAATTCCAAATCTGAAAGGTTTTGAGGTGCTTGTATGCTAATTATAGCAAGTATTCGTCTATAGGGGTGTCCCACTCACACCGGACGCGCCTCGCTTTATATAGGCTAGTCACGTCCCCGTTCGCTTGTCCCCCCCCCCCCCCCCCCCCCCGAGCCTGATATTTAAGCAAACATCTGGTTCGGGCGTTTAGTCGCGAACATACAGGGTAAAGTCTGTGCTTTCAAGCCGACGAAGGCCAGGACGATCCTTGTCCCTGTTCAATTTAAGTTGACATGCAGTCTCCAAGTGACATGACACCCCTGGATAGCTACTTTGGCACCGACAAATTTATCAAAACTCGAAATCGGGACCGGTGGAGAGATTTGCTAAATAAGGCCAAGACCAGATCCCGGTTGTAGTGCCGATGATGATGATGATTCATCTGCTATGCCTTACCAATGGAAATAGAAAACACTGTTGGAGACAACGGATGACAAAGTGTTCAGTTTTACGGATGATAGTACGCTTGTTTCCTCCTTTTCGAGTGTTCGGCCGATTGGCGCATCTGCGTCGCATCAGCTGAGATTGACTCTCTGAATCGCGATCTGGATAAGGTCCTGCAGTGGGGAGGGGTCAATCTCGTCGACTTCAATGCAGCGAAGACACAATATATAACATTCACAAAGAAAAGTGGATCATCGGTTTCACAGCTGATGATGAATGGCCGGGCCATCGAATCTGGGGAAAGCTTGAAATTGCTCGGCGTCACGGTCCGTGGGAATGTATCATGGCAGAAACACGTGTCGAGCATAGCCAGGTCAACCTCAGGAAAACTGAGCTATCTTTTTAGAGCAAAGAAATATTTTACCCCGGCCCAACTTCTGCTCTTATATAAATCCCAAATTAGACCCGCGTTCGAATATTGCTCTCATGTTTGGAGCTCGGCTCCTAAACATACCCTTGGCCTAATGGAGAGCATACAGAGACGAGCGAACCGCCTGGCCGGGGACGCGGCGCTGACGTCGGGACTACAGTCGCTATCACATCGAAGGCGCGTAGCCGACCTCTGTCTGTTTTACAGATATTATCACGGATACTGTTCTTCGGAGATTCTTGGTATTGTTCCACGCAATTCGGCTTATATGCGCTCCACAAGACAATCCGACGGATCGCACCCGTTTGCGGTTCATCTCCCGACGGCGCGAACATCCCTGCATCAGAACTCGTTCCGCTACAAAGCGGGGAAGCTGTGGAACTCCCTTCCCGCGCGAGTATTCCTGGAGCGTTACAACCTGCAGCTGTTCAAGAGGAACTGCAACCGTTTTTTTGTGGCATCTCGGGGCGCCCGCTCGGCGCTATAGGTTCGCCTCTCCCGAGAGAAGTGTAATATATAAATTAATTAAAAAAAAAAATTGTTAAGCAACAACAATTTCTCCAAATAAAACAAAACTTTCTACAATATGCCTTAAATTCGCCATTCTATTTAATTATGATCCCAAGTGTCCTTCCATCATGAAATTGCGTATGCTAACGAATGTGACCTGGTGCAAAAATTGAAGACAACACCAAATTTGTATACGATGACTTTAATTCAATTCAATTGTGACGACTGAAAGTTAAAAATTGGTTTTCTAAAACGGAGAATACCTAAAAAAAAACTGTTCCACACGCAACTAGGGACACTAGGTAAAACTCGAATGTTTGCCCGTTCTGTCTATGCCCTCTGGCCCTTAGTCGTTAGTTTTGTATTCAACGTGTGCGTGTTATATACAAATCATAAATTCATGCCCCAATTTTGGTTTAATTTTTTAATTAAATGTCTTAAGTTCTCTGTTGTAAGAAGTCTTCGTCTCTAAAAACATTACGTGACAATTTCGAAAAGACGGCCACTATCTCTACGGCGGACGTTCAATTAAATTCACGCACAATTAAACAAATTTTCACTTTTGTCCAAAGGTTGTACAATACTCTTTCTCTAACAGTAGAACTAGAGTCAGCAATTCATTCAAAAACCCTCAAATACTCATTAGCAAAACGTGAATTTTTCTCAGTTTACAAAACCTACTACGTGGTATTCTATGAGATTTAAATGACATAATTACGACGAATGACTCGATCTTACATCTGAATGTGAAGCACTTTGGAATTTTAAGAATACATTTTACCAAGGATTTTGCGGTTGTTTATCGATCTTGTTTAAAAAAAAAAAAAAAAAAATACTATTTTTCTGAATGGTGAGAGCGCGTAACTCAACCTACAAGTGTTAGTAAAGTGCATAATAATCTACAAGCTATATTTACAAAGTTATGAATTAGTAAATAATATTTCACTCTCTTACATGCGTACGCGGCGGTTGTTAATTAAAAGGTTTTGATATTTACAGGTTTTCACAAGCATTGCTAATGTTGAAAAAGGGTAAAGAGCAGTGCTAATAAGTAAGTCTACTTTGCTACAAAAAAAAACCTCACCCCATCGTTTGTTTCACTTACTTCCTCCCACATGTTTAACAAGTTCCCACAAAAGTCTTCAGAAGCATAAAATTGTGGAGAGCTATATTCTAACTCATCCACCACACTGGCCGCACTGATTCTCCACTCTCCGATTCAAGACGATTGATTTGTTGATTGCAAACAAATTATCAAAGCAAAACTTTTTAAAATCCAACCGAAGGATTCATAATTGTTTGCGAATATACTAAAAACTAAATTTACTTATCTTTCACATGACAATTACAGAAAACGTGGCACGGGGAACACTTCTACTCGCCATCGACGACTTGAGACTGAAGCAGTTAAATGCCCCTTGCCGATCGAGACACAACACATACCGATTTTAAAAAATGAAAATTAAGTAAGAATAAAACTAAATCACCCTCACAAAAAAAAAACCTTTAAAAACCAAAAGCGAATAATTATTACTATTTACTTATGATCTATAATATCTCCGGCTAATTAGTTATTCGTACCGAGATACGTCGAAGTCTTAAGTCCCAGTAGTTCTCCGAGAGACGAAGTCACAACGACGAGATCACGTTGAGAAACTGATATTGGCACAAACTTTCGCGTCTTACAATCAACGAATTCGACGAGAGTTCTCCGTGTAATTAGAACAACATATGGTATAAGAGAAATTCAGGTTGTACCTTAACCCGCGACAAACGATCGAGAGAGACAAAGAGATATCTTGGCCGCACTAAGAGAATAGAGATCAAGGCATAGAGCAATAAAAATCCCTCAATGAAATGCTGATAAAACGATAAAAATATTGAAATGCAGCTATAGTTTGCTGAGAATTCGGAGTGCTGCTTCGAACTTAACTAAACAACACAATGATCGTCGATCGGCAAAATGTGATGCATGATCACCTCATCTTGGCGTCAGTAAGTTTAATGAGCGATATTCGCAACGAACAGAGGCATTCCTTATCAACAATGCGCTGCAATTAAAAACCGATGTGAAGAAAAACAAAATATGATCGACAGCCGATCGCAGATCTGTTCACCGCCCACAAGAAGTACCACGTTCGACGAGGTACTCAAATACCTGTTACGCATGGCAATTCATTGACATCCAGTTAATAACAAAAATTTTAGAATTTCTGAAAAAACAACAATATATGTTTTGGGTCTTTTCTTGCTCGGCCAGTATTTAAATGTAGTTTAATGATATTTTGAGTTCAGCATTTGGAACTGATCAACTGCCGCGACTGTAAATTACATTCCTACGCTGTGATGTATTTCGATTGGCAAGACATACTTCAGCCTGTGCTGATAACTTTATCGATCGTTGTTAAGGTGTCCGAGATCATTATCAATTTGTAATGAAAGAAAAATATGCAAACAATTTGATATATGTTAGGAAAAGCGGAAAAACAACTTTCTTAAATGCGATGACCTACAAATTAAATCCACACTATTGTGCAGTAGAACGTACTAGGCGGTGCGAATGTGTGTAGACGCACTGTAGCATGTGAAACAAGACATTCTCTGAACAGAGCCCCTAAGCCAATGAAGCGCAGTAAATTTGAAAGCAGTCAGCCGACTACCTGAGGAGCTATGGTGCCTTTAATTTTTTTTTAAATGGACTTTAATTTTTTTTATAATATGCGCGAACAAAAGTAATATTTCTGATATCAAATATCTACATATAGTGCGCGCGAAACCACGAGGGAATGAATGAAATGAATGAGCAATGGTCGAAATACTTTGATCTTGAATGTCTGAACATTGTAATCGACAGACAGTGCGTATCACTTTCGTGCGGTTCGGCTGAAGAACGATTTACTTTGTTTATTTGTTCGTCTCAAATTGACTTTTATTATAAGTCGGTGTCCGGCGTGACGGCTTTGGCGGATACTGGACAAAGGGCTTTAAAGTAATTTTTGAGTTTACAGCATTTACAAATCGTTTTAACTAAGCTAATTATATGAGGGTTTGGCGGATTTTGAGAGTCGGATGTTGATGTGCTCCGCCGAACACTGTCTACAAAAATGAAACACGGAGATTTTTGTTTTTTATTTTAATTTTGTTTTATTGTTTTCCTTTCTCTGTTTTTAGTAAATACTTAGTGTTTTCAGCACAAAGAAAATTGTGAATTAAAATAGACAATATCAAACTGCACACGTTAGGATACAACGAAAATGTCACGGCGAGGATAACCGTGTCAGTCTCTGTATTGACTGTCCGCACTTAATTTAATTATTTTAGAGAAGAGTGGAATTAACCGTTAAATAAATATCCGGTGTCCTTAGTGAGGATCACAAGCCTGCGCGCGTTGAATTGCTGTGCGTTGAACGCCGAATATATACGTTTATGGTGTTTGCCTTTGGTGGCAGTTCAGTGAATGTACTCAAGTTAATTCGCGTATTTAAAAAGTTTAAAATTTCGGGTCGAGCAGTGTCCTTTTCGTTTTATCGTGTTGCACAGAACAACCTCCTCGTCGAGGTTCTCTTTTTTTTTTTTTATTTGTTTTTTTTTTTTATTATTAGACTTCTCTCGGGAGAGGCGAACCTATATCGCCGAGTGGGCGCCCCGAGATGCCATCAAATAACTGTTGCAAGTTGTAACGCTCCGGGAACACTCGCGTGGGAAGGGAGTTCCACAGCTTCTGTGGACCGCCTGCCACGGAATCCGTATTGACGATCATTCAGAAGTCCGTTGCACTCCAAATATTTAACCAACTCTGTATTGATGACTTTTTCCATTACCTTAGATAAAATAGACAGTAATGCTATCGGACAGTAATTTTGTGGGAGACACTTTTTTCCCGTCTTTGGGATTGGCTGAACTCGAACGATTTTCCAGCAGGCAGGAAAGGTCCCCCGTGCATGAGATAAGCGGGAGAGTCTGCCAAGAATCGACGATAGTTCTGGAGCACAGTTCTTAAGGACTATTGCTGGTATTCCGTCCGGGCCGGTTGCCTTCCTACAATCCAGTTCACGTAGAATCCGTTGAGTAGTGCGCGGACGAAATCTCACATCCCGCATGGAAGACTGTACCGGCGCGATCACAGGTGGCTCCAAAAGGCCGGGATCGAGGTTTGAATTCGCGGAAAATAAATTCGCGAACACATTAGCTTTATCCTTTGGATTCGTGACTAACGTCCCGCTGTCTGTCACAAACGGAAGGAAAGAGGAGGATGCGAAGTTACCACTGACAGCTTTTGCCATTGACCAGAAGGAGCGCGAACCAGTATGGCACCGAAGGAGCTCATTGATCACCCTGTCGTTGTGAGCCTTCTTCGCGGTATCAATCGCCTGGTTGCACGCGTTTCTGATTCTAACAAAATTCGTTCTGTTAACATCGGTGGGATTGGAGCGCCATTGCTCTATTTTTTGCCGCTGTAATCAGCTCGCATTTTTTGTCAAACCAAGGTTTATCAGACGAACTTCGTTTGATGAAATGTGGAATATACATCTCCATCCCCAGAAGAATAATCTCTGATACCGACTCCGCGCATGCGTTAACATCGGAGTTTCCGAAGCACACGTCGGACCATGGAAAGGATGCGAAGAAATCTCGCAAATCGTCCCAGTTAGCGGCCCCATACTTCCATACATGGCGTAACTGCCTAGGCCGGTTATTTGCTTGATATGCAAGTGCTTGCGCGACAGATACCAAGCAGTGATCTGAGTTTCCCAGTGGCGCAAAATCCTCTATGGTATAAATACTCGGTTCGGATGTCAAAAACAGATCCAGGGTGCTCGCATAATCGCCTCGGGCATCCGGCACTCCCGTTGGCTCCCCCACGAGTTGAGTCAAATTGTGGCTTACAGCAAACATCTCCGCCAGCCTCCCAGTTTCATCGGTTCTGTTAGAATGTAACACATTAAAATCGCCAAGGACAAAAATTTCAGAAACTGGGTGGTTGATCTGTATCCAGTCGACGGTATATGAAAGATTTTGAAAAATGTCGCCGGTCGATCGTCATTCGGGGAGCGGTAAAGACAACAAAGAAATTTAACGGAATTCCTCAGCACGACCCTCAACCATATGATGTCCATATTATTGGGTTCCAAGGCCTCCATCCTCCGGCAAGCCAGATTGGACCGCGCGAAGACGCAGACTCCGCCCTTAAAACGGAATCTCGGATGTAAGTCGTATCCTGAGCAACGAAGATATGTCGAATCAGTTGACCTGGGTCTCAGTTAGGGCAAGGATATCAGGTTTCGCTGTTTGCAAATATTGGTGGGCGGCGTTTAGATTGGTATTGGTGAAACCGATGCCCCTGATGTTACAAAATGCCGTCACCAGTCGAGCGTGGGCAGAGCCGCGGGAGCGAGCCCGGTTATGCGATGACGAACCTCTCAAAGTTCCATTATTTATCATGATATCTGCATGATGTTCCCCCTAACATAGTCCCCCCCGGAGATCCGAATGGGAGATTAGTTTACCTCCGGAATTCTTTATATCAGAAGGTACCATCATGACTTATCCCCATGTCAGTCCGGGCCATCAGCCGCACATCCAAAACACCGTCGAAGATTTCTCTCGGCGATATCGCGGAATGTACAGCGTGGCGGGGTGGTATCTCACTTTGGGACCGACTACCACCTAACCAACCTTTTCTCGAACCGGTCCATCAGCCAAGCTCCGAAAGATGGCCACGAATTTCTCCCGATCATTTCACGTAGCCTAAAGCTTGTTGGGGTGGTATTTCACCGGGCGCACAGGGCGTTGTTACCCCGGCTACCACTCGGCCTTTAGTCGCCTCTTACGACAAGCTGGCCTAGCTGTGAGTATATTCTAACGCCCTGCTCACAGGGCCAGAATGTAGACTGAATTACAATTTTCTTTTGGGGGTGATTCTATTCATCCCATACTCTTTCCCTTTCGTTTCCCTTGTCCTGGTGATTCTCTCTTAATCGAGAATCTCTCCACCAGGGAAGATCGCACTCACACACACAGACGCGGAGGTAGCTATGTGGCCATAGATCCTCTGGGATCGCCAGAATTTTCATACTTTCTGTCGAATTGCTTTTGTGTACATTCGGGTGTGTGGTTTATTCTTGGCGATCCTGGGATGGTGGTAATTATCGTTGGTTATGATAATTGTGGCTCCTCGATAGTATAGTGGTTAGTATACCCGCCTGTCACGTGGGAGACCGGGGTTCGATTCCCCATCGGGGAGCCTCTGGCGCAAGACTAGTGACCTTGCCCGGAAAAAACAAATCATTATGGAAAATTTAACAAGCTTGCTAAATAAGGCCAAGACCGGTTCCCGGTTGTAGTGCCGATGATGATGATTGTATATGCTTTGCCCTATGGGAACAGCGTTTTCGTTTATTGCTGTTTCTCCGCTTTGTTTAGGCGAAGTGCATTGCGGCAGGGTCAACGGTTTAGCCAACGGATTGTTTTACGGCAATTTGCTTATCGCCGGGGATTTGATGTTTGTCGACATCTGGCGCAGCTGTGCCAACCGCTTGTGTTTATCCAGCTAATGGATCGATACACAATTTCTATACTGTGTCTTGTCCTTCGATCGCCGTGCAGGCGTAGGGAAATTGTTCGGGACTTGGGGCCCACGTATCTTTTGATACTTGGGGTTGTTGACACCAGTATGAATGTCACCTTTGGTCAGGTGAAAAGGTGGACTTTGGGGGCACGTGTCTGTGGGCACGTGAAGTTTAGTTATAGGTGAGTATGTTCCTTGGTGGAACGAAAGTATCTCAGCCTAAGGTGATTTGTGTGGTTCATGGAACCGCCACAAGGATTCTCCGCTCAACAAATACAATAAAATAAGAGTAAAACAAACTCCTAGTTCACTTGAGTCATGTGTATCGTACGATTGTAGCAAAAATGTAACACAATGCTTTGTTCTTATTTTTGGTATTTTCATTAAATTTATGTATTTTACGGGGATCATTTCGCCAAATTATATTATATGAAGGATGGTATTTATATTTTCCTAAACGGCAACAGTTGTGTTTATAATCAGACTAGAAAGTTTTCCAAAATGTTTCTATAGAGGTCACCAATAATCATTACAACATCGTTTCTAGCACCCTCAAAGATATGTGGCCCAAGGACGCCACTGGCCAAAATGACGTTCTATGGAGTTATTCTACAGGAGTGTAGTGGCTTTTGGTATATCAATTGACGATTTGTGTCGGTGTGTGAGTAGCGGGTATCCTGTTCAGTAAAAGAGACAGCCAAGTCGAAATTTGCTTTGTGACTCATATGTTAATGATTTTTTGCCACGTTTTTAGTTGTTCTGTGTATTCACAATTGAATAATTGTTTGAATACCATATTTTAATAATTTCAAGACCCTGTTGCGACGATAGCTGTTCCATAATAGTTTGTTCATTAACGCTCAAATCCTAACTGACAAAATCATACTGGAACATAAAAAGCACAAGTCGATGAATTGGCTCATAGCAGCCCGTTCCAACTGTAAAAAATTGAAGTTCTGGTATGAGAAATAAGTTTAGCTTCAGGGTGATTACATAAAAAAACCCAAAATAAACTAAATATAAAAATAATATCATTCGTAGGTTAAAATAATTCTCATTTCCTAAAGTAACTGAAAATTCAGGAGACGCAATTCGCTATATCATTTTGACTATCTACAACTTCACCGTTCAATTTTCCTGTGTGATACATCCAGATCACATCTACCCCTTTTAGTCAATGAATCTCGAAAGATGATCACAACAGCAAAAGGAAATCCGAACCACAGAATACAATGAAGCAACAGAAAAATCCAGAATGCCCAAGAGATAAAACACGACTAAACGAACAGAGTAAATAATTCCCAAAGACTTTTGAAGGAAAACAGAACACGGAAGGATATTAGGTTATCGCCAAGTGTACGATTTAATGAGAACATCCGGTTCAGTAACGTGTGAGGCACAAACCCCAAATTGGGACTAATTTGGAAGCCATATAAAATTCCCTGAAACATATGTAGTTACTATTGCGTGGAAATTTACACCACAGTTCCACCACTAACTGCTACTTTGTGACCCAAATTTATTTCACTTCAAGCATCCAGTTCCATGTGGTTCGCACAGATTGGAATATTGGTGTCAGAAAACTCCAGGAGGTCGAAGGAAATAAAATAAACGGTTCTGTGTGCTCAGGACGCAAACCACATTCGCACACATGGAACCGCTTCTAGTGGTATGATACTGCTGCCTGGACTATAAATTCGTGAACTGAATTACACTCCAGCAGATCGATAAATTCGACGATATAATCCTTTTCTAATCTTGTCGCTATAGAGAAGAGACAATTTACGAGAGGTTTCCGCATTTGATATTCAAACGGATAGCGAATACCTCCGTCTTCCTGCAATTGGTAAATTACTATCGGAGGATGGCGCCGAATACTGTCAAGTATCCTACAATTTTCTCACATATCCTGTGGTATTCTCACGTCCCAAAATGCATCTAAGAACCAATATCTATGCATTCGCAGGATACCCTAGCGTGTGTCAACTCAAAAGGTAGTCTTCCAATGCATAAATTATTAAAACAAGTTGAACCAATACCGTCCTCTTCTGTCACTACAATTTGGTCCTGTTTTACGGATATGTGTAAGTATAAGAGGGAAAAAGTCAATATTATCAAATTTAAAGTGTACTCACTAGAAAGGACACCATTGCTCTTGACCGGGTCGCCTGGGACAAGAAATTAGATTCCATGGCTTTACCCACACAAACGCATCTGTACTCTTAAACGACTAATATCACATCAACCGGAAGAAATGAATGGACATGAAAAAGGAGCAATATTAAAGCGTTGCACTAATTCTGTGCTGGGGCCCTGGAGAGTTTAAATACCATTTTAGTACAATGTCGACATGTTGTACAGGCGAAATAACATTAGAAATATACACACACCGTCAGGCACAGGCCACGAAATAATGGCCACAAGACGGACAGCTCTGCGAGAAGAATGAAAGAAAGGACTCCGGTCGATGCGGACTATAATTGTGCGAGTATATTTTAAATTCATCTGAGTAACAGCATCATAATTCCTCCTCCTGCCCATTATTAATGGAATATAAATTATGATCTAACCTGAGTCCATGGGTGTAGTTGAAAACAAGGGTTTGCACTTTATCGTCATATAGACGCGTTGGGGTTTAGGTGTGTGCTCCTGAATACTTCGGATGTACAGAGCACTTAATATCAGTTCTATCGTAAAAGCATCTGGGATTTATAGGCCACTTCTGAATCACTCGCTGGGTATCAGGTCGTTTACGTGTGTTCCTGCAGTGCCAAAGTTTGTTGGTGGTATAATGTTGACGGTAATAAAATGCCTAACGACTTGACCGGCCTCTGTTTTGAAGATAACATATCCCACGTTATAATACAATTGAAGTAAACCTTTAGGGGCATTTTGGGAGATCTTTAATTAGCGCTTTCTTATGGATTGTAGGACGGCGTACTTATCTTGTGAATTGGTGATAAAGTGAGCGATTATTTTGGCTTGTTTTTATGAAATTATATTGTACGAAATTCCTCAAATTTATTCCCATCACTTGGCCATTTGACTTATCTAATACTACGTAGGATATTTTTTTCTTTTTTTCTTTCGATAAAACTATATAAAATAATTCAACAGCCAAGTACAAGAGTTATGAGTTACAGTGTAATCGAACTTTTTCGAGCTCTTTTTTTCCTTAGATGGCCAAATGGGGGATTTGTGATGCCTTTAATCATAAAATGAGTTTGGATGCATAGAATTGGTAATGTAGAGGGCGGAAGAAGTAGCAGAAGATTGAGATGGATACACACTGGTTTTGAGTGTCTGAAGTTTATCAAGTCGGAAAAATGGGTGACGTGGCAGAGCTAGTGTAGTTCGACTTCCATTTCTTTTAATACAACATCATCATCATCATCATCATCGGCACTACAACCGGGAACCGGTCTTGGCCTTATTTAGCAAGTCCTGAGGCTTGTTAAATTTTCCATAATGATTTGTTTTTTCCGGGCAAGGTCATTAGTCTTGCGCCATCTTTTAATACAAACCGCGCTAAATTGTAAAAGATATTTAAAGGCATAATGCTAGACGAAGACGGGGAAGAAGGTAAGGAAAGAGGCCTTAATGAACACTGATATTAAATGTATGGAGATTGTTATTAGAGCAAAACACCTGAACTAACAGAACATCCCAGAGTTGTACAGCTCCGCTGAGTATACTTTGTGTGTTTCTGAATGTCTGAAGTTAATTGTGGACTAGGGAGCCATGTCAGGAGACGAAGTTTAAGAGCGGGAGAAGTGACGTTGTATTCAAAGGAGGTGGGGTAAGAGTTGGCCCCCCCCTAGCATTCGCGAAATGGGTTCGTAGAGCGTACGAGGGGTAATGGGCGGGCAAATAAAAGATACGAGGGTTACGCAAGTTACATGGGTTTGTGGGAAATGTAATGGAGGAGAGCAGGCTTGGCCAATTGATTGAACCCGAAAGAAGACGGTGGTTGAAGAGGATGTGGGAATGAATGCTGTGCTCTACAAATCTGTTAAGTTTAATTAAAAGGAAGAGGCCTGTGTATGGGGGTAGAATCAGAGGATTTTTCGAATTTAATCCATGGAGGGCAAAACGGAAGAAACGACGTTGAACGTTTTCGATGCTGCGAATGTAAGATGAATGACGGGGGGACCAGAGCCGACTAACATGTTGAAGAAGACAACGGACAAAAATTATGCAGAGCGATCAGGTGGCGTAGGGATTAGAGAATTATTTCGACCCGCGTTTCATAAAACCAAGGGCGGCATTGGCCTTGAGTATTATGTCGTCAATATGTGAGATGAAATTGAGCTCCTTACACATAAGATGTCCAGGTCATGAATCGATTAAACCGCTGTTTTCGGTTGGTTAAGTAAGATATAGGAACGAGGAGGGGGAACGCTTCGCCGGAAGAAGATGATTACGTGAAATTTGACGATACTCAGTTCGAGGCAAGTGTTTTGACACCAAATCGAAAAGCTGTCGAGATCAGTTTGAAGAAGCGACGAGACGAGAGAGGAGCGTATTGCGTTGTAAAGTGTGGTATCATCCACATAGAGAGAGATAATGGAGTGCTGGATACTGCAGTCTATATCGTTAATGGTTAGTATAAATAGGAGGGGACCAAGATGACAGCCCTGGGGAACTCCTGAATTGGGGAAAAAAGAATTGGAAAGGGTAGATCTAAATCTCACCCGGTAGGTTCGATTATTAAGATAGGAAAAAAATCACTTAATTAGTAGAAGTTCCAACCTGAGGGAAGATACCTTTAAGAGAACGAGATTGTCGTTCTTTGTCGAAGGTCTTGCTGAAATCTTTACTGATTACGTCGATTTCGTTATCTAGGGCAAGGAGGGTGTCGGATGAGAATTCTACTAGATTGGTGGTGATAGACATGGCAGTGAAGAAACCATGCTGGTTGGGAGAGATGATGGATTTGCAGCGGAAACATAACGCATCGTATATAATGAACTCGAACAGTTTTGAAATGTACGAAATTTTAGCAATGGAACGATATTTGGACATATCGTTTTAGGGTCCCTTTTTATGTACAGGGGTGATATAAGAGGATCTACAAATATCCAGGAACTTACCTTGTGCAAGGGATAGATTAAACATTATTGAGAGCGGGAGAGAAAAGGGAGAGGAACTTTTGCTTTTTTAAAAGGACAGTGGGGAGTCCGTCTGGGCCGGAGCTGAATTAGTTTTTCAGTTGTTTTAACTTTTCTTCAACCTGTTGTTGTTGAATGTGTAGCGGAATGAAAGGGGCGAGGGAGAGTTCAGGCAGGCCTGTGAAGTAAGAAGAGTTAGGCTTAAAAGAGTTGTCCGTGAGGGATTGTTTAAAGACAGACGCGAAAAGATTGGCGATGGTTTGGGGATCGGCTGAAGTAGTCGCGTCATAGGAAAGGGAATTGGGATAGGCATCAGATTTGCGTTTGTAATTGATAAAGTGGAAAAAATATTTGGGGTCGTTGATCAAGTTGTTTTGTGTTTCAATATGATAATTGTGGTAGAGGGAGCTATAAAGTTCGGAAAGAGATTTGGAATAGCCATCAGATTTGCGTTGGTAATTGATAAAGTGGAAAAAATATTAGGAGTCATTGATCAAGTTGTTTTGTGCTTTAATAAGATAATTGTGATAGAGGGAGCTATAAAGTTCGGAACGAGATTTGGGATAGGCATCAGATTTGCATTTGTAATTGATAAAGTGGAAACAAGATTTGGGGTCATCGATCAAGTTGGTTTTGTGTTTTAATAAGATGATTGTGGTAGAGGGAACCATAAAGTTCAGTGAATTGATAAAAGAAACCGAGATAGTTGGAGTAGTCTAGGAGATTGTTCCACAAATTATTCCGCTTGTATCGAAGAGCACGGAGTTGGCGATTATACCAAGGGTGCGATGAAACCAATATCCTATGTCGAGAATATGGATAAGTTCCATGTGGGGAAATGATATTGTAAATTCCATTGTAGAGAAGGGTGGTTAAAGTTGCCATGGACTACTATATCGTATTGGAAAGAACTTAACGCGGATCAATTGAAATTATTGCGAGTTCTTATGACTCGATGGTTTGCGAAAGTGGTATATAAAAACAAATGACGTATAGAGTTCATGCAAAAATCAATTTTTATTGAAACATAGTTAAGATGACGATGGCGATGCTCAACAATAACGTCAGGGCCAAAACTGGTTCAAGAAATTCCGTGCTGGTAATTTTGATATCAAAGATGGCCTTCGGTCTTTCCACTGGACCTTTCACCGAGGTTGAAGACGAAAAAATGTTTGGCAAAGATCAAGTCAAACTCGTGTTACATGACATAAGAGATTTTAAAAATATTATATCACTTAACCAATTATTTACTTCTGCCTAAAGAAGCTTGGATATGTATGCAAGCTCAATATATACATTTTTGATGATGGACTTTGATGGAAATGCAGCATGCACAATCGCTGCCACAAGATTAATCCAGGAATACACAATCAAAACAGCAAGTACAACACTTAAGCGCCCAATAGCGAAACTTTGCATCTTACCCGTGCTCAATTAACACACACATACACACAGTTACACACATACACACAGTCACACACACACACACATAATATGAATATGCCACTGCACCAAAAACAAATAATGAATTAACAAGTAGTTTAATAATAAACATAATTCATCACCCCCCCCCCCCCCCCCACCACCTTTTCACATCGCCTCCCGTTTAGGAGCGAAACAAGACACTGAACTTACTTCGTCTCCAAACATATGAATCCTTTTACCAATTGCGGATAAGTAACCGCTGGTCTGATACGTCTCAATTACACACACCTGCTGATGCATCATCGCTGCCCCGGCAAGATGTTGTAAATGCAACATAAGAAACCCAAACAATTACAACTCATCATAACACTAATCGCAACTTTACCAAGGCGAGCCTTCCATTGCATACCTTTGAGTGCGGGATAACACCTGCACCGTCAACTGATCTCTTTAAAATATGTCGTTGACAATGTTATCGATTATTTGATTGTCGTTTATATTTGGTTTATGTCGTTGCCTTCATATAAGTAAATGATTTTGTAAAATATACAAATAATAGGCAATGACTTCTTACTCAATCCAATACTTTCCAACGTTTCGAATCTAATATGTGATCAACTCGTGCCTAAATGAATATTTAGATGTCGTTCTTGACAGACATTAATGGTCGTAAATCTCAATTAAAAATGTGTGTGCTTGAAACGCAGCTTTTTTTTTTTTTTATAAAATAGTGCAATCAAATTAATCGCAAATGCTCGTTTCTGACATTGTGCCAACATAAAAAATGTTCACACTTCGACAATGACATTGTTGATTGTGGATCCCCTCTTGTAGTATTCCGAAGTGACGTCCGTTTTACTTTTTCCGGGTTGTGGACCATATAATGGCTAGGTGGTCATCTTGTCAGATCAAAAACACAATGTATAAAAAAATACGTTTAAGTCCCAAACAAGCTTGGTCCGTAGCAAATGATATTCTATGTGACATGATGCAGCCGTTGTAACGCGACAAGCGGAGTAACAGGTAAAATCCGTCCCAGCACGCGATGGAATATCTAAAAGAAAACTCCACGGGGATCAACGGGAATATGTTCCAGGTGGGATGTGGTTTTAGTCGGTAAAAATACGGCATTCCTCTGGATCTGTCCAGAGGTATCGGTTGAAGATTTCCACCTTCCTACCGAAACCAAAAAACAAAAAAAAAACCAATGGAGGAACTCGAATGCCAATGGAGGAACTACTCGAATATTAAGAGAAAAGGAGAAACCGAAATCGCCATGCAATCACGTCCTAGTTTTAAAGCGTCCGTGATCCGAGGGCCCGTATGGTGTGTGTGCTGCTGCTGTGGCATCTTCCACACATTTCCGTAAAATTTACACACTGTGACATCTTCTACCAGTTCAATACACTGTAGCGTGTGATATTTTCCAAGAATAGTGGCTTATGATGTCTTCCTGGAATTGGCACGCCATGGATTATGACAATTGAATCGCTTCATCGCTAACGATCTGCCACGCAATGCGAAGCATTGTCCCCTATTCCAACCTTCTGGTTTCAGTTCCGCTATTTGCAGTTCTTCTTCAGGCTTCAGTGCTCCTTGGTAGTGATGTGCCCGCCGCCATGATTACATATTTCGTGACCCGTTAGCTGTTGTGGTGCTCTTAATTCTTCGCCGCCCATGACAAGGTTGTAATCGAACTTTATCGACCCAGCAAGTAGATGGACACCCACCAAAAAGTTAAGCTATCGCATGGTCACAAATGTGACCCGTGTAACGGGCGCAATTTTCTCCATTTAATTATACTTCATCTGGAAACAACTGCTCGGAGAGGAAGTTCCATAGCTTTTCCGTTCTGTAATGGAAGGAGTTCTAGTACAGAGCTATACGTGCAGTCGGGAGATGAATCGCAAATTGTCTTCTGGAGCGCGAATAAGCCCCATTTCGTGGGAAAATGCCACGCATCTCCGAAGGACAGTCTCCGTGATAATATCTATAAAACAGACAAAGACAAAGGATATGCCTAGGAGCAGAGCCCCAAATATGAGAACAATATTCGGGTTTAATTTGAGATTTGTAGAGAGGAAAAAGTTGGCCCGGGGTAAAATATTTGTTGACTCTAAACAGACAACACAATTTTTCGAAGGCGGAGCAGACGATATTCATGCCACGACACTTTCCCACTGACCGTGTTTTCGAGCAAATACTTGCTCTCCCTGGATTAATGGGACTGGCCATTCATCATCAATTGTGGACCGACGATGCATGTTTTCTCGTGAACGTGAATTATTAATGAAAACAAGAGTATACCCACCTGTCACGCGGGAGAGCGGGGTTCAATTATCCGTCAGGGAGCCTCTGGCGCAAGACTAATAACCTTGCCCGGAAAAAAAAATCATTATGGAAAATTTAACAAGCCTCAGGACTTGCTAAATAAGGCCAGACCGGCTCCCGGTTGTAGTGCCGATGATGATGATGATGAAGAGTGTTTTGGGCAAGGTTTTATTTATTCCTCAACATACATTGTTGCCATCGAGGGCGATACACTTGGTATAGCGATTTGCCAAGATTTCGATGCCTTTACTGTAGTACGAAACGTCCAAGCCTTTGAAATACGCCTCGGTCTCCACGACACCTTCCTCATTCGATCTGTAACTCTTTTCCTGAAGCCACAGCTTGAGGATTGGGAACAGTTAATTGTCACGGGGGGGGGGGGGGGGGGGGGGGTGTCGGGAGTAGACGGTGGGTGAGTAATCAATTCAAATCGTAAATGGTCCAATTAGGCCATCGTTTTCAAGGACGTGTATGACGGTCACTGGGGCCAAGTCTGGAGAAGATGGTGGGTGAACCATCAATTCAAATAGTAAACGGTCCAATTTGGTCACCGTTTTCAAGGAAATGTGTGACACTGCGTTATCTTGATGGGATAGAACTATTTTCTTCCTCATATGGGGCCTGTTTTTCTTTATTTTGTTGTTCAGTTTTGTCGAATAATGCTGCATAATACCCTCCTGTGACCGTTTTTCGCTTCTACGGGTAATCGACGAAGAATATGGAGAAAATACCAAATGGAGGCCATATCCTTCCCAATCGAGCGTTGGTCTTTTGGTCGGCTTTCCAGCCTCTCTGCAGACTACTTATTGGACTCAGGCTTATGGTAATGGGCCCACGTTTCATCCATCGTCATAAAACGTCAAAAAAAGACCGCTTGATTACGCCGCAACAACTCCAAACCGGCCGTTGAATCATCAACACGCTGCTGTTTTTGTTGACGGTCAGCAAGTACGGCACCCATAGCGCTGATAGCTTTTACATCTCCAAAAGATGGTGCAAAATATACGCCCATTGTTTTGAGTTGCCCACGTCGTCACCGAACTCGTACAACTTCACTTAAAACGATTCGATGCACTTGCTTTACGATTTCCGCATTCGTAGCCTCTTTTGGCCATGAAGAGAGAGGTGCATCTTCGGTGGGTGTACGACCCATTTTAAATTCACTGAAGGAGCAGCTGTGGGATAACAACCCATTGCAACCATTGCAATGATTGTTCAGAAGTTTTTTCCATCAAAAAACAACCTTTGATTAAGATGCGATGTTCCTGTTTTTCCATTTTTTTTTAAGAAGGCGAAAGTGGCGTCACTCAAATGACTGTAGCTTATAAACGAATGGACAAAATGTCCCGAAATGTCTTTTGGCTTCCACTTCAATTCTCTGCATGTCACGCTTCTAACACCTTATATCATTTTTCAGAAATTGAAGTGCTTTGGCTTAGGTGTCTGCCGGGAATTGGCGCGATGTGGTTTGTGGCGTCCTCCGGAGAATTGAAATAGCATCGGTAATAGATTACTTCCTTATAGCAGCATTATCATCTTAAACTACACGCACGATATTTTCCAAATGCCACTTGTTAGAAACTTACTCAAAGTCCTAATATATTATATAGTTTTGTTTACAATACCACCGTAATAGAAAATTATAAAATAAAGCAAACTATACTTGTCATACAACTTAGGTAGCTAAATAGACCGGGTATGGGGGGGAAAAGTCAAATGGGTAGTTTGAACAAAGGATTTCATCCATCCAAACACAGAAAAACAATGTAAGGAGGGACACAGATGGCAGAGCTAAAGTATCGCTGCTAATAATTGTGCCAATCAGATAAAACGTTTAGAGGGCACATCATAGACTAAAAGCAAGTAATAAAAGTAAAAATGCATAACTGCAATTTTTCTTTTCCTTTTAGGAAAACCCACGTGCCAAAAGTTTATAGTATAAACTTACAAATTGTATGATAACAGTTATTTAAAGTCGAAAACATTGTTGGGTAAATTGAGTAATAGTCGACAAGACATTATAACATAAAGCTTGAATGACACATTTATAGCACAAGTATTTTAAGTTCTCCTTTTAAAGATTGTGTGGATTTTGTTTTAATTTTGTAGTTGATTTTAATTTAATACTAATGAGATTGACAATAAAAAGGTCTTGGCATACCATCAGGAAAAATAGGATAAGGGGAGAAATAGTACACATACAAACGGTTTTATCGTACAGAACAGAACTTCTACTCAGAGGAATAGTGCAATTTACGACATCAGATTTGATTATCTTGAGGTTCTCCAAATTGTGAGAAAAACTACTCTATTCGACTATAAAACTTGCGCTGGGATTCCAAACACCGGTTTGTAGTAATAAGTGTTAGTGCAAGCGCTATAAAAGTTGAAAGGCAATATAAATGATTGAGCTATTACCACACGTACTACAAAGTTGGACTTCATTAGGGGAATGGATGTAATATTATAACATTTCCAAGGTAGGTACGGACTGACCAAAGTAATCAGTAATGTGCTGGTTTTCATAGAAAATTCATCCAATCAGTTCAATGCGTTTGAATGAAAGTACTTCGGACAGAACAATGTCCTCTGAGAACAGTTTGGCTTCAAATAAAGTACCACTCTCGTTTACGAGTTCTGCTACACCCAATTTCTTCAACAGCACCAAGAAAGTGATTTGCACACTTTTGAAATATTCATGACATTCGAAGTCCTTGACGTGCCATCATTCCGATTGTGCGGTGTAGTGCAACACAGCCACAGATGCAAGGAATTCTGTTTGCACCTTCAAGCATGCCGTGTTTTAGTTGTGTGCTTCTGGATAGTAAAGGAAGATGAATGTATAAGGAGACACATTTTTAAATAATTTCCTATAAAAAGATACCTGTAGAGAGATTCAAAATAGAAACAAACAAAGACTGTATAATATGTATCCTTTTATCTTTCATCCGCACTCCCACAAGACTGATCTTCTAGCCACGTCAACCAATAAGTGCGAGTGTGACAAATAGAAGATATAAAAATGTCGTTAAGGACATCTGACGTCACACACAAGAAATGAATGAAGTAACAAAGCACTGGCACATGTTGCTATGTGTATTATATTCCAACACTCTTGCTTAGGGTCAATGAACCGCTGTGTCAAACATTTTCAATGCGAAACCACTTGGTATACGTTACTTACCCATCTATCTTTCTTCTCTCATGCTTTTTATTACCAGAACATAATACCTGACAGCACAAGGCTAACACGTTGACTGTGAAATACAGAGAATACACAACTGAAGTTGAAATACGTGGAAAAACATTTTGGGAAATGGAAGCATTTCCTACTCTAAGGACAATTGACTGACACAGACTGATATGTAACAATAAGCAATAAAAATTAAGAGCGCCATCTATTCCAGAAGCCGGACATTACCTCCATTAGGAACAGCTCCTCTCTAATGAATTTTATTTCCTCTGCAACATTAACCACCCCAAAGGATTAACGACATTATCACTGCCTTTGTTCTTTAAAGTTGCGAGGTTAAGGAGAATCTTGGCAGAGGTCGGCCAAGGACCGTGAAGTATTTATATTGTTTGCAAAACGTGCTTCGTAATTGAATGAATGACAGTTTACTTAAGGAGCTTTTATTTTTATAATTTGCATGATAAAAAGTTTCGTTTATATCGTAATTTTAAAGGGCAGTAAAAAGTATCCATAAGATATGAAATGCACACCAATGTAGGAAAGCCTTGAGTGGTGGAAGTAAAGGCATGAAGGAACTTATTAAACACGACTACCACTGGTGAACCAGCAGCTTCTAATACACTGTAGGACCAACGTCAAATAAATAGATGTAGTAGTATAGGATTTTTTTAAAACAAACGTTTCTGTTTTTATGTACAAGTTTTAACATAAATGTTTGGTATTTGTTGCGGATTCGCATTGGATGCAACCAGCGAATTTGCAAGTGAATGCAACCATCAACAATCAAACGAACAACAACTGTCAGCAATGAGCTGACAGACAAAATAAATTACATCTGTCTGTCAAGCAATTTCGTTGAATACTCTCTCTTGCTGTTTAACTTTGCAGACGACGGTCAACAACAATTAATCGAATAAATCTAAAGAATCAATTTAAATAAACCAAATATTTAAATACAATTAAAAAGTAGATTTGTTCAACTGAATTAGTCTTGGGGTCCTGCTGACATCATTTCAATGGCACGCTGGTAATGATTTCAAATAAATACCATAAACATCAAGTGTTTCAGTCATCGGCAACCATCATCGTTGCATGCCAAGAGAGCAGAGCAGTGTTCCTGACGCCATTTCTTGGACCCACCACCACGATACCTTTGCTGGTAGACAATTGCTAAAAGCAAAGATTTTGGTCCGAAGAAGTGCTTACAAATCATCCCCGACGTCATCCCCCTTAAAGCTTAAACTACGTGTTGGCCGCTCGATTGCCCACAGTATTTAAAAGAAGGAGAACAGAAGTGAGGTATATATAGATTACACTCTTCCAGTAATCATATCAGTACCGAGAAAAAGGAATCCATTATTTTTTCGCTATATTACTGTATACCAATCTGACTCGGAATTCGCATTTAATTTTTTTTTCTAATTTATTAGCATTGTGGCCAAAAATGAGTGAAATTTCATCTTATTATCTTCATTTGTGAATTCCATGGTAACGTCGGGAAAAATTTTCGACTATGTTTCGGATGTAGGCTGATGGCCCGCACTAACGTGGAGATAAGTCATGATGATAAAGAGTTCCGGAAGTATACTAGTTCCCCATTCGGATCTCCGGGGGGAGATCATGCAAATGTTTTGATAAGTAACCGAACATTAAAAAATGTGTCATCGCGTTACCGGGTTCGTTATCGAAACTCTGTCGACGTTCGACTGATAACGGCATTTTGTAACATCAGGGGCATCGGTTTCACTAATACGAATGTAAACGCTTTCCACCAATATTTACAAACAGCAAAACCTGATATCCTTGCTCTAACTGAGATCCTGGTCGATTTGTCAACTAACTCCTCATATCTTCGTTGCCCAGGATGCTACTTGCATACGAGATTCCGTTTTAAGAGTGGAGTCTGCGTTTTCACGCGATCCGATCTGGCTTGCCAAAAGATGGCGACGTTAGAACCCAATAACTTGGACATCACGTGGTTGAAGGTCGTACTGGGAAATTCTGTTAAATTTCTTTGTTGGCTTTACCGCTCCCCGAACGACGATCGACCTCCGACACTTTTCGAACATCTGTCACGTACCGTCGACTGGATACAAATTAACCACCCGTCGTTTGAAATGGTCGTCCTTGGCGATTTTAATTTCTAACAGGCTAGACGATGCTGGGAGGCTAGCGGAGATGTTCTCTGTTCGCCACAATTTTACTCAACTCATAGAGGAACCTACGCACGTGCCGGATATCCGAGGGGATTATGCAAACCATCTGGATCTGGTTTTGACATCCGAGCGGAACATTTAAACCGTGGAAGTGGCTGCACCATTGGGAAACTCAAATCACTGCTTGGTATCGGTTGCGCATCCACTTGCATTTGAAACAAATAACCGACCTAAGCAGCTTCGCCATATATGGGGCTGCTTACTGGGACAATTAGCGAGATTTTTTCGGATCCTTCCGATGGTCGGAGGTGTGCTTTGGAGATAGTTAACGCACTTGCGGAGTCGGTCACAGAGATCATTCTTCTCGGGATGGTGATCTACGTTCCGCACTCTATTAAACGAAGTACATCCGATAAACCTTTGATAAAAAATGCGAGCAGATTACAGCGGCAAAAATTAGAGCTTGTAAACAATGGCGCTTCAAGCCCACCAATGCTAACAGAACAAATTTTGTTACAATCAAAAACGCGTGCAACCAGACGATTGATACCGCGAAGAAAGCTAACAAGGACAGAGTGACCAATAAACTCCTTGAGTGCCCAACTGGTTCGCGTCCCTTCTGGTTAATGGCAAGGGCTGTCAGCGATAACTTCGCTTTCTCCTCTTTTTCTGCGTAAGTGACGGACAGCGGGACACTAGTCACAAATTCAAAAGAGAAAGCGAATGTGTTCGCGAATTTATTTACCGGGAATTCAAACCTCTTTGCCGGTCTTTTGGAGACAACTTTGATCGCCCCGGTATGGTCTTCGATGCGGGATGTGAGGCTCCGCCCGCGTACTATTCTACGCATTCTACGTGGAATAGACTGTAAAAAGGAAACCGGCCCGGATGGAATACCAGCGACAATCCTTAAGAACTCTCGACGCATCCTGGCCGGCTCTTCGGCTTATCTCACCCACGGAGGACATTTCCTACCTACTGGAAAATCGCTCGAGTTCAGCCAGTCCCAAAGAGGGGAAAAAGTGTCTCCCACAGATTTACCGGCCGATAGCATTACGGTCTATGCTATCTCCTCCACCCCCAATCCGCATGCCTTAGTTTTTATGGTAGTTCGTAAGTCTATTTATAAGTTTATATGTTTATACCATTTATAAGTTTATATGTTTATACTTATACTAAGCGAAATAAACTGAGAGTTCTGCCCTCTATTCAATCATTCATTCATTCATCGAAGGTGACGGAAAATGTCATCAATGCAGACTTAATTAAATATTTGGAGTGCAATGGAGTTCTGAATGATTGTCAATACGGATTCCGTGGCAGGCGGTCCACGAGAGACCTTTTGACACTTATAGCCGATATATGGACATGGTGAGTCAAGGGCAGTCGCATTGGATATCTCCAAGGCTTTTGACCGCGTCTAGCACGGAGCATTGCTGAGCAAACTTCGTTCATATGGACTTTCCCAGGAGCTTTGCGACAGGGCAAAGAGCTTACTCGAGAATCAATCGGTCCGGGTTGTTATAAACGGCGAGCCTTCGAATCTATATCGTGTTAATTCCGAAGTGCCTCAAGGTTTTATTTTGGCTCCAACCTTATTTTTGTTTCACATAAATGATTTGTTGGAATCAGCGCATAACGGAATGTTCAGTTTTGCGGATGATGGTACACCTGTTTCCTCTTTTTCGAGTGATCGCCCGATTAGTCCATCAACTTCGCACCAGCCTGAGACTCTTTGAATCAGGACGTGGATAAGGTCCTGCAATGGGAAAAAACTAATCTCGTCGACTTCAATGCAACGAAGACACAATATACAACATTCACAAATATAAGTGGGTCAACGGCTCCACAGTTGATGTTGAATGAACAGGTCCTTGAATCTAGAGAAAGCATGAAATTGTTCGGCGTCACGGTCTCTGGCCAGGTCCGCCTCTGGAAAACTGAGTTATCTTTTTAAAGCCCAGAAATATTTTACTCCGGCCCAACTTTTTCTCCTGTATAAATCCCAAATTAGACCCGCGCTCGAATATTGCTCTGATGTTTGGAGCTCGGCTCCTAAGCATACCCTCGACCTACTTGAGAGCATATAGAAACGACAGATCTGCCTGATCGGGGACACGGCGCTGTAGTCGAGACTGCAGTCGTTATCATATCGAAAGGGCGTAGCCGACCTTTGTCTGTTTTACAGATATTATCACGGGTACTGTTCTTCGGAAATTCATGATATTATTCCACGCAATTCAGTTTATATGGGCTCCACAGGATAATCCGATGAACTGCGCCAATTTGCGATTTATCTCTCGAGAAGGGGAACTTCTCTGCATCAGAATTCAATCCGTTACAGAGCGGGCAACTTGTGGAATTCCCTCGGCGCGTTGTGTTTCCGGCGCTTTACAACCTGCAACTGTTCAAAAAGAACTGTAACAGGTATTTGGTGGCAACTCGGGGCGCCGACTCGGCGCTACAGGTTCGCCTCTCCTGAGAGAAGCACAATAAAGCACAAACTTTACGTTTTTGTTTTACACAATTTGTTGCAGACAACGGATAACAAAGTGTTCAGTTTTGCGAATGATAGTGCGCTTGTTTCCTCCTTTTCGAGTGGTCGGCCAATTGGTGCATCAACGTCACACCAACTGAGATCTAGACAGATTGACTCTCTGAATCGGGATCTGGATAAAGTCCTGCAGTGGGGAAAGGCAAATCTTGTCGACTTCAATGCAACGAAGACCCAGTATACCATATTCACAAAGAAAACTGGACCGTTCTTGGTATTGTTCCACGCAATTCGGTTTATATGCGCTCCACAAGACAACCCGACGGCGCGAACATCCCTGCAACAGAGCTCGTTCCGTTACAGAGCGGGGAAGCTGTGGAACTCCCTTCCCACGCGAGTGTTCGCGGCGCGTTACAACCTACAACTGTTCAAAAAAAACTGCAACAGTTATTTGATGGCATCTCGGGGCGCCCACTCGGCGCAATAGGTTCGCCTCTCCCGAGAGAAGTCTAATTACAAAAAACAAATGCGGCCACAAAAGGAGATTTTGGAGTACACGCTTTTCATCGCTTTCAGGAATTAACTGCTCTGAAGGACGTAGCGCAAGACGAATTTCACGAACGTCTGTTCACGGCAAACCAAACTAATCAGAAATAAACTATCAGCTGCCATATCGACTGTCCCCAAAAATGGCTCCCAGTTTAAAGATCTATACCTCGAAAATAAACTCCCTTTATAAACGCTTCAAAGCATTCTGCTCGCCGTCGTTTTAGGCTATCCTATGTTTTGTCTGTGGAAAGTCCAACATTTTCACAGCTCCTGTCCAGAATTTGTTACTATTTTTTTGCATCTAATCCTTTTTGTCTCGAATACTCCTTTTCGACTGTAGGTGTCAGCCTGTTTCTCAATAAGGCGGCATGCAACTCCACTGATACTGGTGCTCTCCTCTCGAGAGAAATGTAAAAAAAAGTTACGTTTGTGTTTTGTGGGCAACAAAAGTGAAATTGGCTTTTTTACAATGTATGGTTTTGAGAACCATAGCAATTGAAAAGGTTGCGAAAGGCCATCGGTGACCAGACTACACACTGTGACAAATAAGTTTAGAGACCTGGTCATGGAAAACATCGTTGTAACAAGATATCTAACTAGTTTTCGACTTTTTTACTCAAAATAATTTCCCCTACCTTCAATGCACTTGTAACCACAGCTTCAACAGTGATTCGTATTCGAATGTTCAAGCTCATTTTGTGGAATTGCCCCTGGTGCTCGAGGTGTGGCTGTTTTGATGGCCGAAATGTCATTAAGAATCATCCCTTCAACTTCGAATTCAATTTTGGGAATAGTGAGAAGTTACACAGAGCCAAATCCGGTGAATACAACAAACGATTCAATACACAGATTTGATATCGACCCAAAAATTGACAACAATGAATGAGGTGTGACTCGGTGTATCATCATGCAATAGAGACCAGGTTTCTGGATCAAATATGACAGATTTTGGCCCTCAGCCAATTTAAAGCTTCGAGAAAATATGCGGCAGAAATTTTTACCAGAATGCCCTGGGGATAAGCCCCATGCTATTGAAGAATGTATTGAACATTGTTCGGATTTTCAATTAAACTTTCAGTGTTCTTTTTGCTTTTGATGAATTTTTCGACTTCCATTCCGCACTTTGACGCTTGGCTTTCGGATAGTGCTGAAAGCATCAGGTCTCACCAATTAGTTTTTGGAAACTTGGATCATTTCTGGCGGCTGCAATGACTTCTTTGGAATGATTGACTAACACCGATTTTTGGTCACCTATCAAAGTGTGCAATTGTCGTTTGTCGATGTGTTGTTCAAATTAGTGATTCGAATTGTTTCTCTGCTGATATTTAAATGATCTTCTTGATTTTTAGTGAAGCATTGTGATCATTTAGAATAAAATCACGTTTTTTCCCGATCATTTCGGATGGACGGGCTGAAATTAACTTTCCTTCATGGTTATTATCTTGTAGACCTTCTCTGCCTTCCAAAAAATGCTTATGCCAAAAACATGTGCTCCGCTCAAGCAACTATGGCCGTATGTTACACTTGCTGCACCAAACGAGATACTTCTGATGCATTTTTACCAAGTTTTACGTGAAATTTAATAATTGCTCTTTGTCTCACGTTGCTTTGGGAGATCTGTCATAACTTTTTTATTTGTCAACCGATTAGCGCAAAAATTGATGATTGAAGTATGTCACAGTTTTCAACTACCGGTCTGAACACATAGTCTAGTTATTCGAGAATGGTTCGAGTCCCGGAATGTTTTTGTCCTTCTATGTATGTCGTGAGCATATGATTGTCATAAAATGTTCAAAGTGGGTCGGAAATACCTTGAAGATGTACTAAATCCGAGTCAAATGTCAACTGATGGACAAGGCGCTTAGGAAATCAAATATTTGGTGCGAAAAAATCGTCAAATGTCAATAACAGCTATTAGTGACAGTATCGGCATTTCCGTTGGATCGCAAAACACGATCGGGAATGATGTTCTGCTTCAAATCTTTATCGATTCCAAAAATACTGAGTTTTTTTTTTTGAAAGACCGTCGGTTGTTTGGGACTTTTTCGTTAAAAATTAGACTAACATCGTTCCACAATTTTTACATTTACATGATTTAGCACCGTGTGCCTTCTAGCTATTCCCCAAACTCAGAAGACCAACGATGTTCACTAGGAAATATTATTTTAAAGTTGCAGTTAAAGTTTCAAGTCAATCGGATAAAAATTGAGTGAGCGACAAGTGCGCCCAGTTTGAAGAAGGTTTGTGTAGTTTTGTAGTTTTTACAGTAGTCTGTACAAACAACTGTTTGCTCAGCCTTAAAATTGGGGTAGGAGAGACATCTATTAGTCAAAATTCAAATCTGCAAACTGATGTGTCGGAATAATTCATATAAAAGTAATAAAGAGTCCGCGCATTCGAAAAACCGGTAATTTTGCTTCATGACTATACTCAGAAAAACGACTGTTTGACCCACTTACAAGTTTCTCGCCCACATAACCGGCTTTCTTTCATCATTTTTGGATACTTTAAGGAGTGTTTAATTCAATACAAAAAAAAAACGTGAAGAAAAAAGTCAGACGGTGGTATTATCCCTTAACTTCAACAAGCGTTTCGGAAATTGGAAAAAAAATATGGTGACATAAATGTATTGTGTCTAAGAGGGTTTACTTTGAAGGCGATGAAAGAGATTTGGAAATATGATTAAAGTTTTTAAATGGTATAACCTAATCCCGGGTTACCTCCAAGGTCGACTGGCGATGCTGGAGATCTATCTTCAGTCAGGCGTAGCAGCTAATACCAGTGCCATCGCAGAACTAACGAATGAGGCCAAACTACTGACATTCGAGGAGACGGTCAGCAGATTGAGTGAATTATGCGTCATCTATCGTGCCTCCCTAACGGATGTGAGCGACGTGCCTGCCAGCCTCCAAGATCAACCTGCCCTCCTTCGCAGGAGCTTATGAGGACTGGAGGTCGTTTTATGATCTATTTCACTCACTCATCCACAACGACTCCATCCTGAGTAACATCGAGAAACTGCATTACCTGAGGTCTAGCATCATGGGGGAAGCGGTGAGATTGCTGCAACATCACAGTCTGTATGAGGGCAATCAGGAGGCAGCTTGGGCTATCCTTGTTAAGCGATACGACCACAAGCGAGTGTTGGCCCGTGCTCAACTAAGGTTGTTTTTCAACTTGCCAACTTCCCGGGAGGAGAGCTCCAACAACCTAAAATATCTGTTGGATGTGACAACGGAATACATACACGCGTTGTCAAACTTAGGAGTGGATACTAGCAGATGGGACGTCATCCTCATTTACATGATATCGTAGAAGTTGCCCATGTCCACTCAGTAGTTATGGGAGGAGAGGTTGGGAGCGCTGAGAGACTCCGATTTGGAAGGACTTCACAGAGTTTATGGAAGCCAGATTCCGTCCGCTGGAACCCGCGGCTCAGCAGAGTTCCAGGGTCAGCGGTCAACCTCAGGTAATCACGAGGCGGACTTTCACCGCCCGGGCCGGACCACCTCGGTGGGCCCTCTACAACGCTCCGACAGCTTGCGATAACTGACCATTTATAGAGTCTGCGTTCAGGGTGCGCATTCTTTCCGCTTTTGTTGCAAATTCCTGGCAGCGGAAGTCAACGAGCGGGTCAACGTCATGTACCAGTTGGATATGTGCGAAAATTGCAGATTTATACTAGTATAATCAGCGAACACAGCAATGCCCGCGTCGCGTCGGCTGCCACTTTTGCCATCATTCACGCAACCCAGATGAGTTTCTGCGCAAGATTGGTAATTGTAGATGAAACATGGATACACCACTATACTCCCGAGACGAAAGAACAGTCAGGACACTGGATTGTTAAAGGCAAACGGGCTCCAAAGAAGGCACAGACGGTGAAATCAGCTGGAATGGTTATAGCTACTGTTTTGTGGTGCTGGAGAGTATTAGGTGTCATTATTAGCTCAGCAAAATTGTCCTCCTTTTCTAAAGACTTATTGACCTGCCATCTTATTTATGGTCCGATATTGGCACCACCAATGTTGGCTTCGTTGATTCCGTTCAGGTGTAGAGCGTCCGCAGTGGCGAAGCCACTGAGAGTTATGCATATTGAAATCAGCCGGAATAACGATTTCAGTCTGCGGATATAGGATTAATGTCTGATTAATAGAATCAGATAGAACATCAAATTCATAAAAGCATGCGTTTTTATCCAAGTTTGGGCTTCTATAAAGAAAGCAGTAATGTATGATATGTTTACGAATGTGAAGTTTTAGCCACGAGAAATTAAATTCTGGATTGAAGCAGAGCCCATATCGTGGCAGAAGCTGATAACCAATATCACTTCGTATGTATGTGGCTCAACCGCGATGTGGAAAGGACAGGGGCACTAAGTTATAACCAGGTAAACTAAAATCGAAGATATCTGTATTAGTTATTACCCGGGTTTCGCTAACTGCAAGGATTGTTGGTTTCCTGTTAGAAGTGTGAGCACTAAGTAATAACCGGCTATAGTAAAATCAGAAATATCTGCATCAGTTATTAACTGAGTCTCGCTAACTGCAAGGATTTGCAGGTTTCTGGTTACAGACGTGGGCAAACAAAGAGAAGAAATTACATCTTCGATTCCAAGTGTTACGTACATCCACGGGAAATCCCCGTTCCATTGAAATGGACCGACACAGGAATCGAATACCGCCTTACAAAAGACCAGCGATAGATGAACGAAGGCAATCCCTACAGGTGATATGGCCTTGAAGTGGGTGCCCCATTAGATCCGTGCCGAAATCCAGGTCACATCCTTTCCAGGACGAATATTATTATTATTATTATTTATTACAATGCAAGTAAATTACATGGTAACTTAAAACTAATAGCACTAGCGACTAAGGCTTTCGGCTAAGCCAGGACGAATATTAAGCCACTCAAACACTGAAAACGCTTGAAAGCATAAATCAATCGAGAATATCGATACCTGAGGGACGTAATAGAGGTGCGAAAAAGAGGAAAAACAGACGCAAGGAAAGGAAAGGGTATGATGTTTTCTCGTACTGTTCACTCCCACATATTTTCACACTATGGCGCGAATGCCACAGATAACACTGCAAGCTGCACTCGGACGCTTGTGTGGAGATTCGTTTGTTTACTTCGGATCCCACAAAAGACTTGACGCGCGAACAGATCGTGCAATTGTACTATGTTTATTTAAGTTACCCAACACGGATTGCACAATTCATCCGATGGTACGAATCACGACTCAGAAGCGGACGTGCTATCTCGTCAGCAGTTAGATAAAGATTGACTACCTTCCACCCATATCTTTGGCCAGTGGAGTGAAGCAGAGAGAAGATCTTCCGCTGTGGTTTAGCGAGTAAAAATGAAGAACGCTGCATTTGCCATCTTAACTAACGAATTGGTGTATATTCAGCCCGCTGACGGGATGGACAATATGTAAAATTTAAAGGAAATTAGCATTTTGAAATTCTCCTTATGCTAGAAAGGGGATGGTGTGGGGTTATAAGTCTGGTCAGGGCATCGGCAAGGACGCAGGGTTCACCAGACTTCCCACTCCTTGCTGCACAAACGATTGATGAGTGATTAACATGCGAATTAATCACCGGGAGAACACAACATAAATAAAGAAAAACACACAGGTATTACTTGTCGTAAAACTTCTTTTTATTTTTATTTCACTGAATATGGATTACACTGTTGCTGGTTTGTCCTTTAAGTAATCACCACGATCTGTATCTCTCTTTCCACCTGGAGTCAACACACTGTTTTAATGTCACTTTCGGACAAGTTTCCGAAGGAAGAAAAGCGTTTTCTAAAACTTCTGATTACCGGGAACCGGAAATTATGCAATTCACTTATATGGACTTAAAAGGAAAAATACGACCTTACTCCACTGCGGAGAAATTTTGACTCTCTGTGTACGTCGAGATCAACTTCCACCAGCCGCCATAAATATGGATTTTTCATATATCCGTACAGGTCAATGTACGATGCCCCGTTTTCTGAAAACCCGATAACGAACGATCCGGCACTTGTTCATGGTTTAGCCGATGCTACATAGGAACATTATCGTGTTTACTTAGGCGTTCACGATCATGCCGTTGTAGGCTATACTTTCATTGGTGACGATAGGTCAACCGAACATTTGGGGTATGATTACGATAGCAGTGGCTAGGGTAGCTATTGTTTAAGCTAATATAATGGAACATGGGTATGATGGTGAGGAATTTGACTTGCAGATGTGCAAGCGTCCGTCTCAACCAGGGGAAACATGTACAGCGGTTGGTAAGTAAAATAAACACAGTGATGCTTCTGTGTGTTTGTTTGTTTTACAGGCCGGAGCATCATTAGACATGAACATGGGTATGATTGTCTAACGTCAATCATATTCGTGCCCAAATCCCATGATCAGTAGCTAACCGATAAAGGAAATTGGTCGCAACTGTAGCGAACCTTGGGATTGGGGCAATATTCACTCATGAACCGTAGCAAGAATGCCGGCTACAGTTGTGTAAACAATTACGCTGGCCAGCGAGTATTTATCTTTTATAATTGCTGACAATCCGAGCTGATTGTCTGGCACGGTTCATGTAATATGAATGTAATACTTGTTTGATGTGCATGCCTGCTGGGGTTTTACTTTCAGGTGAAAGTTATTTGAAAGAAAGCTTACACTGCTCGAATGCAGGTAAGTATTGTAGTTTTAAAGAAATGGATGGTTCTTTAGGAAGGTTTTAAAGAACCGCCACAATGGCCCCGATGTAGCCTGAAGCAACATTGAGGTGCATACATAGCAACATCGCCAGTATACGTTAATAAGTTACTTAAGTTCATCAGCATATTAGCGACGAACACATTAAATAAAAGTGGTCCTTTGACTCTGTCATTCACTCGATGTATATTCTGAAACACATGTCTTACTATTCGCCGTAGATACAATCGTCATACTTTTATCTCACAATAGTATACTTTAAAGCAACCGGCTTAGAAAATGACGATAGGAACCACTGTATCACACATTTTAACATATATCCCTGCACACACAAGTCGCCGTGACCAACTAAATTCTAAGTGGCAAAATGATTACTTAGCCACTCATCTATGCCATTAACGCAGCCTCTATATGGTGTTGGTATTATAAATGATCTCACATTAGCTTGTACAGGATCAAGTAAGGAACACGGAAAAGAAGGCAAACAAAAAATGACACCGAAAAGAACTTCGCCTCTGCTCGCACTTCTTATCCGCAGGGGAATATATATTTTCAAAAGGAGCTACTCCTAGAGAGATACGCCCAACTTCCCTACAATTATAAGTGCAACTTACTTACTCAACTTTCATTCGACACAACTGCAGCGAATAGTCAGATAAGTTTCTCAAGGATCTACGTTCGCATACCAAAAGGGAAGTGCAATTAAGTGATTTTTCGTAACTTCTGAAAATGGGTTCCCCACACCTCCCTTTGTACTTGGAAGCTACGTTCTCTCAACCGTACGTATTTAATCTCCTACATTCTCTTGTGTCAGGAAAAGACACCGTACTTGCATTTGAGCATAATCCTTAGAAGTCAACGACGTTAATAGCATTGAAGAAGAATTAATATGCGAGTACTTGTAGACAGGCAGGCGGCTTCTTCTAATGAGAAAATTCATTACTCGCACTATTTTAAATCGAACGAATTTCTCCAAGACACAAAGGCTGCTGATAGCTTCACTTCTATCAAGTGAATTTTCTATTAGTTAAATGAGCTTTGAGAGAGGTTTCGCATTAAACTTATCCGATAAAGGGGAAGAGTGCTGTGATGAAATAACCTTTTGGCCATTTTATTTTCGTTTATGATTTATTATAGTCAATTATTTTGATAATTAGGGTGGCAAGTACATTTAGACGAAAAGAAAGCCACTTGAGAGCAAGAGTTATACAGAATGCTCTTAAACAAGGACCAATGAGTTGGATAAAACAGGTCAGAAGTTGAACTATATACAACAAAAATATGTATGTTTTAGGTAAGCCAAATAAATTTTTTACAAAACATTGGTTAAGAAGACACTATTAACATTCTCTGTACAGTGCAATACTCCAAAGTCATTGATTTCTTAACAATAGGGTTATCTACGAACCTTCTTATCCCAGCAGTACCATTTGTGCAGGAGCGAAGCAAATGGAATAGGACTTTTGGGACATACTGTATTAATATTGACGATTGTGTTAATTACAGAGTTCACTATCTAAACGGTGCCACTTGCGGTTTCCTGTTTGTCTACGAACATTCACGAGTAAACTACGAAAATGAAAGAAAAGAACGCCAGAGTCACGTTAAACTTTTAGAATTTTCTGTCGGTATTTGTTGTTGTCCTTTGGGTGTTGAAGCATATATTGTGAAGTGTAAATTGGAATCACGAACAAACAATTTCTTCTGTGTCGTGATGATTAGCTTCACGCACTTGGGCCAAATAATAAATTGTAAGTTTTATTTTGTCCTGCCGTTTTTGTTGTCATGTTTCGTTCACGTTTTCATAGACAGGGATATAACTAGTCAAAATTTTTTTTGTATAATCGAGTAGGATAGTGATCATTACGGACTTGGCGCAGTAGTCCATGCTCAAAGCGAACACTTATTACTTGAGCAGTATGATCAGATACATTCTTTTAACTTTCGAAAAGCACACTGGTCACGCTTTGATCGGCTAATAAAAATAGAATTACGTTCCAATGAAGCAGATCCACCGAATGACAGGAATCTGCATAATGACGAAATTGATCATTATCTTTTAATGATGGACAACATTGTTACTAATAAAAAGAATCTATCTCAAATGTAACTCACATGGAAAGCTGCACAAACCGATACAGAAACTCAACGATTGACGCTCTTTACAGGCAAAAGAGCATTCTGATCTCCAAGCTGTAACTGCTTTATAGACATTTTTTCGACCTTGCCAGGAAATAAAAGCGATCGTCTCTAATTAAAAACCTTCAAAAACTGATCAACTACAATTATAGATCAGTAATTAATGAAGATTATCATCATCATCATCATCATCGGCACTACAACCGGTCTTGGCCTTATTTAGCAAGTCCTGAGGCTTGTAAAATTTTTCATAATGATTTGTTTTATCCGGACAAGGTCATTAGTTTTGCGCCAGAGGCTCCCCGACGGGGAACCGAACCCCGGTCTCCTGCGTGATAGGCGGGTGTACTAACCACTATACTATCGAGGAGAATTAATGAAGATTGGAACAACAAAATTCAAGCCATTAAAGCTAGTGGACCGAATATTTATATGATTATAATAACATTCCGTGTCTGCGAGTTCGGCGGACTCCAGAAAATTGTCAAACAGTGCTGAAAGCAGGACTTACTCTGGAGCACGTTAACTCCAACGAAGAACTCATAATAATCGAGGATCCGCAAGAGAAATCGAACTCAATTGGTGCCTGTTACGAGGCAGTGTATAGAGTAAACGAATCTCTTTATTCTACCCGCGACCTGGAAAATACGGCTGGCCAAAACCATATTTCCATCCACCATGAACTTAACAATTGGAATCTTGAAAGTCGAAGTTTCACTACTTTTAGTATAAACATTAGAGCGGGTTCTTAGAAATATAGGCCCGAGTATATCTGTGCACAAGGATGAATTACGGACATCCTTAGATGTATTAAGAACAACAAATATTCTGGAAAAGATAGTATTCCAAACATTGTTTTAAGGCCTTGCCTCTTGAAGCAGTGAAGGTCTACACTGTTTTATTCAATAACGCTCTAAATAATGCATATTATCCAATCCGTTGGAAAACTGCAGTACACTATCCCATCCCCAAGAAAGGGTAAAGACGGGAGAAATCCAGCCAATCTTCGTTCGATTAACTTGCTTCCAAACATTAGTAAGGTATTCAAGAAAATTATAAATAAAGCATTGATAAACAGGTGTGATGTAAATTGTGTCATTCCGAACAACCAGTTTGGTTTTAGGCCACAACATGACACGGTTTATGCAGGGACAAAGCTTGTTTCAGACATACAGTGGAACACACAAAAGACCTTCGATACCATATGGTTAGAACGGTTGTATATAAGTTATCAAATCTGCCCGAATATTTGCTAGACATTATCTACAATATGATATGGTGAAATGTGGAAACATCCAACAAGACCTTTCACATCAAAAACGGCTTACAGCAGGGAGCAATGAATTCTCCCATTTTGTTTAACATTTACACTAGTGATCTAGTGGGTTTTCTCAACTATTCAATTGCATATGCTGATGACATTGTGGTGTACATACCTGGTGAAAAGATCGATGTCATGAACAGACTTCTGCAAGATGACTTCAATAGAATGAAACGACTTTGCGACGACTGGAAATTAAAGATCAATTTCCAGAAAGCAGAGATTCTCCTTTTCAGAACGCTCTTGTCCAGGGCATCGAGGGATACAAAATGGAATTGGAAAAAAATTTCCATTGTACGCCTGAAACAAAAATACAGTCAAAACAGTGGACATCAAAGTGGAAATCGGCTCCAAAAAAAAGCCAAAACTTTTTTTCGGCTGGGAAAGCGATGGCGAAACCGTTATAGGAGCACACTACGCATCATTACTTGGCCAACTGAAGGCAGAAGTCGCGGAAAAACGGTCACATTTGCAGAAAAAGAAAATCCTGTTTCACCAAGACAACGCGCCATCTCACACCTCAGCGGTTGTCATGGCGAAAATCCACGAATTACGGTTTGAACTGCTCGTCGCTTGGGGCTGGATCTGGTGAGTAGGGCGGATGGTCACCCTACTCACCAGATCCAGCCCCAAGCGACTTCTTTTTGTGCCCTAATCTAAAAATTGCGTTCGGAGGACAGGGATTTTCGTCAAATGAATAGGCGCTCACCTTCGTGAACAGTTATTCTGCACAGAAAAACACCGAGCACTATTTGGACGGGTTAGAGAGATGGGAGCGTCGCTGGAACAAGTGTGTAGAGTTACAAGGAGACTATGATGAAAAAAATTAAAAATACATTTTAAGAAAAAATTTCTTGTTCCGTTGTTGTGTCGGAAACTTTTTAGGCCACCCTCGTATATATATATATATATATATATATATATATATATATTATGATATTCAATGTTAATTGAAAAAATATTGTACGCCAAAGGGCAAAACTAAACAAAAAGAGTACTTGTGAAGAACCAATAAACTGATTGTGTAAAATAACTATAAATAGTGTCTAGTACATTTAGCCTTAAGTGAAGATGTAATTTTTGTAATGTAAAAAAAGAAAAGAAAGAAAGAGGTTAGTGGATCAAGAAGTTGACAAAGTAGCTTCGATTATTGATCCCAACAGTCGATGGGGAGGGAAGGTATACAGCACATTATCAACTTAAGGGAGGAACCTCATGTAAATAGCCTGATTTTCAGGAATTTTTTTTGAAAAATGTAATGCGTAGATTAATTTGCAATTTAAGGCACAATTTATTTACGTTATAATATTTAAAGAAAATATTTTTTTAAGATTAATCGTTAACAATAAAACGGTGCAATGGCGGCTTGAAAACAGCGTCTTGAAAATGCGCCGTGCATTATCATCATCATCATCATCGGCACTATAAACGGGAATCGGTCTTGGCCTTATTTAGCAAGTCTTGAGGCTTGTTAATTTTTCCATGATAATTTGTTTTTCCGGGCAAGGTCATTAGTCTTGCGCCAGAGGCTCCCCGACGGGGAAACGAACCCCGGTCTCCCGTGTGACAGGCGGGGATACTAACCAGTATACTATCGAGGAGCTGTGCAGCATACAGGTCACAAAAATGATCTGAAACACAAAATACAAAATGGCCAAGTTTTGAAAAAAAAGGATTTTCTTTTATAAACAGTTGTTAATAACAATGTTTTAAATAAAAAAATAAAAAATCATGCTGAGGCCAAATATCTATAGAATTCCTATACTAAACTTCATAAAGATCGAATGATTAGTTTTTGGACTACGCTGCACGGCGTGCGGAATTTTGCGTTTCGAGAAAAACGCGTTTAAAATTTGAGTAACAGAAGAATCGTGAAAAAATTCGTAATTCGTTCTAACATACCGCAGTTTTTTGCTAATCTGCTATTCCAGGGCTATAGAGTAGACCTTCCTCTTCTTCAAACTATTCTAATTGAGCCGTTTTTTCCTGTTGTCGCAAAGTACGAGCCTCTTTGGTGGCATCAAGCCCAATTAGACTGTTTACTTTCTTTTGAAAATAAAGTACAAGGAGGTCTCGGATCACTTTCTAAATTTTTTTCTCGTATTTTTGAGGATATTTTCTATCAATTTAGGCAAAAACAAAAAATGGCTAAAAAATTTCATTTTACATGAGGTTCCCCCTTTAAACAATTATTTTGATAAACAAATATTAAAGATTTCCGTATTTTTCTCTTTTTGTGCAAAAGGAAAGTTCGGAAGCATAATTTAGATTTCGCAAATGTATTTAAAGGCTCTATTGAAGTAGGGCCTTATAATTGCCTAAAATTGTCATAAATTGCGGAATTAACCCAGAGACATGAGGGCCATCACAGCATAGCATTGTATTTTGTTTTCGTCTTTGTAAATAGTGTTCCTAGCTGATAATTATCACGGCTTTCCAATTAGTACTCTATCGTAATTTCGTTTCCTTGTGGCAATTTCTTCGATGTAGCCGTATACCAAATGCTTAACTCAATCATTTCCTATTCGAAGCCTTAATTTCAATTCGATTTCGTTATTACAGGCAACGCTGTTCTTATAAGTTAAATGTGCAAACAATACCTAAATGACTTCCAGTTTAGAAAAACCAACTGGTCTTGATTTCGTGAGAGAAACAACACAAAAATCTTCAAAGCTGAAGCAGACCGCGAAAAAATGTTACTAACTAGGTTATGTTCTGCGAGCGACAGTACACTTCAAGCTCAGTGGGTGTTTCCGTTGCCTAAGAGTCCAACCGAATGAAGATAAAAAGGACCTTGTACTCGAGCACTGTTTTCTAATTGTACTTTTAATTGATGTTCCTTGTGTTGCTTCTCGTACTGATTCGTGTAATTCGAAAATTCCATGACAAGGCACAATCTAGTATTCAAGGGACCGAAAACTCTAGGGCTTAATATTGGAACATAAAACAAAGTAGTTATTGCTCTCTGCCTCGACTTAATTTAAACCAGACTGTTAATTAAATCTCTGATTTTCCAATCCTTTCCCTATATTCAAATATCCGTTTTTCCATTTCATTGTAAATGTGCGAAATGAGACAAAGAAGAACTGGAAAACGGATTTTATTTCCTTATTGCAAAAACTGTTGTTGATTCTGAAAACTGTGCAGACAAAGCCTGAAAATCTCCCCAAGTGCACATCATATTGATCCCTGCTACAGGACCCTTCACATGAACATTTCGTCTTTTTTTCCTCTATATAAATAGATTTCTTCGTATCGAAATTTCAATTCGAAAGCCAAAAAGAAAAGAAAAAGTGTTGTGACGACTACACAATCGCAGGTTAGAGGTGAATGTTCTCAGTCGTTTTTGTAACGACATAAGACAGTAACGATGGTGTATTATCCTTACGTTATTGTAATGCTAAAAATCTATGTGTATCCTGTTGAATATAATGTGGGGAGCATGAATATTCATTGTTAGAGGATGATTTATTCAAAAGCATTCAACTTCAATTGGTACGATTCTGTGCCAAGATGGAGCAGGCGTTTTATGGGAGTAAGTCTACTTTAAACAATGCCAAGAGACATTACATCGGGATTTCACGAGAATTAACTTTACTTTTCTGGTTGCGATGGTTTTCTTATTTACTTTTTATATATGTATTCTGCATATTTATTAAAGTTCAACGCTGCGATATAAATTTATAAATTAGTGCACAAAAACACAACTTTTAGTTTATTCTTAATTTTATTCTTAAATAACTTTACAAATATCTCATTGTACTTTATTTTAAATTATCTTCGACTGGGGACTCGTGGACGACTGACTCTTCATTCCAACTTAAAAATTATTCTAACTCAAAACAATAAAGATATAACAAAGGTACTGAATTGAACTAGTGTTCACATATTCGAGATAACATTTAATAAAGGGAATTGAACTCGGATATTGTTTACATATTCAGGATAACGTAGGATAAAGGAATTAGGTTCAAGTATTGTTTGCATTATCAAGATAACATAGGATTAGCGAATTGAGTTCGGGTACTGTTTACATATTTGAGATAACATAAGAAAGAAGAATTGGATTGAAATATTTCTTACAAGGTGTGAATGCAATGTTAAGAAGACCTAAGATTAAGTTACCATATCTTGGGAATTAAGATAAATAGGTTGGAAAGAAATTATTTTTACTCTTACTGTTTTGTAGTTTTATACTTAGATTTTTGATGATCTTATCATGTGCCTCAGTTAGGGGACACTTGGGTGGTAGGTATAGGTATAGGCAGCATTTTCATTTAATCATGGACATGATCGCTGACAATTAAATCTGGAATTGAAATTGTTCAATTCATTCCATCTACTGCTTCGGCAGTGTGTGTAAACGTAACAAAGTACACATTATAGAATATATTGATCAGCTTGAATCGGACTATAAAAAGTATCGGGTTTTCCAATAGGGACTTGACAACTTTTTAATTTGCGAACGCACCCTTTCACTAATCATCGAACTGTCACTGTCAATTTATTCAGTAAACTCAACATTTAAGTACACGAACGAACAACGTCTGCAAGTTATAAAAATTTACTACCGAAATTTGCAGTCGATGACCACAACTTTAAGAGCGTTAACTCCAATTTTCGGTCGTAATTCTCGCCCTAGTAGACAGGCAATAACAAGTTTAGTGCAAACATTTGAGTCTACATATTCGTTGTGTGATGTTGCTGTGCCAGTGAGACAACGGGTTGGTCGAAGTGTCGAATTATATCGCTGCCGTTCAGGCGTCCGTAGCAAACGATCCACATCAGTCAATTTCACGGCGTTCTCAAGAATTGGGCATCGCCCAGGCCACTTTATGGCGAATTTTGCGTAAGGGTCTTGGTTTACACCCATACAAGATCAAGCTGAGTCAAGAATTGAAGACGATGGACCATTTGAAGCGACGTACGTTCTCCGATTGGGCTCTGAAAAAGATGCGCCAAGATGATGAATTTCGTCGCAAAATCATCTTCAGTGACAAAGCTCATTTTTGGCTCAATGGGTTCGTCAATAAGCAAAACATGGGTTATTGGTCGGGGGAAAATCCGTATGTGCTTCATGAATCACCACTGCATCCACAAAAAATAACTTTTTGGTGCGGTTTGCATGCCGGCGGCGTCATTGGGCCATATTTTCTCGTCGACGATAACGATCGTCACGTTACTGTGAATGGCCATCGTTATCGCGCCATGATTACCGATTATTTTGGCCCCAATTGGAAGATATGGACTTGGGAGACATGTGGTTTCAACAGGACGGTGCCACAAGACACACAGCACACGATACAATCGATTTATTGAAGTGTAAGTTTGATGAGCGTGTTATCTCAAGAAATGGGTCAATCGGTTGGCCGCCTCGTGCGTGCGATTTAACGCCTCTAGACTATTTTCTTTGGGGCTACGTCAAGTCATTGGTCTATGCCAACAAGCCCACGACGTTGGAAGAGCTCAGACATTGAACGCCGTTTCGGCCTAAATGCGTGGCCGAGTCATCGAAAATTGGTACCAACAAATCGACCGCTGCAAACGTGCCCGCGGTGGCCATATGAACGAAGTCGAGTTCCATTCATAAATATTTTGATTGTACTTCAAGGCGGTAATAAAGTTTTTGAAAAATCTCAAATGGTTTGTGTTTTATTTAAAAAAAAAAGTTGTCAAGTCCCTATTGGAAAACCCGATATATAAATAGGGTGGCGCAAAATTAATAACCCTATCGGAAGATGTTATAATTTTTGCAAATCATATTTGACACTTGAGAACTAGAAAAAATTGTAAAGGTCTAAATAAAGATTTCCATCACTCAAAATCTTTTTTTTTGTTTTTTAGAAAAAAATTAATTCAAAAATAAAATTGGATGATTAATTTTGCGCCACCCTGTATATATGCTACATAGACTGAAACGAGCCGCGATTTTTAATGAAAACAGGCGTTTTTTGGGGAGATGTATTGTACGGGGATCCGATGGCAAGCGAGTCTGCGTCCCCGAAGGACTAGCCGATGGGGTGATGAGGGCGGGTCCAAGAAGGAATTGGCAGGAGAGCAACGCGTCGACCGGCAACCCCCAATGAAGGCTGTGTGATGGCGTTGGAGTGATGTAACCAAGCGGGGATGAGACCAAAGTAGATAACCATGCAGTGATGACATCAGAGTAGATGACCAAGCGGTGATGGTACCAGAATAGATAACCAAGCTGTTGGCGGCGCAACATACGAGGCCGAGGACGGTGCGGACACGACTAAACGCCCGAGCCAACTGCTCGATGCATACAAGTGGACGCACGAGCCAGCTGTTTGTTTAAATATCAGACTCTGGGGTGGACAAGCGAACGGGGATGTGATTCGTCTATATAAAGCGAGGCGCGTCCGATGTGAGTGAGACATTCCAGCAACAGGATTCCCATTATAAAGAGATCACAAGGTGAAGTAACGTTAAGTAGTAAAATAAACTTGAATTCTAAATAAAATAATATAAATACAGTACTAAATACAGTCCATTAAATAGGCGATCCGTACCCGCGAATTTACCGAGACGCCGCTTTGCAGTAACACAAGCGGTGATGAGACCAGAGTAAATGACCGAGTGGTGACCAAGTGGTGAAGAATCCAGAGTAGATAACCAAGCGGTGTTGAGTCCAGAGCAGTTGGTCAAGCGGTGTCGTTAAGAATAGAAACCAAGCAGTGTTGAGACCAGAGTAGACGACCAATTGTCAAGTCCCTATTCGAAAACCCGATATATTGACTGTTCATCATCATCATCATCATCATTGGCACTACGAACGGGAATCGGTCTTGGCATTATTTAGCAAGTCCTGGGGGTTGTTAAATTTTCCATAATGATTTTGTTTTCTCCGGGCAAGGTCATTAGTCTTGCGCCTAGCCTCTATTGACTGTTCACTGTACACAAAATTACTAAAGTCACTGTACGCCGAATGGCATAAACTAAACTAATTTAGAGTGCTTATAAAGAGCCAGTAAATTAACATAAGAACAATATTTGTAAAATAGGGCATGCATTTAGTTCTACATAAGGAAAAATTTGTAATTTAATTGAGAAGAAAAAAAAATGCGGATTTCAATTCAAAAAAGATTTTCCTGTTGAACTTGAGTAACTAAAAACACAAAATTTGTTTCAAATTTCCAAAACCTTAATTTATAAGGTTCCTTCAATTTCCACAATTACACTCTCCTTCAATCCCATGTCGGCCCTTTATTCCCAACCTACTAACGTCCTGTTTTGAACTACAAATCCTGCTGGCTGTCAAATTTAATCACGATTTTCACTCCCACTTAAAATGTTACTGCCATATTGAAGGCAGTGTTATTCGAATAAACCATGAATCAATATGTGAAAAGAACCCCACTGTTCCTCCTTGTCTCCCTTTTCCATTCTCAAGGAACAAGTTTTTATACATCATAAAAAATTACACCAAAAAGTTTTCTCTCACAGAACTCCCTTTTGGTACCATGGCAATGTCTATTCAACAGTTTGCCCTCTCTATGACGCCACTGAGATGCTATGCGCCTAATTGAGGACCCAATTGAGCATTGGAAGCTTATTACAATAATGAAAATTCCTTCGCTAAAATAGAGAATAAAAAAAATGATAAAGGAATCAAGTTTGTCACAGCTGCAGAAGATGGCCCGCTAAGAAGTTCCTTTTCCGTTTGTGTGAACCTTAAGAGATTCACAAAGGAAGCAAATGAGATGAAAGTAAAGCGAATAAACGATCCTTTTATGAAGGTTATTTGCAGAGACTTGATAAGGACCCAACCTCAGCAATGGCGATGAGTTCGTTCTGCTGCCTGCAGCTTTATTAAGCGAACTGGCAGCAAGCGGATATTTTATTTGAAATTTCCAGGCGCATCGTGGCACAGAGGGAAGCAATTGCGCCATTCTTACAGGAACTGCAGACCTACAATCACATTAATCCTCTTAAACATAGCACCACCATAGTAAATCGTAAAATGTTTTGTGGAATCCCTTCTAAAGGAGAGACCTTTTGTTTTCCGACGCTCAACAAGTTTCTTAATTATATCGTGTGCCGGGAAATGGATCGGTAGAAAAAGAATGACTTCGAGCCTTAAGGCAATAACACAATGAATTGCTGTCAAGGAGATGCTTTTGTAGGACGCCAACGGCTTCTTTTAACAGATTTGCTTGCGGAATATTCCTACAAAGAAAACTATGTGGAGCAAACATTGATGCGCTTCACGGCCAAAACAATCACACAGAGGGTGATTCAAATAAGAACAATCGGATCAAATAAAGAACGTTTTTCAAATTAATTCCATTCAGTCGATGTTGTGTGCATTTGATGCTCTTTCAAAAACACACATTACACGGTCTTTAAAGAAGTGACGAACCTAATTATTATTTATCACGTTTCGCAGCTTAGTTATGAACAATTACCGCACTGAATATTAGCATCCATGATGTGGTCTGGCGTGATGTAAGTGTAAGTAGTGTTTATAATCAAATGTATTTCAAGATTCGCTATTAGTTTAAACAAAAAACAAACCTTTCCAATTGTCATGCTAATTTGAGTCGTGTTTTTACATTTCTATGGTCTGTTAATTTGTGTTTTAACTCTCTATTGTGTGTGCCAATTATAGCTTTCTTTCAAACTAGCTAGGGCTCAGCAATTTCCGTAGTAGAGGAAGAGAAGGGGGGGAGGAAGAGAGAGAGGGCGAGGAGGAGAGAGAGAGAGAGAGAGGAAGACAGGGGAGAGGGGGAAAAGGTTGTGGCGGGGTGGAGAGAGGGGGGCAGGGAATGAATGCCCGAAACTTGCAATAACGAACAACTACATTATTCAAAGAGCAGGTGTAACCACCTCGTGTGATTCGGCTGAAGAAGAATTTTTGTCTCTAAAGCTAACTGCAAAAATGAATAAAACGTTCCCACTGATGAGTAACGCATAAAAGTAATTCTAGAGATGGAAAGCATTTAATAAAGGTCAGCATTCAACCAAGGTCAGTTATTTAATAATAGTGATAGGTAGGATGCATTGTGCGTATGTTTCTATGTCAGAATTTCTAAACGTATCTTTAAGCCTCCTACGAAGATTGCAACTTATATTTGTGGCCTGTATTGTGGAATTCTGACATTTCCATTGGAAAGTGTACCATTTTTTAGCATAAACGTACTCAGCACCCCTTGACTTACAATCACTGTTTCTTATCATTGCAGTGACTTGAAAAATTCATCTAAAAAAATTGAATAAATTCGTGTACATTTTGATGCGATTGTTATTCATAATTTTCGACATGGACTATCGAGATATATATAAGGGTCCCCATAGCTACACTCTGGATCACCATCAGTGCCAGCAGACGAGCATAGTCCACTGGAGGAAAACTACCAGCAAATGGTCCAGCAACAGATGGGGGAAACAGATCCCATATATTAGAGGAACACGACGCCCAACCCCAAGCAACCAATAAGAACACCAGACAGTCGACCATCCTGGTCCCATGCTTACAATAAGTTCGCTTACCGTCGTCTAATTTGTATATTTGATGCCAATGTCAAACAGGTTATTAGTGATTTTAAAAAGGAAGGCCCAGACCATAATTTTAAGATCGTTTATGTAGTCGGGGTTAAATCTAAACTCTATGACAACGACCCCCAAACACATGAGGCGTTTCTGAAAGCCGTTCGATATAACCCGGAAGTTGAAGCCCACTCCTACACCCACGGTAGAGTAAACCTCGTTCTCAGAGGCATACATACTGGTGCCCGCAGCCCCACGTATCTTCAGACACGTGGGCCGCATTCATCTACCAATTCCTCATGCATGCATGGTTATCGAAGGACACAACACTAAGAACGAATTTGTTTGACAACCCGTTAGCTGGGTAAACACAAATTTTCCGGCGAGGCGGCGCCAGACGCCGACACCCATCAAAAATCCCACCCGGTAAGGATACGACCAAGGAATAAACTATAATTAAAACCGCCTCTTGAGCCAGCTGCAACTTGGTTTTCCTTTATCGAAAGGACAATTGTGGGAACAGAAGATGAAGAATAAATGAATCAACACCCCCTACAAGGAGATACAAACCTCGTAAAGATATCGTAGCCGAAGGTAACGAGATTGGCCGACCAAATCACCAGGGCTACTTTTTTTTACACTAACTCGCGCACAAAAGGCGATTTTGAAGTACCCTTAAATGTCAGAGTGGATGGAGAGGAGGTATCGGTGTATATTGGTCTTGAATGTCTGGATATCACAACGGCCAGGAAACACATGACCAGGCAAAGCATTCCACATTCGTGTGGTTCGGCTAAAGAATGACTCTCTATGTTTATTTGTGCGCCTAAAGTCCACTTTCAACGTGGACTGATGCACATTCACAGATTGACGGGTATCGTGAGCAAATGTCTGAGGGGGCGGAACGCATTCAGGAAGTTCAGTTGAGCCTCGACCGTGGTAATAGATATAGAAAAGAGATAGGCATGATATTTTGCGCATGTGTTCTAACGACGGAATTGATCGACTTACGGGTAAAATACACAAAACGATACCGTAGAAGTGTAAAAAGTCTAACGATCCTCAGCGTATCTTCGGTCACAGGACAGCAACGTTCCCGTCTGTGTGTGCGTGTGCATCTATATAGTATCTCTACGAATGAAGTGGAAGCGAAGGACAAGATAGGATTCGATTTCCTGGAAAGAAGACATCCCCAGGAAGAGAGAGGATTCCAGGGGAAGGTGCATTTAAGAGAAAAGGGAGTACAACCGGGCGAGTTTCCTTCCTACGGGAATGTTTTTAGTCATACTATCAATAACGTTCAAGGAAGAAAGATCCTCTAGTCAGAAACGGGCACCCATTGCTGCTCAAAACTGAGAACAATTACATGGTAACGAAGCAATAAGGTATACAAAATATGTTTACCATTGTTGACCATAAATGAACATTTGTGCAAATACAAGGTTCTAAAAATTGTATCGCACGCATCCACATCATAATCAGATCTGGCAGATCATAAACATTTTCAATGTTAAGCAAAACATACATCTGTTGTGTGGGAAAAACATCTATTGTGCGTGTAAACAATGGATGCACCCTTCGGTCTGCACGATCGAAGGAGAGATAAAAAGAGTCGGTACGCAACCATCATCCTGATCGGACATAATATAATAAAGACTCAGATATTAAACATCATACTCAATGGATATCATAAATGAGTCCATAAAGCGGTAAATTAAAAGTGTCGTGAATAAACCGTCACCTTACCAAGACGTTCGAATGCTATAACCAGTGCTTTAACTATTAATTATAAAGTTTGCGTAATATGTATTCAGTGTGTGAAAAAATGTAAAGAATAGTTAAAATAAAGCATTAAACAAAATCGAAACTAGTGTATGTTCAAATTAAATTGTGTGTGTCCAAATAAATGTAAAGGATAGTTAAAATAAAGCATTAAACAAAATTAAAACTAGTGTGTGTTCAAAGTAAATTGTGTGTGTCCAAATAAACGTAAAGTATTTTATTTTAATAGAAGTGTGTAACGTTGTGACATAGGGTGAGGCTATTCAAAACCTTAACAACGCGTGTAACACCGGTCCAAACGGTCTTCCTGTTGAGTCTTTAAAAAAAAGCTCCTCCACTTTCTCTTTCCCGCTCTCAATGATCTATAATATGCCCCTTTCACAAGGCGAATTCCCGGGCATTTGGAATTCCTCATTTGTCATCCCATATATAAAAAGGGACATAAATACGATGTTTCTACCTATCGCCCCTTTGCTAAACTATCCCACATTCCAAAACTGTACGGAACATTCCATATGAAGCGCTATGTTTCCGCAGAAAATAACTCACTGAAGAAAGCACCCTTCCCAACAACATTCCTCTCTATAATAAAGGATCCCTGGATCCATACCATAGGGTCTATTGCTGACACACTACACACACGGACCCACAGTACAAGAAAGTACAAATGCACACATACCGACCAAAGCGCGCGCAGATTATCAGACACTAAAGACGTAATCTGCGTTTACTACCACACTCAAGACCTGCCCGTCTTGTATGATTTCTTTCGCCACCACCCCTCCATCTAAGTAGTTAGAGACCATTTGAACTAGACATTTAAGGGTATTTCAAAATCCCCTTTTTGTGCGCGCGTTAGGGTAAAAAAAACAAAAACTAACCCTGTAGACACTATCCTCAGATACCCCCTTTTTCTTTTTCAGATATCTTGAGGCCGAGCCCAACATCCTCACGGATGTAAATGATTCCGGGTGCCGCAAGATGATCAGAAGCCAAAGACACGATGAAGGACACATTTGTCCCTGTTTCGTTTAAATCGGCCTTTTTTTTTTTAAGCAAATTGTTCATCTCACCCAACCGGCGCGGCTAGTAAGTCTTTCACCACCAATCCACCAATCTTGGAGATTACTCACCCCACACCCTACGTGTCTTAGAGAACGGCAACGACGGTCATGGTATCACAACCGGCTTCAGTAAAACCTTCGATAAAATTTCCCACAAACCCATACTCTTTAAGTTATCTTTTCTTGGCTTCGAAAACCTACTGATGAAATGGGTTTCTCTCTACCTAAATAGTCGAATCTACCGAGTAAGATTTACATCTACTCTTCCTTATCGTTTTTTCCACATATCAGGAGTTCCACAGGGAAGTCATTTTGGTCACCTCCTATTATACTATCTATAAAATATATAGATACTAGTATTGAGCATTTCTGTATCTCTCTTTACGCGGATGACATTCGATTCTACAAAACATTCAGCTCTTCACTCGGTTCCTCACTTCTTCAAATCGATCTCGATAGCCTTTCGATTTGGTGTCATAATAACAACCTAGTTCGAGGTTATCGTTAAAAGCTTATTCATCTTTGTGGGGGTTCTCTAATATCGCGCTGAGGACCTACCACAATTCCAATCACAATTTCACCCGCAAACCATATACTAAATACACAGCACCAACTCCGACTCCTTTTGTTGGCCTACTCCACCTGTAAACACTACCCTTCCCAAGGGCGTCATATCATGCAGATAATGCAGCACGGAATTCATCATTTCATGTAGATAATGCATCATTATAATTTCCCTGAGAATAACTCCTGACATGCAACATACACACGGAAGCTTAAACGGCGCCCCGGTCAACCACACACGTGCGCAGCACAATTTCCTGGCTTATCCTCATTCACGGCGGCCTTTTGTCCAACCGACAAAAGTAGTCCACGCATCGAGCGTCTAGCCGCCGAGGGACTAAAACCCTTTGCATGTGAACATGCACACAGGGAATCCAACCCTTTCCACGGTCATAGATGCCGTGCGCAACCATCGTTGTGCGAGAATCTCATTGCCTTGTAGTACAAGTTTCACTTGTTGTGAGTCCGGCGCCGTGCTTCCTCGGATGAGCGAAGAGCGGGGACCTTTTAATTTTACCATTACTTCTTTTAAGGAACTTCTGTACGCGCAACAGTCTTATTAGAACTTCCACTCTCCTGATAGAAGGCAGTCACATCCGCAAATAGTTAAACCAATTAGGTCACTCGCTCTGGTTCCTAAGAATTCTCCACGTCCCAGGCGGGCTTCCTTTGGTGAAAGTCCAGTTACAACTAGCTGAGGCGCTATTAACAAGAAAAACCCTTTATTAAATTCAACGGCTAGATGATATTAAAACTCATATATTATCAATATCAATATATTTATATCAACTTAGGGGTGATACTTCACTTATATATCAACTCAAAACTCTTAACTCACAATTCAAAACTAAAACTTTACTCTCCAAACTTCAATCTCAAAACTAACTGAACTTACTTCCAATCTCAACTGAACTGAACTGATTTTACAATTGAATTTTTTCTCTACTTATAGAACATTGTGTTCTAATTTACTGTAAATTATAATATGAACAAAACAAATTTTCTCAAAGTATTCCTTTAGTTTCTGTGACTTTTAAATTGAATAAAATTTGAACGAAAATCAAAGTGCTCTGTTTTGAAATAAAAAGGGGCAAGTTATGAAAAGGGGCATGTTATTAAATGTGCTGTAACTGGCAATATTGTGAATGTTATGTGAGAATGTAATATATGTTAAGGAAAGTTTTTAAGGATGTGTAAGGAGATTCAGTGTTAAATTTAATAAAGGGTAGTATTCTGGAATACAACACACTAATGGCGAGCAGCCTGTTTCACGCAGCTGCATGTGCGCCACCAACGACACCGTTTGGCTCATTCCCTTTTGGTTTGCCCCTGACCTGGCAACATGAGCAAGCGAAACTATCCCGCCAAGATCGGCAGAGAGATCCTCTCTGATTGGTCACCACGAAGAGAAACTGCACGTTTCTCTCAAGAATGAAAACCACCCTTAGGGGATGACCGACTATGCACGAGTCATTTACAAGGAGTCGCGTTTCGTCCACTGGCGAGTGCACACCAGGAGTCGGAATTCAAAGGCCATCCTGATCGAGCCGAGTAATTAATTTGCTTGTGCTTCAGTTTAATTCAGTGTGCACGCGTATGTAATTATACTAAATATTTTATGTTAATAGTTATAACAGAACAGTCTAAATAATCAACCTGGACGATCAAATTTAATTTAGTGTGCACGCGTCTTTAGTTGCTCCAAATATTGATTTTCATAGTTTTAACGGCGAGGCTAAATAATTAAATGAGTTTGCCAAGAATGAATTCGACGTTTAGTTACATTTGTTGTATAAAAATTCCCGTATGCAAATAAAATTGTAAAACAAAGACTTGAGTTCCATTTCCCTCAATGACACCAAACATCACCACTTGAGTTTTATTTTCCTTCCCTTGTGCGAAATTAGACGATCAACTACCAACGCCGTACAAATCATACACGTGGGAGTGGTGTGCGAACATGCGCCCGTGTCGGCACCACATGCAACACCCCACATCCCCACGCATTCTTACGGAAAGCGAACCCTTTCCGGCCCGCGTCCTTATTTCCTACTTAATCATCCGATAACTTCTGTGGAAACGATTCGCGACCTGGGCATATTATGTGACACGGTGCTAGACTTCCTCTTACAAATTGATGTAATCAATTTTCTTTGTTCACACTAAAAATATATATGGTATGTGTAAAATTAAAATAGTTTTTCTTCTGATATTTCAATTATGGAAAGCATTGCCAACATGCTTCATTTATTTGATATAAAATAAAAAAAGAAATACGTTTAGTCCTCCGAATTCGATGTTTTCTCGACCACTAACCCGAATATGTTTTTCATGAACGAATTCAATTAAATTTCAGAAATAATTTTAATTCAAGTAATCCAACATATAACAGACTCCATCCCTGGTAGTAAGGTAAGCTATAGTTGCTAACCCCCTCGGAGCAATCGTGCAGTTCCAGGGACCAGTTCCATTAGTAGTAGCTGCACATTCAGGAAATTATTTTATAATTGCAACCGCGACCATATTTGGATGCAACTACATTAATTAAAACTTTGAAATACTCGTATATTAAGGATTGGAATTTACCGAACTCAGCACATGTACCTAATTACCAGAGAACCACATTGCTATTTGGGTTTGCTAAAAATAATTATATCATATAAACCCTTTTATTAATGCTTCAATGGAAGGCTTATAGAATTCGGTCTGTAAATCAGGAACGTACGCTTCGGAATTGGATATCGAATAGAAACGAATTGGATTGCTCCTCGACAGACTACGGCCAAATCGCATCAGGTGGATTCAATTACCGAATTCCGGGCACATTCTGCCGAAACGTTGGCTTAAATTGAATTTATTATGATGTTGTGCCACCGCGCACAGGACTGGAAGGAATTTAAGGCATGTTTAACATATAGCTTTTGATATGCGAAGAATGGTATTTCGAAAAATCGGCCTCGATAATTGAATTTTTTATCGAGAACATCGGAGGATAGCGGTTATGGAATGATGGCGCCATATGTGCGCAATATATGATACAATCGTTGGTAACAAGTCTATGTGAAAAGAGTTCGCGTCGAGGCAAATTTGAAATAAAAATGTGGATTCTATGATTCTCATTTAAACGCAGTTTGTGAGGATACTAAACCTTGGATTTGGTCATGATTCTTTTAGATTAGTTACTGTTGAAAACAAAAATAAACGCTACAAGGATTTTTTGACTGCAAACAATATTGTTCAGCAAGGGTTATGATAAATTTCAATATTGTCAACATGTAAAACGGTATCTTTTCCAAAAGTACTGAATTTATTGGATGTACAAATAGGTTTTGAAGATTTTCTTTTTGTTGTAATTTGGAAGCTTTACTCAGAGAAATTGGTACAACGTGTTTTATTAAGTGTACCGGGTTAGTTATGATTTTTCCCATCTTTCAGGTAGCATACAGACTCCACGTTGGAAAAACTCCTCGTCTTTTGAGGTGTTGCGGATTCGCAAATCACACCAGCTGAGAATTGCTCTGGGCAATTGTAATACATTGGCGATTTCCTAGCTGCCAGCTGATAGCGGCTAGTCGACGACACCAAAAAAACTAAATAAACAACCTCAGATAAGATCTAAAACAAAACAAAAAAAAAAGATAAAGATCGAACAAAATAATCTGAGGAGAGTGCTCTCGAAATCAAAATCAAGTCAAAAAGAGATCAAAATCAAATCGGAAGTGATCAAAATCAAATTGGAAAGAGATCAAAATCAAAATCGAATAACGAATATATCAAATCGGCATAATCTGAAGTCCAATAAAATCAGCTGAAATAAAGTGTCGACTTTTCTTTATATTCGAGCGTTTTTTTCAGTTTCTGGCAGCCAAAGCGAAGTAATAATCAAGTGTCATTAGCCGTGAGTACTTCAGCTCAACAGCAGCAACAGAAGTAGCAGCATCATCAACAACAGCAATTTTCTGCCCTTGGATTACTGGATAGACATCAAGAACAACGACCAAAGAACGGATGTAAGTCTTACTGGATCATCAGGTAAGCGTCTTTACATTACCATTGTTAATTTAAGGATTTATGGATCACGAATTATGTTCGACGTTTCGTGCCGTTGTTTTTGAACTATCGAGACTGATCGGTATCAACTGACTGTTCATTTGTTAATTTTTTTTTTGTTTTTTTTTACACAAACGCGCGCACAAGAGGGGATTTTGGAGTACCCTTAAGTGTCAGAGCACAGTGCGAGAGGAAGGAGAAGAAATGGATAAGGAAAAGAGGTATCTTCGATGTACATTGGTCTTAGATGCCTGGACATTACAACGATGAGGAAACACATGATCAGGTAGAGTATTCCGCATTCGTGTGGTTCGGCTAAAGAATAACTCTTTATATTTATTTGTGGGCCTGAAGTTCATTTTCAACGTGAATTAATACGCACTCTCAGATGGACGGGTATCGCGGGAAAATGTCTGAGGAGGCGGACCACATTCAGCAAGTTCTATTGAGCAACGACGGTGATAATACCTATAGAAGAGAGATAGGCATGTTACGTTGCCCCTATGCTTTAACGACGGAATTGATCGATTCACAGCTGGGTCCCCAATAAGTTTCCCTGCTGGTTTTTGCATGCTATCGAGCACGTGTAGTGCAGTTTTGGATGCGCCTGACCAAATATGGGAGTTGAACTTCATATCGGGGAGAATATACGCATTGTAAATAGCGGCTAGGTTTGATGGTGTGAAGTATCTTTTGCATCTCTTAAGGAACCCCATGCATTTGGCCGCACTTTTCGCAGCTTCAAAAATGTTATCGCTCCAATTAAGAGTCGAATTTATTCGAGTGCCGAGGATTCATAGTTCCTTGGCTTCGTCGATGGAAGTGCCGTTCATTGACAGTATATTTTCTTTGGGGTTCGCCTTTGACGACAAGAGGCAGCACCGAGTTTTTAAGCATTGAATTCCAGTCGGTTAGATCATCCCCACTGATATATCTTGTGGATGTCTGAATGCATAGTATCAAGCATAATTTGCTGGCTGGTAATGGCATTCGAAGAGTTTGGACGGGAGTGTTCATATGAGTATGAGAAACTCATCAGTAAACGAGTGAATTGGGTTGTGAGTAATTCACAAAAGATCATTTATAAAGATCAGGAAGAGAGTGGGTGAGAGTACCGAACCCTGGCGAACACCTGCATTAGTTTGATGGGAAGCAGATTTGACACCATCAAGAACCACTTGAATTGAACGGCCCGAAAGATAGTCTCTTATCCATTGGATTAGGGAATTGTCCACTCCATAGGAATTTAATTTTGACAAAAGGGCTGGATGCCAAACTCTGTTGAAGGCTTTTGAAACATCCAAATCGACTACCTTGCTTTTACCGAGGGAGTGGATGGAATGGCTCCACTTTTCAGTAAGGTACGACATCAAATCTCCTGTGGACCTGTTGCTACGAAAGCCAATTTGGCGGTCATTGAGGAGGTTATTATTATTATTATTATTATTTATTGGCCTGTAAGAACCCGGAAGTTCATGACCTCACCGACTCGGCTTCGCCATTGTTCCCTGTCCTGGGCACTCTCCTTCCACGCTTGACCATTCGATCCGATCTCCTCAAGGTCAAACCTAACATTGTCCTCCCATCCCCGTCGCGGCCGTTCTACCGGTCTCTTTCCCGTTGGTCTACCGTCAAGAATTCTATGCACGGTCCTATCGTTCCCCATTCGCGCCACATGTCCGGCCCATCTTAATCTTCGCGACTTGATTACTCTCACTATTGTAGGTTTGCGATATAGCTCTTCCAATTCGTGGTTATGGAATCTCCTCCATTGTCCTGCCTCCTCGTCATATTTACCTCCAAAGATGCCCCTCAAAACTTTATTCTCGAATACGCGGAATTTGTTTTCTTCCCGTTTTGTGAGAGCCCATGTTTCGCATCCATATAGAACAATCGGCATGATTATGGTTCTATAGATACGGACCTTTATGTTACGTGATAGCAGTCTGGATTTCAGCAGTTTACTGACTGCATGCCAACTCGCGTTGCCGGAATGCAGTCTCTTGTTAATTTCCTTCGACATTTCATTACTGGCCGTCAGTATTGTTCCCAGATATTTAAATTCTTCAACTTTTTCAAATATCTTACCTCTGACGTTTATATGTGTTATCTGAGGTCCACCTGCTCTCGCCGTAATCATGTAATTTGTTTTGTCTTCGTTTATTTCTAGGCCCACCTCTTCTGCCGCTTGCATGATGATTTCACAGTTTTTACTAACAGTCTCTAGATTATCGCCCAGAACGGCGATGTCATTCGCATATGCGAGCACTTGTGTGACCCCATTCAGGGATGATCCGGCCATGTTGTCGTCTTGTACCTTTCTGATAACATACTCGAGCACAAGGTTAAAGAGACACGGTGATAGACCATCTCCCTGCTTTAGTCCGTCCCGGAATTCAAATGGTTCTGAGAGGTGGTTTTCTATTCTGACTCGCCCTTTGTTTTCGTTCATGCAAATTTGAATGAGGGCGGCATATTTTTTTGGGACTCCCAGCTCAACTAGAATATGGTAGAGTCTCTGCCTTGCGACTGAGTCGTAGGCTTTTTTGAAGTCAACGAACAGTTGGTGAACCGTCTCTCCGTATTCCCACTTCTTTTCCAGCAGTTGTCTTATTGTGAACATTTGAGGAGGTTATAGCGTTTGAAATAATAGTGAAGAAGAACGTGTGATTCGAACTGACGCTATGACAGTTTGAATCACCAAAAATTGAACCTAAGCGTTACCCATCAGGCTACTGGCCGATTTTAGAATTCGATTTTCAAACTCGACTATACTCCACTGATGTGAATTGTTATGTTATCGCTATGGTATACGGCTCTGATGTATTATCTTATTCGATTTTTCGTTCGGTGTTCTTCACTATTTTGCTTTTGAATTGTGTGTGTATCTGTTAGAGACGCCACAAGGTCATTTGATATAGAGAGATATTTCGAAAGTTGACGGTTAATCAGTGATTCCATTACCTTCGAGAGAATAGAAGTTAGTGCTATGGGTCGATAAAAAGAGGGGGACGATTTGTCGCCCTTTTTGGGAATTGACTGAATGTTCACTGACTTCCATCTTTGGCATCTATTCGCTTACATTTTTTGATTCTTCGAGCTGGATCGTTATCGTTTAAATCGTGCGCGATAAATTGAACTGGCTATTGATTAGATAGTGAAAATGCGAGTGCTCAGTAGTGATGAAAGTGCCGACTATCTTCGGTGTTAAGAGGGTATTCTGGTCTAGACGCACGAATTTATAGCAATTTTTGAAGTGCTGTAAAAAAAAAACAATCAATATTTTTACTATTCATTTTTTATAGGATGTTTATTAACATTTCAAGAATACAGTAAAAAAAATTGAAAGTAAAAAATGCAAAATTCAAAAAGTTAGCAGCTGATGAAGTGGGGGATCTCAAAAAGTTGGCACGCGACCATACCCACGATTCAACCCTCCTAGCAATCTGAAAAAAAAGATTATTAATTTACAGAAATGCCTCTACCGTTGGAACTAAAAAAAGTTGAAAAAATAAATGGCGACTGCTTGAAAAAAAAATTTAACATATAAAAATAGTTAACATTGAAATTTGTGGATGAGGATAGTTAATGCAATAGAAAAGCCTATAAAGAAGACATATACTAAATTTGAAGTAAATCGGCTCAGTAGAACTTGAAAAATCGTGTATTGGTTCGGTATTGTTTTAAAAAAGACAGTTTCGAGAAAAACGTTGAACTTTTTGAATTTTGAATTTTTTACATTCAATTTTTTTTACTGTATTCTTGAAATATTAATAAACATCCTATAAAAAATGAATAGTAAAAATATTGATTGCTTTTTTTTTACAGCACTTCAAAAATTCGTGCGTCTAGACCAGAATACCCCCTTAAGGGCGTATGACATTCTCTTTTGTGCGTGGCGGTTGCTGAGCTTAGATCGTAGCTCAGACGTCTTCCTCTCGGTAGCGCCTTTGACGAAGATTTGAGAGACTTTCACTGGCAGTTCTCTTGGCTCCAAATGTTCATAATGGTGAATATTAAGGAACATATCGCCACTCAATTCTCGGCGCAAGACCGAATTTCTCGCATGTTCCGCAATCTCCAGAAAAAGGTACCACCGTTGGGCTTGATAGAGGCTCTCAAGCGGGGCCTTCGCCTCGCATGGTAAGGTACTCTTATGCGGCACGAAGAAATTGTGCAGATAGCAACTCCGTAAATCAAAAGTCATCAGTATTTCGCAGAAGACTTCATCGTCGAGGCAGTAGTAGTGTATCTCGATGTAGTGCTCCAGAAAGCCCTACTATCAATATCCGCTACCCTACATACACTCCCGTCATATCCTATTCATCATCTAAATAATTAAAACCATGAATCTAAACGATTCCCAAAATCGATATCGAGCGACCGTGGCAGCTGCTCAAATAAACAAACTTCCATGCGTTTCAGAATCTGAAACCATGGTAGCTGACCTAGAATACCATCAGCAAAATATATATCGAGCAACCGTGCAAGCTGCTCGAATATGATTGGCCAAACAAACTTACATCATTTCAGAATTTTAATATAAAAAGAAAAAATAAACATCCCTTAAAACTGATTATTACCAAGCAGGTCCCACTTGCCAGAAGGGACGACTTTTAATAAAAGTATATTAAAAAATAAAAAATTGTATTTTGTTACCAAAAACGCCGCATTGTACGCTCTTCCCTCAAATAGAGGAACCACGGTGTGGAAGTTCAGGTATAACAATGGTGGCAACTGTGGGACCAACACCCCCTGCCAAGATGACTGGCAGTTGCGTCTAGGCGAAGAACAAACGGGGATTTCAGCATCCCCTACCAGAGAAGCAGATCAGAAGAGGAGAAACAAATGCGTCACAAGCATAAATTCGTCAATAAACCTCAAGCAGCTAACTGTGATGATGAGGGTAACAGTGTTTTGGTGTGTTTGAACGCCAACAAGAGCAGTGATACTACAACGAATCCTGGCGATGGCATCGACAACATAGTGAGCATGCACAATTTATCTAAGAAATGTCGTGAATACAACTAAAAATAGCACAATATCGTCCATAGCAGAACCAGCAGCAGCAGCCGGCGACGCATCAACAAGCAAATAATGCAATCACATTTGGCGCAACAGCATAATAAGCAACATCGTTAATGTCAAGCACAGAACTTCAAGTGCCACTGGAACCAAAACTGACCAACAACGAGGAAAATAATATAATTAGTGATAAATCAATACCCAGTAAGGCAAACAGTGATTGTAAAATAGATGTCGTACAAGATGCAATCAATACTAGTGAAATAAAGAAACCACAAGGTCAACCCCCAGGGATAGTGATCAAGTGTGCAACAAGTAGTGCAACAGCAGGTTAAACAACAGCAACAGGACGACTACAATAACAGACTCCAGCTACAATTAACTGATGCACAGGGGAAGCAACAATTGTCTATTTCCCCGTGGCTAATAGTTCAAAGTGTAGTACAATCTCATATTACTGCAACTAAAGGCAGGTGTGGGCAACCAATTGAGGACATCACGAATTGTTCTGCAACATAGGCCGCAACAACAAGGCGATCACAACATCAAATGCAGGAACACACTCAACAGCAGCAGCAATTGTATTTATACAATTTATATATGTTGTCTAATCCAAGGGGACAAATTAAAACCCCAAACGTAAAATTAAAAAATGTTTACATTAAAAGGGGCAAAGAGAGTCCCGCAACATAAATTAAAAAAATGTTTCCTTTTTCCTCGACATTTAAAAATCTTTCATAATGTTTATAATACCACCAAAGGCGAGAATAACTAACATATTTAAAAGTAATAAACGTAAACCATTTATTATTACACATATACAAAGAAAAAAAATATATATATTAATAAATAATACACGCATTTTAAGGGGATAATAATGACAAACCCAAAAAATACATTTTAGAATTATATTTAAAAAAATGGATAACAATAAAAGCAACAAGCAAAACTTAAATACAATCTAAGGGAAATAAAAGTAAACTCCGAAGTTAGTTCAAGTTTTTCTAAATATTATCAAGAAGGATAAATGTAAATCCCGAATTAAAGTAAATTAAAAGAATAAAATCAAGCTAATAAACGTATTCCATTAGAAGGGATAAAAAATACCTTAAATAAATCGTATAATATACACAATACCTACATATATAATACACATATTTTAAGATGATATAAAGAAGAACCCCAAAAATTAAGGAATTTACTTTTTCCTAAATTTGTATAGTGCTGCCAATCTAAGAGAATACAAATACCGTAAAACAAAACTTTTTCTATATATACTCTATATATCGTACATACCCAAAAAATAAATACATACCACATATATATATATGTGGTATGTATTTGATGATGATGATGATATATATATATATATATATATATATATATATATATATATATCATCATCACCATCATCGGCACTACAACCGGGATTCGGTCTTGGCCTTACTTAGCAAGTCTCGAAGCTTGTTAAATTTTCCATAATGATTTGTTCTTTTTTCCGGGCAAGGTCATTAGTCTCTAAGAGCCAGTGGCTCCCCGACGCGGAATCGAACCCCGGTCTCCCGCGAGTATACTAACCACTATACTATCGAGGGGCCATATATATATATATATATATATATATATATATATATATATATATATATATATATATATATATATATATATATATATATATATATATATATATATATATATATATATATATATATATATATATATATATTTATATATAATATATTGTGTAGATAATATATTATAACAAAGTATCTTTTACATAACTTGGGAAGGGTTTCCATGCTCCTAGAGTAGCTAAACCTTAGGTAGGAAACTTTAAAACCCTGAACTCTACCCTTAGCATCGTTTCTGAGTCCTTTTTCTGCTTCTTTGGCCTGTTCTCCCCTTTTTCCTACCGTTGGTATTTTCGAAATTTTCTCTATAGGATTGATATTGTGACGCATATGACAGTCAGTACTGGAATATTCGGGAAAGTCCAAAACAAAGTACTGGAAAACTGGAGACTATGGATGATAGAACATTCAAGATTATGGAATGGACGGAAACGAAATACTGAAGCAGCATGTAGGGAACTGGTATAAATACGTCGCACGCAGATTGAGTAATGGGTTATAAGTAAGAAGTAGTAGAAAGTAATAAGTCTCGAGTGAGAACCTAGCGATAAGTAAGAAGTAAAATACGCGATAAGTACGGAAGCGATAAGTCAAGAAATCGTTGTGTACGGTAAAAGTAACGGTTGTGATTAACGGACTAATAAAGTGTTATATCAATTCAAAATCGATTTAACGGCTCTTATTTATTCAAAATAATTAATCCAGCGAACCCTAAGCTCGCTACAATTGGTGTCAGAAGTGGGATTAATTATTGTTTAAGTGAATAAGTCTGTGAAAGTGTGTTGTGACTATGTCAGATCGACATTTGGAGGATCTTCGCGTTCCTGAGTTAAAGAAGGAACTAGAGGACCGGAATCTGGATAGCAGAGGACAGAAGCAAATTCTTCGACAGCGCCTACAAGCAGCAATGGAGGAAGAGGGTATTGATGTTGACACATATGTTTTTGCGATTGCGCCAGACTGTCCAGATGGAGAAGAAACACGGAGTCAAGGTGGTGCCAATGATGTAACGGAGAAGAGCTCGCCACAGTTGGACATTTCGGAGATGCTCAGGGTAATGATGATAAAATTGGACGCACAAGCTACAGATATTAATAAAAAACTGGACGCGCAAGCTTCAGATATTAACTCAAAATTGGACGCGCAAGCTACAGATGTTAATGCAAAGTTGGATGCCCAAAATTCAAAATTCGACGCCGTCAATTTAAAATTCGACGCCCAAAATTCAAAATTGGACGGGCAAGCTGCAGATGTTAATGCAAAGTTGGATGCCCAAACGCAGTGGATGAAATGTAATTTTCAACACTTTAAGGAAGAAATTCGAAACGAAGTAGAAAACCTAGATCTAAAAAACGAAGCTGAATTCAAGAAAGACACCGATGAAATAACGCGAATCGAAAAGAGACTTGAGTGTGTCGAGAGAAATAAGACATCGCCTAGCAATCAACATGACTACAAAGATACAAGGATGCAACCGCCAAGCTTCGATGGAACGGGACCCTTCTCCGTATTTATACGTCAGATTGACGCCACGGCCAATTATAATAAGTGGTTGGATGAGCAAAAGACAACATCACTAATCTTGTCACTCCGGGGGCGGCTGCAGAATTGCTACAAACCATACCAGCAGAGAAGCAAACAGATTTCCAAGCGGTAAGAAACGGCCTTGAAGCTAGGTATGGAAACAAACACATGCAGCAGGTCTACCGCATGCAACTGCGGGGAGACCGCAGAAACCGCGAGAAAATCTTCAACAGTTGCAGGCAGACATTGAGCGATTGGCAAACTTGTCTTATTCAAATATGACTAAGGAATTCCTAAACGAGGTAGCAATGGATGCATTTATAAACGCACTCCAAGATCGGGACTTGCAACAGGCCGTTCGTTTGGCGGGAAAGAAGACGACTAATGAAATACTGGCGTTCGCATTGGCTTATGAATCTGCTAAACTAGCTACCAGAAGTACATATAGAGTCCGAGAAACGTCCGTCCAGGAATGTTCCTGCCAAAGAATCGGGCATGCACAACGGAGAACCCCGCGACCTGATATGAAGTGTTGGACATGCGGCGAAGTCGGCCACATCTCCGATGACTGTAGGAAACGTCGACGAATGAATGAAACATCAAGTGAGAATTGTTGTTCATGCGCTAATCATAAGAGGAGACTATCAACGGACCAACCTGAGGCCAATAGCTCGGGAAACTTGTAAGGGCAGATTTTAAGGGGCGAAAGTCGCCTGGTGGAATGTGCAGCCCCAGCATCGTAACTGTATCACAACTCCAACGGGATAACCAAAGTTTAGTTATAACTACGATTGTTAATGCAAGGACGACAACAGTGACAATCGACACTGGAGCAACGAGATCCATAATTCGGCCGGATGTCGTGGGCCAAATTGCCCTTAATAAAAATAGAAGATATGCTTTGAGGACTGCCACAGGAGAATGTTCTACAGTCTACGGAGAAGTCGAGAGCATAATGGTGCTAGGCAATTTTTCCATCTCCCACAAATTTTTGGTTGCCAATATTACGGACGAATGCATTCTTGGAATGGATTTCATGAAGGAGCACCAAGTTGTTCTAGATATCGGGCAAAGAACATTGCGAATTGGTAACTTGGAGGTTGCTATTACATTGCAGGACGAACAATTGCGAAGACTGAAATGTTATGCGCGTGAGGAGGATGAGATCCCAGCTCGTTCCGACTCGGTAATTTGGACCAGTCTCGAGAGTGATTCAGGTGACAATTGATTTTACATCACCGAAGCTGTACAAAATCAGCGTAAGGGGAACATCCTTGTTGGGAAAGCCCTTATCGACGCGAAGAAGCGCATCGTACCCGTCAGAGTACTAAATGCGTCCAAGGAGCCGATCGTAATAAGAAAAGGAGAGGTAATCGCAGAATGTGCACCCGTGTCAGTGATAAGCTCAATTCAGACAAGGGGAGAGGACCATTCAATTCAACAGCGCTCTAGTGCACCCCCTGTGGTTAATAGGCTGATGCCCCAGAAAATCAGATTAACAGACGGAGAAAAGACAGGCGTTGAATCACTGCTGAATGATTTTTCTGATATTTTTGTGACAGGAAATGATAAATTCGGACGTACCGGTATAGTTAAACATCGCATTGACACGGGTGAGTCAAGACCTATAAGACAGCCACCTCGTCGACTACCGTTGGCCAAACAATCAGAAGTAGGCAACATGATTCGAGATATGGAAGAGCAAGGAGTCATCGAGAAATCATCGAGCCCATGCGCTTCGCCGGTAGTGCTCGTCAAGAAGAAGGATGGGACAACTAGATTTTGTGTCGACTACCGCCGGTTAAACGACGTTACGAAGAAAGACAGTTACTCACTTCCTCGAATCGACGACACACTAGATACCCTTTCTGGAGCTCAGTGGTTTTCAACATTGGACCTAAAAAGCGGTTACTGGCAAGTGGAAGTGAAGGAAGAGGACAAGGAGAAGACAGCGTTTACTACCGGAAACGGACTTTATCAATTCAACGTGATGCCTTTTGGATTGTGTAATGCTCCAGAAACGTTTGAACGATTAATGGAAAGTGTTCTACGGGGACTTACATGGAAGACGTGTCTTGTGTACTTGGACGATATTATCGTTGTCGGAAGAAATTTACCAGAACACATCAATAATCTGCGCTCCGTCTTCGAACGACTAAGACAGGCCAACTTAAAGCTCAATTCGAAGAAATGTGAACTCTTTCAAAGGAGAGTAAAATTCCTGGGACACATCCTTTCATCTGCAGGAGTCCAAACGGATCCTGATAAGATAGCAGCTGTCCAAGAGTGGCCTACTCCAGAAGATAAGCAACAGTTAAGAAGCTTTATGGGACTAGGCACATATTACCGACGGTTTGTTAAAGGTTTCGCCAACGTGGCTAAAACCCTTCATGAACTAACGGGTATAGACAAGAAATTCAATTGGACAGACAAGTGTGAGGCAGCATTCAACGCATTGAAGGCCGAGTTATGTAACACTCCAACATTGGCATTCCCAAGATCGGATCGCCGGTTTATATTGGATACTGATGGAAGTAACACAGGAATTGGAGCAGTGTTGTCACAGGAAGTCGATGGTGAAAAGAGAGTTGTCGCATATTATAGCCGAGTTCTATCTAAGCCAGAGAGAAATTACTGCGCAACAAGAAAAGAACTGCTGGCTGTCGTAGAAGCCGTTAAGAATTTCCATAAATACCTCTACGGACGTCGATTCCACCTTCGGACGGATCATGCCGCCCTGAAATGGTTGCTAAATTTTAAGAATCCAGAAGGACAAATAGCTCGATGGATCGAACGACTTCAAACGTACGATTTCCAAATTTCCCACCGTCAAGGGAAGGTGCATAATAACGCTGATGCTCTATCAAGAAGACCATGTAAGCCAGATTGTAAACATTGTCATAGAGCGGAGGAGAAAGAAGAGGCGTACGACCTGCGAAATGTACAAGTAGAAGTACTAGATGGGTGGACAAGTGATGCTATACGCGCAGCTCAACTTCAGGATGAAGATATGTCGCTAATTCTGGATTACAAAGAAAAGAACGAGCGGCCAACTTGGAACAATATTTCCGACAAGAGTGGAACATTTAAGGCATATTGGGCACAATGGAATTCCTTGCTGGTGGAAGATGGAATTCTAAAGCGTAAATGGGAAGCCGCGGACGGAAAATCCTATCGAATGCAGATTCTAGTCCCACCATCAAAAGTGAAAGATGTTCTAACAGAAATGCACGTCGGGACCTCCGGTGGACATTTGGGAGTTAATAAGACACTTTCAAAATTACGATCTCGTTTTTACTGGCTTCACATGAGAGATGACGTCGAGTCTTGGTGTAGGAAGTGCACAACTTGCACTGCGACCAAAGGACCAACGGCAAAACCAAGGAGCGCTATGAAGCAGTACAACGTGGGTGCCCCTTTCGAGCGAATTGCGATTGATATCTCAGGACCATTCCCAAAAACAAACGACAACAACAAATACATGTTTGTTATCATGGATTACTTCAGCAAGTGGGTAGAAGTCCTTCCAATTCCAAACCAAGAAGCAACAACCGTCATTGAGCAGCTTATCAATAATTGGATCAGCAGATATGGAGTCCCCTGTGAGCTTCATTCCGATCAGGGCCGAAACTTCGAATCACAGTTATTTCAAGGCATCTGTGCGGCACTAGGCGTAAGGAAAACCAGGACCACACCCTTACATCCACAGTCAGACGGAATGGTCGAAAGGTTCAACCGAACAATGAAAGAGTATTTATCGAAGGTCGTTAGTGATCACCAACGGGATTGGGACAAATATGTACAAACGTTTCTCATGAGCTATAGATCGGCTAATCACGATACGACGGGCCATTCTCCAGCAAGAATTATATTTGGACGGGAGATACGATTACCAGCCGATCTGCGATTCGGAATACCTCCAGACGCCATAGATAAGACCGAAGACTACGTAGCCGAATGGAGAAATCGCCTCGATGAGATTCATCATTTGGTTCGAAAGCAAATCAAGGTATCCAGTGACAGGATGAAAACAAGGTACGACGTTCGACCCAACGCATCCGTATTTAATGCAGGCGATAACGTATGGCTTTATAACCCTCATTGGCAAAAAGGAAGGTCTCCAAAGTTGCAGCAACATTGGGAAAGACCGTATAAGATTCTCACAAGAATTAACGACGTTGTCTATAGGATTCAGCGAAGACCGAACGCCAAGATGAAAGTGGTACATCGTGACCGACTGGCGACTTTTGTTAACCCAGGAGATCAGTGAACTTAGTTCGGAACGAACTAATCTAGGCGGCGGGTAGTGTGACGCATATGACAGTCAGTACTGGAATATTCGGGAAAGTCCAAAACAAAGTACTGGAAAACTGGAGACTATGGATGATAGAACATTCAAGATTATGGAATGGACGGAAACGAAATACTGAAGCAGCATGTGGGGAACTGGTATAAATACGTCGCACGCAGATTGAGTAATGGGTTAAGCTTGCACTCGCGCCAAACGATGATTTACTACTACTACCGTTTACTACCGCACCCAAGACCCACCGGTCTTGTAAGATTTCTTTCCCACCATCCCTCTATAAAAGTAGTTAGAGAACACTCGGACTAACACTGTCCACACTATCCTTGGATACCCCCCCTTTTTTCTTCTCTTTTCAGATGCTGCGAGACCGAGCCCAACATCCTCACGGATGTGGGTGATTCTGGTTATCGCAAGATGACCAGAAGTCAGAGACAAGATGAAGGACACATATGTCCTGTCTCGCCAAATTCGGCCTTCTCGCCACATTTTTTTTATTTTTTTTTTTTTGAGTAATGGGTTATAAGTAAGAAGTAGTAGAAAGTAATAAGTCTCGAGTGAGAACCAAGCGATAAGTAAGAAGTAAAATACGCGATAAGTACGGAAGCGATAAGTCAAGAAATCGTTGTGTACGGTAAAAGTAACGGTTGTGATTAACGGACTAATAAAGTGTTATATCAATTCAAAATCGATTTAACGGCTCTTATTTATTCAAAATAATTAATCCAGCGAACCCTAAGCTCGCTACAATATATTCGGGTTTAAAAGAAACCAATCTCCTCTTCCTTCAGGATTGTTTTAGTTGGGTTTCTACGTCTCACATAAATCACGAAGTGCACGATATGCATTTTGATTTGAACGCCCGTTTTCATAATGAGCCTGAATAACTTTAACGCGTTGCTCAATTGTGTATCTTTCCATGGTTCAAATTGAGTTAGTCTGAACTGAAATACAGAAAAAACTTGACGTTTAAGTGTGGTTCACATTCAACATCGGCCCTTAAAATTTAACCATCCTTTACTTGGGAAGATCAATCCATCTAACAAACATTTTAACGCAATAATAAAATGCGATGCGGGGGGATGTGAGCGAACACACAGGGTAAAGACTCTGATTCATTTCAACCCGGCGAAGGCCAGGGCGACCTTTGTCTCTGTTCCATCCAAGTTGACATACAGTCTCCATGTGACACCCCTGGATAGCTACATTGGCGCCTGCCAAGTAGTGAACCAATGCAGGCATCCTGAGAAAGGTAGGCGCAAGGCTAATAACCTTCCCCGTAAAAACAAATTATTATGGAAAATTTAACAAGACTAGGATATGTACCGGATACACGACGACGACCACAGAAACGAAAATGGCTAAACGATTTAAGAATTTTCTCGTGGAACATCCGCTCACTATACAGAGCTCGAACTGCACAGTAGCTAGCCGATGCCCTGTCCAAATATAAGGCTGACATAACAGCATTACAAGAAATAAGATGGACGGGGGAGTGGTGTTATTCAAAGAAACGATGTATGATATTTATTACAGCTGTCATTGCAAAACACCATGTCCTCAGGGTAGCCAAAAACTGAAGCCTGCCATCGGCTTTAATGCAATAAATGAAAGGCTATGCACTCTTCGCGTGTGAGGCAAGTTTAAGATCATAAGCCTCATAAACGTTCACGGACCTACAGAGCAGTCCCCTGACGACGAAAAGGAAGAATACTATGAGAACGTCGAACGGGCCCTCAATGCCTGCCAAAGATACGATGTGAAAATCGTACGTGGTGATGCGAAAATAGGTCGGGAGCCGGTTTTCAGGCACTACGCAGGTTCCCATAGTTTGCATGACAACACTAATGACAATGGACTATGAATCATCGAACTGGCAGTATCAAAGAACTTGGTCATTGCGAGTACCAGGTTTCCGCGTAAAGATATCCACAAACCCACCTGGGTATTACCTGATGGAGCCACTCGCAACCAAATTGACCACGTCTTGATAGATCGCCGCCACTCCTCGACCCTGATGACGGTATGAACGTACGGAAGTGCCAACGTCGACTCGGATCACTATCTTGTTGGTACGCTTTTCCGAGCGCGGATTGCCTTACGGAGACGTATTGCATCCGCGGATCAGGTTCGAATCAACACGTCTGCCTTACGCAATGAGAATACCAGTAACACCTTTGGTCATGCGTTAAGACTCGCCCTCGAAGAGCTCGACGGAGGGAGAGTAAGTCCTGGGGCCAGAATGCCGGGCGTAGAAGAGAAATGGACACGCTTTAAGAATATTGGCATTAGTACTGCCAACTCCATATTAGGCAGTAGTCGTAGAGATCGGTGCGACTGGTTTGATGATGAGTGCAAACTAGCGACTGAATGTAAGAATGCTGCATACCGGACAATGCAACAGTCTGACAGGACGCGGGTACACGAGGCGACATACAAGATCTTAGAAGATCTGAAAAAAGACTTCACAGACAAAAGAAAAGTGCCTGAGTAAAAAACCTTGTCTGTGAAATAGAGAAGGTGTAGAGAGCGAGGTCCCTACCAGGCGTGGAAGTTCTACCAAATAATCCGCAGTATGACGCGGGACACACCAGTGAGGAAACAGTAAAAGCCATAAGACAGCTCAAATCAAATAAAGCCACCGAAGCTGATGATGAGCTGATCAAACAAGGAGGGACAGGGTTACATCACGCAATTTAAGAGAACGTCGTGCACGTATGGGAGCAAGAGGAGATGCCGGGCGATTGGCGTCGTGGTATAATTTGCACCATAGATAAGAAAGCAGATATCACACTGTGCAGCAACTATATGGGGTATAACATTGCTGTGTACCGCCTATAAGATACTCTTCACTATCCTACAAGATTTGATAGCCCCATACACTAAAGTCATCATTGGTTAATATCAGTGTGTCTTCATCCCATGCAAATCAGCGATTGATCAGATATAACATTGCTGAGTACCACCTATAAAATACTCTCCATTATCCTACAAGATCGGATAGCCCCATACGCTAAAGTCATCATTGGTTAATATCAGTGTGGCTTCATCCCAGGCAAATCAGCGATTGATCAGATATTCACCCTTAGGCAGGCGATGGAAAAATGTCAGGAATTTAAGATTCCATTATATCATTTATTTATAGATTTTAAGGCCGCCTACGGCAACATAGCCAGGGTAGAACTATATTATGCCATGAGAGAGTTCAGCAATCCAAACAAATTGATACGACTTTGTAGGTTGACCATGAGCAACGTAGCTAGTCAAGTAAAAGTAGCGGGATTGCTGTCCAAACCAATAAACATCTGTGGGGAGGAATTATTATGCCGAACACGGGCACACGGTTCACTTCCTCCTCCATCCAATTGTCACTTCACTAAAAGGAAGAGAAACTGTTCACCACATCCAGCACTTTGAATAAAACACACGAATTTAATGTTCGAACGATCCTTTATCTTTATATTTAACAAATTTGCAAAAAGCAACCGGAGGAGGCAATTATTATTTAATTGTTCTGTATGGGACACTACACTAACCGAATACATTTTTGTGGCACGCGACTCTCGACTCGACAGCGTAAAAAGTATGAACACGACTCCGGGGCGTGTGCATTCCGATGCACACGCTAAAGGAGGTAGACGACGACCGCTCCGGTTAGTGGTTGGAATACGACTCAAACGATATCCTCTCCAATAAGGATATCGTTTTTTACCTACCATCAGGGAAACGTAAAGTCTCTCTTGGTGGTATAGGAAACCAGATCTTGTAATACAGGTCATGGTGGTATGTGTGGGATCGTTGAGATCAATGCTATTCACACGTGCAGTGGAACAACGAAACAGGCAGGCGGCAAAGACAAAAGAAAAGGCGACCAAATGGTTCGCTCTTTAATGAGGGTCATGTTTATACGATGCCTCGTCGCTATTTTCGACGTTAGGAGAAAAAGGTGCTAAAAGCAAATTGGATGTTTATGGCATCTCTGGCTGCAATAGAAACCGGGTTCATATTTGCATTAGGAAATGCTGGAGAATTTGGTTTCAGCGTCTATTGCGCTAATTATATGCAGCTGCTTGGGTTGTTTGTTGGTAAGACAAACAAAAAAGGTTGCCAGGCAATGTATATGAAAAGGTATATGGCGCGGCTAGGAAAATAGACGGCGCGATATTTATGGAATTTGTCTGGTACCGAATTGGTTCAGAATACCAAATAAGCAAACAAAGAAATCTTATGAAAAATTGTATGCGAAGGGATGCATGAAGGTAAGTTTTCTTTATAGGGATTTTAGGGTTATAATAATTGGGTCTGTTTGATGCGTGAAGCATCTAAGATGCTAATGCGAATTGCATTAGCGAAAGCTGGTGCAGACCCGGGTTCTGGTTATGGGGGTTTTTTCAGGAAGGCGAGCCGTGGGATCTGGCGGAATCGCCACAGTAGATCACGTCGGGGTCACCACTGTGGGGAGGAGAAGTATTGTGCCGGACACGGGCACACGGTTCACTTCACTCCCCATCCTCACCGAAACAAAGTTCCACCAGTTAACAAATTGAAAAATTGTCACACACAAGAAGTAAAACTCCGCCACAAGACAGTTAAATGAAATTTATAAATTGTTTATTGTTTGTCTTTTACATTTTTGTATGATTTATTCGTTTTCACAAAAACTATTGAACACTTTCGTATGAACTTAAGGATATTGTTTTATCAAAGAGACTATTGTATACCGATTTTTTTTTTTTGCCGCACTATATGTTTTCGATAATAAACAATTTGGGACCAATAAATTTACGTTATTTCATAGATTCACGGATAAATTTACGTGGAAAAATAAACTAAAACTTCCTAGAGTTGAAAAATAAAACACACACGACTCCGGGTATATATTTGCGTGTTACTGTTTACGCTTCTCCGCTGGTGGCGCGGAGAGCGGGAGTTTCACCGTGCGACCAGCGTGGTCGGAGGATGGAATAAGACTCAAACGATATCCTCTCCAATAAGGATATCGTTTTTTACCTACCATCAGGGAAACGTAAAGTCTCTCTTGGTGGTATAGGAAACCAGATCTTGTAATACAGGTCATGGTGGTATGTGTGGGATCGTTGAGATCAATGCTATTCACACGTGCAGTGGAACAACGAAACAGGCAGGCGGCAAAGACAAAAGAAAAGGCGACCAAATGGTTCGCTCTTTAATGAGGGTCATGTTTATACGATGCCTCGTCGCTATTTTCGACGTTAGGAGAAAAAGGTGCTAAAAGCAAATTGGATGTTTATGGCATCTCTGGCTGCAATAGAAACCGGGTTCATATTTGCATTAGGAAATGCTGGAGAATTTGGTTTCAGCGTCTATTGCGCTAATTATATGCAGCTGCTTGGGTTGTTTGTTGGTAAGACAAACAAAAAAGGTTGCCAGGCAATGTATATGAAAAGGTATATGGCGCGGCTGGGAAAATAGACGGCGCGATATTTATGGTATTTGTCTGGTACCGAATTGGTTCAGAATACCAAATAAGCAAACAGAGAAATCTTATGAAAAATTGTATGCGAAGGGATGCATGAAGGTAAGTTTTCTTTATAGGGATTTTAGGGTTATAATAATTGGGTCTGTTTGATGCGTGAAGCATCTAAGATGCTAATGCGAATTGCATTAGCGAAAGCTGGTGCAGACCCGGGTTCTGGTTATGGGGGTTTTTTCAAGAAGGCGAGCCGTGGGATCTGGCGGAATCGCCACACATCTATAATGGACTCCGACAAGGGGACGGTCTGGCCTACCTCCTCTTCAACCTGGTGTTGGAAAAAAGCAATCCTTGACTCTGGCGTTACAACTAGAGGGACTACTGCCATCAAGTGCAGCCAGATACTTGCCTACACAGATGACAACGGCATCATCGGTAGATCCGATTCGGCTGTACAGGGCTCATTTACCCAAATCGAGTGGGCGGCACAATAACTGGGACTGCATATTAATGAGGGAAAAACTAAGTACAGGGTGGCAACTTCTGCGAGGGGAAGACTTAAGGTTGGTCTAACTGTTATGTTTTCTGGGTTTAGTTTCAGGAAGTGAGTCTCCTTATCCTAAAAAGGATGTGGGATCCCTTAAAATAGACCGCTCCTGAAAAAACCGTCCTACAGAGGGGTCGTCGCCGTGCTTCCTCTGATGCAGAGGGAAGAGCAGCGTCCTTGATTTGGCCTCAGTCCTTGGCTTCGCTGGTCTTCCGTGGGAGCCAGGTGATACTCCAGATCTGCAAATATTACCCTTTTGTGGAGATACCACGGCTGTACTTACCAGTTGTCAGCTCAATGAAAAACTCGCTTTTCTTCGGTAAAAGTGTGTTTTATTTTGTCAAACCCTCTGCATCCATTACGTTTTTCTTCTGGGGCGCTTCCTCCAGGGATTATGAACGATAATCTACTGCGGCCCGGAGATCATTTTACTATTCCTTTATAAAGGAAAACAAAACGAGATTTGTATCCCGAAAATACACATTTTCGTACAACAATCTCGATTTTTGGGTATCCTGAGTGAGATGTTGTGTTTACTTTAGATACGAATTCAATTTCTTGAATTCCTATGAAACTATTTCGCAGATGTGGGAATGTATCTGGATTTTGGTTTTGTATTTGTTTTTCTCAATGGAAAATTTTCAGCTAGAGATAACGATCTTTGAATTTTGGTTTTCGATGATGCCGTGGGGCAAATGTGAAACGATAAACGAATATTAGATTCGTTTATTGTGAATTTTAATTTTACTTTAGATTTTGGATTGAATTATGCCGTGGGGGCAAATGTTAGGCGATAAACGAATGTTTGATTCGTTTATTGCGAATTTTGGATCATGTTTGGGTTTTTTCGGGTTTTGATAGGATTTTGGGTTTTGGAGTAATATAGCTGGGATTTGGATGTAGGAATGGGGGTAGGGCTTTTTCGAGCACTACATAACTATCAGGGTAGTGGAGCACGAATTTGAAATAGTGCAATACTTTAACTACCTTGTGTCAATAGTAACATCCGATAACAATAAGGAAGAAGAAATACGCCGATGATTGATCAAATCCAACAAAGCCTACTATTGTCTATCAAGGCCCTTAAAATCCCGAAGTTTGTCCAGAACATCCACGCTATTACTGTACGAGTACAAGACCATGGTCTTATCAGTACTCATGTATGGATCCGAACATGGGTGCTCAATAAAAGGCACTCTGAACCCGCGTTCGAAAGGAAGGTCTTAAGGAGAATTGTTGGCCCCGTATGTGAGGGGGGACCAATCCGGAGACGGTACAACCAAAAGTTGTACGCGATCTACCTTGAAGCTAATGTTGTAAGAAAAATCAAGCTCGATAGACTCCGGTGGGCGGGACACCTAGCCCGAATGAGTGAAGAAGAGGCTGCTCGAGTCCTTTGTGGCAGGATGTATGGAAGGAGACAGTGCGGCAGACCTTGTCTGCGATTGAGTGATGCCGTAGATCAGGATGCCCAGAGCCTGGGAATGCCAAACTGGATGACATCGGCTCGAAATCGGGACCGATGCAGAGACTTGCTAAATAAGGCCAAGACCGGATCCCGGGTGCAGTGCCGATGATGATGATGATGAACTCCATTGAACGTGAAGAACGCATTTAGCTCGGACGACTGGAAAGTCATAATGAAAGCGCTGCAGCAATTAGGGTTACAAGATTACCTCCTTAAGATCACTGTCTCATACTTCACAGATAAAGTCCAGATATAAAAAGAGACCGGCCCAAGAAATCATCACGTAAATATAAGACTACCACAAGGTCCACTCTTGGAACCGTTCCTGTGGAACGTGATGTATGACGGGGGCATTAAATCCAAATAAACCACCTACTTTTTATAATCATGGTCTCCCACTTCACAGATAAGGTGTTAATATTGAAACAAATTTTAACTCACGAAAATGTTACCTAAAGAGAAAAGTTCCACAGGGCTCAGTCCTTGGACTACTCTGTGGAACATGATGTATGGAACGGCATTAAATAAACAAACCACAAGAAGCAGAGATTATAAACTATCGGGACGCCATAGCAATAGTCACAATAGCAAAAAGACTGCAAGGAATCTGTGGAAAATCGAATCAAGCGACATGAACAAAGCGAGAGTGGCTCACAAATGCTGGGCTGGAACCAGCAGAAGGGGTATTGATGTTGTGGGGAAGAAGTATGTACCAGTCACGGACACTAGATTCACTTCTTCCGCCATCATAAATTAATCAACGTTCCGCTGAAAAGTTAACGGCGTTCATCGACACAAGGAGTAAAACTTCGCCACAAGACACGCACCAATAAAGGGAAGTAAAATGAAACACTGTTTTTATTTATTGCAATTGGTTTTTATTGGTTTCAAATAAGGTTACTTTTCTCACTTATAAATTCTTTTCCTTTCACTATTACAAACGAATTGCGGCACAGACTCGACAAACAATTGGAAACCGACAAGTTCGAAATACCTCTCACGACTCCGGGTATTATCGCGTCTTCGCAGCCAGCGGAGAGCGGGACCGGCAACGACCATGCCGGCCGGCGGATGGAAATGGACTCCCCGAAGATAGAACTCTGACTTGAATTCCATCCTAGGTTAGGGTTAAGAACAAAAGAAGAGAGAGAAACACTTTTCTCTTAAGGGTGCGGCCGCCAAGGGAATGCACTCTTTTAGTGCAATGGTATGCGTGTGTGGCCGTGCAGATCGATGTTATTTACACGTGCTCGAAAGCAGTGGAACAACGAAACAGGCAAGGGGCAAAGACAAAGTAGATTTATGATCCGTGTCTATGCTGTGCATTGCAGCTATCATAGAGGGCAGTTCATCGGAGAAATGTGGTAAAAGCAAATAAGGGTATCATACAGACATGGATGAGTGGTGCGGATGCGTAAGTAAATGTATCGCCATTAGGAAGAAGTGCTAATGGTTTTTCTCTTTACACAATGGGTAATGTGTATCGCTGGTGATGCTAAATGGATCGAATTGTATACATGATTACATGCGAAGGAATTCGTTTTATGACTCTAGGGTAAGATGAGAGTATTTGCACATGTACGGCGGAATTGCATTGGTGGAACAAGAGTGCCTAATGGTCGGGAATCTATGGTGCATATGCACGTTAAAGAATTGTTTTTAGGAATTTCAGATAATGCGTTGTATGCATCAAATGTCCTTGGAGAAGGAAATATTTTCAGGTGCCAATGCAAATGCATTGGCGGGAAACAATGGGAGTTGTGGAATTCCTAAAAAGGTAATGAAGAATTCTTACAGAGAATTGTATGCGAAGAGATGCATGATGGTAAGTTTTCTTTTACAGAAGGTTTGATATAAATAAATTCGGTAAGCGTGATGCGTGCAGCATTTACAGGTGCTAATGCAATTGCATTAGCGAAGTTAAGAGATTGAATGGGAGTTATGGGAGTTTTTTAGGTAAGTGTACCGTAGGGTTTGGCGGAAGCGCCACAATGTCCAGTTACAAAAAAGTAGCACAAATTCGCCTACAATTTGGGATACCCATAGTCGAATCTAGCCGTGCCATAAGATATCTAGAGGTTATACTGGAACACCACATATATTTTAAGCCCACATGAGATATGTGGCAAAGAAGGCAGCGATAACACACACAGCACTGAAGGTCGGGAGGAGGCATGTTGGTGGGCCTAGGAAATCAAGCAGAATGTTCCTAGCCACTGTGAGCAGATCAATATTTTTCTTATGGGCAACCGTTTTTAACTCATACATCAACTTGAGGATCTAGAGGGCCTAACGGACGGAATCTACCGAGGCAATCCCAGTAATTGCCGCTCGAGGGCAGATAGAAATAGAAGGAAAGCTAGCGGCGGAAAAATACAAGCTGCGTCAACTAAATGCACGAGACTCCAATGTATACAAAGTGGAACTCACAACAATCCGAGAGCTTATCCTTAATAAATGGGAACAGAAATAGGACATAGCGACCAAAGTAAAATGGAGATATAAAATAATACAGAACATCAAAAGTGGGCAAATATACCGCACGCAAAGGTAGACTTTCGTATATCCTAATGTCCAACAAGCCATCTTCACAGATTCAAGTACAGGGACGACTTGCACTACCTGCCTTGCAAGGGATGTACAGAAAACCGGAACACTGGATGCAGCGGATTCCAAATAACGCAGTATGCTCGCAGAACAAATCACGGGGCCAAAAAACTCGACCAACATTGAAGTGTTGATGTTGATTTCAAACAACGGATGGCAACTCATCAGTGCGTGGCTCGACAACGTAATGCAGAAGCGTTGCTGATTACAGGAACACTGGAGACTAAATATGTCAACACATCTTTCGGATAAATGTCGAAAGATGGTCCCCAGAGGGAACAGGAATATGTTGCGAAGTGGGGATGGGCTTAGTCCTTGTCGGATAAGTGAAAACAGAGTGTTTCGGGTATGCAAATGGACCGGGGCCACCAGACGCAAACCAACGACAAACTTGCATCGACGTCTTCTTTCCCAATCGACTTGCCTTTTTTCCGTACGCGCGTATCAAAAAGTTCCGTTTGGGTATTATTGAAACATCGATTATTTTACTATAAACATTTGTAAAAAATATAAATACAACTTGTAATTGTAAACAAATTATTATCAAAAGGGACTTTAACATAACTATTTTTTATTTCTTTTTTAAATGGAAATGACACAATTTCAGATATTCAAATCGTTCTTATATCTTTCTGTATTTACTAGATCAATTGAAATTCGCCTTCGTAAGTAACAAAAAAAAAACAATTATTTTATTAGACATTCTTTTCTGTCTCGGTGTTCCTTTTAATACCCTTTTCGAAAGCAAATTCTACATCAAAAAATGGAGAACAAATACCGTTTCTGCTGTAAACCAAATTTTAACATTAGCAAGGCGTCCATACTAAGGACTTCCCATCAGTCGTCCACTTCGTGTGTATAAAAACAAACTGCCTGTTTGTAAAGTAGGAAAATATTCAATTCATCATACATTCGGGAGCGGGTGATGAAGCGAACATAAGCCCTTAATTCCCACCCAACTACACCCCACATTATTTATTCAACCTAAAGTAGGATGCTCACTTGAAAATACTCGACACATTGTCGAATAAACTCTGTGGTCGACAGATCCCTGCAAGATTCAGCACCCATTGTGAGTGGCACTGTGCGACATCTGGTCATTTACATATTCCATCCTCAATTGCGGTTAACATTCTAGACATAACTTGCCGGTTGCCATTTCATCATGTCGACCTTTTCCCTGCTCCTTTGACAAATATATCGGTGCACACATATATGCACATATGTAGGCGCCCTCCTGTCTGTCGGCAATCAATAGGTAAAAGCAGGTACACCCTTGATGTCTAATAAATTTATGAGATTCCATTAAGGATGACCAGATCATAATAACCTACAGGAATGACCAACAATTACGATTTGTATTGGCAGATTGGGCACAGTCGTATTGTTCCTTTGTGTTCACAATGTAGCGATGGAAGTTTGTCCAATTCATGAGGGCCGTCTTTGGGTCCTAGCCCCACCGTGAATGTATTACTTGTATCCTACCATTAAATCGTGTATGCAAGCTCACTGACAGGTAGATGGATAGTTCATATTATCCTCTTTGTTCAACTTATATTTAATTTTAGAATATTGCTGCAGTTTTAGAGAAATTTGTCCTTCCATAGTCGACTTGATTGCATTGGTTTCCGCATAGATGACACGATAGATGTTAAGAATGAAATATGTATCAGGGAAGGATATCTCAGGACTGGTACATAGACAAGGTGACTTCATCTTATTTCCGTTTGAATGATTTGGCAATCTTGGGAATTCGTCAAGCTGAAGGACTTAGTGCATTCCAACAATCTTCCATCAAAGGTAGCCAAATAGAAAGAGCCTTAATTTCATTGATTTTCTTCAAGGCATAAGCTTCCATGTCGATTTACCTGTACACGGCTAACTGCTATTACGTAAGTTGCCACCGTTACCACAATTCATATCAATACCCTATTCATGGTAAGTTCCTACAAAACGGGGTCATTAAATAAATAATAATATTTTACCCAACAGGCTGCTGCTTTTGTCAGGTGAGTCGCACTCCAATTATTTTCGGTAAATTGGCCATGAATAGCCATGAAGCACGTGGGCTCTCGTGTTCATGTTCGCTTTACTTTACATGAAATTAGGTGAAAAGGCTGTGGTAGTGACAAAGCGACACACATCCACAACATAATCACAGGCACCGTTCGCAGTGCACGTACTAGTAAAGTACAAACCGTTGTCAGAAGAGTAATACTATAAAAGAGCATAAAGGTAAATGGCATAAGTACAATCCATTTTGGTCCCAACGAAGATGAAAGACACAATGGAAAGCCGGATGAGGGAAATATGAAAGAATCTCATTAGGGAGGCAAGATAACTTAGGTCGCATCCTAAAGCAACAAACCGCCAGTGGAAATAGAATTAAACGACATACCGTTCGAAAAAGTGAAAAATAAAGCAGGGCCACGAGAAACCGTGTATCTTATTTTAAAAAGAAGGATATTAAACAAATGGAAGATCTAACTGAAGGTTTCGGTTTCGCAACCGCTTCCTTTTGACTTCCTTTCAACCGAAATTCTTAAATTAACTTTTATTTCGTAGCTGAATATTTTCCGAGCCATACTACGGCCGAAGGGAATGTTACTTCAAAGTTATCGTTGGGTGGTTACTTTATACTTTCGTTAACTTGAAAGGGACATTCCGCAAATTCACTGAGATACTTAAACACCCACCCTTATAAATCTTCCTATTGGGGCTACCGCCATCATCCACGGAATCACTTAAGGTGAATTCCCAATTTTCCATTTACATACCAACTATTCATTTCTTAAAACATGTATTTCAACTTGCAAAAAAAATTCAATACCGTCAGATTATCCTACTTCTTGTTAAACTCGACCGGCGACAGGTTTTTTACCTAGCCAACAATTTTCGATGGCACCGTCTTTAATACTCGTAGAACTCTTTTTTGTGGAACGAAATACCCTTCACGGGAAATACGGTTTTGGCGAGTTTTTATTTGGTCTTGATCGAATGCCAATGAAGTGCGTAACAAGAATACAAATGAACACTGGAGCGAATTCCGTCACTAATAAAACACGGAGATCGTTTTTGAATTTTTATTTTATTTCCTAGCAAAAATTGTTTTTATTGTTTCACAATAGGATGAATTCTTGATGAGGTGAATGTCCCAAAAATAATTCACTAGTCACTTAGAAATAGCTTCTCATAGTTTTAAATAATGCCTGGTCTTAAGGACATAACATCAAAAATGTTTTAGGAAAACACAAGTTATACAGTTAAAAGTTTTAACAAGGTTAAGACACTCTAACGAAACACAAGCTCATCGGTTAATATTAAGTTAAGTTAAGACACACGTACGAAACACCAGTTACTTAATCAATTTCTGAACTTCTTCCTCGAGTAGACTTCCTCGCAGTTCGACTGTCTATTTTTCACTAAATTCTGGTTCCTCGTCGGCAAGGGAAATCTTTCCAGAGCATCTCTGCTGCGAATTTCCCAACCTTTCTGCTAACAGAAGTTCCCAAAGTATCTGTTAGCTGCATTACCCATAGTCTCTGTAAAAAGGAGAAATCTTCCACATGATCATTATCATCATCATCACCATTAGTTGCTGGTGGTCGGTATCTTGTCCCTTTGTCTGTTGATCGGATGCCGCCGCTTATTCTCCGATCATTCTTTGGTTTATTTGTACTACACATCTGCCATGCGGACAAAGGATCGCATGCAATTCGGATGGGTACACGGACTATGGGATGAAAGGCTTTGTTCGCCTTTCTACTCATAAACATCTATCGGGGATAGTGTTAAGGGTTTATGGTTGATTTACTGCTAATCAGCAGCACAACGAATCGTTTTGTTTGCGCAAGTGCGCCTTAGCATTAAGGTCATGCCAGGGGTTTCGGTGCTAATTTCCATTAGCCACCAGTATAGGCATCCGTTGTTTGGTTTATTTACCGACAATGATTTTTCTTTGGAAACAATGCGTTGATATTTAGGATGGGAGATTGGTGACCTGTATGCGATGCTTTGTTGCATTAGCGCATTGCTTAGATGCGATGTTTTGCTGCCCTTTTGAAATTGTTCTTGCCTACGATGTATGAATGCGTTGATAATGGAAGCTTTTGAACGTTAAGTTCCTTGCTTTCTGATATCGGGTTCAACGTTGTTGCAATTTCATATAACCTTTGTTACAGGTATGGTAATGACTATTGGGACGCGTGTCTGTGGGCACGTGTGCTGCGAAAGGTGAGTAAAGTTCCTTGGCGGAAAGGATACTGTGGCGGTTCTACGAAACACACAATCCACTATTGGTCGAGATGTCGTCGTTCCACCAAGTAACCCACTCACTTATAGGTAAATTACACGTGCCCACAGACACGTGGCTCACAAGTCCGACCAATCGTCCTACGCCTGCACGGCGATCGAAGGACACAACAAACGGACAAACATAGCATTACCAAGGACATTTAACACATCGTCCTAAATTCCTGAAAATAATTATATATATCATACAGGCATCGTAAATTCGAAAACCTGATCGGCGCCCCTGTTAGCCAGCGTTACCTGCAAACGTGCAAATATAATCCTTGCCGCCAGCTAAGATAAAGGACACAATTACCATTGTATACCGAAATCCCTTATAGCACCATTCTCCTGCGTTGCAGGTTATTAAGCAGCTACACAATGATCCTATGATGCCCCTTTGTTCTTTCCTCTTTTCTCAATTCCGTTTTGACATGACCTTCGCTGCATGAGAAAACAATAGATCTATTAGCACACGTGCTAATAGATCAACCAGAGAGAACATTCGAACATTCAGGATCCGCGCAACGAAACCGTCGCGATAGACAGTCATCAAGAGCATTCACGAAGGTCAGATCCTCTATTACGTCAGTCGTCACAGAGAACTCCGACGAGGAGGTTAGTCCGCGCAGCACAGCAAATCGAGAAAAAGAAACGTCAGTACGTCGCGTGTGTTAAAGTAACGGGTCAAGGAAATAAATAAGAGCGCGATTACTGTTTTCAAAAATAGTTTTATTAGTTTATTAATTTTAATATGAAATTACCGTGCGTCCAAGTGTTAACATAAAGTGGAGTATAGGAATCGAGGAGCATCAATTGTAAATTAAACAAATTTATAAAAAAAAAAAAAAATAAACAATTCTTAAAAACAATTTCACCGTGTTTGATTTGTACAGTGTCTGCTCCAGGTTCGTTTTCCTTTTTGTGAACGGTGTTCGGCGGAACACCCCAGCCAATCGACTATATAAAATCCGCCAAAATACCTCAACCTGTAGTGAGTTGTATGGTTCGTAGAACCGCTACACGGTCGTATCCGTAAATGTAATTATCTGCAACATTTAAAACGATGTGTCTGCACAATTGTTGTTATCCGCATGTTTTTCAAAACCTTGTGTTGTAAGTCACTCGAAAACACGTTCGCCGAAAAACCAATGAAAGGTCGTATTTTAAGGGTGGTGATCACTCGCCAGGAATATAAGTCGTTTGTGAGTTAATTGAGTGGGGAGTCAAAAAATTGAATGCAAATCGGTCGTACCTTATGTGACCTTTTTATAGGAGTGGAGAATGTGTTCAAAGTGTTATTTAATTTAAATAAAAGAATAAAGATAAGTAAATACAATTTGAGGGAAAAAAAAATCTAGTATTTTCGGAATGGCTATAGTGATATACACCGTCTATCTATCTATTAAACCGGAATGGATTACAACAAAACACAAATAGTTAATAAATGTTTATAAAAATAATCTTACTTATTACAAATAATATCCTTATTACAAATTAATAATAATATAATATAATATAAAATATGAACTGAAAGACATTCACTTGCCCTTTCAGTAAGTAGGTCAAATTACGTCCATATAAAGCAGTGACTCAAGAAAACATTAAGCAAGTGCTGAAAATCATTATGGAAGTTAAAGAAGAGTGTGTGCCCCAGATAGCTGAGACCATACCCGTTTCGGGTACCTTAAGTTAAACACCTAACTTGCATCCTTTTATAACGGGTTATGGGTTTTCTATGTCGGGTCATTTCAATGGAATGGGAATTTCGCACCGATCCTTGTAACATTCCCGGTCTAAGACGCAATTTCTCCTCTGAGTCTGCCTACGTTTCTAAACAGAAATCACAAATACTTGCATTTAAGGAAACCCAGACAATAACCGATACAGATATTTCTAATTCTTCTACACCGGGTTGTAACTTAGTGCCTCCGTTCTTTCCACATCGTGGTGTAGCCACATATATACGAAGTGATATTGCTTATCAGCTCCTGTCACAATATGGACTCTGCTCCAATGCGGAATTTAAGGGGGTATCCTGGTGTAGTATTGAGAAAACAGTAAAAGCCATAAAACAGTTCAAATCAAATAAAGCCACCGGAACTGATGGCATACTAGCTGAGCTGATCAAACAATGAGAGACAGCGTTACACCGCGCAATTCATGAGATCGTGGTGCACATATGGGAGCAAGAAAAGATGCCGGAAGTATGGCGTCGTGGAATAATTTGCCCCATCCATAAGAAGGGAGACATCACAGTGTGCAGCAACTATAGGGGTATAACATTGCTTAGTACCGCCTATAAGATACTCTCCTCTATCCTACAAGACCGGATAGCCCCATACATTAAAGTCATAATTGGTCAATATCAGTGTGACTTCATCCCTGGCAAATCAGCGATTGATCAGATATTCACCCTTAGGCAGGCGATGGAAAAATGTCAGGAATTTAAGATTCTATTATATCATCTATTTCAGCTCCTCGATAGTATAGTGGTTAGTATACCCGCCTGTCACGCGGGAGACCGGGGATCGATTCCCCGTCGGGGAGCCTCTGGCGCAAGACTAATGACCTTGCCCGGAAAATAAAAAACAAATCATTATGGAAAATTTAACAAGCCTCAGGACTTGCTAAATAGGGCCAGGACCGGCTCCCGGTTGTAGTGCCGATGATGATATATACATATATATATATATATATATATCTATATATATATATATATATATATTTATATATATATATATAGAACTCTATATATATATATAGAACTCTATACATGTAAATTTAGAACTCTATACATATAAATGTATAAGAAACCGATAAACCAAAACATCCTCGGATTCGATTTTTGCCGGAACCAGGATGAAGGCGAAGTATTTAGATCAACAAGTAGTAACAGGAAAACAGTACTACCCTTAAACCCATCTACAACAGCAACCGCCGAAGTGAAGTGCCTTCATCGCGAGGGAATCACAGCCGAACGTAAGAAAGAAAAACTGAGTACGTTCCATCTTTTTTATATTATATTATTTGTTTGCCTAAATAATTTTGCAACAAATCTTGACTTTTGGGAAATCTTTGCACTCTGGTTATTCTAAACCATGTGTGTCATTTATTAGGTAATTTCATGACAAATTCTGATAACTTAACCAAGTATTAATAAGGTATCCAAACATTTTCCATCTCTTTTAATTACATTGAAAACGTACTTAAATATTGGAATACGAAATAATATTCGTTTAAAGGCAAAGCTGGCCCCGATCCTGCATTACAAAATCAATAATGAAACAGCCAGGCTCGGCTACATGATTTATCGACTAGTGTCTATTTGTAAACCGATTTGGTTTGACCCCGATTACCCACATTAATCACAAACCACTATTACTTTAAATAGCAGTAACATAGAAACACGAATCGGTTCAACCTAAATCAACCACCACCCTAATAGAAATTGCTATGATAGAGGGTGCCTTATCATCCTTCACATCTATTCCATCCCTTCCTACAAAACTGAAGTAATCGATTTTCTTACCCCTTTATCCATCCCACTTTATGTCGGTAACAACAATAAACGCTGGTGGGTAAAGACAAATTCTGACTCTAAAAGCCAAACTCCACACTCGAAAGGCATTGTATTCACGACAACATCTGAATACCACACGGCAAAATCAATTCAATTAAGAACTTGGGTGATTAATAAATTAAGAATATAATCCGCATCTCAGTTTCGAAGCCTTTCATGGACCTGGATACAACCGACTACAGTGAGAGCGCCTTACAATAGACAAAACACAAAACTTGTTCCTTCCCATGGAAAATTGATGACAATCGGATTACGCCAGAAACGGAATTAATGCTCCATTAGTGTTCCTTTTTTTGCCTTCGGTTGCCAAAGTTTTTCGTTCCGGTTGAACGATTCGTTTATCTGAGGACATCATCTGAGGATTTCCAGGACAAAGAGGATATCCAACAAATCGAGCTGCGGCTGTCTTTTCGAACTCCAAATATCGACATAACCTAGATTGATGTTGTCCAACGACGAAGACGGTAATCCGCGGCCATATGTACAAATGGCACCTCATAGCTCTTACGGACAAGTCTGCTCGTCTACCGCACAGGCTGTTATTAATATTAAGAATACGTAGTTAGACACTTCTGGCAGAGTGACAGCGGGCGAAGATTTATTAACCGCACTGTTCATATTTTGGCTGAATAAATAACGATAACATTTTCTGATACAGGAAAACGTGGGACGGTAGTGGAGTACGGATTATAAACATCTTGAGGACTATAGGGTTCCACTAGATAAATAATAAATCATCCCCTAAACAGAATCTAGTTACGTGGAAATCATAATACATATATGTATATCTCTATAGAGAAAAAAAGGAAAGGTATATTAACAAAAGGGTTACATGTGAGTTTCTGTAAATTTATCTTATCTATCCGATTATTCTACCTCCCTCGCCAATTATATATTGACTATCGCAATTCCTGGACGTCTACTTGGTACACCACCCTGAACAATATTTTCAGATTTCTGAATTTGGTACCTTCAGCGGCAGCAATTTGGTTTTATTACTCTACCAAGATATATTTTGTATATTTATAAAAGACATTATAACCCACGAGTTTATGTTTTTTCATACGTATGTCAGTTACTGGGGAAATTATCATATCGTAAAACAATATAAGTGTTCTTATGATCATAGAGTTTTGCAGTTATTGAGACGAGCACTTCAAGATTTTATTGGAATGAAACAACTGGATTTTCGTGACATTCAGCTGGAGAAAAATAAATTACACGTATCTAATATCCGTTAGCACTGTGCTTTGAGAGATTTTCATAAATCCACTTTGTGCACGAGATTCATGGAACAAAAAACTAGTCTAATAAAAAATAAATCAATCACAACCAAGCAGCACAGCTTTACTGTCAAATATGATACATTTGTATTTTGTCATAAGTCCAACGGCTTGGACAGCCATACATCACACCCCGTAGCAACAGTAATCAATCAACTAAAATATCGCCTAAAAGACTTCATAAAATAAAATCGACACAACTTCACATTGTCCATTGATATACTCAAAAATGACAAAAAATCCTTTTGTGTGGGTATTTTCAAAAGAATAAATAGCGAGTAAATGCTGCCTGGCATGTATGTAAATGCAAGAATAATTTTTCATGCTAGTATAAGTACAATACAAATACAAGAACAATATAAGTATAAGTAAAAGTATAAGTACAAGTACAAGTACAAGTACAAGTACAAGTACAAGTACAAGTACAAGTACAAGTACAAGTACAAGTACAAGTACAAGTACAAGTACAAGTACAAGTACAAGTACAAGTACAAGTACAAGTACAACTACAAGTACAAGTATAAGTATAAGTATAAGTATAAGTGTAGGTATAAGTATAAGTATCAGTATCAGTATCAGTATCAGTATCAGTATCAGTATCAGTATCAGTAAAAGTAAAAGTAAAAGTAAAAGTATAAGTATAAGTATAAGTATAAGTATAAGTATAAGTATAAGTATAAGTATAAGTATAAGTATAAGTATAAGTATAAGTATAAGTATAAGTATAAGTATAAGTATAAGTATAAGTATAAGTATAAGTATAAGTATAAGTATAAGTATAAGTATAAGTATAAGTATAAGTATAAGTATAACTATAAGTATATGTATAAGTATATGTATAAGTATATGTATAAGTATATGTATAAGTATATGTATAAGTATATGTATAAGTATATGTATAAGTATATGTATAAGTATATGTATAAGTATATGTATAAGTATATGTATAAGTATAAGTGTAAGTATAAGTGTAAGTATAAGTGTAAGTATAGGTATAAGTATAACTTTTGTGTGGGTATTTTCAAAAGAATAAATAGCGAGTAAATGCTGCCTGGCATGTATGTAAATGCAAGAATAATTTTTCATGCAAGTATAAGTACAATACAAATACAAGAACAATATAAGTATAAGTAAAAGTATAAGTACAAGAACAAGTACAAGTACAAGTACAAGTACAAGTACAAATACAAGTACAAGTACAAGTACAAGTACAAGTACAAGTACAAGTACAAGTACAAGTACAAGTACAAGTACAAGTATAAGTATAAGTATAAGTATAAGTATAAGTGTAGGTATAATTATAAGTATCAGTATCAGTATCAGTATAAGTATAAGTATAAGTATAAGTAAAAGTAAAAGTAAAAGTAAAAGTAAAAGTAAAAGTAAAAGTAAAAGTAAAAGTAAAAGTATAAGTATAAGTATAAGTATAAGTATAAGTATAAGTATAAGTATAAGTATAAGTATAAGTATAAGTATAAGTATAAGTATAAGTATAAGTATAAGTATAAGTATAAGTATAAGTATAAGTATAAGTATAAGTATAAGTATAAGTATAAGTATAAGTATAAGTATAAGTGTAAGTATAAGTGTAAGTATAAGTGTAAGTATAGGTATAAGTATAACTAGAAGTATAAATGTAAGTATACGTATAAGTATAAGTATAAGTATAAGTATAAGTATAAGTATAAGTATAAGTATAACTATAAGTATATGTATAAGTATATGTATAAGTATATGTATAAGTATATGTATAAGTATATGTATAAGTATATGTATAAGTATATGTATAAGTATATGTTTAAGCATAAGTATAAGTGTAAGTGCCGCGCAGAGCTAATAACCTTGCCCATAAAAATAAATTATTATGGAAAATGTAACAAGCCCCGAGACTTGCTAAATAAGGCCAAGACCGGATCCCGGTTGTGGTGCCGATGATGATGATGATGGTAGGTATAAGTGTAAGTATAGGTATAAGTATAAGTATAATTATAAGTATAAATGTAAGTATAGGTATAAGTATATGTATAAGTATAGGTATAAGTATAAGTATAAAGATAAGTATAAGTATAAGTGTAAGTATGGGTAAAAGTATAAGTATAAGTATAAGTATAAGTATAAGTATAAGTATAAGTATAAGTATAAGTATAAGTATAAGTATAAGTGTACGTATAAGTTTAAGAATAAGTATAGATATAAGTAAGTACAAGCATAAATATAATTATAAATTACGTATAAGTATAAGTATAAGTATAAGTATTGTGGAAGGGAAATGACGGGTGTGAATTTGAGACAAAACTATGATTCACAATCGCATTGTGAAAATACAAACTGAATTTTGGTTGGTCCTATAATTGACAGTCAATCAGAGCATTACACTTGTGAAAATGAGAACACAGTTCGTTAGATGGACAATTCATGATTCGTGAGTGGTTGTCAGCTCAAATTAATATTTAGATGTATAAATAAAGTCTTATACCACATTGTGAATATTTCATTTATACCACATTTGGGGTCTCAATTGGGATAAAGACGGATCTAAAGGCGACAACCAGTATCTGAAGGAATAAAGACGACAACCGGGATCTGAACGAATATAGATGACAACGATTGGCGGCAACGAAGGAATAAAGACGATGACAAAGGACAAATTAACCAAGCATGAAACGATCAATTTCACGGTTAGTGAATTGCGACAAAACGCTAAGATGTGTGGATTAGTTATCGGCGGCACGAAAGCCGAGATAACCACCCGACTGGTTGAACAAGATCCGACGAGCATTTGAATGAAAATCATCAACGAGGAGGAGAACCAAGATATCGCATCTGACGCAGGAAATAACGAAGACAAGAAGAGACAGCCAAGAGTCCCAATTCAGTGCAGCGCTAACAAACCGCGAAAGATAACTAATGAAGCGTGAACTCGAACTCACTCGACGTGAAATTGCGGTGCTGCGACAGGACGACCACTTAGTCGCAAATGAGTCGCGACCAGGAGAGGCGCGCGGAAGGCGAAACGAAACAGCCACTTTATTTTCGCCGAAATCAAACATGGCATTAAGATGATTGCTAAACTAGTAAGTGAGTTCAAGGGTACGCCTGTTAATTTCCATGTGTGGGAAAGGCAGATCAAGTTCATGAAGGAGACGTATGAGCTAGGGGATGACATGGCAAAAACGTTTGTCGGAATCGAACTCAGGAAGAAAGCGTTCGATTGGTTGCATTCAAAGGCCAAAAATCTGGAAACGACTTTTGACGATCTCATGAACGACCTGGGTCAGATGTATCGGCCGAAGCAAACCAGGATTAACTTACGCAAAACATTTGAGGCACGAATGTGGAAGAAAGACGAGACCTTCCGAGAATACGCACACGATAACATTGTGATGGTAACCGTGTGCCGATCAATAATGAAAACATGATAGATTTTCCTATCGAGGATATCCTTGACAAATTGTTATACAATCAAGCTCGCATGCAGTGTTTTCCTACGAAGGAATCCTTAATCAGCGCATTCGAGAAGATAACCTCGCGGGAACGGTCATCAGCAAATGCGAATAATAAAAGGGATGAAACGTCACCCAACGCAAAGGGTGAGAAGAACAAAGCCACTGTCAACGAAGGACACATCGTAAAAGGTACTTCAATTGCGGGGTAACAGGTCATGTAAGTGCAACATGTCATTTGAAAGAGCTAGGCCCAAAATGTTTCCATTGCAACGAACACGATCGCATCTCAATAAAATGTCGACATAAGAAAAAGGCATGCATTGTAACACGCAGTCCATGGAAGAAGTATATGAAGATCGTAACGATCCCTGGCAAGAATATCGACGCACTCATGGACACCGGGGGCGATCTGACTTTCATGCGCCGAAACGAATTGTTTCAGATACTATTTCTCAGCAAAAATTATTGATCGGAACCGACCTTTTAGGCTAAGAAACTTCCACACAAAGAGCGGTACAATTTACATTAATCCTGATGACGATGTTGTAGAATTACCGGAGGTTTTGCAGATCAACGTGCTCGAAGAAGAGAATAGTGTTAAGACTGATGTTTCTAACATCGAAGACGAGAACGCGAGGGACAAAATAATGACGTACATAGGGGATTACAATGTACATTGGAGAGAAAAGCGAGTATGAGGTACATATTAACGAATGGCACATAGTCAACAATCAAATAGTGGAATGGTAGAACCAGGGCATCATTCGACCCTCACCATCTGACTATGTCAGCCCAAAGGTGTTAGTCAAGAAGAAAGACGAAACACACCGATTGTACGTTGACTATCGACTTCTGAACAAAAAAAATTATCCGAGACAGAAATCCCCTGTCGATAATCGAGGATCAACTGCAAGACGCGAAGATATTCAGTACAGTCGACTTGAAGAATGATTTCTACCACGTACTAGTCAATGGCAAGAGTATTAAATATACCTCATTTATTGTTCCAAACGGACAATTTGAGTTCCTCCGATCACCTGGGTCCTGCGTGTTCCTTTTGATCTGTGTAATCCACCATCAGTTTTCCAGCGATCCACATTCTAAGACGCCATTCGGAAGGGACATGTCTTAACGTACATGGATGATCTGATTGTTCTTTCCAACAATCGCGAGGACGGACTGAAAGACATATTCGAGACGACAGAGAGGGTCGGGCTGAGTATCAACTGGAAGAAATTTTGCTTCCTGACAAGATGTGTTGAATTCTTGAGCCACATCTCGAAGACAGAACCGCCCGGCTGACGGAGCGGAAAACTGAAGCGGTTAGATGTTTTTCCGAGCCTAAGAATATCCAGCAAGTGTAAACTTTTTTGGGACTGACGGGACACTTCAGGAAATTCATTCCTGACCACTTAAGGTTTGCGGGATCTTTATCAAACCTTTTGCGAGCAGATATCGAATAGAATTTTGGAGACGGCGAAAAGGAATCTTTCGAAACTCCTGAAGACGTGTCTAAGTCACAAAGCTGTGCTTATTTGTATAGAGGCTGAGACGGAACTCCATACGAAAGCATCGAAGTATGGATACGGAGGAATCCTCTTCCAACGCGACGAAAACGATGGGCTGCTGCATCCAATATACTTCGCTAGCGGTTAAACAACGCTGATGGAGGAGAAGTATTCGAGCTATGAGCTTGAAGTTTTGCCAGTTATCAGGGCACTTCTGCGATTCCGTGTATATCTGCTGGGTATACATTTCTAGATTGTAACCGATTGCAAAGCCTTTACAATGACAATGAGCAAGAAGGATCTTTGCGTTTGAGTAGCTCAAGAGTCATTACTGCTAGAAGAATTCCAGTATTCGATAGAGCATACAGCGGGACGGGGTATGAAGCACGTCGACGCTTTAACCCGAAACCCACTTCCAGGACGCTTGGTAATAATGAGAGCCACGAATGCCTTACGGCGCGACTCAAGAAAGGACAGCAGCACGATGACGACCTGCAGGAGACGATCAACCGGTTGAAAGTGGGAAAGCTTGATGGCTATACCTTGCAACGTGGTCTGTTATATAAAGATGTTGGTGACGAAATGCACATTGTGATTCCAAAGTCAATGCAGCTACAGTTGATACAAAAAGACCACGAACGAGGTCACTTTGGGATCAATAAAACAGAGGCGCTGGTCTAGAATGATTGTTGGATACCTGATTTAAGGGTTAAGGTTGAAAAGGTAATTCGAACCTGTATTCCGTGTATCAGGTGTATGCATACGTTTTTTACAGTTTAACTAAGAGCTGGTGCCAGCGAAAAGTACGCTGAACATTAATTTGAACCATGCGTCATTTTGTTCGTCTGAGATTTAACTACAAACATCCACAATTTGAGTCCACCCAAAAATAACGTCTTTGTTTTATCGTTCAGTAATCATGTCGAGTTCTGTCCCTGAAAAAGCGCCATGCATTGCTTTTCTTATTTAATTAAAAGGAAAAGGCGATTGAAAGTCATCGTTTGCTGGCAGAGACACATGGTGAACACGCTCCATCAATTAGAACGAATTCGACAATTTAAAAGTGGTGATTTCAATGTGGGAGACAGTGAGCGCTCTGGTAGACCACAAAAATGTGAAGACGAGCAATTGCAGGAGTTATTGGATGATGACCCAACACAAACTCAACGGCAATTAGCAGAATCATTACATATGTCACAAGAAACAATCAGCAGACGTTTACGAGTAATGGGGAAGATCAATACCAGGTATATGCATACGTTTTTTTCGGTTTAGCTAAGAGATGGCGCCAGCGAAAATGCTGAGTACATACGGCAAAACTAGTGAAAGATACCTTGAAATTGCTTGGATGGGACATCCTTCTGCACACGCCGTACTCCCCAGACTTGGCGCCATCCGACTATCACCTCTTCGCATCAATGGGGCACGCACTCGCAGAGCAGCATTTCTGCGATTTCGAGGAAGTCGTCACTTTTCACCAGTTTCATCGTATGTTCAAATCACCGTCTTCACTATCCTTGCTTAACGCAACAACCCAACGTGATCTGTATACACACAGGACACACTTTTCCATAGTAAAACAGAACTTCACGACACGATCACGACTACAACTTCCGCATAGAGCACCGGCACACTCGCCTGCTCCGACGTTCTCTCGCTCGCTCGTTCATCGCTCCGTCATTCACATACGAAGTTGATCGTAACAAAGTTACTGAGGAGGGAGTAGTGTGGCGTTTCTAACAGATACACACACAATACACAAGCAAATAGTGAAGAACACCGAACGAAAATCGAATAAGAAAAATGCATCAGAGCCGTATTCACCATAGCGATAACATAACAATTCCACATCAGTTGAGTGTACTTGAGTTTAGAAATCGAATTCGTATGTGGGGGACGAAGTCGTGGCACCGACATGGGCGCAGGGTTCTACTTCGCCCTCACAAACATCACTATTAGTTCATCGATTCCGCCATTAACCGATCACCAAGGATTAAGTCTAAAACGCAGCAAGACACACAGATGCCGGCCGAGAGAAATAAAACACTATTGTTGGTTGGTAATCACCACTTTAAATTTAATTTAATTGTTTGTCCTTTGATTTCTATACTTTAATTGATTTCTGTACTTTAATTGGAAACGCAACACACATCTCATTACAATGTTCAAATATAGGCGCACGATTTAGAACACGATAGACTTCAACATAACACTACTGAGTCGTACTGCACCTAGCGGACGCCTTCGTCTACACTCGGGGGTGTTAATTCGCGACTCGACTATATTCGCGTCAACGTGCGCACCGGTGAGCGCGAGCGGCAACGACCATGGCGATCGGCGGATGGAAAACGACACCACGATATTCAATCGTTTGGGGTGAGTTTTCCCGAGAGAGAAAGTGTTTCTCTCGTGGCGAAAACAAGCAAGCAAGAGTTGGCATTGTATGTGTATGTGTGAGTGAAGATCACATTGTTTTTTTTTCATACACAAGGCCATGGGAATGAACCTGAAACAAAGAAAGGAAAAAGGGATCGTGGAGATCTTTGTTTATGTGAAGAGGTTACTGGGAAACGAATCCAGAACTATGTAGGATAAAACGAATTTATGACCTGAGAATTCAACTGAGTATACAAGTTGCAACTCATTAGATGGTAGGTGCATTTGGGATACTAGAATGATTGAATTGTTTGCGTATCGCCAGAATGCCTGCGGAAGGACAGCGGTCTTTTGTTTACTCATGATGCGAGTTAGTGAAATAGTCTCAACGTGGATGGTGCTAATTACATGCAGCTGGTGTTGGACTATTTAGCCAACTCAAGGGTAAGATTCCCTGATATGCGATCGTATGATATGCGAACCGATGAATTTTATTACAGGGAATTTATGATAAGATAAGAAAGAACTCTTACAGGAATTGTATGCGAAGAGATGCAAGAACAGGTAAGAATTCTTTCACTGAAGCTTTTTAGATTATACCTTAGATAATCTTAGATGCGTAAAGCATTTAAGGTGCTAATGCGATTGCATTAGCGAAATTATGTAATTGGATGTGAGTTATGGGGTTTGTTTTAGGTAAGTGAACCGTGGGGTTTGGCGGAATCGCCACACATACACACGACCAGTAGCCTGATGTGTTACGCATTGGTTCAATATTTGGCGATTCTAACTGTCATAGCGTCAGTTCGAATCACTCGTTGTTCACTATCATCCCAAACGCTATAGGCACAAAGTTGTTACCGCCATCTCAGCTCATTGAGGAGATTAACCAGATACAGTCAAATCTTCCACCGTCATTGAAACATCCGATAATATGCTGGAACTCTATAGTCTTATGCATATTCAGGGGAGGTCGAGAGCCAACTACACCATCTTTAAAATCACCATACCAATGCCGGCTTCAGAGAGTATAGAACTATTTCATATAGAACATTTATTGCAATCCAACAAATCTTTTCGTGCTGGTAAACTTATTTCGCGATTAATATTAACCATTAACCGAACAAAAACTAAGCTTTTGCAAATGCCATATGCAAACAGCGACCCATGTTAAAAAATGGATCTCTAACTAGCGCATGCGAAATTTCCTTCATGAATCAAGCCAAACAATTTTCTTTTTGGAATTGGAAAGATGTTTTTTAATGTCATTTTGATCATCAAAATTCAACATAATGAGCCAGAAAATTGAATTATTCTTGAATCGATGATACAAGTGTATTGGAACTAGAGGAGAATATTTTGAAGAAAAAAATTGAAAAATATTCAGATGTGTTGTTTCATCAAGAGGTATTAGGATTTAAAAAAACAACTAAGTCCAAACCTTGGTTTGACGATGAGTGCATGGCAAAGATTGAACAACGTAAACGCCTTAGAATGATCCACTTAGAAGCATATGATGAAGTCAACGCAGTAAGATACGCGACAATTCGGAAAGAGGCAACCAGACTTTTCAAACGCAAAAAACGCGAATGGGAGAAGACTCGGATCAAAAAAATCATAGAAAATGCCAGAGCAAAGGACGGCAGAGGTATGTATGCCGGCATAAATTCAATTAGAAATGGCTACCGAGGGAGAGCCAAAATAATCCGAAACACAAACGGTTGTGAGGTCACAGAAACAAGCAATATCGTGACAAGATGGAAGCAGTACTTTGAAAACCTGCTCAATGTGCGCACCCATCAACCACAAATAAAGGCATCAGACGTACATACAGCCGAGCCCCAGAACCCTCTTTCGACGAAGTTGTAGACGCGATAAATCGACTGAAAAACAACAAGGCTCCCGGAGCCGACTGCATACCGGCAGAGTTTGTGAAGCATGGAGGAGAGGCAACCGCTCGAAAGATCCAGCAACTGGTTAAAACAATATGGGACAAGGAAGTCATTCCGGAAGAATGGAAAACCTCAATAGTCAACCCCATTTTCAAAAAAGGTGACAGATCTGACTGCGAAAATTACAGAGGAATATAATTGCTCCCAACCACATACAAAATACTAACAAATGTCATTCTGGCGAGAATCACACCGTACGCAGAAGAAATACTGGGAGACTACCAATGTGGATTCCGTAGGAACCGGTCAATAAGCGACCAGATAGTCACAATAAGGCAACTACTGGAAGAGAAGCGGGAATACGGAGAGACGGTTCACCAACTGCTCGTTGACTTCAAAAAAGCCTACGACTCAGTCGCAAGGCAAAGACTCTACCATATCGTAGTTGAGCTGGGAATCCCGAAAAAATGTGCCGCCCTCATTCAAATTTGCATGAACGAAAACAAAGGGCGAGTTAGAATAGAAAACCACCTCTCAGAACCATTTGAAATCCGGGACGGACTAAAACAGGGGGATGGCCTCTCACCATGTCTTTTTAACCTTGTCCTCGAATATGTTATCAGAAAGGTACAAGACGACAACACGGCCGGATCATCCCTGAACGGGGTCTCACAAGTGCTCGCGTATGCGGATGACATCGCCGTTCTGGGCGATAATCTATAAACTGTAAGTAAAAACTGTGAAATCGTCATGCAAAAGGCAGAAGAGGTGGGCCTTGAAATAAACGAAGACAAAACAAAATATATGATTACGGCTAGAGCAGATGGACCTCAGAGAACACATATAAACGTCAGGGGCAAGATATTTCAAAATGTCAAAGAATTTAAATATCTGGGAACGATACTGACGAAACGTCGACGGAAATTAACAAAAGACTACACTCCGGCAACGCTAGTTGGTATGCAGCCAGTAAACTGTCGAAATCCAAACTGCTATCACGTAATATAAAGCTCCGTGTCTATAGAACCATACTCATGCCGATTGCCCTATACGGGTGCGAAACATGGGCTCTCACAAAACGGGAAGAGAACAAATTCCGCGTATTCGAGAATAAAGTTTTAAGGGGTATATTTGGCGGTAAATATGACGAGGAGTCAGGACAATGGAGGAAACTCCAGAACCACGAATTGGAAGAGCTACACTGCAAACCTACAATAGTGGGAGTAATCAAGTCGCGAAGACTAAAATGGGCCGGACGCGTGGCGAGAATGAGCGATGATAGGACCGTGCATAGAATTCTTGACGGTAAACTAACGGGAAAGAGACCGACAGGGCGGCCGCGACGGAGATGGGATGACAATGTTAGATTGGACCTCGAGGAGATCGGATCGGATGGTCGAACGTGGAAGGAGAGTGCACAGGACAGGGAACAATGGCGGAGCCGAGTCGGTGAGGTCATGAACTTCCGGTTTCCTACAGGCCAATAAATAATAATAATAATATAAATTCCATTTTAGACCTGGGAGAGATAATGTTCATGTGTTGGGAATTCTACCGCTAAGCACATCCTTAACCTACTCGATAGCTTACAGAGAGAGGAAATCCACTTATTAAGAATATACTATTAAAAATTGGCAATTCACATCCTAATACCTATACCACAAGCTGTTGTGTTCATAAGGGAAGCCTCTGGAGCCCGCTCCCAAGCGAGTATTTCCAGAGCTCCACAATCTGATGTTTACAACGAAAATAAAAAAAAAAGTTTTAATAGCTACAGGATATTCATGTGTTGCTGTCAAAAGAAAAGAAATGTCAGATCAGGTCAGAAAACTGTTGACCTAAATAGCAATTCATATGACATTCCACTTATCGCCAGTCTATTGAGCACAGACATTTTAAATACACTCTCTGCGTCAGTAAAGAATTTTACTATCCCCGTCACATTTTTATGCCGAGAATAGAAACCATCACTTAAAATAAACTTAAAAATGATGAGGTCTTTCTAAGTGAGGATTTAGTCAAGTCGAGCGAATGTAATAAAATAATGGGACACATCATGTATGCATGAATGGTACATTCATCTTGATTAAGTTAACTACGAAATCTACAATGTACGAATGTTTTGCCCATATGAACATCTAGGCTTTGTACAATTCATTTTGATATATCGTAAGTTAGGTCTCAAATAATACCCTTGACGTACGCGATACAAGTACAACAAGTATCATTTTCGTTTTGTGCAATAAATCTTGTGCTACTTGTACTTATACCGTCAACATGAAAACGGAGAAGAATCTTGTCACAAAGTCCTTTTTCAAATGCCCCATAATGTCTTCTCCTTCAAAACTTGAGCATAACCCTCAAAGACAGTTAAGCATTTCTATTATGTAGGTTCGTACTCATTTCGGGTCGTTAAATTCTCGGCAACTTTTTCGGTAAATCGTTTTTAATCCCTTGTTGACCTGTGTGCTCTGTCTGAGTGTGGTACTTTATTCGAAAACAAAAATGTCCCTACCCTTGTGGGGCGTTCCAGTTAAATACCACAATCCATGAAACCGAAATCCCTTGAAATGCTTAAGGCTCTAACAGTAATATTTATTACTTATGAGGTTAATTCTACAACTTTTTCCCAGACCTCTTGTCCGTAGAATTCTGCTGATGTACAACATTGTGCGGAAATAAAACAAATATCAATTATTTTTGTTAACTTTAAGCACCACACTTGTACCTATTCAAGAGGTGTAACCAGCTCTTGAAAAAATCTTAAAGGTACTTCTACACTTGTTTTACCAGGAGTTCTATGGAAGCCCAAAACTGTACTTCCCCTCAGAGGGAATGCATTCTCAATGCAGTCAATGGAAGTGAAAATGAAAATGGAAAGAAGAAGGAAGTAGCCGGGAAGTCACCAAGTTTGAAAGTGGAAAACATTTTTCACTGCAGCAACGAAAAGAGGTCATGTCGTGTAAAAATAAACTTTGGAATGGTTGCCAATGCGCGAAGTGCGTCGCGTGTATGTACTGCCCCACATAGAATGTTAGTGGGCCTGAATACACCTGGACAAAACGAAAATATAAATACCATAAAACCAACAACAGCAAGAAAAACAAAGAGACCAGAAAACCTTCTTGTTGCCAACGACGGAATGTCGGCTGGGGAAAAGCACTGAACCTTGGGGGGCTTATCAATGCGCCCATTTCTGTTTGTCACACATAAAATGTTAGTAAGCTTGCACTGCAGAAAATAATCGATGTAATACGTGTGGTGTAAAGGGAAACAAATGGAATTGCCTGTGTTTAGGTGGTGGACATTGTTTGCTTTGGGGGCTCCATGGCAGCCGATAATTACAACGGCGTAATGAATGTAATCCATATTAATGAATTCTACAAAGTTGGGTGTATGTCGTTGATACGTCGACAATGTAGGACATTTGTGTTAAGATGTGTCCATCTGCAAGGGTTACAAAAAATTAATTATGTGAAATGCTATTAGAACTTCTGCCATGTGGAGCGATTTGGGTCTACGAACAACTCACATCATTCTATATAATACGCATGTTGTAGTTTACTGACAAGAAATCTCTTTTTTCTTGGATGCGTGTGGGCGTAACTAAAGTCGTAAGTTAAGACAAGATGAATATTCTGTAACATCTCCTTCCACTTGGATGGTTGTTGGTGTAGCTAAATTTGTAAATTAAGATAAGATGAATATTTTGTAAAGATTGATTTGAAGCAGATGTACAGAGAAAAAGAGATGTGGGTGGACATCAATCCTGATGTGTAAAGAAACCTATGTACAAGTAATACAGTTATTGTGTGGTTCGTCTGAAGAACGAACTATCACATTGTTTAACGCCGAGGAATGCAATTTAATGACGCCGTCGACATCAAAAGTAAGGAATAGAATTATAATATTGGTTCATTTGAGCAATAGTTGTGACACTATCTGTGGAATATAGGCGATTGGAAAAGGTGGCGATGCACATAGGTCCTCACCTTGTGCATTGACGTTCAGGCGTATCAAACAATACTTTTCTAAAAGAAAAATTATCTAAAAAATTTGTCCCACACTAGACAAAGGAAAGCAAAAACAAAGACACACATGGAAGATTAATTTAAGTTCCGCAAAGAGGAAAAAGGAGGACCTGCAATACAGTCTTTTTATCCATCACACGGCACGTTAATTGACAATCTTATATCAAGCACATAGGCATAGCAACAGCGAGAAGTCAAATAAAGAGCACAACGGCGACAATGGAGAACCGAAACAAATCAAGACTACTAGAGTAAAAAAGAGGGTAACAACGAGGAAAAAAATATAACGAGGTATTTTCTTTGAATTCTAAAATTAACTGAATAAAGCGAAGTTAAAAATATATCAAGCGTTATATCTTTATCCGAATTTTAGTTCAATCCGAGGAGGTTGTGGGCATCACATACTCCTATCATCGGTGACCTGAACTGCTCCATTCAATTGCTGCTAAATTTCAGTCCGTAACCGAACACAACAAACCACATGAAAAAACAGCAGGCTTATCGTAAAAGGTGATTACCAGCCCTGCTATCAAGCTATAGGCTCCATGAAATGGTCGGAAGAAATCCTTGGTCATCTTCGGAGCTTAGCTTATAGATCGGTTCGAAAAAAGACATGTTGGTATGGGTGGTTAGTCGGTTCAAAAGCGAGATAGCACCCCGTCATGCTATACTACACAGGCTGAAAGCTCCCGGGATTTTTAATGAAAACAAACGTTTTTTGGGCAAAGTTATATTTAGTCCTCAACATAGTTGCCTTCGAGGGCAATACACTTGGTATAGCGATTTTACAAATATAAGATTTAATAAGTACTAATACTAGCTGAATATTCCCGGAATTTTTCATGACATCAAGCGATTTTTAGGTAAACATATATCAATTTCGACTAATAACCTTGCCCGTAAAAATAAATTATTATGGAAAATTTAACAAGCCTCGAGACTTGCTAAATAAGGCCAAGGCCGGATCCCGGTTGCAGTGCCGATGATGATGATATCAATTTTTCGACATATTATAGTTGTCTTCAGAACTAACGAATATTATTAGATTTAGAGTCCTAGAGAATGGGAGTAGTGAGGAAAAGGAAACCAATAATGTGGAAGTAGATGGGCATCGATCAGAGACGCAATCACACAAACAGCTCAAAAGGTATTAGAATTTAAGAAAACAATTAAGTCCAATCTTTGATTTGACGATGAGTGCAGGGCGAAGGTCGAACAGGATAAGCGCCTCAGAGTGATCCACTTAGAAAGACATGAAGAAGTCAACCCAGAAAGATACGCGACGATTCGAAAAGAGACAATGAGACTTTTCAAACGCAAAAAAAACGTGAATGGGAGAAGACTTGGATCGGAAAAAAATCCTAGAAAATGACACAGCAAAGAACATCAGAGGTATGTATGCCGGTGTGCGGGTTCTCTATACCACATGGAGAACCAACCCACAATTTCATACCTTATTTCGACCGCTTTCAGTGAGTCATTTCTACCCTTATTCCCCTTATAAGATATTCCACCTGTAAATCATGTTAAACGGACGCATAGCTAAACTCAATATCCTATGCAGATAATGCATAATTGAGTTTAGCTATCTTTTCGCCATACGGCAACCCCATTTCGCTAACCCATGAGATTTCCACCGGAAATCGCATCATGTCGGTTAGCAACGGCATAGTCTGATCAAACGACGCGGTTGTATAATCATGTAACCGCTGGGGAAATTATCAAAGCAGTTAATTTAGTTCCCATGATCAAATTTCCCTAGCCAATTCGGCGTCCTATTCGCTTTCTCCAGACACTCTATTCGCTGGGGATCAATGATCTCTTTTCGCAGGTGAATAGCACCAGCTTAATTTTCCTCTCCTTCACAGTTCTGTCTTCCTACAGTTCAATGCACTCTGAGATCACCACATTCACCGAATTGGGTCAGTGGGCTAGTCTCAGAGCTGCATTGATTCATGTACACACAACCAACCCACCCCGAGATCGTAGTACCTGGTGTTTCTGTTCTCTCATTCTCCCATGTTCGTCGACTATCGAATTAACCGATGTATTCACCACACATCGACGGGCGTGGCAATGAGAGAGCAGAAGTATGATATCTATTGGTTGTCTTGTGTGCAAAAATTAAATTACCCACCTTCATCCCTAATTCAAGTCAGTCGTTATTCAACAACTGCAGCGTGTGCACACTGGTGCGCACGCTACGAGCTCCAAGCAAAAGGAAAGACGTGTCTGTCGGCAATTTGAGTATCAACAACCATTCCCGTTAAACACTTAAAACGAGTTTGATTTTAAATTAATGCCCACAGTTTTAACTCGTGGAAATGCCACCGTGGCGTACTCACTTAGTGTGTTGGCGTGCCTTACATTCTGCTGCTTCATCTCAACCATATTCTTGGATTATATATATAAAAACTACTTGATAAGATTATATTAATAAGTGAAATAAACAAAACAGATTAACCTTAAAACAACATTCCTGTGCTCCAGCGTTTCATTTACTCTTCCCGTGACATTGGGATATATTTTTGTGGACATTTTAATTGACGACTTGGATTTCAGCGGAACTACAAGGGGGAAGGAAGTGAACCAAGTGCCCATGTTCGGCATAATACTTCTTTACCCCCACACTGGCATAAATTCAATTATAAATGGCTACCAAGGGAGAGCCAAACTAATTCGAGACGCAAACGGATGTCTGGTCAGAGAAACAAACAATATCGTAACAAGATGGAAGCAGTACTTTGAAAACCTGCTGAATGTGCGTACCCGTCAACCACAAATAAACGCACCAGACGTACATACAGCCAACCCTCATTTCCCATAGCCCGCAATAAATCTATTAAAAAACAACAAGGCTCATGGAGTCGACTGCTTACTGACAGAGCTGATGAAGTATGAAGGAGGGGCCACCGGTCGAAAGATCTACCTACTGATTAAAACAACATGGGATAGGGAAATCACTCCGTAAGAATGGAAAACCTCAATAATCGTCCCCATCTTCAAAAAAGGCAACAGATCTGACTGTGAAAACCGCAGAGGAAAATCATTGCTCCCAACCACATACAAAATACCAACTTATGTCATACTGGCGAGAATCACACCGTACGCAAAATAAATACTGGGACACCACCATCGAGGATTCCGCAGGAGCCGGTCAACGAGCGACCAAATGTTCACAGTAAGGCAACTGCTGGAAAATGTGGGAATATGGAGAGACGGTTCACCAACTGTTCGTTGACTTCAAAAAATCCTACGACTCAGTCGCAAGGCTAAGACTTTACCATATTGTAGTTGAGCTGGTAGTCCCGAAAAATTATACCGCCCTCAGTTAAATCTGCATGGACGAATATAAAGAGCGAGTTCGAATAGAAAACCACCTCCCAGAACAATTTGAAATCCACGACGGACTACAACAGGGAGATGGCCTCTCACCATGTCTTTTTAACTTTGTGCTCGAGTATGTTATCAGAAAGAGACAAGACGATAACATGGCCGGATTATCCCTGAACAGGGTCACACAAGCGCTCGCATATGCAGATGACATCGCCGTTCTGGGCGATAATCTAGAAACTGTAAGTAAAAACAGTGAAATCATCATACAAGCGGCAGAAGAGGTGGGCCTAGAAATAAACGCAGACAAAACAAAATACATGATTACGGCGATAGCAGGTGGATCTCAGGACACACACGCACACGTCAGGGGCAAGATATTTGAAAAAGTTAAAGAATTTAAATATCTGGGAACGATACTGACTACCAGTAACGACATATCGAAGGAAATTAACAAAAGACTACACTCCGGCAACGCTAGTTGGCACGCAGTCAGTAAACTGCTGAAATCCAAACTGCCATCACGTAATATAAAACTCCATGTTTATAGAACCATAATCATGACAACGATAGGACCGTGCGTAGAATTCTTGACGGAAGACCAACGGGAAAGAGACCAGTAGGACGACCGCGACGGAGATGGGAGGGCAATGTAAGATTTGGCCTTGAGGAGATCGGATCGGATGGTCAAGCGTGGAAGGAGACTGCACAGGACAGGGAGCGATGGCGCAGCCGAGTCAATCAGTGGGGTCATACATTTCCGGATTCCTATAGACCAATAAATAATAATAGAAGTTATAGTTGCCTTCGAGCGCGATACACCTTGTATAGTGATTTTCCAACATTTCGATGCCCTTTCTGTAGTACGAAACGTCCAAGGCTTCGAAATACCCCTCGCTCTCTGCGATAACTTCCTCATTTGATCTAAATCTCTTTCTCTGGAGCCACTTTTTTTTTCTACACTAACGCGCGCACAAAAGGGGATTTTGAAGTACCCTTAAATGTCAAAGCACAATGCGAGCGGATGGAGAGGAAATGGATAAGGAAATGAGGTGTCGATGTATATTGGTCTTGCATGTCTGGACATCACAACGGCCAAGAAACAGGTTTGCTTGAGGTTTGGAAACAGATAATAGTCGCCGGTGTCCAAGTCTGGAGACTACGCTGGGGGAGCGACCGATTGAAATCGTAATTGGTCCAATTCGGCTATCGCTTTCAAAGACGTTTGTGACGACGCGTTATTGTGATGATACAAAACTTTTTTCTTCGCCACATGAGGCTCTTTTTTCTTTATTTCGGCGTTCAGTTTGTCCAAGAACTGCATATTACTCTCCTGTGAATGTTCTTCCCTTCGGCAGACAATCGATGAAGAATATGCCATGCACATCCCAAAAACGGAGGCTATAGTCAAATAAACAAAATTGCGTTAATTTGAACTTTTTTTCTTTTTTTTTTTTTTTCGAAAAAATCGCTTATAAAATCTATAAAAATCAATTTATCAGAAAAATCCTACGATGTTCACTAGAAAATATTGTTTTAAAGTTGCAGTTAAAATTTCAAGTCAATCGGATAAAAATTGAGGAGACTGCTGGTGGGCCCAGTTTGAAAAATATGGAGCCGAGATATTTGAACTCAAGGGTTTGAGTAGTTTTAACTGTAGTATGAGTTTCTACAAACAGCTGTTTGCTCAGCCTTAAAATTAGGGTGGAGAAACATCTATTAAACAAAATTAAAATCTGGAAACTTATATCTGTCGGAATAATTCATATAGAGAATGATAAAGACTCCGCGCACTCGAAAAACCAGTAATTTTGCTTCACGGCTACGCTCGGAAAAACGACTGTTTGACCCACTTACAAGTTTGTCCCCACATAACCAGCTTTCTTTTATCATACTTTTAGGACTGTTTAAGCTAATAAAAATAAATTAGAAAATTAAATTAAGAGGACCAAAATCTCTTGTCAATTACTCACATCTCAATTCACTCGTTTGCTGGTGGCAGCACGTTGAGTTTCTCATACTCATAAGAACACTCCCGTCCAAACTCTTCGAACGTCACTACCAACCAGCAACTTATGCTTGATACATGGAATTCAGACCTCAACAAAATATATCAGTGGGGATTATCTAACTGCGTATAATTCAATGCCTTGAAAACTCAGTGCTGTCTCTTGTCATCAAAGGCGAGCCCCAAACTTATTATACTGTCTATGAACGGCACTTCCATCGACGAAGCCAAGGAACTATCAATCCTCGTCACTCGAATTAATTCGACTCTTAACCAACCACATATTTGAAGCTGCGAAAAATGCAGCCAAATGTATGGGGTTCCTTAAGAGATGCAAAAGATACTTCACTCCATTCAACCTGGACACTATTTACAAGGGGCACGTTCGTCCGGAAATGGAGCTCAACTCCCATATTTGGTCAGGCGCATCCAAAACTGCACTACACGTGTTCGATAGGATGGAAAAACGAGCAGTAGAACTTATTGCGGACCCAGTCGTAAGTTGATCAATTCCGTTGTGAAAGCATAAACGCAACGTACCATGCCTGTTTTTTTCTATAGGTATTATCGCGGTGGTTGTTCAAATTCACTTGCTGAATGTGTTCCGCCTGGTCAGACATTTTCTGGTGGTACTCGTCAATTTGAGAACGCACATCAGTTCACGTTGAAAGTCAACTTCAGGCGCACAAATAAATACAGAGAGTCATTCTTTAGCCGAACCACACGAATGTGGAATGCTCTACCTAGTCATGTGTTTTCCCGTCGTTATAATGTCCAGATGTTTGAGACCAATGTACAGAGATATCTCCTTTCCTTATCCAACAGTCACTTCCTCCCCGTCCGCTCGCACTGTGCTCTGACGTTTAAGGGTACCAACAATTGATAGTTAGTACGACAATGCAATGGCAGTTCACAGGCAATGTATTTACAATACACGAACATTCATCTTTGTCAACAAAAGGGAACACTGTCCTTTCAAGAGATAGAATTCTACTCGATTAGATAATCGCCATTAGTATATTAGTTAAGCACTTCTCGCCGATTGATAATGAAGTTAGACAGAAATGTTTGTGTGAGTATGACTCAACGTGGATGTGTGGGGTGCAGTCTTAATCAGTGTACCGGCACGGGAACGAGTTCGCCAAGATTCCACTATTTCACGTCTATGTTCGTTCGGGGCTGAGCTCTACTCAATTTGCAACACAGTACATGAATTAAAACACTTTTATTATTCGTCTTTCTTCGTTTTTATTGCTTTAGACAAAATTATAAGCATCGACATGATCCGCGCTCTGTATAGATGACGAATCCGTTGGAACAATAAATGAATATTACAATTATTCAAAAAGTTCTCCTATTGAGGATCGCAATTAATCTTAAATTCACTTCAGCATCTTTTGTTTAGTCGATAGGACACATGCTCTGTATAGATGACGAATCCGTTGGAACAATAAATGAATATTATAATTAATCAATGCCTTCCTATGAGGATCACAATTAATCTTAAATTGGCCTCAGCATCTTTTGTTTATACTTCGCAGTAGTCGCTGGGAGAGCGGCTTTAAGTTAAATAATCGTATATCAGATGTACACCAAAGACATTCGAACTGTCTAAAACTAAGTTCACACACTTCACACAATAATAATAATCAACATCGAAATGACAACTGTCTGCCTGAGCGCGACTCCTAGACTCCACTCTACATTCTCACGGGTATTACTCGACTACCGGTTCCACCCTAGGCTCGTGCAGGGCCGACTCCCTACTGGGGTGAGTTTCGTCGGTGGCGAGAGAACATTTCTCTCTCTGGTGAATATGGGACCGGCTCTCTCAGCGTAGATCCTAGTGGTATGTGTAAGTTGATCGTGTAGATCGCATTGTTTACCCATGCACTGCAGCCAAGGATAAAAGCCAAGGAAAAAGAACAAAGGGAGAATGGACCAAGGGCATCATGGGGGATGAGAGCACAGCTGGTCAAATGCTCTGCATTTCATTAGAGAAGCACTAGGTGCTTAAAGGAATCTTAGATACTTACACAATGGGAATTGTGTATAGTATCTATTGCCGGCGGGAAGAACCGAATTCTTTTGTTTGCATGTTGTGTATGCTGAAGAATTTGGTTTTTTGCGGCTACGCGTGAGATGCTGGCGATGGCTTGTCGGTTGGACAAGGGATCGTGGGTCGGGTATATTGCAGCTGAATAAACAAGCTGCACAAAAGGTCGCCTACAAATGTGCATGCCGGGAAAATTGTTGTGCACATGTGAGGCTGGAATTGCCGACGAGAAGAAACGATAAGATTCCCTGATGATTACATTATATGTGAACCAAAATGTTTTCAGGGAAATTTGCTGGTGCGTTGATGCAAGGAGTGATGATGGTCTTGGGGGAGGATTATGTTTGCAGGTTTGGGGATGGTGAGTGGGGTTGAGAATATGCGTGGTTCTTCAGGTAAGGTATTAGAGAACCCCCCACAGACGAATAACAGATCGTTCACAATAATAAGGAGTAGAGTGGCTGAGAGTATGGAGCCCTGGGGAACGTCAGAGTTAATTCTATGGAAAACAGATTTGACACCATAACAGTAACGAGCGAAAGTGGCTGCTATAGATGTTATAAGCTTATAGCAGCTGCCCCACTGAATCTGTACCGAAAACCAGGACATACCTCCCTATAGCAAATATTATGATTAGATATCATTTGAGTCCCGATGAGGGCAACAGAGGTATGAGAAAGAAAAAACGGACGCTACAGGAGGAACGACATCTCTTATCCCGCACTGCACTTCACTTCCGTGTAATGTAAGTTCAATATTAATTTGATGGCAGAATTGACATTTGATTGCTTGGAATTCCTCCAAAATCAAGACGTTTAGTACAGATTACACTGTTTCTCTCCTGACTGCCATCATGTCCAATCACAATTATTTATTTTTTTGATGCTATTGTTATCGGGTTTTGATTTCATGGAATACATTATTTATAAATCCCAAGCATGTCTCTGGAAAATGAAATTCCGACATAATGTCGATGACCTTTCTCCTATCACGTGCAAATACACTTGATAAACTCATACCAACATTGCGAACCTATAAAAGAATGTATGACATCCCTCTTTTTTATTATGCAATAAACGAATAGCCAGGAATGTTATGCAACATAACGTCTTCAATGGAAAATTCCACCGCATCCTCTTATCATCTGAACATAAAGATGGCTAACATTCTTCGCATATAGAAACATGAATCCCAGTTGAAATTGTTTCCCGAATAATCTCGTCCCCTTGTCAGTCAGAGAAATAAACGTTCATCAAAATCTTCCATAAAATTTATCTCAATTGGGGGGAAAAAAAGTCAAAGTATTTTACTTACTAGGATTCACTAGAGGCTTCAACCCTCAGCTAAAGGGGTAAACGCTACATAATATCCGTAGGCAAAAGTAAAATTGAATTTATTCCCGGAAATTTGATTGATGTCTTGTGGAACGAGCGTCCCTCCTCCACAACAGTGCGGCGTTAGAATAATGAATGTATCACTATCCCTACAACCAAAAATTCAAACCGCCAACGTTAACCAAAACAAAAAATAATCCTTTTCAATTAAACGAATCCTTGTAAATTTATTTTTGCCTGGATTCGAAGAAGTAATTTGAATTTGAAATACGGCAACAGTGCGGTCCAGGACATGCACGGCGTAGGAACAGCGTCCAACACTTAAATCTACCTTTAGGACGTCACTCAACTACTCGTCCCGACTGCCTGCGTGCTGAAGGATATTAAATTTATAAAATCGATACGAAACGGAGATCCTTCCTGGCTGACTTGTGAGCCGGGATGTGTATCTGGAGTTGCGCATATCTATGTACTTGTGTATACCGAAAATTGATTTACTGTAGATGATGATTGAATAGCATCCTTTGGAGTGGAAATGGGATTGACAACGGACATTTTAATGGGTAGGGGGACTAGACAAAATTAACTGTTAGAAGCACTGCCGTTTATTTGCTGCAAATGGAGTACAGTGGACTGGGGTATTGATACGAGGGTTTTAATTAGTTGTATCTGAGCGGTTTTCTTCATTCAGTACTTAAGGACTTCGTGCTAGATATATCGAGTACGATGGCGACGAGAATCAAATTATTGTTTATTTTCAATTTAAGGGGAGGAAATTGATAAATTAATTTACACTACTTACGGTAGACATTACAATTTGGTGACCTACCCAAACGGGGGAGGGATCATGGTTTGGTATACTAATTAATGAGATGGGCGGATTGGGACTTTTGACATCAAGAAGCAGTAGGATAGGTGAAGGATTAACTAGATATCGTCATTTGTAATTGGCCCTTTATTGTAATTGTTATCGATCCGTAATCAGTAAAAGGACGACGTTACGAACACAAACGTACCAAATGGGGTCACCTTGCACACGCACAATGCGACTATCAGAAAATATACTCACTTTATATTCTGGGGCACGATTTGGATTAATGTTTGAAAAAGAGACAATAAGGGCGCATAAATTTCGATTACGTGAGGTGATACCGAAGTATTATGGGATCGCAGACAAGCGAGGATTTTAAAAAGTTATCTTAATACTTTATCGTTGCGGTATACAAACAAATATTTCAAGGTGAGTGATAAACAAAAATGTTCCTAAGGTGAATGAACTTGTGAGTTTGTTAATGAGTGAAAATATAGGATTTCAACACGTTCGTGAATTCTACAGCATTTATTTTCACTCTAATGCAGCGTGTAGTGTTCCCGATACTCTATTCATTCTCTAAAAGCCCTGCATTAAGTAACCAATCCCCAAGCCGAGCCCCAAATTCATTTTCAATGAGAATTCCAAATCAATTCCCCTACAAACAGATGCACTGAAGCAAATCATAAATGTCTGAAAGGGAATGAGCGGTATTGGTATAGCTGGTTTTTTTATGTTGCGGGTCGATCTTGTTTGGTCGCCATTTTAGACTGTATAACATTAGTTAGTTGGCATTTGACAGGCATAGAAAGTGGTGGATAGCAATTTGCCATAGAACAGAAAAGTTGCAACAACGTGGTGTTAAAATTACTAAAACATTTTATTGAAATAGTTTTCAATTTGTGAACACGCAGGCTAAATCATTTCATTAAGACCGACGGAGGGCAATTCTATCAAAATGGCCCTGTGGGGTAGGTGGCCTGGCGCGCCTGCGTGGGTGCTGATTCTACCACCGGCCCACTAACACGTTCACTGTCACTACCGGGTAATTGTTCCGCCGCACCAAAAGAATCTGTTCACCAAAAATTTAGAAAAGGAAACACTAGGATGTAGTTTGTAGTAGTTGTTTTTATTGTTTATTGTTCACTTGAGAGCCTGGCGTTTACAAATAGCGATTTCCGGAGCTCCGGTCATCGAACACAGTAACTTAATTCTGCTCACTATAGTCTGTAAGTCTTAAATAGATTTGGAACGCAAAGTTTTGAATAGGTTTTGGGACACGGAATGGTTCATCGCGTCGTGGCAGTGGCGTCATAAACTCACTGCCACTTACGAGGAATTTCAAGATGTTTGCATAAGAATTCAGTTCCAGCGAATCCTCGCCGTATAAGCTGAATTGGATTCGTTGGTTGTGTATACCGGGAAATTGGCATAGCCAAGTATGATCACGGGTCTTGATCGTTGTGATTGTTTCGTGGGAAATTAGCCGTGGCTTGGTCGCGGACGAGAAGTACGATTTAAGGAGGAAATGAACCGAAGTGGTTTTCGGGGGAAATTGGAATTGCTTAGGTGCAAGCAAGGAATATCATTTAGATAAGATATTAACCGAAGTAATTTCGGGGAAATGTATGCGGCTCGGTATCGTTGGTGGTGATGGTTAATGTTTCGTTATGGATTTGAATATGCGTTTCATTACAGCATATGAGTTTCGGGGAAATTGATATTGCTTGGTCGCAAGGAGGGAATATGGTTTAGATAAAGAATTGACCGAAGCAATTTTGGGAAAAATTATATGTGGGGTGATGTAAGAGATGATTTGGAATATATTCTATTGAATTGTATTCTGTTGAGAGTTTTGGGAAATGCCTTTCATTGCAGATTGGGAGATGGATTCTTGCAAGTTCGGGGTGGGTGCGCTTGCAGATTGGGATTTGTTTTTGCATGTTTACAGGTTAGACTAGGGTGACGCGCTGTTAGCGGTCGAGGTTGGTTAGAATTGTGGGTTGGTTCTCCGTGTGATATAGAGAACCCCCACAGCCCTGTTAATAAGTAGTGGAATGGGAAATAGGAATGACGCATTGCAAGCCCTCAATTGATACACCAAAAGCACTACACTCTCGTAGCGCAACTGCATGGTCCACCATTTGAGCTGGCGCACAGTATTTCTTTTACACTATTCCAGGGCTAAAAATACCAAAACCGAAAGTCGACAGTTCGCTTTTTTTTATTACAAAAACAAGTTTTTTTTTACACTAACGCGCGCACAAAATGGGATTTTGGAGTACTCTTAATTGTCAGAGCACAGTGCGAGCGGAAGAAGAAAGGAAGTGGATAGGGAATCTGCTCCTCTACAATACAAGTATTGTAGAAGAGCAGATTTGTTGCGGATTCGCACTGGACACCACCAGCGAATTCGCAACTGAATGTTACCCGTGGCAACGGAATAAGAAATGTCAGCAACTAGCTAACATAATCCATTATTATTCTGGTTGTCAAGCAAGCAACATAAACAAACTCTCATAATCGGCAGTGATGATGCGACACAGTTCGCCGAATTTATAATCAAAAGAAAGCTCAATCATCAAATGAAATAAAGTAAATATTTTTGCTACAAAATACGATCCAATGTGTTTTCAATCTATGGCGAATAAACTTTGGGATTAGGAATAAAGGCAATCCTCCTTTCAATTACACATTTTATTGTTATTGTTGCAGCCAACGGAATCAACATTTATTGGGCATGCCAGGATCCTGACGTCCTTCCCCCGGCCCGCCAACAGATCCAGTTGTTGGTGAAAGTTGCATTCAACGCTCGAACGCAAATATTAACAAAATATGTTGGCAATTGAGCGGCCAACATTTAGTTGGATTTCTGCCGACCGAGGAATGTCGTCGGAGAAGATCTCGATAATTTCCGCCGACCGAGGAAGGTGGTGTCTCCTGCCGTGCAGCGATATGTCCGTACCTATAATCAATGGATTGAAATACCTTTTATATGAAAGGATTACCTCTTTGCCCAAAAATAACTCTGCAGCTTCCAATAACAACTCGAGATATATTTAATTGTCGTTACCAATTTGCTTTATTCACTCTGATTACTTTTATTTTTATTGATTATAAGGATTGGACCAGAAATTGCTATCTGTGTCGCCTGACTTGCAAAAGAATACAGTTTGTTTATTTATTTGTCTTGACAACCAAAATTGAATATGTCAGCTAGTTGCTGACATTTGTTATTTGATTGCTATGGTTGCGTTCACTTGCGCATTCGCTAGTTGCATCCAATGAATACGCAACAAGATTCATAGGCTTCATTATCTGAGACAAGGGAATACTTTAGAAGTTGAGGTTCGAGCAACTGCATGTGTGGCGTAATTGACACTCCGTCGACGGAACAATACTACTTCGTTGATATTTTCGTAACTAGTGAATTCTTTTAAAAAATTATTTTTTGATGTTATTTGTACAAACAGCTCAAAAGGTGTTAGAATTTAGGAAAACAATGAAGTTCATTCAGGTTTGACGATGAGTGTCGGGCGAATACGGAGCAACGTAAATGTTTGAGAATTAAGAAATACGTGATGAAGATCACGCAGAAGGATACACTATTATTCAGAAGGTGACAACGAGACTTTTCAATCGGAAAAAACGAAAATAGAAAAAATTGTAGAAAATGCCAGACCTAAAAAGATCAGAGGGCAAAATAAAACCGATTAGAAACGGGTACTGAAGGAGAGCCAAAATAATTCGAGCCACAAATAGGTATTTGGTCACAGAAACAAACAACACCGTGGCTTGATAGAAGCAGTATTTTGAAAACCTGCTTATTGTGCATGCCAACCAACCAGAAATAATGTACAGATGTACATACAGCCGAGCCACAGATCCCAGAGTCCTTCTTCAACGAAGTACCCGATGCAATACATTGACTGAAAAAACGAAAGGACTACCACAGCCGGTAGTGCAAAAGTTGTAAAACATGGAGAAGAGGCAATCGTTTAAAATTATTGACTAGGACAATATGGGATACGGAAGTCACTCTGGAAGAATGGAAATCCTTGATAATCTTCCTTTTTTAAAAACGGGGACAGACCTGACTTCGAAAACTACAGAGAAATATCACTGCTTCTAACTAGCTAATGTCATACTGGCGAGAATCCTACAAATGTAGGAAAAATACCGGGAGATTACCAGTGTGGGTTCCCTGTGTCCACAGTAACGTAATTGTTGGAAAAAAAGTGAAAATACGGAAAGAAATTCTCCTCTCAGAACTGTGGCGGACGAAGTCGTGGCACAGGCATGGGTGCGAGTTCTACTTCGTCCCACTAACTATTCGCAGTTCGAACAAGGTTCCGCCAAACCGAATCGTCACTAAACGTCCCAAAAACTGTTCCGTCAAACACTGAAAGGAAACGGTTCACCAAAGGCGGAAGGGTAACAACATCCCGGAAACTGCAGCACAGAAGAGCAAAACACAAGCGAAGCTCCACAGTCTAACGTCCAGGAAGAGGAAAATAAAACATTTGTTTTAATTTATTTTTGGTCGAGTTTGTTTCACATTCGCGATTTACAGTACGTTGTGTTGACTTAGAATTATGTTATTAATTGTCCACGATAGAGTTTCTTTAACTGACATTGTATTTTTTAAAACGCGACACAATTTAAAAAATCAAACGCTCGGACACTCGCGACCTCGAATTTAACGCATCTCCGCAACGCTAAGGAGAGCGGGAGTGGCATGACCATTGTAGTCAGCGGATGGTAAAGGACTCAACGATAATCATCTCGCGCAGAGATGATTCGCCTATGGGGGTGAGTTTGTGGTGTCGTGGTAGATATCCTCTCCACTAAGGATATCGTTTTTACCTACCACTAGAGAAAAGTAAAGTCTCTCTTGGTGGATAGGAAAGCAGATCTTGTAATGAAGATCATGGTGGTATGTGTGCGATCATTCAGATCCGTGTTGTTTACACGTGCTCGAGGGCAATGGGTAAACTAAGCAGGCAGGCGGCAAAGACAAAAGGGAGAAATGACCAAATGCGCCGTTGGTAATGCGGGTAATTATTTACGCGATGCGTCGTCGCTATTATCGACGTTGGGAAAAAAAGGTGCTAATGGGATTAGTGGCCGAACGAATCCCTTGCATGCCTTTGTATATGCCGGGTAATTAGCTGCGGCAGGGAAAGAAATCGAAGATTCTTTGTTAGTGAAAAAACAAACGATGAGTTGGATCTTATGCATGTTTACATGCGTAGAAATATGGTTTATGGCATCTGTAAAAACAAGTTGTCCGACATAGGATTTTAACACAGACAAAGGGTGCCGACTGGCTTGGGACTCATGATGCTATATGCACTTTAAAGAATTATTTCTAGGAATTTTATCTAACGCGTTGTATGCATTAAATGTCCTTGTAAAAGGAAATGTTTCAGGTATGCGGTGCAGGTGTGGGAAATTGAAATTTGCCTGGGAACCGAAGGTACTGAAGGGGTTTGGGAATCCTGAAAAGGTAGAAAAGAAATCTTACAAGAAATTATATGCGAAGTGATGCCTGAGGGTAAGTTTTCTTTTACAGGGACTTTTTAGATTATACCTTAGATAATCCTAGATGCGTAAAGCATTTAAGGTGCTAATGCGATTGCATTAGCGAAATTATATGATTGGATGGGAGTTATGGGGTTTTTCTTAGGTAAGTGAACAGTGGGGTTTGGCGGAACCGCCACAGGACCATTGGAAGTCCGCGAGGGATTTATACAGGGAAATGACCTCTTGCCAAGTCTTTTCACTCTTGTGGTCAAGTATGTCGTAGGAAAAGTACAAGGCGACGAGATCAAGGAATATCCTTGAATGGAGTTGCACAAGTGCTTACATATGCAAATGGAACCGCCGTTTTGGGCGATTATCTGGAAACTGCAAGTCAAAATAGTGATCACCATAATGCAAGCGGCAGAAGAGGTGAACCTAGAAATCAATGAAGAGAAGCCAAAATATGTGTTTATGGGGACGGCTGATGAACTTCAAGGAAAACACGTAAACCTCAGGTGAAATATATTTGAGAACATTAAAGAGTTTAAATATCTGGGAACATTACTGACGGCACTAACGAAATGTCCATTCCCGCAACGCTGATTGGTATGCAGTCAGTAAACTGCTAAAATCGAGACAACTGTCACATAATATGAAGTTCTGTATTTAAGAACAGTTTCCGCATATTCAAGAATAAAAGAAAAGAAGTGTTCTTGGTGCTAAATATGATGAGAGCCCGGGACAATAGAGGAGGTTCAACAATTGTGACTTGGAAGCTCTATTCCTCAAACCTAAAATAATGACAATTATCATGTCGAGAAGATGAAGGTAGGCCGACCATGTACCGAGAATGGGCAGTGACAGAACCGTCCGTAGAATTTTTGACAGAAGACCGACGGGAAAAAGAACGTCGCGACGCAGATGAGAGGACGAGGTAAAGCGTGACCTTAAAGAAATTGTGTCAGGTGACGAAGCGTGAAGGGTAAGTGCACAGGAGTATGGATAGAGACGTCGAAGTTCAACAAGGTGGAATTGACTTGAAATTTCTTAGCATCCGCGAAAAGGGTTCGTTCGTTGAGACCATAAGAGTTCAAATGAGCGGAAATGTAGAGAAGGCGGGTATTATGCGTATTTCGAGGCTTTGTGTTCAGAGGAATTAATAATAAATAATTAATTAATTAACCATATCAATGTCATTAGTGGCAATCATAAATAGGAGAGGACCCTGGTGGCTACCTAGAGGGACCACAGAGGCGGCAAGGAAGGGGTTGGATACCATGGACCTGAACCAAACGAAATAAAGACTATTCTTTAGATAGGAAGAAATCCATTTCAGCAATCCAGGTTCGAAGCCAAGGGGGGATAATTTGAAGAGGACTAGATTGTGGGAGATTTTGTCGAATGCTCTACTGAGGTCGGTTGAGACCACGTCGACCTCGTTACCGGGCTCTAGTGCTGAGAGTGTACAAGAAAGTGAACTCAACAAGATTGGTTGTAGTTGATCAGCCATTGAGGAAACCATGTTGCCTTGATGAAATAAAAGATTTGCAATGACAACTAAGAGATTTGTATAGAATGCTTTCGAAAATCTTGGGTAAGAGGGACAGTTTGGCCACGGGGCGCTTATTCGCAACATCATTTTGGGGCCCTTCTTGTGGATGGGGGTGATGAAGGAAGTTTTCCAAATATGGGGGAATACGACCTGAAAGAGTGAGAGATTGAAGATCAGTGAGAGGGAGCAGAGAGAATAAATGAGCATTTCTTGAGGATTGCAATGATACCATCAGGGCCCGATGTAAACACGTCATTGAGTTGCAGTAGGTTAGATTCAATTACGGATCAAAGGAGTTGTGGAGAAGGGACCCGATGGGAAAGTTCGTAGGTAGTTGAAATATGACGGGCCAGAAACAAAAGAGCCAATAATGAATGACTGACTGATGTGAGTGGCGAATAGGTTAGCAATAGTAACAGGATCAGATAAAGTATGAGAGTTTAACGTAATATGGGGTAACTATCGGATCTACGTTTATTATTGGCGAACTTGAAGAGGGTTTTGGCGTCATTCACTTAAATCACGACTTGAAGGACAGAGCTCTACTGAAGCACCTGCACCTCCGAAATGATATTTCAGTTTGGCAATCAGAGAATCTCTGTGTTACCGAATTCAATGACGATAATTTCTCAAATAACATTAATGACAATGTTAAGGCGAATAGCCTTTTAAGTACGAGGGAAGAAATCCAGGGTATCTTCGACTCATTGAGAAGTAAAAAGTGGGAATAATAGAATACCAAACATCGTCCTCAAGAACCTCCCCCGATGGCAATAGATGTATATACAGTCCTGTTTAACAATAAATGTAAGAATCAATGCACAGGTACCGTCTGATCGACTTGGAAAAAGCCTTTGATACCGTCTGGATCGAAGGGTTGGTGCGGAGGAAGTATTGTGCTAAACACGGACACTCCGTTCACTTTCCTCCGCCAACATGACTTCATACAAAGTTCCGACACGTATCGTTTGCAAGCCAACAAACCGAATACCAAAATACGGAGCGGAGAACACAGACAATAACGCAGAACAAAACTGCACACACCGAAAACAATTTAAACGAGAAAAGTAAAACATTGGAATGTTACGTTAATGTTTTATTCACTAAATAAAAACCACTGCTTATGTTACAATATTGATCTTGATGGAAATTAATATTAACACTACTTTATATAATTTGATATTTCGAGAAAGGAAGACCTGTGCTAAGGCCGGAGGATGTCTATCAATTCATTCTTGGATAACACTGTAGGTGGGAAATGCGAGTTATAGGTGATCGACAAAGCGACCGTGAAGATCGTTGGTAGTACACATGTATGTGTGTACGTGGGTTCTTTCATGGGACAAAGCCACGAGAACAAATCTGAAACGACGAAAAGGGCATAGAGTGTATTCATGAGATGCGAGTTCGGTAAAGCAAACAAACCGAATCTCCTTGGATGATAATTGGTTTTCTGTTTGCTAATGCCGCTGCTGATAAGAAGCAGATCCCGAAATATGAGAAGACAAAGAGAACGTTTGGGTCTTTGTCTGAGATGTGCATTGCGGCTAAATAAATAGGCGGCAATGCAATGTGGAAATGTGCTAATGGGTTTTAGCTAGATTATCGGGAAATGGTGTTTATGGCATCGCTGGTAAGGGTAGGTATTGAATTCCTATTTGCAATTGCTTATGCTGTAGTATTTAATTGGTGCCAAGAGACGCGAGATGCGTATGTTTGTTTTGGTCCCTTGGGTGTAGATAGCCAGCCAATGTGTATGTATGGTGATTTATAATACACTTGGTGAGGCCGGGAAATAGGCGACGCAATGTTTATGGTCCCTGTTGTGATGGTTACATTGTATGTAAACCAAATCATTTTGTTTTAAGGAATTCGTCGGGATTTGCCTGGCACCGAAGGTGCCGAACTAGTTTTGGGATTCCTGATAAGTTAGGAAAGAATTCTTACAGGGAATTTGTATGTGAAGAGATGCATAAAAGGTAAGGATTCTTTTACAGGGACCCTTAGATTACAAATTTGATCCATATGATGCGTGACGCATTTACAGGTGCCTAATGCGATTGCATTAGCAAAAAGCTATGCAGACTGGGATGAAGTTAACGGGGTTTTTCAGGTAAGTGGGCCGTGGGGTTTGGCGGAACCGCCACAGGTTATATTACAAACTGGTCAGACAAGGCATCTATAAGCCTTTACTATATATACTTTACGCGATGTTAAAGGATAGGAGGTTCGTGGTCAAAAGTGGTAATGTGACCTGTAATAACACGTATAATATCAAGAATGGCTTGTAACAGGGAGCGGTACCTTCTTAAAAAAAAAGGTGTCGTCGAAAGGCAAATTGTACATTAGACATGTAAAGCTTAACTTAGAGCGTCTGCGTAGGACAAGTAGGTTATAATATAAAATAATTAAGCTAGAATTTAAGCATTTTTTGTCTAGCATTCACACACGAGTATGCCGCTTAATTGACAAAACCGCAATAACATTTAAAGTACAGTCACTGTCACAACGAATGCGCGTGACGAAATTTTACCTCTGAACAGATGTACAGGAATACTGTCTTTGGAAACCCGTAATCCTGTCAATTTACGGTTCATTTCTGAACGGCACGAATATTTCTTTATCAAAATTTGTTTGTTACAGTTTCGGGGAAACTGTAACTTTCTTCCGATGTGAGTATTTCCAGAATGCTACAATTTGCACCCGATCAAAAACAATCCCACAAACAGTCATTTAGTAGTATCGAAAGATGCTGGCTCAGTACTGTAAGTTTTCATTTCCTGAGAGAGGAATATAAAAAAATCAACAGGATCTCTCTTTTTTGACATCATAAAGTTTTTTCACTGGCTACCTGGGCTCTATGATTTCATTGCCTGTTTGCTCTTTTCTTTTCAAGTTTGTTTACAAGTACCCATAAAAAATTGGTGTTATGATTAAATACAAATTAACCAGTACAAGGATATTCAATTTAAGTGAATCCCACTATTGTAGGACACGGTCCCAGTGGGTGTATTTTTGGGAGTGTAATTTTTGTGTGTAATAAGAGAGGGCGTGGGGGGATGGGTGCGAACATACAGGGCAAAGTCTCTGATTGCTTTCAACCCGGCGAAGGCCAGGACGATCCTTGTCCCTGTTCAATCCAAGTTGACATGCAGTCTCCACGTGACACCCCTGGATAGCTACTTTGACACCCGCCAAGTGGTGAACCAATGCATGCAGCGACATCCTGAGAAAAGTTGGCGCAAGGCTAATAACCTTGCCCGTAAAAACAAATTATTATGGCAAATTTAACAAGCCTCGGATATGGACCGGATACACGACGACGACCACGAAAACGTAAATGGCTAAACGATTTAAGAATTGTCTCATGGAACGTCCGCTCACTATACAGAGCTCGAGCTGCACAGCAACTAGCCGATGCCCTTCCGAATATAAGACTGACATATCAGCATTATAGGAAATAAGATGGACGGGGAGTGGTGTTATTCAAAGAAACGAGTATGACATTTATTACAGCTGTCACGCAAAACACCATGTCCTCGGGGTAGACTTTCTAGTCAGCCAAAAGCTGAAGCCTGCCATCATCGGCTTTAATGCAATAAATGAAAGGCTATGCACTCTTCGGAGGTAAGTTTAAGAACATAAGCCTCATAAACGTTCACGGACCTACAGGGGAGTCCCCTGACGACGAAAAAGAAGAATACTATGAGAACGTCGAACGGGCCCTCAATGCCTGCCAAAGATACGATGTGAAAATCGTTCTTGGGGATTTGAATGCGAAAATAGGTCGAGAGCCGGTTTTCAGGCACTACGCAGGTTCCCATAGTTTGCATGAGAACACTAATGACAATGGACTACGAGTCATCGAATTGGCAGCATCGAAAAACTTGGTCGTTGCGAGTACCAGGTTTCCGCGTAAAGATATCCACAAAGCCAGCTGGGTATCACCTGATGGAGCCACTCGCAACCAAATTGACCACGTGCTGATAGATCGCCGCCACTCTTCGAGCCTGATGACGGCACGAACGTACCGAGGTGCCAACGTCGACTCGGATCACTATCTTGTTGGTACACTTTTCCGAGCGCGGATTGCCTTACGGAGACGTATTGCATCCGGGGATCAGGTTCGAATCAACACGGCTGCCTTACGCAATGAGAACACCAGCAACACCTTTGGTCATGCGTTAAGACTCGCCCTCGAAGAGCTCGACGGAGAGTCAGTCCTGGGGCCAGAATGCCGGGCGTAGAAGAGAAATGGACACGCCTTAAGAATACTGTCATTAGTACTGTCAACTCCATCTTAGGCAGTAGTCGTAGAGATCGGAACGACTGGTTTGATGATGAGTGAAAACTAGCGACTGAACGTAAGAATGCTGCATACCGGACAATGCAGCAGTCTCATAGGACGCGGGTGCACGAGGAGAAATACAAAGAGCTCAGAAGATCTGAAAAAAGATTTCACAGACAAAAGAAAAGTGCTTGGGAAAAAAACCTTGTCTGTTAAATAGAGAAAAATAGAGAGCGAGGTCCGCACCAGGCGCGGAAATTGTACCAAATAATCCGTAGTATGACGCGGTACACACCACGCTGCACTTACTGCAAGGATAAAGAGGGTAATCTGATCACCGATCCTGTAGGCATTCTGGAACGATGGGAAGTGCACTTCAATGAATTGCTAAATGGTCAGCTCACAGAAGAATTGGAGGCTCCACCAATGCAAGACCAAGACCAAATGCTGCCGCCACCAAGCATTGAGGAAACATTAAAAGCCATTAGACAGCTAAAATCAAATAAAGCCCCTGGAGCTGATGGCATACCAGCTGAGGTGATCAAACAAGGAGGGAAAGCGTTACATCACGCAATTCACGAGATCGTGGTGCACGTATGGGAGCAAGAGGATATGCCGGAAGATTGGCGTCGTGGTATAATTTGCCCCGTACATAAGAAAGGAGATATCACACTGTGCAGCAACTATAGGGGTATAACATTGCTGAGTACCGCCTATAAGATACTCTCCACTATCGTACAAGGCCGGATATCCCCATAATTTAAGCTATCATTGGTCAATATCAGTGTGGCTTCATCCCAGGCAAATCAGCAATCGATCAGATATTCACCCTTAGGCAGGCGATGGAAAAATGTCTGGAATTTAAGATTCCACTATATCATCTGTTTATAGACTTCAAGGCCGCCTACGACAGCATAGCCAGGGTGGAACTATATAATGCCATGAGAGAATTCGGCATTCCAAACAAATTGATACGACTTTGTAGGTTGACCATGACCAACGGAACTAGTCAAGTAAAAATAGCGGGATTGCTGTCCAAACCAATAAACATCTATAATGGACTCCGACATGGGGACGGTCTGGCCTGCCTCCTCTTCAACCTGGTGTTGGAGAAAGCAATCCGTGACTCTGGCGTTACAACAAGAGGGACTATTGCCACCAAGTCCACCCAGATACTTGCCTACGCAGATGACATCGACATCATCGGTAGAACCGAAACGGCGGTACAGGAATCCTTCACCCAGATCGAGCAGGGGGCACAAAAACTGGGACTGCGCATTAATGGGAGAAAAACTAAGCACATGGTGGCAACTTCTGCGAAGAGAAGACCTAACGTTGGTCAAACTATCAGGGTAGTGGAGCACGAATTTGAAGTAGTGCAATCCTTTAACTACCTTGGGTCAATAGTATCAGCCGATAACAATATGGAAGAAGAAATACGCCAACGGCTGATTAAATCCCGAAATTCATCCAGAACATCCAAGCTACTACTGTACAAGACCATGGTCTTACCAGTCCTCATGTATGGATCCGAGACCTGGGTGCTTAATAAAAGGCGCTCTGAACTCTTGGCCGCGTTCGAGAGAAAGGTCTTAAGGAGAATTGTTGGCCCGTATGTGAGGGAGGACGATTCCGGAGACGCTACAACCATGAGTTGTACGCAATCTACCTTGAAGCTAATGTTGTAAGAAAATTAAGCTCGGTAGACTCGGGTGGGCGGGACACCTAGCTCGAATGAGCGAAGAGAAGCCTGCCCGGAAAGTCCTTTGTTGCAGGATGTATGGAAGGAGACAGCGCGGCAGACCTTGTCTGCGATGGAGGGATGGCGTAGACCAGGACGCCCAGAGCCTGGGAGTGCCAAACTGGATGACATCGGCTCGAAATCGGGACCGGTGGAGAGATTTGTTAAATAAGGCCAAGACCGGATCCCGGTTGTAGTGCCGATGATGGTGATGAAGAGAGGGCGCATCAGATCATGTAACCGTCAACTTCCCACGTACAAATAAATACCGAGAAACATTTTGTAGCCGAATAAACAAACGTATAATGTTCTACTTGATGTTGTGTTTCTAGGTCATTGTAGTGTCAAGACATTTAAGACAAATGTACATCGACGCCTCCTCTCCTTTGCCTCTCTTTTCTTTCGCTTGCACTATGCTTTAAAGTTTAAGGGTGTCCCAAAATTCCCTTTATGCGGGCGTTTGGGTAAAAAAAAAAAAAATTAGGACTGTAACGAGTTGAAGGAGTTGGAACAAAATTAGTCCTGGGAAAAGGTAATCGGCTTGCTTATATGACAGGCATGCGGATCTATCAATGTTTTAAACTAAAAACGACAACTAGATAACTTTTTCCCCTATATTCCCAACATCATTCTGTATTAGCAAACATATTCCCATGTGTGCCTCTAAACTGCTACAAATATACCAGAAGTCGAATTTCGCATTGAGTCACATGGGTCCCTACATGAGTTGGTTAACAAATAGCAGACTTGTTTCCCTGAGATGGCTTGATATCTTTGCTACTTGTACCAAGTATTCTCCTGGGGAAAACCCAATTTAGACTTCCAATCACGAAATGAATTTTGAAAATGTATCTGCATCCAATTGCGTCCTTTCCGATAAACTCAACTTAGACCAAAGCTGATGACTACATCACTGTTGGTTTATTTATTTAAGTGTTGTCCCTTGGCAGTGGTTCGAATTGGCCATTCGGGAAAATACAATAAAAAGGATTCTTTGGTATCAATGGGAATTTCTAACGCTTCGCTTTTCGCGGCGCCTTTGGTGAACCGTTTTTCTATTCATTTTCATGTGGTGCTTTGGGTTTTTCCCAGCCAGTACAACAAGTTTGTCGAGTCAACATTGAATTAGCCATAGCGCGATGATTATTGGGGTGGCTTGGGACCTATTAGTTGTGCCTTGAGTTCCGCTTTAATTGGTATTCATAAAAATCAAATTAAAAAAATATTCACTGATTCAAATTATAGTACTTAGAACGTTTCACAATAAGCAACCATTACATAAAACACACGAACTTGTTCAATACTCGTTACGTGCCTGGCACTAACATTGACAGTGACGATTTTATAACATGGCTAGGCAGTTCGAGGCTATATTAGTATTATGTAATTAGTAATCTCACTTTATTTTGCTTTCGTGCATTCACATGTTTTTGATCGTCAGAAACATCTGTGTTCTTACAAAAAATCACAAAAACTAACTGCTTCAATGCTTCGTTAGCATTTCATGAATAATGCTGATTTGGAGTGCGATGAGGGAGTAGAAACGACCGGGAATAGCCTTACAATATACGTAGGTTCACTTCCTACTGAAATTAATTAACACATTTATTTACTTATAACACAGGCCATAACATTTTATAATCGTCTTGCTTCTGGCATACAGTGATTCCTAGCCTGAGGTTGTGTGGGAGCCATGGTTTTTGAATGATGGAAGACAAATATTCCCATTGAATTGGGTTCGAGAGGCCGGTTCATTGCAAACGTGGGTACTTCAAAGTCGTTATGAGACCAAGAGGCGGTACTAGGGTTATGAGGGTTAAGGTTAAGAGAGATAGCTTGAGGTAGTCATCAACTCAACTGTCAATAAGGCAACGAAAATTCTCATGAAGCGGTGATATGCAGTAACGGAATTGTAGGTACTTTAAAAAAATCAATTTTATCGGGTAATCTTGTTGTCAAACAAATGAACTATTTTTTATATCTACTTTTAAATGTTACGTCTATCGTGGTCCATTCTGAAATTTTAATCTTCGACGTCGCGTTCAAGCATTTCGAGAGTTGATAGCGAATACAATTACCGCCGCTATATTTTGTGGGTATTGTGCTAGATGTTGTCTATTTGGTCGCGCGTCTGGTCACTAACAAAGAAGAATATAGTTATACAATACAAAAATTATATTCGAGACGCGTAAAACACAAGAAGAAATTTGTGCGGTTGAAAAACAAACCAAATTCTTATGTTACGGTGCATAGATTCAACAATTCATCATCATCATCATCGGCACTACAACCGGGAACCGGTCTTGACCTTATTTAGCAAGTCCTGAGGCTTGTTAAATTTTCCATAATGATTTGTTTTTTCCGGGCAAGTTCATTAGTCTTGCGCCAGAAGCTCCCCGACGGGGAATCGAACCCCGGTCTCCCGCGTGACAGGCGGGTATACTTCAACAATTCAACTGTATATTTTTTTTAAGAATTTTAATTGTTTTTTTTTTTATTTGGAGACAGCGAATCAGACTGCCATACTTTAGCAGTCATCCAAGTGAAGAATAACTTGCATTCAGCAGATCATTTGAAGAAACAGCGCCCGTCTTCGCGACTGCAAAGAGCGCTCCAAGGAAGGGCAGGAGGAATCTGTTTTTCATCGCTGAGAACCCGAAGGATATTGTAATAGGCCCTGAGGATACACTTAGACGACCAAAAGTTTTGACTTTGGTGGAGTTGACAAAGCTCAAGGGTCTGCTATTTGTCACGTACTTAGGCGCATTATCAATGTACACCGGAAACTACGAAGTTGACCAGAAATATGCTATCATCAATGCGGTGTAAATGTGTAACACCATAGTCACCGTAATGAGGAGCAACTGGGGTTTTTTTCTTTTTAGCGACTATTTAGAAACCGAAGCCCATATTTGTGATGCTTTCACCCCGGTTAGTATCCTGGGAACTAAAGAAGGACCACTCGATCTTAAATGAAAAGAGGAATGTCGGAAAGGACTGTCGAAAACATTCGGAAAAGCAAAACCCCACAGAAAAGCGGAAAACGGTGTTTTCTCTATGCCGCTAAGGACGCCAAGGATTTTAGAATGCTTCAGGCCCAAGAAAACCGGTATCGATGACGAATGGGAGATGGTGAAGAAAATAAAGCTCTTCTTCAAGTGTCTTCCTTATAGACAAGATCAACGTATAGAGCGCCAACTTATAAGTGTGCAGGATGCCATCACACCGTTGTTCACTTCGACAAGCCTCCCTCAATAAAAACGCATAGAAAAATCGGCAAGCCCCGCTGCAGTATGCTTCATTCGGCGGATGAACCAAAGGAGCAGCCGAGAGAAGAAGTCGTCACCCTAGTCAGTAGCAAGAAGGCTCACCTGAAAATTGTGCCGGAGCGTATAAACGCTATTTGGCGACAGATTATAGTTTTAAAATTGAATGGAAGACGGAAAAGGCGTCACTGCAATATTGGAGTACAGACGCGACGTCTGAAAACTGGCACGTACAAAAGAGCAGTGGAGATACTAGAAAATACCACAACACAACTACCAGGCCAAAGGTTGGAGTCGGGGCTGTTGAGGAATTATTGTTATATACATATATGTATATTATATATCTTAGAAGAAACAGAAAATCTAGTACCGCATTCAGTTCTAATGACATTAGTGTTGTATATCACATGGTACAACACATAAGAACTTTGTTATAATAAAGGACACTCTATTTTCATACCTTGAACGAAACACATCTTTTGTTTCTGCAGGGAGTGGGTTGTACCACACGAAATGTCTGATTTTCGTTGAGTCGGAAATAAGGAGTTCTCGAGTAAACATCTGTGCCAGAACGTTACGTTTTCTTTTTTTATAAAGTAAAGTGGTACGTGTGTGTTGGCGATGCATCCACGCAGACACAAACTTCCAGGAAAGGCAAGCGCCAGCACACAAGTCCCTGGAAAAGAACAGCACTCGGGAGAAACGAGCGAAAGAAAAGAACAACATAGGAAACGAGCGAACGTGGCGACAGCTGTGGGCCTATATAAGACGAGCACATCGACCGAACACGAGGACTCACACCTCAGATATTCCTCGCCCTGTGGATGGTAGAGTAAACCAGATTTGCTATGCGGATGACGTCCTAGTGTACACGTCATCTAAAAGCCCAAAACTCGCAACAAACCGACTCAACCGTCATCTGGACGAAATGTATCAGTATTACAGTCGATGGAAAATTCGACTTAACCCATCTAAAGCAGTAGCTATAATTCTGAGTAGTAAACACTCCCAACCTACTTCTCGATATTCACAGAATATTCGATTACAAATGGGAGGTACTACGATTAGACCACAGGACAGGATGAATAATCTTGGGGTCATCTATACCCCAAAAATGAATTTCATCAAACATGTGACCCACATTCTTCAAAGGGGTCTCGGTCGGTCTAAGCAACTTCACAACATCTTGAAGTGGAGCAACAAAGTTGACACCAAAGTTAAGCTTCTCTGCTATAAGCAGCTAATCCGATCTGGAATATCATACGCCTTTCCCATATGGTCCTGCATATCTTCTGCCCAAATGGAAAGACTTCGAGTTTTCGAAAGAAAGAAGGCCTGACGGTCGCCATTACCCGAACTCTCACCTATACGAAGGTGCCTCTATTATCCCTATCGACGAGTTCTTGCTACAATTAGCATATAAGTACCTCGAAAGCATTCAGAACAGCAAGAACCCACTTGTACGGGAGTCTTGCGTTCTTGACCCTTCTCTGTTTCGATCTCTTCGGATCAGAGCACCACAATTTCTTCTTCAGTACAAAACTGAAGAAAGCACCCTTCCCAACAACATTTTCTTTTATAATAGAGGATTCCTGGACCCATCCCATAGGGTCTACTGCTGACACACTACAAAAACACACGCACAGTACAAGACAGCACAAACACACACACACATACACACAGACCAAACCGCAGATTATCATACGCCAAAGACGTGATCTGCGTTTACTACCGCACTCAAGACCTACCGGTCTTGTACGATTTCTTTCCCACCATCCCCCCATCCAAGTAGTTAGAGAACAATTGAACTAACCCTGTCCACACTATCCTTAGATACGTCCTTCCCCTTTCTTTTCAGATATCTTGAGACCGAGCCCAACATCTTCACGGATGTGGGTGATTCTGGTTATCGCAGCCACGAAGCAACAGCTTGGTTATCTACTCTGGTACCGTCACCGCTTGATCATCTACTCTGGTGTCATCACCGCATGGTTATCTACTTTGGTCTCATCCCCGCTTGGTTACATCACCCCAACGGCATCACACAGCCTTCATTGGGCGTTGCCGGTCGACGCGTCGCTCTCCAGCCGATTCCTTCTTGGACCCGCCACCACCACCCCATCGGCTAGTCCTTCGGGGACGCAGCCTCGCTTGCCATCGGATCCGCGTACAATAACTTTGCCCAAAAACGCTTGTTTTCATTAAAAATCGCGGTACTTTTCAGTCTATGTAGTATATATACAGGGTGGCGCAAAATTAATCATCCAATTTTGTTTTTGAATTACTTTTTTACTAAATAAAAAAAATGATTTTGAGTGATGGAATTCTTTATTTGGACCTTTACAATTTTTTCTAGTTCTCAAGTGTCAAATATGATTGACGTAGGACGCCATTTGCAAAAATTATAACATCTTCCGATAGGATGATTCATTGTGCCCCACCCTATTTATATATATATGTATAAATGTGTAATATTTTTGTTTTGATATATTTTATTTAGTTTGTTTGTCAACAGAACAAATGCGTTTGGGGGGTTATTCCGTAACACATAGTCCAAAGAGTAAAAACAATCCAGCAAAGGAAACGAGTGAAGTAACCGAAACAACGGAAGTAACAGCATCTTCGCCGCCATCTTTAAAAAATGCATCATCGAAAGTATTAAATACACCAACAACATCAAATTTTGGATAGGGTTTGTTTGTTTGATCGTAATTTTGTTGTGCACAAAACGGTGGCGTTTCCGCCAAACCCCACGGCCCACTTACCTGAAAAACCCCCATAACTTCATCCCAATCTGTATAAGTTTTCGCTAATGCAATCACATTAGCACCTCAAATGCTTCACGCATTAAATAGATCAAATTCATAATCTAAAAGTCCCTGTAAAGAATCCTTACCTTTCATGCATCTCTTCGCATACAAATTTCCTATAAGAACTCTTTCCTAACTAATCATGAATCACTAAACCATCCGGCACTCTGGTATTCCAAGCAATTCCGCTGTCCACGTGCACACCGCATGTCCCTGGCAATTCCACGGCCGCGGCAGCCTTTTTTCCAAGGGACAAAAGCAAACACTAGCGTCTAGTGTCATAAACCGAATTCCTTCGCATGTAAACATGCATAAAAATTCGATCCCATTTCGTTCAGCAAGATACGGTACACGACCACCCATCGTATACCTAAACTGCTTTAGCATCACCAGCATAATAGCAACACGGCTATTTACCCAGCTGCAATAGATTCACCAAAGATGACCAGAAGCCAGAGACAAGATGAAGGACACATTTGTCCTTGTCTCCCTAAAGTCGGCCTCTCGCCACCCCACTTTCTTTTTTTCGAACACGAGGACTCTCTGATTATTGTGACAGATCTCGTGCAGTGCGGACGTGTTTTATTTCGGATCCATTACGGAAACGTGTTTACGTGTGCGAAGTGTCTTATTCAATTGTGTACAGTGGTCAAGTATCATAACAAAAAAAAGACAAAGAAAAAAAAATTTTTTTTGTTGCTACAGGTAAGTAGTTACTTACTTGACAACTCCGATGATAGTCGATGACCCAGGCCATGCGCTGGAGTTCATAACAGAACGAAAAAGGAAAGCTCTAGACATCTTACGGAACGCACCAAAAAAATCCATAAACTTGGAGAGAACAAGGAAAACCGCAAATTATACACAAAATTTCAAAGAAGCCTTGGAAACCATAAACCAATTAACGCTTAAAGTGAAACAACTCCAGGAACAAATCTATAAACAAGATTCCATCAACAACACTGATGACGTCCATATGGAAGAAACATCTCGTCAGCCCCTCAATTCGAGTCACAGCCAAGGCGAACTAACCAACATACTTCCCAGACAAATAAACCCCTCATCAAAACAAATACCCGCTCAAGCCAAAGTAGAAACAACACCGAAATCTATCACGAAAAACGAAGACCCCACCAATCTATATCAAAAACCTGACCAGCACTAAAGCTATAATTCAAACCCTGCAAAATGCACTGGGTCACCGGAATTTCAGCACAAATACAAAAGGATCTAGGCCTTCCATAACAGTCAGTTTATGGATTATGATTATGATAGAGCAGTTAAAAAACTTTAAGAGGAACAATATTAGTTCTTCACCTTCCAACATCCGAATAGCAAACCAGCTACCTTTATTATAAGGCATATCGATCCAGAATGGACCAACGAAGAATTAGGAGTGGAAATCGCTAGGATATGTCCACAAATAAAGATGAATAAGCTGGACTACTTCCAAACACCATACATGAGGACAAACAACATTAAAAACCTCCGGATCATACAAATCCCACCAAATCAGGATATCAAGCAACTTAAACAAATTAAATATTTGTTTACCCAAAACATCGCAATCGAGGAGCCTCACAAGAAATTCTACATTGCAAGCGATTCCAAGACTCAGGACACTTGGCGGTCTCATGCCACCAGCAAAGACGTTGCGGCAGATGCGCAGAGGAACACGAGCTCGATAAATGCCAGCTAAATCCACAAGGCCACCTAACCCCTCCTACTTTACTGGCATGTCTGAATTCTCCCTCGGCCCTCTCATCCCTCTACACATTCAACAACACCAAGTCACAAAAAGTTCAAACAAATGACAATTTCAAGGGATACAGACCCATCAGTCAGATAAGTTAAGGACAAAAGAATGGTAATTGGGCCGCCTTTGAAAAGGGTGGATCAAGAAACATGAAATCGTAGTAGCGGACACGTCACTACCATGAAACGTTTGTTTTGAAAGAGAACTACAAACAGAACAGGTCGGAATCGGCGATGTCACCAACGCATGATGGAGTGCTTTGCACCGTGAAGGACATTGTTTGCGACGCATCAAAGCAAGGTGTCAATTCACAGAAAGGCGGAAGAACAAATGAGACAAAACGGAATTAAAACACACTCACATCAGTTTTTACATCCCAGGATCAATCCTAGCATTCTCAACGATGTGAATGATTTTGGTGGTCGCATTATAATCAAAAGACAGTCAATAAAGAAGGGCATCCTAGTCCTTGCTTCATTAGTCAGCCTCCCTAACACTTTTCTTGAAGAGTCATTTCTGCATGTGAACCCAAAGTCCTCTTTTCATTGTAAAGGAATTTTTATAAAATCTATGACTATATGAATTTTTGGTCGCGTATTATTTTAAGCCCTGCGGAAGATTGGTGAGTTGGCGCCGGATATTTTATTTTATTACAAACCAGGAGAGATTTGTCGACATCCCGACAAAGACGTAACCGTGAGACACCGTCAGTTCCCAAGAATGTGTTGTGAGGTGTCTATGTAAAAATAGTTTATAACTTTTTTTCAATATCTGACATCCATTTGTTTTATGTCTACTATCCACAGACATAATTGTGTGAGTGATTCTTTAAATTATAAAACATCAACAAGAGACAGACTCCATCCTGACTTTACCCTCGCCAATTCCTCTTTTTTCTCGCCAGCAAGACGTGAAATGTATGACCACAAGAGCAAAGACTATCCTTAATATCCCTAGCGGATTTAGATTAATTAAATCAAGTTCCACAGGGCTTCGTGGCACTGAGAACAAGGAGAATACAGTTGTTGTATATAGTTTAAACAATTTAATTATGAATGTAATTAATAGAGAACAGAAGTGATTTACTTGGGGATCGGACCGTGGAGCGGTCGCTGCTTGTTGATCGGTATTCTGGGTGCAGGGAACGTTGATCTCTGTGACCCCCTGTTCAGCTGGCTAGTTTATTGATGATGGTTATTTGTATTTTGTTTTTTAATTGTTTTGTTGTGTACTTGTTTTATCACTTAATCTTATATCATTATTGATAACTATAAATATTGAACGTAAGTCTTCCACCACAAACTAATGAAAATTAGTTTTTGTTGTTTGCTTTGTGCCTTGGCTTCTTGTTTTCTGTCTGGAAATCTCTCGCCTTCGCCTGGTATTTCGTAATTAATTGCAGTGGAACTGGTGCGGTTGCACTTCGGATACTTATACGCCCAACCGTTATAGTAGTTCTTGCTTTGTCCGTTTTTGGCCTTCTCTATTCGTAGTAGGATTTCAACCTGTTGTTGTGCACCACGTTTCTTCTTTTCTACCTTCACTTCCGTGACCGTCCCAGTGTTGTTACCGGTCTGCTCAGAAAATTTTTTTACCTCCGAAGGGTTTGGCAGTGAGTGTTCCACCAATGCTTCTTCTTCTTTAGCTTTCTTCCCCTTGTGAGATATCATCTTGGGGTTGGAGTACTTGTAGTCCAAGTTTTCGCGGCCCTGTTTGAGTAGGGTATCCGGTATACTACCGACCACGGTCTGGGCCTCTTTGTGTCCCCTTGGTGCGGGTTCCCGACTGGGTGCCTTATGTCCTAACATCCGCTTCCTGTCTTTTGTAAATTTAATGGGAAAGCTTACCGGATTTAACCTTGTTTGGGAAAATTCCAAACAATTTCGCGGTCCATTAACCTTACAATTCCTAGACAGGAAGTCGTTCCCTAACAACCCATCTGCTGATAATCCCGGTAGGGAGTCTATCACCCGAAAACTACAGGAGATTTGTTGGGGTAATTTGAAAATCCCCTTACAATAGCCCCTAGACTTGCCCTTGTCAAAAGCGTTTGAAGGGTAGTTGCTTTTTTTGCGTCCAATGTGGTTCCATATTGGAGTGCCTTCAGCTTAATAAGGCTGATCTCCGCACCTGTATCCACTATTAGACGTGTAGTGTTCCTATGACCGATGTCTAATGGGAGCTGGACAATTGGAACTTTCGTTGGTGGGAGCTGACGACAGGTTTCATTAGTTGGTGACTTTAATTCGGCCGGGTTGGGGAATTCCGACCCGACCTCCGGCAGTTTTCCGACTTCTCCCATTTTCCTCTTTGTCGATACATTGCCGCCGTTTGATTGTGTCGCCTGCAAAATGTGCACCATTGACCGTTTCTCTGTCGCCAATGTCCCTGCTTTGGAGTCCCTGAAACGTCCGTAGCGGTTGAGTTCGACTGGCTACGGTTCGACTCTCATCGACGGCGTTGTAATCGGTGCTGCCAATTTTTCAGTTTATGAGCCTGAGCATGTTCAGTACTGTTGGAACTAGTACTGCTCTTGGCCCGTGTTTGTTGACCACCTTTGTCGCTTGACTGTCTATGGTCCGTCGATTTTTTTTTCGTTTGGACTGTCTTCCATTCCGTGTTGACTGTACAGGTCGGTGGGGTATGGTCGCGGAGTACAGGCTTAACCACTGTGGACGCCTCTGTTGGTGGCTTTTTTGTTTGTATCCACATTGCCTTGCAATAACATCCATCCCACGTGTGGCCCTTTCGGCCACAAAACTCACAATAACATCGAATGGTGTACACTTTTCGATTCGATGCCGTTGCTTGTTTTGAAGTAAATGGTCTCTCTTACCCTTGGTTTGGTGTATTCGGGGGCACCCTCTGTTGGTTCTGTGACCTTGGTCGGGGAAGCTCAGGATTCTGTGCAAGTGGATGTGTATTTTGTGCACGACAATCTTGGGCATCGTGATATTGATCGCATTTCGTTCACAATGGTGTGTTTCGGCGTCGAAGGCACTCATCATATAAATGTCCTTTCCTACTGCAGAAACAAGTGTCGAAATTGATCTTCCCTAATTCCTATCATCAATATCGACTTCGCCAATCTTTCGATTTGGATGGCGAATGCTGCGCTGTTGTCGTGTCCGTACTTACGGATTGCTGCCGCATTGCAGTCCATTACCGGTTGGGTTATCATCATCATCATCACCGGCACTACAACCGGGAGTCAGTCTTGGCCTTATTTATCAAGTCCTGAGGCTTGTTAGATTTTCCATAATGATTTGTTTTTTTCCGGGCAAGGTCATTAGTCTTCCACCACTGCGCCCGGTTGGGTTATCCGGGCCGTGAAATCTGCGAGATCCTCTTCGCGGGATTATCGCATATGAGAGAGTTTCGAATGTAACTCCTCATACGATGCGTGTGGCAGTAGCGTATTTCGGAGTCGTTATTCGTACTCCTTGAAAGTTGTTGGGAGGTTTCCCTTAAACATAGCCACCGCAGGAACATTTTTTCCTCCGCTGCGGATAGACAATCTAAGGTCCTGTCACAGATTTCGAGGAAGTTATGCAATTCCCTCGCTGCATTACGACCTTTGTGGCCACTGAACACTGCCACGTTGTTTTCGACCAGGCCTAAGATCCTTTCGGCCCCCAGCATAGCGGCGATGGGTTCCTCCGATGTGCGTTCCGCGGAACTCCTCCTTGAGTGGCTTCTCGTTTGCATCAAGGGTTTATTTATTTCTCATACGGAACTAACCGTGGTCCGCTATTAACCGGTAGCGGAAAAAAACCCAATTAAAGAATAATCGACTAGCGATGAGAGACAAGACCAAATAAAAATGAAAATGGAGAGTATCTGGGTATATGGTAATAATCTCCAATGTTCCAACCCAACGTGGCTTTCCTTCCCTATCCTGTAAATTGAAAAGGAAAAAAAGGGAATAAACTGTTTATTTCTATTATTATTTATTTATATTTTTTGTCGTTGACGTTTCTATTTTTTATTCGGCGCCAACGCATTTTTTTTATTTTATTTCCTGCCAACTAGAATTTGCATAAAGTAGTTTATGCAAATTAGCTACTTGACGATATTTATTTCATTTACAGGTAGAGAGGGGACATTTGAGAAATTATGGGCGAGGACATGGACGCGAGGTCCGTAACACAGTATTCCCCGCCCACACTGCGCCTTGATATTTAAGGGTACTTCAAAATCCAATTTGTGTGTACGTTTCGTATAAAAACAAAAAATACGTGCGACCGTGATAACAAAGGTTCAACTCATGAGCGGAGATATTTGTTATTAACTCTTGCAAAAATAAAGCAGGTTACAGAACCCTAAATTACATTGGCATCCCCGTACGCAGCGAACCCACAAAAAAGAAGTTTTTTCGGCCCTAAACGGCTGCCCAACCCACTTTCTACGGGGTTTCCCAATACTCTTCCCCCTAACCATTTACTACCAGAATGTAAGAGGACTACGGTCCAAAACCCATTCGATCTTACAAAATACTCACTCCTTTCCCTTTGATATATACGCACTGACCGAAAGTAACCTCACCCCCAGTATCAATAGCCTGGAACTGCCCCTCCTTCACAGTTTTCCGGGACGACGAGGTGCATCATTATGGTCCTGACACCCCCTTCCGAGACGTGCTGCTTGCCATCCAAAACGGAATTACATCTTCTCTTATCACCATCTCTTCCTCACCCAACCTCGACTATGTCGCAATAAAAATTGAACATAGCTCAAAGTCCGTGTACATCATATGCTTTTACATACCGCCATCGCAAGCTATCGAGTCATACAAACTCGCTATTGCTGCAATCGACCGCATAACTGAGCATAGTTCTTCCCAAGATGACATTGAAGTCCTTGGCGATTTTAATCTCCCCCATCGCCAATGGACGCTGTCTGACGACTACTCCCACTACATCTCAAACCCCACCACTACTAAGGAATGTCTCTTTATAGACAGCCTTATTGACTCTAGCCTTTGCCAAGTAAGCAATGTCCAAAACTATCTGGGCAGACAACTTGACCTTGTGTTCACGACAGACCCCTTTAACTCCCCAGTCGTCTCTAGTCCCCACACCCTCTCAACTATTGACAACCACCACCCCCCGCTTCTCCTATCCTTATACCGCGACTACTCAGCCCACAGCACACCTCCCCCCTATCAATTTTCTTTCAACTTCCGAAAAGCCAATTTCCGCCTCATAAATGAGTACCTCAGCAATATCACACTCCGCGTAGGTGATATAAGTGTAGACGACGCTACAGCCTCGCTCTACACAGAAATCCACAACGCCATGTACCTATATGTCCCATTCTCCCGACACAGGTTATCATTCTCATCGCCCCCATGGTACAACCACAAACTGCGCACCCTTCGTAACAAGAGGAATAAGTTGTGGAACACTTTCATAAACACTCGTTCTCCCCTTGACTACTCCAACTATCTGGGTTACTTTTACCAATTCACCGAGCTTTACAGCTCCCTCTACCACAATTACCTTGCCAAAGCTCAATTCAACCTGATCAACTACCCCAAATTTTTCTTCCACTTCATCGACCACAAACGGAAATCTGATGACTATCCCAACTCCCTTTTCTACGGCTCAACTACTACAACGGACTCCCAAACCATATCCAATCTTTTCGCGTCCTTCTTCAAACTATCCTTCACGGAGGACTCGTTCGAGCCTAACCCCTCCTACTTTACTGGCATGTCTGAATTCTCCCTTGGCCCTCTCATCCCTCTACACATTCAACAACACCAAGTCACAAAAAAACTTGAAGAACTGAAAGACGATTTCAGTCTCGGCCCAGACGGACTCCCTGCTATCCTCTTTAAAAAATGTTCCTCTTCTCTCTCTCTCCCGCTCGCGTCAATCTTCAATCTATCCCTTGCACAATGTCTATTCCCTGACTTTGGGAAATCCTCTTACATAACCCCCATACACAGAAAGGGGAAAAAAACGATATATCCAACTATCGTCCCATTGCTAAGCTTTCGCACATTCCTAAACTGTTCGAAGGCTTACTATATGAGGCGTTAAGTTTTCGGTGCGCACCCATCATCTCTCCGTACCAGCACGGCTTTCTCTCAGGCAGGTCCATTACTACTAACCTTGTCGAAGTCACATCCCACACACTCCTTGCCCTAGAAAACGGCGATGAGGTCGACCTAGTCGCTACCGACTTTAGCAAGGCCTTCGACAAAATCTCCCATAACCTCATTCTCTTCAAGCTGTAGCGATCCTAAATCGCTACTCCTGACCAAACCCCCAATATTACCAAATAACCCCATCCCAATCCCCAATACCACCAATAACGCAAATCCCAATTCCATATTGAATCATATGAGCAATAAATTAACCCAAAGTTAATTTATCGCTCATTGATTCAATTCCACATTAAATTCCATATTAAGTCACATGAACAACGAATTTAACCAAAAGTTAATTCGTCGTACATTGACTCAATTCCCAAAACTTTGACATCATGAAATGCTTAATTCAAAACGCATTTCATGATTCCCATTCCTAGAACCCATCAAACTAAACTTCTAACAAATTCCCAGAACACAACTCAAATTGAAACACGCAAACTCTTATGTGTGCTTCTGGGAATTTTGACCATAAAATAGTTGACAATTCTCAACTACAAAATTTATAAAAGGGCAGTGAATTTGAATTTCGGCACGCGCATTCACTCGCCGATCGTTCATGCGGACAGACGTATTCGTCGTGTGCTCGTTGACGAATAAAATTGAAAGAAAAAAAAATTGATTCCGTAGACGTTAAGTCGTCGACGATCGATCGCGTTCACGCCGAATCTTGTGTGATAAATTGCGACTCATATAACACTCGCAAACACGTGTAATTTTCGCTGGATGCCGTAGTCGAAATCTGTCTTCACAGATGGCAGACAACGATCCGAGAGCTACCCGGGAATATTTATTGGAACGGAAGAGAAGAGCCATTGAAACTCTTCAAAACTCATCAAAGAAGACTACAAAAATGGAAAATCAAGCAAAAAACCACATTGACTACGAAAAAAAATTCCACGAAGCCGTGGAATACATCCAACAGCTTACAACAGAGGTGAAACAACTCCGGGAGGAAATTCACTCTCTAAGGGAACCCAGCCAAAACAGCGACGATGCCAGTATGGAGATGACGCCTTCTCCCAGCTTAATCCAAAAAACATCTCAAACCAAGCAACTATCATCAGCCCATAAGGAAGCCACCAAACAAGCCAAGCCAGCACCGAGTCCCCTGCCAGCCCAGCACAAAAATGTTAGACCACCGCCAATATACATAAAAAATGTGACCAGTATAAAGGGAATAATTCTAATAGTAGAAAATGCCCTAGGACACCGCAACTTCACCACAAACACTAAAGGCTCCTCTGTCTCCATTGCAACAACAACTCTGGTTGATCACGAGAAAACCGTTAGAAAACTTGCGGAACTACAACACCAATTTTTTACTTTCCAACACCATCAGCTCAAACCAACAACGTTCATCATTAGGCACATTGACCCAACTTGGACCAACGAAGAGCTAGCGTCGGAGATCATCAGGCTTTGCCCAGAGCTGAAAATCCACAGGCTGGACTATTTTCAAACTCCGTACATGCGGGAAAATAACTTAAGGAACCTACGGATTATCCAAATCGCTCCAAATGAAGACACCAACAAGCTCAAACAAATTAAGTACTTGTTCACGCACAAAATCAGCATCGAGGAGCCTCATAAACAAAGTATCCTTCATTGCAAGAGATGCCAAGGCTCGGGACACTTGGCGGTGGCTTGCCACCTAAATATACGATGCGGCAGATGTGCCGATGAACATCAACCAGGAGAATGTACGGTCAATCCACAAGGTATGGAACCAGGAAAAATCCAAACCACAAACCCCGATGGATCCATTACTACTAAGGAAATCGCTGTGACATGCTGTAACAGCGGAGGTCCACATCCAGCCAATTTCTCCCAGTGCCCGCATAAATTGAGAATTCTCCAAAGAAGAACAAAACCAGCAACAATCAACAAATCCGCACCAACCAAATCCACATCGCAGAACACATTACGACAACTTACAAGGCCAGGAACATCATATGCGGATGTCATCAAGAACAATCAAAACACGCCGACGTCAAACAAACCCAGCTCCATTGGCCTCAACCTGGACATCATGGGCTACATCAAGAGTCTACAAACTATGCTTCATACATTGAAGCATATGTCGGATATCGAAAAAAAAAGGTCAGATTCTTTTACTTATAACCTCCCATATTCTTTCCCTCAATGTCTGAATTAACTATAGTTGCCCTCAACGCAGAGTCTATATACTCCAACATCCGTAAGCAACACTTACGGTTGTTTATTAAAACCTTTTCCCCAGACATCCTTCTCCTCTCAGAAACGTGGCTTAAGTCCAACTCCCGAGTATACATCCCTACTTATACATTTATTTCCAACCCCAGAACTACTGGATCCCATGGAGGTACCGGCATGGCTAATAAATAATAAATTTCAATTCACCGAAATCAGGTTCGCCAATGTTTTCAATATTGAATACACGTCAGTTAAACTTTTTTGTGAAAACAAAAAAGTAATCATAGTAACATCCGTTTACATCCATCCAACACGAGAACCAGACTTTCCTGACTCTGACATATCTCAAATAATCAGACAGTCTCTCCCCGCACCATTCATAATCGGTGGAGACTGGAACGCTCGACATGCAGCATTCAACGACATAAAGAATAACAAATACGGGTGCCAACTTTTGGACCTCCTCTCATCTCACCCATATACGTATATCGACAGTCCACTGCAGCCAACTCCTGTCACCAACTCGACACGGTCAACAATTGATTTCTTTCTCAAGTCGGCTGATGTCTACTCAACGTGGTTCCGTTTACACCTCGATCAAAGTTCCCTCCTTCGAACTGCTCTACTCACACAGTCCTGTCCCGAACTTCTCCAAGACTAACTGGAAAAAGGTCAATAGAGACATCGCCGAAAAGTTTTCTAACTTGCAAATCCCCGAATCTTCTAACCTAATCCCTGCTGATATCGATCGAGCAGCCCTAACAATTGAGCAGACCCTCAAGGATGCCCTCACCAGCAATACACCCACCACCATCCCCTATAATCATTTAGGAAAACCATTACCCAGCATCTTAACTAAATTGCTGCGTCTCAAAAAACAACTCCGCCGAAAACTTCATATAAGATTCTGCCCCTTTATTAAAAGTCAGATCCAACTCCTGACCACCCTAATAAATGAACATTTAAAAAAGTTCGCGGATCAGACTTATACCTCAACACTTAACAATATTAAACCCAATCGTGATCTCTTCAAAAACATCAACCGACTAACTGGTCGGAAGTTTAAACCGCGAATCGATCACCTCATCAACCCATTCAACAACAATCTTATCCAATCCGACACGGACATAGCCAATTGCCTGGCTGATCACTTCTCAAAAATCCATCAACAAAATGATTCCCTCTCGTCCCTAATTTTCGAAATACTGTCAACGAATATATTTTACACAGGTTACCCGCATCTTATACTCCTTTCATCGGAGAATTTAACGACACAAACAAGGCGTCACATCCTTCAGACACCAGCACATTTCTAACCACAAATGAACTCATCAAGTTCATAAAATCACGACCCAACAAAAAATCTTCCGGTATAGATGGAATACCACACCTTCTATTTAAAAGACTTCACCCGCCAAATCTACTTCCCATTCTAGTCCTTCTTAACCATATCATAAATGCTTCACATTTCCCAGAGAACTGGAAAACTGCGGTAGTAATTCCCGTTAAAAAGTCCAGCAGTTCCAATAACACCTCCAACTATCGTCCGATATCTTTATTGAACACCCTAAGCAAAATATTGGAATGTAAGATCTACCAAAACCTTCTCTCGTTTGCCAGTGATAACGCTCTCATCCCTAATTCTCAGTTTGGCTTTCGTGAGCGACACTCTACTTGCCATGCGCTACTAAAACTTACACACGATGTCACAACTGGTCTAGAAAACCAATGCCCTACCGTATGCATATCTCTCGATATCTCCAAAGCATTTGATTGTGTCTGGATCTCAGGACTTCTTTATAAGCTGCTCTGCTTATTTGGTCTGAATTCCAATATCACAAAGCTCCTAGCATCTTATCTTTCTGGGAGGAAATTTATGGTCAGAATAAATTCTTCCCTCTCATAAACTCACAACATAACCGCAGGAGTTCCCCAAGGATCAATTCTTGGACCACTTTTATATCTTCTATACACATCCGATATCCCCCAACCTTCACCTAGTGTTGTAATGCTAAATTATGTTGACGATACTTTAATCTACTCTAGCAGTAGATTTGTCAAAGCGGCAAGAAACCGCGTTAACAACTTCCTCCCGCTCATCTCACCATACTTTAACAAATGGAAAATTCGCCTCAACCCAACCAAAACCCAGCTAACAGTGTTTAAGGGCAAAAACGCTCACTGCACAAACAACGCTAAACGTTGCCACAAAAAAATTAAACCAAATCTTAATAATACCTTCATAAAACCTTCCAAAACCCTAAAATATTTGAGAGTAACCCTCTTTCCAACAACTGGTCATTCTCAACCCACATCAAAAATTCTCTTCAAAAAGCCTTAATACAGCTTAACCTGTGCAGACGAGTGTTATGGAAGCCTAAAGGCCTCTCTCTTAAGGTCAAACAGCTCATCTACAAACAGATAATCAGACATACTCTTACATACGCCTGCCCATTATGGTACCACATCTCACCCTCCCAAATGGAGAAATTACGAGTGTTTGAACGAAAATGTTTCCGGTTTATCACTGGCTTACAGCGCAAAACCAACTCATATAGATACCATTGTAACAACGACCTTTACAACACCGCAGGCATCGAACGACTGGATAGACGGATCCTAGAACTGTCGATAAATTTCATAGAAAACCTTCCTAACAATCCCAACCCGATAACAACGGACCTACCATCACCCTCCTCCAATACGGGAGCTCACTACCGTAATTGTCTCCAAATCAGGACCCTATTTGCCGCAGGCAGACTGGTTAACGATCTAAACGAGATCGTGTACCACAACACCGAACTGGCACCCAATCATTTCAAATACAGCAACATCCAACCATTCTCCAAGATCCTTACCTTTAACACAGAACGGAATGGCTCTCCCCTCCTTCAAGAACTTACCTGATCCTATCCCTTAGTATCCTCAATCCCAACGAGAAATCCCACATCCATAACTAAAAATTGTAAATATTATTTTTAAGTCAAATTCGAATTGTCACTATCATTGCAATATCAAATATTGTAAATTGTATATAAGATTAGACTAAGTTAGATTAAGTTATGTTAAGTAATTTTAAGTAGGCCAAGTTAAAATAAACAGAGTTCCTGGTTTTTCTTCTGACCTTTTCCAGGAAAAACAAAATTAACAATATATATAAATCACATTAAATCTTAAGCACATCTAAAAAGAATTGTTTGAAAAATGTTAACAAATAGCATGTAAACACTTATTATGTAACCAATCTATTATAAGTTAGCTGTATTACTTATTGTAACTATTAATTTTTGGTCAAATAAATGCAGTATATTAAAAAAAATAAAAAAAATAATTTCGGCATCAGTAGATCACCAGAGGTCGAACCGCTGACCGACCAGATAATTAGTAAGATTCCAGGGCCGCGCACAATATAATTATAAAACCGAGTTCCCAAAAATAAAATAAGCACCTCTTACCAAAGCAATGTTGCCTTTTCGTTTTCGGTGTCTTCCGCATTTGACTGCAGTTTCTTAGGATAGCTTGGTTTCGGGATTTTAATAGTTTTTACAGAGATGTATTTGTGTAATTAATCAACTAAGTATCAGTGACATCAAATGATATAAACTCATGCGACGCACCAAGTTCATCGGAACATTGCGCAGCTCCACTAAGAAAGGAACGAAATACACAACCAGCGTAAGGAAATTAACTACCCAAAAGGAAACTAAGTGGATGTATGAGTCATTGGAAAAACGCATCGGTCAACCGAAAAAATTGATTAAATTGCACAAACACGATGATTCGCCTATTCTCATACACTTACAAAATCTTCAATGTTGACTACGAAAAGGACTTCCGTCAGGAGATAGAAACATCGGGGAATTTCCTATAACGAGGCAAAACACGTTAACGACGCCGTCGCCTCAGGACCTATCAACTTATCCTAGGGAGGCACGTTAACGACGCCGCCGTATCAGGATCCAACAAAGCTATCCTCCCTCGGTTTCGAACCCCTGCTGATTAAGTGGGTCTCATCCTATCTTAGTTATAGAAACTGCCGCGTGCGTTTTAGATCCACCCTCTCCGATCCTTTTTTCCCAACCTCGGGTGTCCCCCAGTGCAGTCATCTCGGCCCTCTTCTATTTATCCTAACCATAAACGACATAGGCTCTTGCATTATTCACTCCTTCATCTCGCTTTACGCGGATGATTCCAAAATTTTCAAGACAATCCGCTCTCCCCTGTACTCCTCACTTCTCCAATCGGATCTTGACAGCTTCTCGACTTGGTGCCAAAATAATTGCCTAGAAATGAATATCGCCAAATGTCACACAATCACCTTCTCTCGGAAGAGTTCCCCCACTCACCCACGCTCCTATCTCTCACTGAACCAACCGATAACATCGGTTGAATTGGTTCGCGATCTGGGCGTCCTATGCGACAAGGAGCTCACATTTACCGCACATATTGATTACATAATCCTCAAGACTTGGGTTTGTAAAACGCTGGTCGAAGGAATTCCTTAACCCCTATGTCACCCGATCACTCTACACAACTTTTGTCCGCCCACTACTCGAATATGCTAGTCAGGTCTGGTCCCCGTATCAAGTGACTCACATTCGCAGGATTGAGGGTGTTCAACATCGTTTCTTGCGCTTGGCCCTCCGCGGAATAAATTGGGAAAATCCGCTGATTCTACCACCATACACAAGCCGGCTCCCTCTAATCAATCTAAACACACTTGAAGAGCGCAGAATCCATGCCGACATCATCCTTGTCCATCGCCTTCTGTCTGGCTCAATCAATTGCCCAAGCTTGCTCTCCAATTTAACATTGCATACAAACCCCCGTAACGTACGTAACCCTCGACTGTTTTACGTGCCCACTCATCACACTTCTTACGGCGCTAACGAACCCATCTCGCGTATGCTTTCCCCACCTCCTTTGATTTCAACATCTCCACTCCCGCTCTTAAACGACATCTCAGAATAAACCCGTCCTAAATCCGCCCCCTCCCTTCAATAACCCCCTACCAAGCAATCCTCTCCTCTTCCTGCCCCAAACTAGTCCCACAAGTGTTAGTCCTAATATACCATGTAATAATCTTACATTATAAAATGTAATATTGGCAATCAACATTTTGGAGAGATTTGTAATCAACCAAGGAAACCACTTATTTTGAATTAAGTTAAATACATTTTCTATAAACATCATGATCAAAAAAAAAAAATGTATGTAAAGAAAAGAATATAAATATAAAGCAGGACTCACCAGAATAGAAGCAATGTCGTCGGAATCACTGCCGAGACCCTTAATTGGTGGATATTTAACTGGGCCTAGTTGATCACGGGGTCCCTGGTCTTCGGAGTTGGCTCCAATTAATCCCTGTTGATGTTGTTCTTGATCCGGCCCAGTAACCTGATCACTTTGTTCCGGATTTGTAGTGTAGGCTAAGTCTAAATCTTGAGATAGTTTCTCATATTTATTTTGTTTCATATTTTTTGTTATAACCATCGATGCAGGACACGTTCACGAGTAGACCGACAACAATAGCAAAATACTCTATTCACTTCCCAGTCCAGCGAAGGCCAACAGGTCTCTCCACCAGCCCTCTTTTGACTGCAACTGTGAGATACTACAATTCCCTATCCGCACCGCACACTAATCACCAACACCATGACGAAATAGGACAACAGAATTTGTTGAATAATTAAATACTCCCTCCAGGGACTGGGTTACTTAAGCTGCAGTTCTCCAAACTCAAAATGCAAGCGAAAGTTCACAAAGAATTGATTTTTCCCCCGGACGATGTTGAAATATCGTACTTGTTCACGATTAAAACCAGACGCATTATGCGGGTCGCCAGTGTAAAAATTTCATATTACAACACTCACATATGCTCAAAGACTTTATTCAAATCAATAAATTATTTCTTCGCGTATGGGTATGATCAATAAATTGTAAAAAAAACTTTTATCAAGCGAACCCGACGCGAAGACGTACCATTAGCCCGATGGTTTTTCGGCGTTTGAAACATCAAGCGAATAGGAACGCTGCACAAGCTTTTCAGAATAATTCCGTTGCCAAATTGTCCACTTGACATGCGAGGGAAAGAAGAGGACAACACCCTATAGTCGGTGCCTTGATCCTAATGCATGCGCAGAAAGTAAATACAACAGAGTGCTGAATATGACAAATCGCTGAATTTGGACCAGACGACCCGGCGAAATGACAGCTGTGAATTTCTTTTGCATCCCCTTGTGTTGTCCAGACCAAAACAATGAAACTTCTAGGTATATACTTGAGAACATCTATTTACATCTACAGAGCAAGTGCAACAACAACGTGTTTAGTGTTAGGATATCCTAATTAAAATGCATTTACATCGTCATTTGGTCGCCTGCCTCGTTCATACTTTCAGGGATCCATCATCAACCCACAGCTATCCGCTCAAGTCGCTGCACCGGAAGCAGTCCAGGTCGAACCATCATGTTTGCGTGTGAGTCGACTGAAAGCTACTGATTAAGTCATTATCTTGTCCACCAAAGAGTCCATCGAGGAGGGTGTCACACGTCTGTGTATGTTGCGTAATAACTCCGCCGAAAGGATTCTCCTCGTTGCAGGAATCCAACAAACACTGGGTGAAGCTCGTTTGGGTTTCTGTAGATACCATTAACTCATCCCGTGCGCCAGCAAGAAATTCCTTTTTGATGGCATCCTCGTGACTGTCTTCCACGGCTAGGGATGACCAATTAGTCTGTGTTTGAATGTCGGACAATCCCAGTTCCGACAAAAATTCCTCACACGTCTGCGTATGCATGTTGGAATACAGCATCGGATCACAAATCCCAGGGGTGAAGTTCATTTCTGTTTGCGTCTCAATGTCACACAGTGGCGTGTCATTAAAATGATGCATGTCCGGTAGAAGCACTGACTTCATCCGCTTCTTTGGAGGTAGCGCAATACCAGAAGTGTCGTCTTCTGTTTGAGTTTCTCTATTCTGCAGCTCAAACTGTTCAGACTTCTTGATACGCGGACTTGGAGATTTGCAATTCGCTTCATTCACTTTTTGTTTTACTTGATGTCCCTTCCTTTTGGCATGGATTAACAGAGCTACAGAAGAGTCGTACGTCCAGCCGCACTCCAGGCAAACATAACTCCGTCCGCAGTTCTTCTCGTGGCTGGAACGCATCGAATCGGTGGCAAATTGTTTTGTACACTTCTGGCAACCAAATCGTTTCACTGCGTGCATCTTTTGGAAATGCTGGCGAAGATACTTGAGGCAGTTGAAGTGCTTTCCATTTAATGCTTTTTCATGATAGACACAGCAGACTTCTGGACAGAAAAATAACTTGATTGATGATTCCTTCACGCCGACCAATGGAATTTTGTGGTGCTTTTCCAAGTGCATCTTAAGGTTGCCTGAGTTCTTGAAGATGGACTGACATCCAGGGATATTGCAAAGCAATTGGATGTTACTCATCAACTCATTGGCGGTGGGAGTTATGTGAATACACTTCTCCAGATCCAATTCGGCCATGAGGAATATTTTTCTAGCAATTCAAATTATATGAAAACAGCCCGTAACCTTTAGAAGAACAAATGTCACAACAGAATGTAATTCCTCACGGGATGTGTCCACAGATCCACTGACAACGGGGGTAATTTTATATCTTATTTGGAAATAAAGTGGAGACTTTACCTATTGGTAGAAAGTGATTTCAGAAAGTGATTGTAAAACAGTGGTAATAATACATGTAATAACCTCGGAACTGGCTTCATCATAAGCATATAAAAGATGTGCAGTTTATTAATGACCGAATGTCGGTGCTAAAAATACAGGGACCATGGTACTATTATGTATTGATAAACACGCCCCAACAGAATCTACCGCCGAAGAAAAGCAGGACACCCTCTACGAGACCCTAGAGGAAGTATTTGATGGAATCTCATCATTCGATATTAAAATCCTCCTCGGGGACCTCAATGCAAAAATTGGAAAGGGAGATATATTCCAACCCACTATAGTTAAAGAAAGCCTTCACGACGTTTCAAGTGATAATGGAATTTGAATTATCACGTTCGCAGCATCAAACCATCTGGTAGTGAAAAGCACGATGTTCAAGCACCAGCATATCCATAAAGCCACATGGATATCACCCGGCGACGTAACGCGTAACCAAATAGACCACTTCCTCATAGACAAAAGACACCACTCGAATATCCTTGACGTAAGATCATATAGAGGAGCAGATTGCGACTCCGATCATCCTCTAGTGATGGGCAAAATCAGGAGTCGCCTCGCAGCAATCCCACATGGGTAGTCAAAAAGTTCGACATTGATAAACTAAAAGACCTACACAAAAGGGCTGAATATCGAGACGAACTAACGAATAGATTTAGCATACTAGAGAATGGGAGTAGTGGGGAAGAGGAAACCAATAATCTTGGCACTAAATGGGTATCGATCAGAGACACAATCAAACAAACAGCCCAAAAGGTATTAGGATTTAAGAAAACAATTAAGTCCAAACCTTAAGAATATCAGAGGTATGTATGCTGACATAAATTCAATTAGAAATTGCTACCGAGGGAGAGCCAAAATAATTCGACACGCAAATGGCTGGAAAAAAAACAATATCGCGACAAGATGGAAGCAGTACTTTGAAAATCTTCTCAATGCGCGCACCCATTAACCACAAATAAACGCACCAGACGTACATACAGCTGAGCGTCAGATCCCAGAGCCCTCTTAAAACGAAGTTGTAGACGCAATAAATCGATTGAAAACCAACAAGGCTACCGGATTCGACTGCATACCGGCAGAGCTTGTGAAGCAATCATTCGAAAGATCCATCTACTGATTAAAACAATATGGGATAATAAAGTCACTTCGGAAGAATGGCAAACCTCAATAGTCATCCCCATTTTCAAAAAAGGCGACAAACCTGATTGCGAAAATTACAGAGGAATAACATTGCTCCCAACCACATACAAAATACTAACAAATGTCATACTGGCGAGAATCACACCGTACGCAGGAGGAATATTGGGAGACTACTAATGCGGATTCCATAGGAACCGGTCAACAAGCGACGCAATGTTCGCAATAAGGCAACTACTGGAAAAGAAGTGGGAATACGGAGAGACGGTTCACAAACTGTTCGTTGACTTCAAAAAAGCCTACGACTCGGTCGCAAGGCAAACACTCCACTATATTGTAGTTGAACTGGGAATCCCGAAAAAATATGCCGCCGTCGTTCAAATCTGCATGAACAAAAACAAAGGGCGAGTTAGAATAGAAAACCACCTCTCAGAACCATTTGAATTCCGGAAGGACTAAAACAGGGCGATGGCATCTCACCATGTCTCTTTCACCTTGTCCTCGAGTATGTCATCAGAAAAACATGACCGGATCATCCCTAAATGGGGTCACACAAGTGCTCGCATATGCGGATGACATCGCCGTTTTGGGCGATTATCTAGAAACTGTAAGTAAAAACAGTGAAATCATCATCCAAGCGGCAGAAGAGGTGGGCCTAGAAATAAATGAAGATGAAACAAAATACAGATTGCGGCCAGAGCAGTTGGACATCAGAGAACACACATAAACATCAGGGGTAAGATATATGAAAATGTCAAAGAAGTTAAATATCTGGGAACAATACTGACGCTCAGTAACGAAATGTCGAAGGGAATTAACAAAAGACTACACTCCGGCAACAGTAGTTGGCACCCAGTCAGTAAAATACAGAAATCCAAACTGCTATCATGTAATATAAAGTTCCGTGTCTATAGAACCATAATCATGCCGATTGTTCTATACGGATGCGAAACATGGGCCCTCACAAAACGGGAAGAAAACAAATTCCGCGTATTCGAGAATAAAGTTTTAGGGGGTATCTTTGGAGGCAAATATCACAAGGAGGCAGGACAATGGAGGAAACTTCACAACCATGAATTGGAAGAGCTATACCGCAAACCTACAATAGTGAGAGTAATCAACTCGCGAAGATTTAGATGGGCCGGATACGTAGCGCGAATTGCCGATGATAGGACTGTGCATAGAATTCTTGACGGTAAACTAACGGGAAAGGGAGCGACAGGACGACCACGACGGAGATGGGAGGACGATGCTAGGTTGGACCTCGAGGAGATCGGATCGGATGATCGAACGTAGTCGGTGAGGTCATGAACTTTCGGGTTCCTACAGGCCAATAAATAGTAATAGTAGTGGGTAATATTTGTCAATTGTATTGTAAAATTTAATGTACAAACCATATAAGAAATAAAACTACTACTACTACTACTCCCATGTTTTGTGCAATCTCTCGCACCGATTTCGTTGGGTCCGCATCTACCATTGCTCTTAAAACATCGTCATCAACTAACGTGTCCGGCTTCTCACGTGGTTCATTTTCCAGTCACCCGAACGGAACTTTCCAAACCAACGTCGTATTGTGTGTTCGTTTATCGCTACATCCTCAAATTCATGAAGGAATATAAACTGCCGGCAGCATGGTAAACAATTCCTAGAAAAAGAACTGTACTTGTAACGAACCCCAAAATCCTCACACGCCAAGCACACGTACCACTTTACTTTATAAAAAAAAGAAGAAAATTTAAGGTTCTGGCACAGATGTCAGTCGAGAACTTTTTATATCCGACTGACCGAAAATCGGACATTTCCTGTGGTACAACCCAATACGTCCACACTAATCCGAACCTGCAGGTCAACTGACGGAGACCTTTGCGATGTGTTAAAACTTTTTGTGTAGGGTTCAAAAAACAACAGATGGGGCAACAAATCTCATTCCGAAAAGCCTTTCTGAATTTAAAATAGCCACACGCTTTGTCTGGAGTCCACTGGCAACGGGTTAAAATGTTAGCAATTAAATGCCATATTTTCTTTATTTATGGATGAATTTTAATGTATCAAATAAAAAGTGTTAAGAAATGAATTCTCTTAAAAACTGCATTAACGGTTTTCGATTTGGCTGTCCTTGACTTGAATTATGGCCTTCAAACGACTAATGGAGCTACCACATGCTGTCCGCAAATGGCTTTGCAGTATTTTGGCTCATTCCTGGCTTGTTTAAGCTGCTCGACACTCTCGTATTTCTTACAGTCAACTTTTCCCTTTAAAATGCCTTAGACATAAAAGTCCGGCGGATTTGCATCTAAAGAATTCGACAGCCATTTTGCCGACAGAATGAAGTTTGGAGCGTTGTTTTTGAACCATTCTTCATACTACGTGCTTTGTGTGATGTTGCTGAATCCTGTTGGAATGTCCAAGTCTGTGGCTGAAATGTTTCCCTTCCCAAGTCTTCAACACTGTCTCTAAAACAATTTCCTTATATCTGCGCATTTATTTTGACACCTCGGTCGAAGTGGAGACCGTCTAACAGTTATTATGGCGGTTCAAATCATCACGATCGGCGTCAGTAGGTTTCTGGTAGCCAATGTCAAAGCCAAAAATGTCAAACTTTTTAGCTAATTTCTCTGGCAAGTAAATTCGATCATTTTGTTTGTTTACATATTCCTCGACCGTGACTCACTGGAAAAAAATCAAATCGGGTAGTTCACAACTTTCGGCCTAGCACCTCTTTGGCTCTTGGCGAACTTTTTCTTGAGTCGATGTGAAATCATATGCGTTTTGGACCTTACATGGCTTCAGTCTGAGATCATTTTTCAAAATTCAGTGTATGCCTCGGGCTGATATGTTCAGTTCAGCAGCCTTTTTTCTTCCACTGGGATATAACCTCTGTCCACTCGCTTCCGAACTTTCAAGACCGTTTCAGCGCTTATTCCTCTCTTCTTGCGACCACCTCCTTTGTGTTTTGCAATGTTACCAGTATCGTTATAATGTTTTATGGTACAGTCTACAAGCAATTTATTTACTTTGTGGTGCTCAGGGTTCTTGACGATAGGTGGCTGTATTATCCCAGGCATATATAAAGAAATTACACTATTACGTTTCAATTCCATCACGGATAACTTTTTGTTTCCACACACCTGAGACACTAAAGGTTGAACTCGTTTCTCAACAATAAAGTGAATTACATTCATGCAGAAGACGAAGACAGTGTCGCAAACTGTTCGAGACCTTAGTTCAGTCTTCAATATCCTCAAGTTGTACATGTTGCGGATTGGCAGTTGGATGTGCTGGGATGTGCTGGAGAAATCTAGTACATTCGCAGTATACCAGTTGCGCGGCAGCTGTCACCGACGATGAGGTCAGCAGCGTCCCCCTTTTGAATTGGCAGTTATTCCGAGTCGTTGTTGTTGACCAAACTTAAAATGTCAAATAAACGAACTCAATCTCATATAAAGTAAATTAAACTGTTGTGCGTTATTGCTGAAAAGTAAAACACTGAATTGTAAAACGGTCACGTTATCTTATACCTTGACCGCGCTTTTCTCTCCCCTTTTGTGCAGAACGAGTTCGACAGCCATTGTTCGTAGTGACCGTCCATCGGCGACCAACGAAACGCGCACACCTTTACAACATTTTCTGGTCCTTCGGGCCGGATCCAGTGCCGCTTGGATCCACTCGTCGCCGCACAGTTCGAGACTTAAACGAAGAAGTGGTGGCATCCTTTGCCAGTGACTCTAACTGTGGACAAACCAACAGTGTATCAACAACAGCAGCATTCTGGAACACCTCCAGCCACAGAGACGATGTCGGCGATCGAGAAACAAATCGCCGCGCAGTACGCGACACAGAGCCAAATGACGCGCGCATTCATCAATCTGAGGAAGCGACGGCCATCGTCGGTAGGTGCTGTGGAAACCCACAAACACAATTTACAGATCAAATGGGAGGAGATCCGTAGCCGGCACGACGACATCCTACAGCTGACGACGCAGGAGACTGAGAATGGCCGCTACTTTACTGAGGATTTCCTCGAGTCAGCCGAGGAGGTCTACTTGGAGGAGATGACGAAGTTTGCCGAAGAGTTTCGCTGCCTCAACGTTGAACCTCCGACAACATCCAAAGCCGCAGCTGCAGCGGCGACACCCCGCGCCAATCCCCGCAAGCTGCCCCCAGTGCAACTGCCGACATTTTCCGGGAAGACTCGGAATGGCGACCATTTAAGGACCTGTTTCCAGGCGGTATTGGCGGATCACCCTGATCTTAGTGATGTAGAACGACTATATTATATGAAGTCGAGCCTCCGCGACGACGCATCATTCATCCCAGTCCATGGAGTCGGGGGCGCCCGCTGCCAGTCGGCAAAGGCCCTATCCTCCATCGCCATACTGCTCCGGACCAAGGGCTCGCAAGGCTGGACAGTCAACGCGCTTATCCTGCCCCTGGTATATAATTAAAGTTCAATTAATTATCACTCCCCCTTTGAATTATTAACATCTCGTGTCTTACATATCCTTCCTTTCCCCCCAAATCACTAATTTCCCTTTACAATAGAATATCCCCCAAATACAATAGTAGATAATTTAAATAAAAGTAAAACATCCATTTAAAACCCCACTCACATTGCAATAGTCATCTTCCTTTTATTAGCCATAGTCGCCCCCTATTAGCCAATTCCGTCCGCTTCCTAGAAATAACTATCGTAGAAGCGGAACGAAAAAGAATATGTGGCGAAAGACACGAGATTGACTCTCTCTTGTGAATTGAGTCGTCAAAGTGTGCGGTCGTGCGGGCAGTTCATATAATATTTAAATAAGCTTAGATATTTTGGTTGAATTGATTCGTGTGTTGTGAAGCGGTTCGTTTAAATTATAATAAAAAGAATTAAATTAAAAGATAAAAAATTAATAGAATAAATAAAACAACATAAAAACAAAACGAAAAATACTAAAAACGATGTGTTCTACATCCAGCCGCGCAGTTTAACCGCGGACATCATTTGGTTAGGGGTAAGTTTGGTGTATACCCAATAAATATTTGTGAAGGAAATAAAATCGAACACCCCATCTGTCGGACTACATGCCACCCCCACGACTCCTGCCAAGCGATCTCTCTATTGTGGCGGGCCTGGAGTTGGCAGACCCAGACGTCTCGTCAACGGACAAGGTGGATTTGATCATTGGCGTTGATGCATACTCGGCGATCCTTACAGCCTGACTAAAGAAGTCCAACAACTCCGACGTGATCGCCCAGGTGGATACTAATGGGCGCAGCTTCCCGCGGCCCGCGGCACCACAACACCAGCCGCCCTCTGACCAGCCACCAGATCAGTGTCGACCGCGAGCTGCGCGACCTCCTGGAAAAGTTCTGGATTCAGGAGGAGGTTTCTCCCCAACCAACCGCTCCGACCTTGAAGGAGCAAGCATGCGAGGCTCACTTCACCTCAACGACCAGACGCGACCAGCAAGGCCGCTACATATTACGACTCCCTTTGAAGCCTAACACAACGGAGCTGGGGGATTCGGGTAGCGCCGCCGGCGCTGCGTTCCTGCGACTGGGGAGCAGGTTCCAGCGCCAGCCCCAGTTCCGCGATCTATATGAGAGATTCATGGAGGAGTACATCGAGCTCGACCATATGGCTGAGGTGGACACCACGAGCGTGGACACCCAGCAACAGGGATTCATTATCCCACATCATGGGGTGTTCAAGGCGCCTGACCAGACACCCAAGATCCACGTGCTGTTCAATAACTCCGTCCAGCCGGAGACTGGAGTCTCAATCAACGAATGCCTCTACGTTGGACCAAAGCTCCAGAGTGATATTTTTGATGTTCTGCTGCGCTGGCGCGCGCACCGATACGTCTTCTCCGCGGACATTGCGAAGATGTACCGCCGAATAAGGATCGATGAGCGGGATCGCCATTATCAGCAAATCCTGTGGCGACCGTCGACCACCGGCGACATCAAGATCTACTCGCTGAACACTGTTACCTACGGACTCGCGAGCTCCTCGCATCAGGCAATACGAACGCTTAAGCAGCTGGCCCTCGACGAGGGCGAACGCTTCCCTACAGCAGAATAAGTGCTCATGGAGAATACATACGTGGATGACATCTTCGCTGGCTCGTATACACTCACAGGAGCACAGCTACTGAAGCAGGCGCTCATCGAACTGCTGTCGGCGGGCGGTTTCCCCCTTAGCAACTGGAGCTCCGACCACCCCCCGCTGCTCCCCTGCCAACCAGCCGAGCTCGGCACATGCCCCACTTGGCCCCCAGCCGAGGCCCACTCAATTTTGGGGGTCGAATGGCGACCCTAGGAGGACTGCCGCACATTCCATCTCCGAGACTCAACGGGCGACGTGGCCCACACCAAACGGGGGACACACGCATTCATCGGCCGTCTCTACGACCCCCTGGGATGGATCTCCCCCGTTGTGGCAAAATTCAAGATCTTCATGCAGGAACTGTGGGCCCTGGGACTCGGATGGGACGAACCGCTGCGGATCTCGGATCTATGGCAACTACCCGCACTTCGCATCCCTCGATGGACCGGCTGCGTCACCACCCACCCATCGGTGGAGCTCCACGGATTCGCCGACACCTCACAGGCCGCCTATGGCGCCGTCATCTACCTCAGGACATTTGGCACCCCGTCAAAGTCACCATGCACCATCCTCGCTTCCAAGACCAAGGTGTCCCCTTTAGAGCAGGTATCCCTACCACGTTTGGAGCTGTGCGCCGCATTATTGCTGACGCACCTGATGAAGCGCCCCCTCACCATCATGTAAATCCCGAACGCCCCAGTCCACCTCTGGTCAGATTCCACCGTCGTCATATCATGGATCCATGGTGCGCCGAGCCGATGGAAAACCTACGTCGCCAACCGGATCTCCGAAATCCAGACGACTCTACCGGGCGCCCATTGAGATCACGTCGCCGGCGTCCAGAATCCTGTCAACTTGGCGTCCCGCGGAGCGCCAGCGAATCAACTGCGCTCGCCGCCACTGTGGACGGGCGGCCCCGAGTTCCTCAAAGGCAATACACCGTGGCCCTGCACCCATACCGCCGTCCCGGGGGTAGACCTGGAATGCCGCCCCGCAACCAGCCACGTCATAAGCGCTCCACGAGGGGACAACCCGCTGCTGATGCGATACTCCCAGCTCCCGGGACTCCTCCGCGTGACGGCAAGATTCGTCGAATTTGCCCGGCGACTGCAGAAAAGAACCGCGCCGGGAAGGAGACCGTGCCCGAGCCCCGGCCCAAACATTCGCGCCGGATTAACCCCCTCGCAGATGGACTCAGCACTCAAGCTCTGAGTCTCCTATGTGCAGAGAGTCCACTTCCACCTGGAGATAGCATCGCTCACCAGGAACTCATCCGTCGCTAGGGACATCCTGCTCATGCGCCTCAACCTGTTCCTCGACCCGAACGGTCTTCTGCGGGTCGGGTAAGATTGCGCCACTACCTACTACACCCCGATGAGAAGCACCCCTTTATCCCCCGTCCGGATGCTTCCTCCCACTGCTCCTCGCCCGAGATGCCCACGACAGGACTCTCCACGGTGGCACACAGCTGCCACTCAACCATCTACGGCAGCGATTCTGGATTCTCCGAGGACGACAACTGGTCAAGGGACTAATCTTTCGCTGTCTCCGCTGCTGGCGACACTCATCCTCCCCGACCCTTCAACTCATTGGGGGTACTGCCGGCTACCCGAGTGCGACCCACCAGGCCCTTTCTACACAGCGCAGTCGACTACGCCGGACCGGTGGTTATCAGGTGCTCAAAATGTGGAACCAGGAGCACGTTCAAAGGATATATCGCCGTGTTTGTATGCTTCGTCACCCGCGCGGCGCACCTGGAGGCCGCCTCCGGGTACTCAACAGAGGATTTCCTCCGGGCTTATCGCCGCTTCGTGGCTCGGAGAGGAATCTGTGCAACACTGACCAGTGACTGCGCCACCAACTTCGTCGGCGCGGATAAAGAATTACGGGGGCTATTCGCCCAGGCAACAAGACAAATGGTCGAGATTGCCCACCTCCTCGCCAATGAGGGTACCGAGTGACGATTCAACCCCCCATCAGCCCCTCACTTCGGGGGAATCTGGGAAGCCTCTGTAAAGCGGACCAAGTTCCATTTGAGGCGTGTTATCGGCGACGCAGTCCTAACCTTCGAAGAGCTCTCCACCCTGCTGGCCCAAGTGGGATCCTGCCTCAACTCGCGCCCCCTCCCGCCGCTGAAGGATGACTCGACCGACCTGACGGCGCTCACACCCGGACACTTTCTTATTGGAGGCCCGACGTCGACCATCCCGGAGCCTTGCACACATCAACCCCCCATATCTCGGTTGTTGCGAACAAAGTTACTTACGAGCATTTCTGATCGGAATGGTACCTCCAGGAATTACAACACAGGCCAAAGTGGCAGAGCCGAACCCCCAACGTCGCAGTGGGGCAACTGTGCGTGATCAGGACTGAGCTGACACTCCCCCTGCAAGTGGCACCTGTCGCGAATCCTTAAGGTGCACCCTGGCCGGAACGGACTCGTGAGGGTGGCAACGCTGCGGACTGCTGCGGGCACCCTAACGAGACCCGTTTCCAAACTAAGTATCCTCCCATTTGAGGAGGACAGAACATCGGACCAGCATCGATCAGCGGATGGACATCACCGGCGGCAGCTGCCGCCCCGGCCCGCGTCGTCCCCCCCCCCCCCCCCGGGCATAATGATTCGCCAATGACTGGCGACGGCGGGCGGAATGCTGCGGATTGGCAGTTGGATGTGCTGGAGAAATCTAGTACATTCGCAGTATACCAGTTGCGCGGCTGCTGTCACGGATGAGCTGGCGGGCTGTCACCGACGATGAGGTCAGCAGCGTCCCCCTTTTGAATTGGCAGTTATTCCGAGTCGTTCTTGTTGACCAAACTTAAAATGTCAAATAAACGAACTCAATCTCATATAAAATAAATTGAATTGTTGTGCGTTATTGCTGAAAAGTAAAACACTGAATTGTAAAACTGGCACGTTATCTTTTACCTTGACCGCGCATTTCTCTCCCCTTTTGTGCCGAACGAGTTCGACAGCCATTGTTCGTCGTGACCGTCCATAGGCGGCTAACGAAACGCGCACACCTTTACAACAGTACATATATTTTATTAATGAACGTAATTTTAAAATTATTATAATTTTTGCCGTGTATTATTCTATGCAGTTGACCAACTAACGGTGGAATTTAAACTTTTTATACTCCTCTAAAGGCCTTTGTAGTCGTCCAACCTTTGCTCATGAAGAGACACCGTGAACATTTAAATATAATTTTCTGTATTACGCTATAATATTTTGGTGGTGTGTATATAGCTCTGTAGGGATTCTTCTAAAGATTTTCACCTGGCTCTGTCATTATGGGTTCTTATAGATGAGATTATTAGTTCCAACTCAAGTTTGCAAAGGATGCAGGATTTCTGTGGCCACCACTCAGGCCATGATCGGATTTCTAAATTAGTTACGGTATGTTATTATTCCATTAGTTGTTCTCATATCCAGCTGGTAGCTGGACACACTAGTTGCTCTTTAGGCCGCATATTCCCATTCAATTCCATCCAAGAACACAATCTAAAGTTTGCTAATTATGTGTTCAGTGGACAAACGAGTACATAAAACACCAAAAGCTCTATTTTATATAATCACTTAAGTTGATTTATTAACAGCTCATCCACAAAAAATAACAAATAATTTAAACATATTTTGCTGAATAGCTGGTGAATAACCGTCTGACTATGTAAGCTATGAATGTGTCACTTTCCAATTGTCAATTTTAAACTGTCAAAATTAAAAGGAAAAAAAAAACACGAAGGACGAACTAAAGTTTTACAATTTAAAACAATTTTTCGTAATTTTTACAAAATTTTTCTAAAATAATTACATTATAATTGGTTGGAGAGTATTTCTACTATAACAGCTCTTATTACAACCCGAGTTGTAGTACAATAATGTCTAGTGAAAGTGAAGAAATTACACAAAGTATTAACAAAGACAATGAAGAGATTGGTGAAGGAATACCCGAGAAGACTTCAAACACCGAGAGCCCCTGTAGAGCTAACGCCTCCAATGGTGAAACGACAGAAATTAAAATGCAGACAAGAGACATCGCTGAAACTGAAGCTAGAATAGGTGATTACAAAAATATCCGAGCGACTTCGAGCAATGGTAAAACCGAATCAATGGATGTTCGTCAGCAACTAAATGCATAAATAATGTATCTTTTCAGCAAAGCACTGTGAACAACGTCTGCAACAGCAGCAGTCATCGCACCCCATACGACGCGAGGAAAACCCATTTTCTTTCAAGCATTTCCTCAACAGAGATACGGCTCCGAGCAATGTTGCAAGTAGTAGTTTTGTTATTAGCAGTTCACCATCGACAACTGTCCCAGATTCCATGGTCAACAACAGTGAACCAGGGAACATACCAGTGACATCATCAAGTCCGATGGTGATGCAAAGTAAAATATCAACGGGTGCAAGGCCTAAAGTTCCTCAATCGTCATCTTCAACGTTAATTGGAAATAATTCTACTACTACCAATCGACATGTTAGCACTAGCACAGCAGTTTCGTCATCTACGGAGTCATCAAAAATGAAGCGTTCTCCACGATTCTCTTCGTTTGACTCTCAAGCAAGTCTGGCAGAGTATGCCGCAAATGGATATTGCCCACCGTCGACAACTTCATCGTCAAATCCTCACCCTTCGTTAAACTTTAGAATCAGTCAAAATAATGACGATGAATTGGTTGACAATATAGCGAATTCAGAGCCACCAGATAATATCTACCAAGCTGCTGACGATCGCCAGCAATATACCCCCCGGAGATCCTATTCAAATTACGATATTGATGGGCAACCGTGTGTGCGCGGAAGAGTCCCCGAAACAAATCGTTCTGTGCGTGTGTGTCCCAAACAACAGACTAGTTCATACCACTCGCAACATTGTTCCACAAGTAATCCAGGTAACAGTGGACAACGATTACCCAACACCGAATATGCCGCAGCAGCAGCTTTGCCAGATTTTGTACAAGATCACTGGATGGATGCATGGTACTGTAATGAAATGAATCTAGATTCACCTCCAAACACTCCGAATTCCCCTATTGACTTTGTAGAGGACATAACTGGAGGTGCAGCAATTGCGCCATCATCCGGTAATGTGGCTAGTAGCACAACAGACACCAAATGTCAGACTTTGCCGGACTTCCTCTCAGATGGCCCAATAATACACTCAGCTCAAAGGTTAGCGGATGTAGCCGCAGATCTGCCGTCAAATGTTCACTGGTCCGATTTGGATTCACCGGAGGACGACTCACCGAATTTAGAATTAACTAGACTCCGATTAGAAAACGCGCGTCTCTACATCGAATTGAATGAGACACGGCAAGCCTTAAAGTTCCAAACAAGACGATCTAATGAATTGCAAAGATCTCTAGAACAGACACGAAAAAAGGAATCAGACAGCGTTCAAGCTAAACCACCAGAAGCCAACCAATCAGTAGATAGCTCATCGGCAAGCGCGAAACGGGTGGAAGTGGCAGAAAGCCAAGTTACTAAATTAACGCAACAAGTCAAACAATTAACAGTGAGGCAACATTTAATATTATCTAGGATTACAGTAATGTATTTCTATCTTTATTTTTCTCTCAGGCACAGGTGAATGCCTTGCGGCGGGAAAACGAAACTTTACGAGAAAATGATGGAGCTGTCGTGGGTAGCCATAGCAGTGATTTACCCTCGGGAGGGGGAGCACCACGTAATAGGCCGTCCAGATCTAATCAACTAGCTAGGGAACTGCGCAGAGCTGCTTCTGTGGCAGAAAGTAATTTAAGGTAAGCAAATGGCTTGATATTTAAGTGATGGTAATATTAGTTTGGGGAAAAAGAAAACAATTGTATCTATATACACCTCGTAAAATATTGATCAAACAAATTCACACTAGAGCTCGCTGGAAAAGTGAAAAAAAAAGAAGTGAAACTGGGTGACTGTGTTGCCGATTTAGCGCGAAAGGGTTAATCTATTATCGAAAAGGGTCGAGCTGGGATTGTCGTTGATTTTGAAGCATAACGTACTCTTCAATGGAATAATTGGTGAACAAAGAAGAAACATATATTTTTCCTGTAAACATTTCATTGGATCAATTGATCAAGGCCACCAGAAGTCAAGTACGAGGTTATTGCAATCAATCGAATAAGAATAACCACATCGGTGGTTTCCTGCTACATAGCAATCGCGGCAGCAAGATGATATGTAACCGAACCTGACGCAATCCCAACCGAATCAGTGTTTTGAAGCATTTTAACAGTGTAGTTTCATAGACCACTCGATTTTTTTTTTAAGGAGAGGCAAACCTATAGCGCCGACCGACCCGAGATGCCATCAAATAACCATTAAAGTTCTTCTTGAACAGTTGCAGATTGTAACGCTCCGGAAGCACTCACGCGAGGAGAGAAATCCATAGCTTTCCCGCTCTGTAACGGAACGAGTTCTGATGTAGAGATGTTGCGCCGTCGGGAGATGAACCGCAAATTCGTGCAATCCGTCGGATTGTCTTGTGGAGCGCATATAATGACATTCTAAATGGTGTGGGCCAGATGTTTAACGAAATTCGTTTCTGAGATATAAATGACTCCAATATACGAGGGTAGGCTGAAGAATAAAACACACATGCTTGTGTGCACATTCATTTTTTTTTCCCATGAGTCTTGGGGTTTCAAATAGTCCGCCACATCAGAGCCCCTCTTTGATATGGTAAGGTCTGCTTACTGCTCTGATTCGACCCGGTGTCAGAGAGGCGCCGTTATAATACAGCCGGTATACCCCTGGCTGCAAACCATTCAATGGGCACGGTGAGGCGTAACACCCCGGATTAGGGGTGGTAGATCTGTGGGGGACGAGTATGTGTGCCGGCGTACGGCACCGGATTCACTGAGGTCCCACCGACGATTTTCTGCACAAAGGTTGTTCCACCGCAACGACAAAAGAGAACTGTTCGCCAGACGGGATCGGCGACGAAAGAAAACACATTGGTTTAGTCATAACGTTAATGTTTTTTTTATCTCTTCTTCTTTTGCTTATTAATAGTGTACATTCAATATTAAGTTCGTTTATTTTCCTCTACTTAACTATGGGTCCAGCACATGCGCGTTATTATGTAACATACGTTACTTAGGGGGTCGAGTACGATCGGACGTGACTCGTTTACAGAGCTAGCGTAAACTTATTTTACACTTCGGGACCTAGGTAAAGACTTGTGTTGTAGAGACTTGTTCTCGACTCCAGGGTTGACGGGAGGAGCTCTTTGCTCAGCACTGATTTATAGAACTTACGGCTGTCGAGGGGTTTGCGTCGGAATTGGAGTCGGGACCCGGTGTTAAAACGCATCGTGTTATTGAAAATTCGCATTGAAATTAATGCCCGAACTCGGCGTCACGGTGGCAAGCTCAATCGACTCGAGTTTTAATTATAAGTGTGGGGCCCTTTGTTACCGGTGCATTTAGTGCGCATTAGCAATGATGCCGAACCGTTTGGGTGGGCGATTAGCGACTTTTTGTTCGATTCAAAGAGCGACGTGCGCTCGGCGGTGGTTGTATCTCGACTGACTAATGAATGGAAAGGATCCATTCATCGCGTCGTGGCGGTCGAGTCATAGCAGAAATAGACTCGCCGCCACTTATGAGGAATTTCGAGTAGAATTGTAGAATTCAGTTCCAGCGAATCCTCGCCGTATAAGCTGAGTTGGATTCGTTGGTTGTGTGTACCGGGAAATTGGCTTGGGAACGCGAGCAAGTATGGGCATGCATTTTCGGGGGAAGTTGGAATTGTTGGGGTGCAAGCAAGGAATATTGTTTAGATAAGATATTAACCGAAGTAATTTCGGGGAAACGTATGCGGCTCGGTATAGTTGGTGGTGATGGTTAGTGTTCCGTTATGGATTTGAATATGCGCTTCATTACAGCATATGAATTTCGGGGAATTAAGATCGCTTGGTCGCAAGGAATTAGAGAATTGACCGAAGCAATTTTGGGAAAATATATGTGGGGTGATGTCATTGAGGGAGATTATTGGTATTCCATTACAGGTTGGAATATGCATTTTATTACAGCTTATGAATTTCCGGGGAAATTGAGATTGCTTGGTCACAAGGAGGGAATATGAATTCAGTAAAGAATTGACCGAAGCAATTTTGGGGAAATGTATGCGGGGATGATTTAGAATATATTCTGTTGAATTGTATTCTGTTGCGGTTTTGGGAGTGTGTTTATTGCAAGGTTGGGAATGTATGCTATTGTGGATTTTGCATGAGGAGTTGGGTTGAGGTGACGCGCTGTTAGCCGTCAAGGTTGGTTAGAATTGTGGGTTGGTTCTCCGTGTGATATAGGGAACCTCCACAGATCTTTGTGTGTTACTTCTCGGTAGCCTGTCTGACATGGGTGGCCCTACTGGAACCGTATGCTTCCGTCAGCATAGCCTGAGTTATTCATTGTAGTTTAAGCCACCACAATAGTGGGAGTAATCAAGTCGCGAAGATTAAGATGGGATATGTGGCGCGAATGGGCAACGATAGGACCGTGCATAGAATTCTTGACGGTAAGCCAACGGGAAAGAGACCGACAGGGCGGCCCCGACGGAGATGGGAGGACAATGTTGGGTTGGACCTCGAGGAGATCGGATGGGATGGTCGAACGTGGAAGGAGAGCGCACGGGACAGAGAACAATGTCGGAGTCGAGTCGGTGAGGTCATGAACTTTCGGGTTCCTACAGGCCAATAAATAGTAATATTAGTATGCTTGTGTGCACACAAAAACAAAATAGCAAAATCGGGCAAGAAGTATATTAAAGTACAATTCTTAGGCTTCAAAATCATGTATTTATTTTTCAACGTAGTCGTCACGGAAACAAACATTTCTCCCAACGTGTAAGAAGTTTTTTTATTCCGTCACCGAAAAATTTCTTAGACTTTTTTCGAATCCAGGACTTGACAGCGGCCCTCCCATCATCGTCCGAAGTGTGCTGATTATCCATGAGATCTCTCTTGAGGAGAGGAAAAAATAAAATCACATGGCGCGAAGTCAGGGGAATTGGTTGAAATTTCAGGTTTCACGGAGCTTCTTCAGTTGCGCGAGTTGTGTGGACGAGCTTTGTTATGTTGCAGGATTATCGGCACCAGGTTGCCTCTAACACGACAAACTCGACATCGGAGGTACTTCAGAGTCTGTATGTACTGAGAACAATTTACCGTTACACCTCGTTTCAGAAAATCGGTCACATAAACTTGATCCCAAGACAAAAGAAGTTTTTTTTTTTGCGAATGATTGTTTTTTTTAACTTTATCGGTCGTTGAGAAGATGGATGTGTCGATATTCAGCGCTCTGTATTTTCTCTTACGGATCGTAGTGATGGACCCATGACTCATTCACCATTTCAAAAATATGTCGTCCATTTCCCCACGATAGGGCAGAAAAAGTTGCTCGCAGTATACCAATCGACGTCGACTATCCTCATACCCATCGTGCACAAATTGTACGGTATACCAATTGTTCAATAATAAAGCCGACACGTTCCTTGGATATTTCAATACGGATTGCAATATGGTTTTGAGATATGATGAAGTCAACGCAGAAAGATACGCCACAATTCGGAGAGAGACAATGAGGCTCTTCAAACGCAAAAAACGCAAATGGGAGAAGACTCGGGATTGAAAAAATCCTAGAAAATTCTAGGGCAAAGAACATCAGGGGTATGTATGTCGGCATAAATTCAATTAGAAATGGCTACCGAGGAAGAGCCAACATAATTCGAGACGCAAACGGCTGTCTGGTCACAGAAACAAACAATATCGTGACAAGATGGAAGCAGTACTTTGAAAATCTGCTTAATGTACGCACTCATCAACCACAGATAAATGCACCAAGCGTACAAACAGCCGAGCCTCAGATCCCAGAGCCGTCTCTCAACGAAGTTGTAGACGAAATAAAGCGATTGAAAAACAACAAGGCTCCCGGAGTCGACTGCATACCGCCAGAGCTTGGAAGCATGGAGGAGAGGCAACCGCTCGAAAGATCCACCAGCTCATCCAAACAATATGGGATAAGGAAGTCACTCCGGAAGAATGGAAAACCTCAATAGTCATCCCCATTTTCAAAAAAGGCGACAGATCTGACTGCGAAAACTACAGAGGAATATTATTGCTCCCAACCGCATACAAAATATTAACAAATGTCATTCTGGCGAGAATCACACCGTACGCAGAAGAGATACTGGGAGACTACCAATGTGGATTCCGTAGGAACCGGTTAACAAGCGACCAAATGTGCACAATAAGACAACTGCTGGAAAAGAAGTGGGAATACGGAGAGACGGTTCACCAACTGTTCGTTGACTTCAAAAAAGCCTACGACTCAGTCGCAAGGCAGAGACTCTACCATATTGTAGTTGAGCTGAGAGTCCCAAAAAAATATGCCGCCCTCATTCAAATTTGCATGAACGAAAACAAAGGGCGAGTCAGAATAGAAAACCACCTCTCAGAACCATTTGAAATCCGGGACGGACTAAAGCAGGGAGATGGTCTGTCACCGTGTCTCTTTAACCTTGTGCTCGAGTATGTCATCAGAAAGGTACAAGACGACAACATGGCCGGATCATCCCTGAACGGGGTCACACAAGTGCTCCCATATGCGGATGACATCGCCGTTCTGGGCGATAATCTATAGACTGTTAGTAAAAACTGTGAAATCATCATGCCAGCGGCAGAAGAGGTGGGCCTAGATATAAATGAAGACAAAACAAAATACATGATTACGGCGAGAGCAGGTGGACCTCAGATAACACATATAAACGTCAGAGGTAAGATATTTGAAAAAGTTGAAGAATTTAAATATCTGGGAACGATACTGACGGCCAGTAATGAAATGTCGAAGGAAATTAACAAGAGACTGCATTCCGGCAATGCGAGTTGGCACACAGTCAGTAAACTGCTGAAATCCAGACTGCTATCACGTAACATAAAGATCCGTGTCTATAGAACCATACTCATGCCGATTGTTCTATATGGATGCGAAACATGGGCTCTCACAAAACGGGAAGAAAACAAATTCCGCGTATTCGAGAATAAAGTTTTGAGGGGCATCTTTGGAGGTAAATATGACGAGGAGGCAGGACAATGGAGGAGACTCCATAACCACGAATTGGAAGAGCTATATCGCAAGCCTACAATAGTGAGAGTAATCAAATCGCGAAGATTAAGATGGGCCGGACACGTGGCCCGAATGGGGAACGATAGGACCGTGCATAGAATTCTTGACGGTAGACCAACGGGAAAGAGACCGATAGGACGGCCGCGACGGAGATGGGAGGACAATGTTATATTTGACCTTGAGGAGATCGGATCGAATGGTCAAGCGTGGAAGGAGAGTGCCCATAACAGGGAACGATGGCGAAGCCGAGTCGGTGAGGTCATGAACTTCCGGGTTCTTACAGGCCAATAAATAATAATAATAATAATAATAATACGGTTTTGAGTGATTCACCGATCATTTTGCATCAAATCGTTGATGAGTTTGCGATGATTATCATCTGTGGCGGTGATCGGACGTCCGCTGTGTGTTCCATCAACAGTTACGGCTTTTGCAGGCTCGCAACCACAAAATTTTATTGCCTGGCGATTCACGCTAAACCTTTCAACTGTATCGTCACCATGAACAGTCTACACAGTCTACACGTAGAACTGTATGATAGCAATTTGATACATTATCTCAATTAATCGCCACAAGCCTTAACCCAATTATTTTCTAATTTCAGAGTAATCACGTTCGTCATCATTAAAGTTGTATTTAATTATTCGGTCGTTCCGGGGGTGTCATCGACTCCCCAGGTCGGTGGTCTTTCCAGCTTCATTCAGTGCTACTTACCTTCGCTATCATAACCGTCGCAGCCAATGTAGCTTTGGTGTGTGTGTAGGCGGGTCTGTGAACTTGGGCTAAACAGTACATAGAATGTGTGGTCTCTATCTTCAATTCTTCTTTCCCGAATTTCCCGACGGGAATTACAGTATTTTTGGGCGGTGGACAATTGCATCTGAAATTGCCGACGGCACATGGGCTAAGGTCATGTTGTGTTGCAACAGGGTGATAATAAAGTGGGAATATGGTTTGATGTAGCTTGGGCACGGATTCCTATTTGCCAAAAGTTCTAGTCTAATGTTTACCTCTAGATTGCTGATTGCACTGTGCGTCTCCTCTTTGGTCATTGTTAATTCGCAGTCATTCGTATGTAGATAGATGATGTTATGACATCCTATAGTGTGTTGAGTTTGTTCCTTATGAACGCTATTCAAATGGATGTTTGAGCTCGTTTGGTTTGAAGACTTCCGCTGGTGTACAGCTTATTGCAGATTCTCCGTTCAACAACTGATATTAACCTGCTAGGAATAATGGTGACCTTACCTGCGTATTACTGAATTTTCCAATTTGGATCCATGGTATCAAGGTGTACGGGGAACACTGGTACAACCTAGAAATGCGTCCTTTTGAACCACTCGTATACTAGATTGCATACCAGAATCCCAAGTCTCTAAAAAGAATTTTCACCGAGTACTAGCGCTCCGACAAACTGTACATCAGACACAGGATGAGGATGCATTTGGTTGAATAGCCAAGTCTCGGCTGGTAGCAATAAGATAATAAGACACAATTGCACATCGATATTTGTAATTTATTTAATGAATTGTCCATAAACAAAAGGATCTCGTGTAAGACTTCCCGAGCGAGACACGATAACAAACAGAACCAACTAGATACGAAGCGTGCACACAACAACCGTTGTTATCTCAACGGAAGATGTAACTGAACTCGTCCGAATTGAACGCACTTGTCTACTCAATTGTTGAACGCCTTTATCTATCTCCATGGTCGACATCCAATCGTTCGATTCTTGGATGATACGCTGAGGATATGTGTAATAGATATCAGGATTGTTCGCAGGTGGCTCTGGGTTTCATGAACATGAAACTGCTTACGAGGGTCGCAGCCTTTTGCCGGCATCATGCATCAGTCCACTGTTGATGTGTTTATATTTGAGCATGCTCGTTTTTCTTTTTACACTCCTAGATACTTTCTTTGTAGTGCGTTTAGATGAATTCATAAGATGTACATCTGTTAATTAGTATTCTTCCATACATGAGGTAAATATTTTAAGAACCTTGTCTTTTCGGGTTTGGGGTGGTGGGAGAGTTGAATGGAGTCTTCAGCTCGTAACCTTTTTAAAAATAATTATAAAACTTATATTTTCTTTTTGTTCTTTTCTTTTCTTTATTTAACTTATTCTATACAAACTTTTACTATTCCGTGTTCTTTTAACAACTTTTATCTTTTTATATAGACTTCCATTTTCAAAATATATGATCTGCGTACTTCAGAGTTTAAAAACGAACTGCCTCAAAGTCTGCAATCTAAAACTGAAAAATGCCGTTACCCACACTGGCCTTGATACGGTGGGAGAACATTGCACCTCACGGCGTGTCAAGTTCAGTGCCTGGGAAATGTGCACTTTACAGTTTCGCAAGACTACGTTGCAGTTTACTTGCTGGCCGGAAATCGCCTCTTAAGAATACGTCGGGGATCGTTGTGTTAGCGGTCGCTGACTCCGACATAACTGGCGCTGCTGGCGAATCAACTAAAATCGACAAAATGTCCAGAGTTGTCGCGATGTAGTTTTCGGAACATTGAGAGCTAAGATCGTACTCCGCGATGTTTTGAAATGGAATTGAAATTCTGACAGTTCGATTGTGGCGTTTATAACAGATACACACACAGCACACAAGCCCAATACTGAAGAACACCGAAAGAAATTTGAATAAGCAAAAGCAATCAGAGCCGTATACCATAGCAATAAGATAACAATTCCACATCAGTTAAATGTAGTTGAATTTAGAAATCGATTCGTACGCGCGGCAGTGGCCTGGTGTGTTAAGCATTGGTTACATTTTTAGTGATTCTAACCGTCATAGCATCAGTTCGAATCACACGTTCTTCACTATCATCGCAAACGCTATAAGATGTTCATTATTGTTATATTCTGCATATTAGCACAGGTTAACGCTTGCGCGGAGTCGGTCACAGAGATTATTCTTCTCGAGATGGAGATCTACATTCCGCATTCCATTAAACGAAGTTCATCTGATAAACGTTGGTTTGATAAAAAATGCGAGCAGATTACAGCGGCAAAAAACAGAGCTTTTAAACAATGGCGCTTTAATCCCACCGACGTCAATAGAACGAATTTTGTTAGAATTGATACCGCGAAGAAGGCCTACAATGACAGAGTAACCAATAAACTCCTTCAGTGCCCGGCAACCGCTCGAAAGATCCATCAACTCATCAAAACAATATGGGATAAGGAAGTCACTCCGGGTGAATGGAAAACCTCAATAGTCAACCCCATTTTCAAAAAAAGCGACAGATCTGACTGCGAAAACTACAGAGGAATATCATTGCTCCCAACCATATACAAAATACTAACAAATGTCATACTGGCGAGAATCAAACCGTATACAGAAGAAATACTGGGAGACTACCAATGTGGATTCCGTAGGTCAACAAGCGACCAAATGTTCACAATACGGCAACTGCTGGAAAAGAAGTGGGAATACGGAGAGACGGTTCACCAACTGTTCGTCGACTTCAAAAAAGCCTACGACTCAGTCGCAAGGCAAAGACTCTACCATATTGTAGTTGAGCTGGGAATCAAATTTGCATGAACGAAAGTAAAGGGCGAGTTAGAATAGAAAACCATCTCAGAACCATTTGAAATCCGGGACAGACTAAAACAGGTGGATGGCCTCTCACCATGTCTTTTTAACTTTGTGCTCGAGTATGTCATCAGAAAGGTACAAGACGACAACATGGCCGGATCATCCCTGAACGGGGTCACACAAGTGCTCGCATATGCGGATGACATCGTCGTTCTGGGCGATAATCAAGAAACTGTAAGTAAACACAGTGAAATCATCATGCAAGCTGCAGAAGAGGCGGGCCTAGAAATAAATGAAGATAAAACAAAATATATGATTACGGCCAGAGCAGGTGGACCTCAGAGAACACACATAAACGTCAGAGGCAAGATATTTGAAAAAGTTAAAGAATTTAAATATCTGGGAACGATACTGATGGCCAGTAACGAAATGTCAAGGAAATTAACAAAAGACTGCATTCCGGTAACGCTAGTTGGCACACAGTCAGTAAACTGCTGAAATCCAAACTGCTATCACGTAACATAAAGCTCCGTGTCTATAGAACCATAATCATGCCGATTATTCTATATGGATAGGAAACATCATCATCGGCACTACAAGCGGGGACCGGTCTTGGCCTTATTTAGCAAGTCCTGAGACTTGTTAAATTTTTCCATAATGATTTTGTTTTTTCTGGGCAAGGTCATTAGTCTTGCGCCAGAGGCTCTCCGACGGGGAATCGAACCCCGGTCTCCCGCGTGACAGGCGGGTATACTAACCACTATACTATCGAGCTAAGGAAACATGGGCTCTCACAGAATGGGAAGACAACAAATTCCGCATATTCGAGAATAAAGTTTTAAGGGGTATCTTTGGAGGTAAATATGACGAGGAGGCAGAACAATGGAGGAAACTCCATAACCACGAATTGGAAGAGCTATACCGCTAACATACAATAGTGAGAGTAATCAAGTCGTGAAGATTAAAATGAGTCAAGTCGGTGAGGTCATGAACATCCGGATTCCTACAGGCCAATAAATAGTAAATAGTAATAGTGCCCGATTGGTTCGCGCTCCTTCTGGTTAATGGCAAGGGCTGTCAGCAGTAACTTCGCTTCCTCCTCTTTTCCTCTGTTGGTGACGAGAAGCGGGACATTTGTTACAGATTCAAAGTATAAAGCTAATGTGTTCGCGAATTTATTTTCCGCGAACTCAAACCTCGATGCCGGTCTTTTGGAGCCACCTATGATCGCGCCGATACGGTCTTCGATGCGGGATGTGAAGTTCCACCCGCGTACTATTCAACGCATTCTACGTGGACTGAACTGTAGGAAGGCAACCGACCCAGACCGTATACCAGCAATAGTCCTTAAGAACTGTGCTCCAAAACTGTCGCCGGTTCTTGCCAGGAGCTTCCGTTTATCTTATGCACGGAGGACATTTTATACCTTCTGGAAAATAACTCTATCTCAGCCAATCCGAAAGGGGGGGAAAACGAGTCTCCCACAAAATTACCGACCGATAGCATTACTGTCTATGTTATCTAAGGTCATGGAAAAGGTCATCAACGCCGAGCTAATTAAGTATTTGGAGTGCAATGGACTTCTGAATGATCGTCAATATGGATTCCGTGGCAGGCGGTCCATGGGAGACCATTTGACACTTATAACCGATATATGAACTTCTGCGATGGGGGGGTATGGTGAGTCAAGAGTGGTCGCATTGGATATCTCCAAAGCTTTTGACCGCGTCTGGCATGGGGCAATACTGAGCAAACTTCGTTCATATGGACTTCCACAGCAGCTTTGCGACTGGACGAAGAGCTTCCCCGAAAATCGATCGATCCGGGTTGTGGACGGCGAGTGTTCGGATATGTATCCTGTTAATTCGGAGGTGCCTCAAGGTTCTATTTTGGCTCCAACCTTATTTTTGCTTCACATAAATGATTTGTTGGGGGACAACGGATAATATAGTGTTGAGTTTTGCGGATGAACGTACGCTTGTTTCCTATTTTTCGAGTGATCGGCCGATTCGTGCATCAACGTCGCACCAACTGAGATGTAGACAGATTGACTCTCTGAGTCGGGATCTGGATAAAGTCCTGCAATGGGGAAAGGCCAATCTCGTCGACTTCAATGCAACGAAGACACAATATATAACATTCACAAAGAAAAGTGGATGATCGGTTCTAGAGCTGATGGTGACTGACCAGGCCTTCGAATCTGGGGAAAGCTTGAAATTGCTCGGCGTCACGGTCTGTGGGAATGTATTGGGACATAAACACGTGTCGAACATGATCAGATCCGCCTCAGAAGAACTGAGTTATATTTTTAGAGCCAAGAAATATTTTACTCCGTCTCAACTTCTTCTCCTATATAAATCCCAAATTAGACCTGCGGTCGAATATTGTTCTCATGTCTGGAGCTCTGCTCCTAAACATGCCCTCGACCTACTTGAGAGCATACAGAGACGACCGATCCGCGCTGACGTTGAGACTACAGTCGCTATCACACCGAAGGCGCGTAGCCCACCTTTGTCTGCTTTATAGATATTTTCATACGGGTACTGTTCTTCGGAGATTCATGGCATTGTTCAGCGCAATTAGGTTTATATGCGCTCCACGAGACAATCCGATAAATCGCACCAGTCTGCCGTTCACCTCCCGACGGCGCGAACATCCATGTATCAGGACCCGTTCCTTTACAGAGCGGGAAGGATGTCGAATTCTTCCCCCGCGCGAGTGTTCCCAAAGCGTTACAAACTGCAACAGTTATTTGGTGGCATCTCGGGGCGCCATGTCGGCGCTATAGATTCGCCTCTCCCGAGAGAAGTGTAATAAAAAACAAAATGGTTAACTATTATAAATGAAAAATGCATTGTGTAAGTTTAATAATTCCAATATATTGTGACGCATATGACAATCAGTACTAGAATATTCGAGAAAGTCCGAAACAAAGTACTAGAATATTCTATAAAGTACTGGAAAACTGGAGACTATGAACAATAGAACATTCAAGGCAAATGGAACGGATGGAAACGAAACACCAAATCAGAATGTGAGGAAACGGTATAAATACGTCGCACACAGATCATGGAGATGAGTAAAGAGTAATAAGTGAGAAAGCAAGCAGAGTAGCAAGCGATAAGTAAGGAAGCGATGAGTAAGAAATCGTTAAGTGTACGGTAAAAAGCAACGGTTGTTATTAACGGACTAATAAAGTGTTACATTAATTCAAAATCGATTTAACGGCTCTTATTTATTCAAATAATTAATCCACCGAACCCTAAGCTCGCTACAATATTAATGGAGTCGTGTGACATGTTGTCAATACCCGGAAACATTTTTTGATTGCATAACTTACCAATATGTTGAAGAGCATTTGGAAAAGCAAACGTTTTGTCGCTGTTTTTCTGTCTAGTTAGGTCGCGAATAGTTGAAGTAATAATTTTACAATGAGATTTCGTTTTCCAATAAATGAGAAGCTTTTAATTGAATTTGTATCATTTACTTTTTCTCAGGCAACTTTTAACGGGTGTCGAAAACCTACGTCAATTGGCCGCAGATGTAGAAACAACGGATTATGATGAAACCTATGGATCAACTTATCCACCGATGTCTGATGATTTTATAGATAGTTGTGATGACTACGACGACTACACTGGAGGTCCTGCGCTGTAATAAGTTTAAAACAAAACATTAAACACATCTCAAGAAACACCTTTCCACCATAATGAGCCACCTGAACGATAGCCTGGAAAGTAGAGCATTCCTTCAACTTAACGAGTAAAAACTCCAACTACGAAAACACTCTAAAAAATCTAATTAAAAAGAAAAAACACAAAAAAACAAAAAACAAAATTTAAAAAAAAAAGAACAACTAATGAAATATTTCAATTATATACAATGTAGCACTTAAAAACCACTCTAACAGATACCGATACAATTGTGAACAAAGGTCCTACGGCTTAAATTTAAAGTTAATGCTTTTGCAACATTGTACTCCCTTCTCCTGGGACAGTTCCATACTCACCACGTTTATTTATTATACAATTATTTACATATGTAACTGATATTCTGTTTTGTTCTCTGGTGATCCTTAAAATAGATTCTAGCGCGGCTTATATCGTAATAACTGAAACCATAACTTCGAGTGATAATAAAGGTTTAAAAGAGACCCCTTAGGTATTTTTGTTGAATTAGATATGTTTTGTCTTGGCAGCAATCACAACCGACGAAGGTGAAGAATATGACGCTAAGCGAAGAAGGATAAACTTATTTTCAATGATCGAAAACTACCTATTGATAACCTATGGCTTGTGTTAATGCAACTGAACGTGAAAACATATATTATACTTGATAATATATAAATGACTACACATTTATATATAAACAAATATACATGTGTAAATATTATTTTAAACAAAAGGTATGAAACACAGTAAAGTTGAGTGATATGAAGCACTTTAAATATAAAACAACAATCAAAATATAATACTCTAATTCTTTTTAAATGTTAATCATTTTGAATTTAGTTTCTTTTTTGCATTCAATCGTTGTTGCAGCCGCTACTGGAGATGACAAGAATATATTCGTTGTAATACATTCTTGCATAACACATTATACTTGTGCCGCATCCATAGAACTATCAATAATTCAATTCTACTATGTTTCGTTGTTACACAAGAAAAGTGGGACAAATGAAGAGAAGAGTATTAAAGTACTGATCTTGATCTAATATAATAGGCAAAAAGAACCAACGAATAACATTAATGACTTTAACGAAAGTTAAGGAGGAAAACGTGCACCCAAACTATATTGCGTGTGTTTGGTATGTTTTGGATATAAAAAATTCGTCGAGAAGTATTCAGTTCTTTGGTGAACACAAATAAAATCAACAACGTGCGTTTTAAATCTTGATCGAGAAAATACTCATGTTAATAGCTGTCGGAGCATTCTAGACAAATATCACCACTTTGTTTTCCTCTTTTCATCCAAAACCCTCTCGTCATCCCTTAGGTCCGCGAGTTAAGAAACATAGTAATATTAGTTGAAGAAATATAAATGAACGTCACATATCAACATCGCATTTCGTTTTTACTTTGCTTCTCAAGCGGGTGAAGATTAAATTTGAATAGTTTACGGTGAAATATTCTTGCTTAGTGAGTAGACAATAAATCTACAAATCGTCATTGGCACGAATCCGGATTTAACACAACAGAACTACTATACTATTACTATTTATTGCCCTGTACAAACCCGGAAGTTCGTGACCTCACCGACTCGACTCCGCCATCGTTCCCCGTCCTGTGCACTCTCTTCCACGCTTGACTAGCCGATCCGTACTCATCGAGGTCAAACCTAACATTGTCCTTCCATCTCCGTCGCGGCCGTCCTGTCGGTCTCTCTCCCGTTGGTCTACCGTCAAGAATTCTACGGACGGTCCTATCGTTGCCCATTCGCGCCACATGTCCGGCCCATCTTAATCTTCCCGGCCTGATTACTCCCACTATTGTAGGTTTGCGTTGGTTTCATCATAGTCCGTTGTTTCTACATCTGCGGCCAATCGACGTAGGTTTTCGACACCCGTTAAAAATTGCCTGAGAAAAAGTACATAATACAAATTCAATTAAAAGCTTCTTATTTATTGAAAAACGAAATCTCATTGTAAAATTATTACTTCAACTATTCGCGACCTAACTCGATAGAAAAACAGGGACAAAACGTTTGCTTTTCCAAATGTTCTTCAACATATTGGTAAGTAATGCAATCACAAAATATTTCCGGGTATTGACAACATGTCACACGACTCCATTAATATATTGTAATTATTAAACATACACAGTGCAAATTTCATTTATAATAATTAACCTTTTTTTATTACACTTCTCTCGGTAGAGGCGAACCTATAGCGCCGATATGGCGCCCCGAGATGCCACCAAATAACTGTTGCAGTGCTTTTTGAACATTTGCAGGTTGCAACGCTCCGAGAACACAGGCGGGGCGGGAGTTCCACAGCTTCCCCGCTCTGTAACGCAACGGGCTTTGATGCAGGGATGTTCGCGCCATCGGGAGATGAACCCCAAAACCGGTGTGATTCGTCGGATTGTCTCATAGAGCGCATATAAACCGAATTGCGCGGAATATACAACAATAGATATGGAAATATCTGTAAAACAGACAGAGGTCGACTACGCGCCTTTGATGTAATAGCGACTGTGGTCCCGGTGTCAGGGCCGTCTCTGAATGCTCTCAAGTAGGTCGAGATCCAGATCCCGACCCAGAGAGTCAGTCTGTCTACATCTCAGCTGGTGCGACGTGATGCACAAATCGGCTGACCACTCGAAAAATAGGAAACAAGCGTACTTTCATCCGCAAAATTGAACACTTTCTTATCCGTTGTCCCCAACAAATCATTTATGTGAAGCAAAAACAAGGTTGGTGCCAAAATAGAACCTTGAGGCACCCCAAAATTAACAAGATACATATCCGAACACTCGCCGTCCACAACCCGGATCGATTGATTTTCGGGGAAACTCTTCGTCCAGTCGCAAAGCTGGTGAGAAAGTCTGTATGAACGAAGTTTGCTTAGCAATGCCCCGTGCCAGACACGGTCAAAAGTCTTGGAGATATGCAATGCCACCTCCATTGATTCACCATGCCCCTCAACCGCAGATGTCCATATATCGGTAATAAGGGTCAAAAGGTTTCCCGTAGACCGCCTGCCAACGAATCGGTATTGATGATCATTCAGAAGTCCGTTCCACTCCATACTTAATTAACTTGGCGTTGATGACCTTTTCCATCACCTTACACAACATAGGCAGTAATGCTATCGGCCGGTAATTTTGTGGGCGACACTTCCCCTTTTTTGAGATTGGCTGGGCTCGAGCGATTTTCCAGCAGGTAGAAAATGCCATCTGTGCATAAGATAAGCGGAAGAACCGGCGACACTTTTGGAGCACGGTTCTTAAGGGCTAGTGTTGGTATTCCGTCCGGCCCGGTTGCCTTCTTCCAGAGCACACCTCCGACCACGGAAAGAATGGCGAAGCTGCTTACGTCGGTTATTCGCTTCAAATGCAAGTGGTTGCGCGACCGATACCAAGCAGTGATTTGAGTTTTACAGTGGCACAGCAATCTCCGTGGTGTAAATGCTCGGCTCGGATGTCAAAAACAGATCCAGGGTGTTCGCATAATCACCTCGGGCATTTGGCACTCGCGTAGGTTTCTCCACAAGTTGAGTCAAATTGCGGATAACAGCGAACATCTCAACCAGGCTATCAGCCTTGTCGGTTCTGTTAGAATGTACCAACCAGCCGAAATTGTGTACATTAAAATCGCCAAGGACTATAATTTCAGAAGCCAGATGGTTGATCTATATCCAGATGACGGCACGTGAAAGATCTTCGAAAAGTGTCGCTGGTCGATCTCATTCGGGGAGCGGTAAAGACAACAAAGAAATTTAGCAGAATTCCTTAGCACAACCCTCAACCACATGATGTCCATGTTATTGGGTTCCTACGGCTCCATCCTTTGGCAAGCCAGATCGAACCACCTGAACACACAGACTCCATCCTTTAAACGAAATTTCGAATGTAAATCGTATCCTGAGCAATGAAGATATGTCGAATCAGTTGACGAATCGACCTGAGTCTCAGTTAGGGCAAGGATATCAGGTTTTGTTCTTTGCAAATACTGGTGGACGGCGTTTACATTCGTATTGGTGAAACCGATGCCCCTGATGTTGCAAAATGCCGTCACCAGTCGAGCGTGGGCTGTTTGCACATATTGATGGATGCCCTTTTTTTTTTTTTTTAAGTATTAGACTTCTCTCGGGAGAGGCGAACCTATAGCGCCGAGTGGGCGCCCCGAGATGCCACCAAATAACTCTTGCAGTTCTTTTTGAACAGTTGCAGGTTGTAACGCTCCGGGAACACCCGCGTGGGAAGGGAGTTCCACAGCTTCCCTGCTCTGTAACGGAACGAGTTCTGATGCAGGGATGTTCGCGCCGTCGGGAGATGAACCCCCAACGGATGCGATCCGTCGGATTACATTCATATTGATGAAACCGATGCCCCTGATGTTACAAAATGCTGTTATCAGTCGAACGTCGACAGAGTTTCGAGAACGAACCTGATTAAGCGATGACGAGTTTCTTATAGTTATTTATTAGAATATTTGCATGATGTTGTGGCGTCTCTAACAGATCCACACACAATTCACAAGCAAAATAGTGAAGAACACCGAACGAAAATCGAATAAGAAAATACATCAGAGCCGTATACCATTGCGATAACATAACAATTCACATCAGTGGAATATAGTTGAGTTTAAAAATCGAATTGTAGACACGGCCAGTAGCCTGATGGGTAACGCTTGGGTTCAATTTTTGATGATTCAAACTGTCATAGCGTCAGTAGCGAATCACACATTCTTCTTCACTATTATTTCAAACGCTATAATGTTCCCTCTGTTGAGGTCCGGCGCCGTGCTTCCTCTATCGAGGGAAGAGTGGGGACCTTTTATTATTCCTTTATTAAATCTTCTTTCATCAATTCGCGTCAACTTGCTAAAAAGGATACGCAGGCTGTTCCAGAAGAGGCAAATGATGTTGCACCACCGGAATTTAATGATCAAATAAAACAAAAGCCTTCAAAAGGTGCCAAAAAAGCGTCTAAGAACAAAGATGAACTAGAGGAAGAGGCGGCTTCTAATCTACCCAAAGATGATGAAGGTCTATCTGATGAAGCTGCATCCGCAGATCTTAGTCCAGCTCCAATTGAAAAAAAATCGTCGAATCGCAAGAGGAAGGCAGAGAATAATGAGAAGGCCGAAGAGGCCATTTTAGATGGTAAGAAACCCACAAGGACAAAGACTAAAGCTGCAAGGAAAGCAACTGATGATCAATTGCTACTTCCCGTTCCATCACAAAATGGCAACAAGACAGGGGCACAGGGAAAGAAGCGTCAGATCGAGAAACCTGATGAAAATAACTCTGAAAATGAAGCAGAATTAGAAACAGCACCACCTACAACTAAAAATCGAAAAGGATCCAAGAAGGAAGTCAAGAAAACAGCTACAAAGACAAAAGGGAAAAAGGACGAGGAAGTTCCAGTGGATGATGTTTTAGCCGAAGAGGAATTCACCCCAGAAGATGACGAAGTCGAAAAGTCAAAAATTAAAAAAATTGTTAAATCCAAGGGCTCACGGAAACAACTCAAAGACGACATCCCACCGCTGCCACCAGTGTTGAGGTCCGGCGCCGTGCTTCCTCTATCGAGGGAAGAGCGGGGACCTTTTATTATTCCTTTATTAAATCTTCTTTCATCAATTCGCGTTTTGTTTTATTTCAATTCTTGATATAAAGTTGTCCGGTTTTGAATTGAAAAATGTTTCTTTTCTTTTATTGTGTGTTACTTTGTTTATTTTTATTACAGCTTCTCCTTTTTTTTTTATAACAAAACTCAAACTACTTCTCAACTTCCTCAACTCTTTGATTGGCAACCAACTAACTGAACTCAACTCCAAATTCAAACTGATTTTACAAATGAATTTTTTCTCTACTTATAGAACATTGTGTTCTAATTTACTGTAAATTATAATATGAACAAAACAAATTTTCTCAAAATATTCCTTTAGTTTCTGTGACTTTTAAATTGAATAAAATTTGAACGAAAATCAAAGTGCTCTGTTTTGAAATAAAAAGGGGCAAGTTATGAAAAGGGGCATGTTATTAAATGTGCTGTAACTGGCAATATTGTGAATGTTTATGAATGGTATGTATTAAGTGAGAATGTAATATGTGTGAAGGGAAGTTTTTAAGGATGTGTAAGGAGATTCAGTGTTAAATTTAATAAGGGTAGTATTCTGGAATACAACACCTCTGAGACGCGAATGGGAAATTAGTTTACCTGTGGAATTCTTTATCTCAGAAGGTACCAATGACTTGTCTTTATTTCAGTCCGGGCCGTCAGATATACATCCGAAACATAGTCTACAATTTTTCCCGACGATATCGCGGAATGTACAGAGTAATGGGGTGGTATTTGATCTTAGGATGGACTTACCACCTAACCAACCTTTTCTCGAACCCGCCCATCAGCGAGGCTCCGAAAGATGGCCAGGGGTTTCTGTGGGGTACGAGGTCATTGTGCCGGCGCACGACCTCGTCTCCAACAGTTCTAAAAGTGTCTGTCGCAGAACGAATGAAAAACACACCGATGGAAGTCACCAAAAAAATAAAACACACTGGGCACAGGTTTGTTATGATTAATGCTTTTTATTTCACAACGGACTTAATATTAATGTTAAATTGATTTTTAAAAATTTAATACAAGATGAAACACTTCTTCTTAACACGACTTCGATATTTCTACGCTTCTCCGCCGCGCGACGGAGGGCGGGAGCGGCAACGATCGTGGTGGTCGGCGGATGTAATTTGACTTAAAGATTCAACCTTCGTTTGGGGTGAGTTTGTGGTGTGGTGGTAGATATCCTCTCCACTAAGGATATGTATTTACTTACCACCAGAGAAGCGTAAAGTCTCTCTTGGTGGAATAGAGAACCAGATCTCGTAATGGACATGATGGTGGTATGTGTGTGATCGTTCAGATCTGTGTTGTTTACATAGCGCTTACAGGTCAAAAGCGAAACGAAACCTAGACAAGGGATGCAGCCAAAAAAAGAAGCAACCTAATGCATCGTCCGGTAATGAGGGTCGGCTGAGTAAAAAGCAGCCACTCATTAGATGCTAAAAGGGATTGAAATAATGGAGATCGTAAATCGTATCTCTGCCGACTGGGAGAATCGGATTCTTTTGTTTGCATATGTTTTTGCTATTGAATCCAATCCGACGGCTAAGTGCGACGTGTGGCAATATGTAGCCACAGAAAGTTTAATATATATTTGAATGCAAAATTGATTACCTGGTTCCGGGGGAGGACTGCTTCCGTGGCTCCGATTTGAGAATCGGCTGTGTCTCCGTGATTCCAGGCTTTATGCTCGCAGCTGTTGCAGTACACGCCTTTAATGAGGCTCCTCAAAGGCGTTTTCCAAATAAAATCGTAGAATAGGCATCTTATATTAACCACACGAGATTCCGCTGAGCACCGCAAATAGTTACTGACCAAATTAATTATTTAAGATTCAGTTGCATATCACGTACAATATGATTGATAATTATCGACGTCTCACTCGGGTTTACAACCAATGTTCGGGGATTAGGATTGTATCAGAAGCTTTGAGATAGACAATACAAATTTCACTTGTTCGGAAGTTATTCCAATTCGTTTTGTTTTATTTTTCTTGTTTTTTCTACTTTTGTTTTTCTTTCGACATACAAATTTTTCAACAACGGGGACAATCTCACTTTCTTCCTTTTTTTGCAACTGCACACAAAACGTTTTTTTTTTTTTTTTTTTTTTCTCCGTTGTCAAAAAACGTCAACAACGGAATTCCAAACCGTATTCAAGAAAAAATATTAACCCTCCGTCTCTCTCGCTCTCCATTCACGTCCACTTCGAAAACCGAATTCGAACTCGAAGAACTGCACGATCCACACCCGAATCGGGGCGTGTTCAAAAACTCACTTCTGGATCGTACAATTCCTCCACCACCTTACCATCATACTATCTTAAAACAAAATTATATTAAATACAAATTATTAATTGATGGGGTGGCCGACGCACGTAACAGACGTCGGTGATTGTTTGAAAATTCAAACAAAGAAATATTTCCGAGAGAAGTACTTGCAGCTGAATCAATAGTTGCAAGTCTTCGAAAATAATTTAGATGGATACACCATGACGCTTGTGTATACCACCTGTGTCGATTATGCATGGCATCTATAGCGACGCCAGGATCGAACTATAGTGTGAATACCTACACTAATTGGAAATTCGGCTTTTGGTCACTAATGGTGAGATGCATTGATATATGTATGAATGCCCTTGTGGGACAAATTCTTCTTTTTTTTTTATTAGACGTCTCGGGAGAGGCGAACCTATAGCGCCGAGTAGGCGCCCCGAGATGCCATCAAATAATTGTTGCAGTTCTTTTTGAACAGTTACAGGTTGTAACGCAACACTCGCGTGGGAAGGGGGGAAGGAAGCTTCCCCGCTCTATAACGGAGCGACTTCTGATGCAGGGATGTTCGCGTCGTCGGGAGATGAACCACAAACGGGTGCGATCCGTCGGATTGTCATGTGATAATATCTGTAAAACAGAGGTCGGCTACGCGCCTTCGATGTGATAGCGACTGTAGTCCCGACGTCAGCGCCGAGTCGCCGATCAGGGCGATCGCTCGTCTCTATATGCTCTCAAGTAGGTCGAGGGTATGTTTAGGAGCCGAGCACCAAACATGAGAGCAATATTCGAGCGCGGGTCTAATTTGGGATTTATATAGGAGAAGAAGTTGAGCCGGAGTAAAATATTTCTTGGCTCTAAAAAGATAGCTCAGTTTTCCCGAGGCTGACCTGGCCATACTCGACACGTGTTTATGCCATGATACACTCCCACAGACCGTGACGCCGAGCAATTTCAAACTTTCCCCAGCCTCGAGGGCCCGGCCATTCATCATCAGCTGTGGAACCGACGATCCACTTTTCTTTGTGAATGTTGTATATTGTGTCTTCGCTGCATTGAAGTCGTCGAGATTGGCCCTTCCCCACTGCAGGACACTATCAAGATCCTGATTCAGAGAGTCAATCTGTCTACATCTCAGCTGATGCGACGCAGAAGCACCAATCGCCCGAACACTCGAAAAGGAGGAAACAAGCGTACTATCATCCGCAAAACTGAACATTTTGTTATCCGTTGTCTTCAACAAATCGTTTATAGGAAGCGAAAACAAGGTTGGAGCGAAAATAGAACCTTGCGGCACCCCCGAATTAACAGGACACAGATCCGAACACTCGCCGTCCACAACAACCCGGTCCGATCGATTCTCAAGGAAGCTATTCGTCCAGTCGCAAAGTTGTTGGGAAAGCCCATATGAACGAAGTTTGCTTAGCAATGTCCCGTGCCAGACGCGGTCAAAAACCTTGGAGATATCCCTTGACTCACCATGCCGTTCAATCGCAGATGTCCATGTATCGGTTACTCGTATAAGTGTCAAAAGGTCTCCTGTGGACCGCCTGCCACGGAATCCGTATTGACGATCATTCAGAAGCCCGTTGCACTCCAAATATTTAACCAACTCTGCATTGATGACTTTTTCCATTACCTTAGATAAAATAGACAGTAATGCTATCGGATGGTAATTTTGTGGGAGACACTTTTTTCCCGTCTTTGGGATTGGCTGAACTCGAGCGATTTTCCAGCAGGCAGGAAAGGTCCTCCGTGCATAAGATAAGCGGAAGAGTCTGCCAAGAACCAGCGATAGTTCTGGAGCACAGTTCTTAAGGACTATTGCTGGTATTCCGCCCGGGCCGGTTGCCTTCCTACAGTCCAGTTCACGTAGAATGCGTTGAATAGTGCGCGGACGAAATCTTACATCCTGCATGGAAGACTCTACCGGCGAGATCACAGGTGGCTCCGATAGGTCGGGGTCGAGGTTTGATTTCGCGGAAAATAAATTCGCGGACACATTAGCTTTATCCTTTGGAATCGCGACTAACGTCTCGCTGTCTGTCACCAACGGAGGGAAAGAGGAGGATGCGAAGTTACCTCTGACAGCTTTTGCCATTGACCAGAAGGAGCGCGAACCAGTTGGGCACCGAAGGAGCTTATTGATCACCCTGTCGTTGTGAGCTTTCTTCGCGGTATCAATCGCTTGGTTGCATGCGTTTCTGATTCTAAAAAAATTCATTCTGTTAACATCGGTGGGATTGGAGCGCCATTGCTTAAAAGAGCTATTTTTTGCCGCTGTAATCAGCTCGCATTTTTTGTCAAACCAAGGTTTATCAGACGAACTTTTTTGAGTGGAATGTGGAATATACATCTCCATCCCCAGAAGACTAATCTCTGTGATCGACTCCGCGCAGGTGTTATCATCGGAGTCTCCAAAGCACACCTCCGACCATGGAAAGGATGCGAAGAAATCTCGCAAACCGTCCCAGTTAGCAGCCCCATACTTCCATACTTGGCGAAGCTGCCTAGGCCGGTTATTCGCTTGATATGCAAGTGCTTGCGCGACAGATACCAAGCAGTGATCTGAGTTTCCCAGTGGCGCAGAAGCCTCTACGGTATAAATACTCGGTTCGGATGTCAAAAACAGATCCAGGGTGTTCGCATAATCGCCTCGGGCATCCGGCACTCGCGTTGGCTCCCCGACGAGTTGAGTCAAGTTGTGGCTTACAGCAAACATTTCCGCCAGCCTCCCAGTCTCGCCAGTTCTGTTAGAATCTAACAACCAGCCGGAGTTGTGCACATTAAAATCGCCAAGGACAACCATTTCAGAAGCTGGGTGGTTGATCTGTATCCAGTCGACGGTATATGAAAGATGTTCGAAAAATATCGCTGGTCGATCGTCATTCGAGGAGCGATAAAGACAACAAAGAAATTTAACGGAATTCCTCAGCACGACCCTCAACCATATGATGTCCATATTATTGGGTTCCATCGCCTCCATTCTTTGGCAAGCCATATGGGACCGCGCGAACACGCAGACGCCGCCCTTAAAACGGAATCTCGAATATAAGTCGTATCCTGAGCAACGAAGATATGTCGAATCAGTTGACGAATCGACCTGGGTCTCAGTTAGGGCAGGGGTATCAGGTTTCCTTGTTTGCAAATATTGGTGGACGGCGTTTACATTGGTATTGGTGAAACCGATGTCCCTGATGTTACAAAATGCCGTCACCAGTCAAGCGTGAGCAGAGCCTCGAGAGCGAGCCCGGTTATGCGATGACGAACCTCTCAAAGTTCCATTATTTGTCATGATGTCTGCATGATGTTCCCCCTGACATAGTCCCCCCCCCCCCGGAGTTCCGAATGGGAGACTAGTTTACCTCCGGAATTCTTTATATCAGAAGGTATCATCATGACTTATCTCCGTGTCAGTCCGGGCCATCAGCCATTCATCCGAAACACCGTCGAAGATTTCTATCAGCGATATCGCGGAATGTACAGCGTGACGGGGTGGTATCTCACCTTGGGACCGACTACCACCTAACCAACCTTTTCTCGAACCGGTCCATCAGCCAAGCTCCGGAAGATGGCCAGGGATTTCTCCCGACCATTTCACGGAGCATAAAGCTTGATGAGGTGGTATTTCACCGGGCGCACACGGCGTTGGGACCCCGGCTACCGCTCGGCCCTTAGTCACCTCTTACGACAAGCCGGCCTAGCTGTGAGTATATTCCAACGCCCTACTCACAGGGCGCTTCCAGGTAATGCATTGAAAGCATTAATTATCCTTGGGAAGGAAATGTTTTTGCTGCGGAGAGATTGCGGTGCAGGTGTGGGAAGGTTGGAATGTGCCTGGCAAACGAAAGGTACCGAATAGGTTTTGTGATTCCTGAAAAGGTAGAAAAGAAATCTCAAAGGAAATTGTATGCGAAGAGATGCATGAAAGATAAGTTTTCTTTTACAGGGACTTTTAGATTATAAATTTGATAACCTAGATGCGTAAAGCACTTAAGGTGCTAATGCGCTTGCATTAGCAAAAACGTATGCCGATTGGGATGTAGTTATGGGGGTTTTTCAGGTAAGTGAGCCGTGTGGTTTGGCGGAACCGCCACATTTCTCTCGACCATATCACGAAATCTATAGCTTGATGGGGTGGTATTCCATCTAGCGACAGGGCGTTGGGGCCCCACATACCACTCGGCATTTAGTCGCCTCTTACGACGGTCTAGCTTGACTATATTCTAACGCCCTACTCACAATTATTAGAACATATCTAGTCAGCATGTGTACCCATGTTTAACTGATGATTTGTGCTAAGATGTGTTTAGGTAACGAGCTTATTGCAAGGTGCAATTCCTTTTTAGCCTTCGACTCCAGTTTTTGAACAAAATTACATCTTACGTTTTCATGGAGTTATTGTTAATTCTTTTGCACATTATTTAAAAAAAAAGAAAAAAGTGGTTTAATAGAATTATATTTAAATAAAAACAGTATGTTTTAGATTTATAATTTGCAGCATCCATGCAAAATAATTTTATTGTTCAAACTTAATGAGTCAGATATAGGGTGGCGCAAAATTAATCACCCCATCGAAGATGTTATAATTTTTGCTAATGGCGTCGTACGTCAATCATTATCCATTTGTGAACTAGACAGTTGCTTAACAGAAAAAATTGTATAGGTCCAAACAAAGATTTCCATCACTCAAAATCATATTTTTATTTAGCAAAAACGTAATTCAAAAACAAAATTGATAATTAATTTTGCGCCACCCTTTACAATTAAACCTGTACGCAGCTCCTTGCACATATCAGCTGCTTCACTAATTCCGCTACTGAGGGCGGTATTTAACAGGTCAATTGAAAAGTCCCCGGCCTGAGACATAGATGGCGGCACTAGGATTAAATCCATATGGTTTTTAGTTAGCCATAACCTTCAAAAGACGCGTGTATAAATTTGACAGATGTCGGATCATTAGTTTGTGAATTATAGTATTTTGAGTGAAGCGACTTCTGTTATTGTGAAAAAAATTGATAAAAAGGAATTTCGCGTGTTGATAAAATATTGCTTTTTGAAGGGAAAAAATACAGTTGAAGCAAAAACTTGGCTTGATGACGAGTTTCCAGACGCTGCCCCAGAAAAATCAACCATCAAGGATTGGTATGCTAAGTTTAGACGTGGTGAAACGAGCACCGAAGATGGTGAACGCAGTGTACGCCCAAAAGAGGTTGTTACCGACGAAAACATTAGAAAAATCCACAAAATGATTTTGAATGACCGTAAATTGAAATTGAATGAAATAGCAGGCACTCTAAAGATATCAACTGAACGTGTACATCATATCATTCACGAATATTTGGGTATGAGAAAGCTCTGTGCAAAGCTCACTTTTGATCAAAAACAACGACGAGTTGATGATTCGGAGCAGTGTTTGGAGATGAATCAACTGAACGTGTACATCATATCATTCACGAATATTTGGGTATGAGAAAGCTCTGTGCAAAGTGGGTGCCGCGCGAGCTCACTTTTGATCAAAAACAACGACGAGTTGATGATTCGGAACAGTGTTTGGAGATGATCAAGCGTAATAAACCCAAGTTTTTGCGTCGATATGTGACAATGGATGAAACATGGCTCCATCATTTCACTCCGAAGTCCAATCGACAGTCATCCGAGTGGACTGCACGCGATGAACCCGCCCCAAAGCGTGGAAAAACGCAACAGTCGGCTGGCAAGGTTATGGCGTCTGTATTTTGGGATGCGCGCGGAATAATTTTCATTGACTATCTTGAAAAAGGAAGGACCATCAACAGCGACTATTACACAGCGTTATTGGGCCGTTTGAAGGACGAAATCGCCGAAAAACGACCGCATTTGAAGAAAAAGAAAGTGCTGCTTCACCAAGACAATGCACCGTGTCACAAGTCAGTGAAAACGATGGCAAAAATCCATGAATTGGGCTACGAATTGCTTCCGCATCCACCGTATTCTCCAGATCTGGCCCCCAGCGACTATTTCCTGTTCTCAGATCTCAAAAGAATGCTCGCTGGGAGGAAATTTTCGTCGAATGAAGAGGTGATCGCCGAAACTGAGGCCTATTTTGAAGCAAAGAACAAATCGTACTACAAAAAAGGTATCGAAAAGTTGGAGGGTTGCTCTAATCAGTGTATCACCCTCGAAGGGAATTATGTTGAATAAAAAAAAACGAATTTTGCCAAAAAAATGTGTTTTACTATGGGAGGCCGGGGACTTTTCAATTGACCTGTTAATATTTTAAATTTAAATTTAAAACAATTGTAAAATTCTGCGATTCTCACTTCTTTCTTCCGACCTCCCTCATTGGCGCTGCAGTCTATTCTACGTTTTCAAACCTTCTATTATAAACACGTTTAAATTGCCACGAAAGGTCTTATTTGAATTTCATTCACTTGAAGTAATTGCTTCCCGTAAAGTGCCACTGAATTCATAAACTCGGACACAATAGCCTATTATTATTATTAGGGGACGTATGATTTTCATTGACAGTGAAATATTCAATGCCCGAACGTCGCACTTCTTAGCATTATCTCTTCATCAATTGGTGTCTTATGATATGTTGGAAGTATTTACTCAATACTGTTTTTGCACTGTCTCTTTCTCTCGTTTAATTTTAGAAATCATTTTGTTAAAGGCTGAAAGCGTTCCTCTTCGGAAAAACTCAATAGTGCGAGTTTAGCTTTCGTAGGTACTGGCTATAGAGTTTGGCTTGGAAACGTCCAGTTGGGTATTAGTTTCGACCAGGAATTGTTGTGTGATATCTAAACAAATTCCAGACCTCCAAAGATAATTAGTCATTTGTTAACAGTGTTGTGTTTGTATTGTCGAAATAACTAATTTGTTTTTTAAATATATTTGAATCAGACATAAAATGAAAGCTGTGCGGAAATTTTTTGGTAAGACATTTGGAGAGTAGGTTATCAGCTAGTAGTTTATAGATTTTTGGTTTTGGTGATCCGCCTACGATTTTAATATACTTAAAATATGGAATCTTATGTCGTATCAATGTTGATCCTGGGTATAAAAATAAACCATAATAATGCCGATAATTGTATGTTTATATGTTTAACTGTATATTATTACGGAGGATGAAGATAAGAAGTTCATAAATTCAGTAACAATATACATGAAATTATTTGAATGAATGAAAACAACAAATTATCTGGACTATCAGTTGTCCATTGAAAAATCTTCTTTTCCCAGAAATATGTGTTTCTACGCAACCTAATATAGGCTATGATTTTGATTGGTGATTTAACTCCATGTTTGCATCACTGAATATGTTATAAATGTATTAATAGTAAACAGAATAAATTAATCCGTTTGTCCTTTGCACCCCCTAAACGCCATGATGTACATATATTGAGACGCCACTAGGAAAGGTTGTGCAAAGGATTAACCGTTTAGCATGTGCAAATTATAGCGAATGATAATATGGTTTGTAAGTTCTTCATAAAAAAAGTTATAATGAATTTGATGGATAAAAAATACCAATTTACAAGCATTGTTTTTCCTCAGCTCCATTATTATATGAACATATAAAATTAAAAAAAAGACTTTTCGAGAGAAGACAATTCTTTTCTTTCCTAAATTCGGTTTTTTTTTTTTTAAACATACTGTATTTATTTGACCAATAATCAATGTTTACATTAAGTACTACAGCTAACTTATAATTCTAGTGATACAACTGTTTACATGCATACATTACACATTTTTCAAACATAACTGAATGTGTGAATAACTATTCGAGTATTATAGGTTTTAATATTAACAGTTTTCCTGGAAAAGGTCAGAAAACCAGGATTTTTATTTTTTTAATTTAATCTAATCTAATACTTAACTTAACTCTAACTTATTCTAGCTTAACCTAATTTATTTTATAATAAGTTAAATATGTAATGTGAATTGGGGAATATAGGGATTGATGGTTAAGGAAGTAGCTTGGTGTGGGATATGGTCAGTTAGTGGCTTCAGGTGCGGTAACACTTTCCGGTTGTTCGTTAAAACGCAGAATGTTGGAGAATGGTTGTATGTTACAGTATTTGAACTGATTGGGTGCCAGCTCGGTGTTATGGTACACTACCTCGTTGGAGTCATTAACCAATCTTCCAGAGGTGAAGAGACTTCTAGTATGGAGACAATTCAGATAGTGAGCCCTGTTATCTAGAGGAGTTGGTAGTAGTGAAGTTATTATGGGGTTGGGATTAATTGGGAGGTTTTCAATAAATTTGATGGACAGCTCTAGGAAGCGTCTATCGAGACGGTCAATATTAGCGGCATTGTATAGCAAGTTGTTATTGCAATACTTGTAAGAGTTGGGTTGTCGGTTGAGGCCAGTGACCAGCCTGAAGCATTTCCTTTCGAAAGTGCGTAGCGTCTCCATTTGGGCTGGTGTTATATACCACAGTGGACACGCATATGTCAGTGTAGGTCTGATTATTTGTTTATAGATGAGCAGTTTGACTTTGTGAGAGAGACCGTTGGGTTTCCACATCACTCTTCTACAGAGATTCAGTTGTATTGTGGCTTTACGTAAAGTATTTTGAATGTGGGTGGAGAATGAAAGGTCATTGGAAAAGGTTATTCCCGGATATTTTAAAGTTTTAGAAGGTTTTATCTGGGTGTTATTTAGTTTGAGTCTAATTGTGTTGTTTGTGCAGTGCTCAATTTTACCCTTAAACACTATAAGTTGGGTTTTATCAGGATTTAGGCGAATTTTCCATTTATTGAAGTATGTTGATAGATTTGGGAGGAAGTTATTAATGCGGTTTCTTACCTCTTTTACAAACTTGCTGCTGGAGTAGACTATGGTGTCATCAGCGTAATTCAACATTACGGTATTGGGTAATTGAGGCTGCGGTATGTCTGAAGTATAAAGGAGGTATAATAGTGGTCCAAGAATTGAACCCTGCGGAACCCCTGCAGTTATATTATACGATTGGGAGATAGAAGAATTTATTTTGACCATGAACTTTCTACCAGAGAGGTAGGAAGTAAGAAGTTTGGTAGTATGGGTGTTTAATCGAAATATGTAGTGCAGCTTGTAAAGCAGTCCTGAGATCCAAACACAGTTGAATGCTTTAGATATGTCGAGAGAGATACAGACCGTCGGGCTTTGGTTTTGAAGATTAGTTGTGACATCGTGCGTTAGTTTTAACAGAGCATGACAGGTGGAGTGTTGTGAGCGAAGCCAAACTGGGAATTTGGGATAATAGCGTTGTCATTAGCAAATGAAAGGGGATTTCGATATATCTTGCATTCCAATATCTTGCTTAATGTGTTTAATAACGAAATCGGACGATAGTTGCTGGGGTTATTGGAAGGACTGGACTTACTGATATGGACTATAACCGTGGTTTTCCAGTTATCTGGGAAATGTGGTCCGTTAATTATGTGGTTGAGAAGAACGAGAATAGGGACTAGATTTGACGGGAGAAGTCTTTTGTAAAGAAGGTTTGGAATTCCATCTAAGCCTGTCGACTTCTTGTTATTGCGTGATGTTATAAATTCAGATAATTCGTCTGCTGTTAGGAAGGTCGCATTATCCAGAGGATGAGACGCTTTGTTTGTTTCGTTGAATTCCACGATGAAAGGGGTGAAGGATGGGATCATTGTGCGTGAGATGTAGTCGTTTACTGTATCCTTAAAAGTTGGAGACTGAGAGGGAGTCGTTTTGTTGATGGATTTGATAAAAGTGATTAGCTAGACAGTTTGCTATGTCAATATCTGATTGGACAGGGTGATTGTTAGTAGGGTTGATAATATAATCAATTCGAGCTTTGTATTTTAGACCCGTTAGTCTGTTGATATTTTTGAATAAATCACGATTGGGTTTAATATTTTTAAGTATAGACGTGTAAGCCTGGTCGGCAAATTGTTTTAGTTGTCCATTTATCAGGGTAGTCAAGAGTTGGATTTGATTTTTAATAAAAGGGGAGTAACTGCTATGTAGTTTTCGTCTAAGCTGTTTTTTTACGCGTAACCGTTTTGTAAGGATGTTGGGTAAAGGTTTTCCTAGATGATTATGAGGGATGGATGTAGGTGTGTGGCTGAAGAGGGCATTTTTTAGTATTTGCTTTATTCTTAAGGCTGCTTGAGCAATTTCAGCAGGGAGTACCTAAATTCGGTTAATTGTGTAATTTACATAGGGCGCCCAAGTAAGGTCCTCAAAAAACCTTATACCATTGCGCACAGTTAAGCTCCGGACTATCAAATCTGAAATAAAAAAATTAAATAGCATATTAAAGAGGAAGGTTTCTTGCCTCAACATTGTATAAAAAATCGATTTAGAAAAAGGTGTCTGCGCATCATCATCGGCACTACAATCGGGATCCCGTCTTGGCCTTATTTAGCAAGTCTCTCCACCGGTATCCGGTCCATATCCGAGACTTGTTAAATTGTCCATAATCATTTGTTTTTCCGGGGAAGGTTATTAGCCTTGCGCCAATTTATGTCTGCATCTTTGGGGTTCTGATTTCCAACCGGCCTTATCGTCGCAAGTGTTATAAAGCGACCTTTTATACTTTTTTATGTTGCTATTTTTTAATCTTGTTTTGACCAAGTTGCATTGAATTACCGTGTTAGTAAACAAGACGCACTAGTATACCCGCCTGTCACGCGAGAGACCGGAGTTCGATTCCGCGTCGGGGCGCCTCTGGCACAAGACTAATGACCTTGCCCGGAAAAAACAAATCATTATCGATAATTAAACAAGCCTCAGGACGTGCTAAATAAGGCCAAGACCGGCTCCCGGTTGTAGTGCCGATGATGATGAAACAAGACACACTACGATTTAATTATTAAAATCAGTTCAGCGGATCTGGAGATTAACTGCTCACACTTTGAAAGAAACATCATCATCATCATCGGCACTACAACCGGGATCCGGTCTTGGCGTTATTTAGCGAGTCTCTCCACCGGTCCCGATTTTGAGCCGATGTCATCTAGTTTGGCACCCCCAGGCTCTAGGCGTCCTTGTCTACGCCATCTCTCCATCGCAGACAAGGTCTGCCGCGCTGTCTCCTTCCATACATCATGCCACAAATGACTTTCCGGGCAGGCTCCTCTTCGCTCATTCAAGCTAGGTGTCCCGCCAACGTAATCTAGCGTGCTTGATTTTTCTTACAACATTAGCTTCAAGTTAGATCGCGTACAACTCATGGTTGTAGCGTCTCCGGAATCATCCCCCTTACATAGGGGGCGAACAATTCTCCTTAAGACTTTCCTCTCGAACGCGGTTAAGAGTTCAGAGTGCGTTTTATTGAGGACCCAGGTCTCCGATCCATACATGAGTACTGGTAGGACTATTCCTTGATAGACCATAGTAGACTTTGTCGGATTTGATCAGCCATCCGCGTATTTCTTCTTCCATATTGTTATCAGCTGATACTATTAACCCAAGGTAGTTAAGGAATTGCACTACTTCAAATTCGTGCTCCGCTACCCTAATAGTTTGACCAAGGTTAGGTCTTTTCTTCGCAGAAGTTGCCACAACGTACTTAGTTTTTTCCTCATTAATGTACCCAGTTTTTGTGCCGCCTGCTCAATCTGGATGAAGGGGTCATGTGCCGCCGAATTGGATCTACCGATGTTGTCGATGTCATCTGCGTAGGCAAGTATCTGCCTGGACTTGGTGACAATAGTCCCTCTATTTGTAATTCCGGAGTCGCAGATTGCTTTCGCCAACGCCAGGTTGAAGAGGAGGCAGGCCAAACCGTCCCCATGTCGGAGTCCATTAAAGATGTTTATTGGTTTGGACAGCAATCCTGTTATTTTTACTTGACTAATTACGTTGGTCATGGTCAACCTATAAAGTCGTATCAATTTGTTTGGAATGCCGAACTCTCTCATGGCTTATATAGCTCTACCCTGGCTATGCTGTGGTACGCGCCCAATAGTATATAAATAGACGATACAATGGGATCTGAAATTCCTGACATTTTTCCATCGCCTGCCTAAGGGTGAATATCTGATCAATCGTTGATTTTCCCGGGATGAAGCCACACTGATGTTTGTTACGGACCTCGGTCCATGTCCTCGCCCAACACCCACTAATTCCCGCAAATTTCCCCCTTCTGCCTATAAAGGGAAGAAAAATCGTCAAGTAGCTAATTTGCATAAGCCACTTTATGCAAATTCTACTTGGCAGAAAAAAATAATAAAAAACGGCGTTGGCGCCGAATAGAACAATAAACGTCAACGGCGAAAAAGAAAAATAAAATCATTCGTCGTAAAACTACGAACGAAGTAAGTATTCACCGAAAAACTGAATGCCAATATTCTAGAACTGGAGAATAAATTCATTGATCTCAAATCGAAGCCGTCTAGTATCGGTAATGATGACGAAGACGAGTGCATTCATCTCCACAACGAAGTAAATTTAAATAAATAAGAACTATAAAATCTGCATTAAACTACACACGAAAGTTAAAATTCTGTAAAGGGTCTTCAAGACCAATTTACTGACCTTCAAGAACAAAGTAAGAACCTTGAAAAGGAAACAAGTGAACTCAAAAGAATAATCAACAACCAACAACAAGCTGAACAGGGGAGCACAAAGCCCAACGCCCCATGCAACCTGCCATCAGCAGAGACCGCAGCAGCTACAGCGACCGCTCCATGGTCGACCAAGTAAGTCAATCCACCTACCTTACTTATATTACTTATTTATAAAAAATAATATTTAAATTGTGAATATCTACAACATATTGACCAATGATGACTTTAGCGTGTGGGGCTATCCGATCTTGTAGGATAGTGGAGAGTATCTTATAGGCGATACTCAGCAATGTTATACCCCTATAGTTGCTGCACAGTGTGATATCTCCCTTCTTATGTATGGGGAAAATTATTCTGCGACGCCAATCTTCCGGCATCTCCTCTTGCTCCCGTGGACCACGATCTCATGATTTGCGTGATATAAAGCTGTCCCTTCTTGTTTAATCAGCTCAGCTGGTATGCCATCAGCTCTGGGGGCTTTATATGATTTGAGCTGTCTTATGGCTTTTACTGTTTCTTCAATGCTTGGTGACGGCAGAATTTGGCCTTGATCTTGCACTGGTGGAGCCTCCAATTCTTCTGTGAGCTGACCATTTAGCAATTCATTGAAGTGCATTTCCCGTCGCTCCATAATGCCTTCAGGAACGATGATCGGATTACCCTCTTTATCCTTGCAGTAAGTGGAGCGTGGTGTGTACTGCGCAATACTGTGGATTATTTGGTAAAACTGCCGTGCCTGGTGCGGACCTCGCTCTCTGCTTTTCTTTATTTCACAGACAAGTTTTCTTCCCCAGGGACTTTTCTTTTGTCTGTGGGGTGTTTTTTCAGATCATCTGACCTCTTTGTGTTGCTGCTGCTCTTAATGCGTACGGCAGCCGGGTGAACCGAACCTGATCCGTGGATACAATATGTTTCCGTAAGACAATCCGTGTTTGAACAACTATACCAACAAGATAGTGATCCGAGTCGACGTTGGCATCTCGGTACGTTCGTACCGTAATCAGGCTCGAGGAATGATGGCAGTCTATCAACATGTAGTCAATTTGGTTACGGGTGGGTCCATCAGGTTATACCCAAGTGGCTATATGGATATACATGGGTGGCCCGAAAAGTTTCCGACCTAACAAAGATACAAGACATTTTTTCTTAAACTTTATTTTTATTTTTCCGCATAGTCTCCTTGTAACTCTACACACTTCTCCCAGGGATTCTCCCATCTCTCTAATCCGTCTAAATAGTACTCCGCGTTTTTCCCTGCAAAATAACTATTCACGAAGGTGATTGCCTCCTCATTTGGCAAAAATCTCTGTCCTCCGAGCGCAATTTTTAGATTAGGGAACAAAAAGAAGTCGCTGGGGACAGATTTGGTGAGTAAGGCGGATGATCAAGCAGTTCAAACCATAATTCGTCGATTTTCGCCATGGCAACCACCGAGGTGTGAGACGGCGCGTTGTCCTGGTGAAACAGGATTTTCTTTTCCTGCAAATATGGCCGTTTTCCACAATTTCTGCCTTCAGTTGATCAAATATTGATGCGTAGTATGCTCCTGTAATGGATTTTTCCTTTTTGAAGATAATAGGTTAAGATAACTCCATGACTATCCCCAAAAACAGACGCCATCGCTTTCCCATTCGAAAAAACAGTTTTAGCTTTTTTTGGAGCCGATTCCCCCGTTGCAGTCCATTGTTTTGACTGTATTTTTGTCTCGAGCGTATAATGGTGTATCCAAGTTTTATCTACAGTAATTAATCGGCGTCAAAACTAGGATTTATCTAAACTGCGCCAATAGAGCGTTGGAAATCTTCATTCGAACACGTTTTTGGTCTAACGTGAGCAAACGCGCGGACAGCTTTCTCATGCCTAATTCTCGATTTAATATGTGACAAATATGTTCTTTGGGCATTTTCATAGCCTCTGCTATCTCTCTCACTTTATTTCGGCGGTCGTCTAGCACCATTTGGTGAACTTTAGCGATTTTATCGTCAGTTGCTGCAGTTTTTGGACGTCCCGAACGTTCATCATCTCCCAAGCTCTCACGACCACGTTTAAATTCAGCTGCCCAAAATTTCATGGATCATCCTTTAAACCGAAAAGCATTCAACGTTTTACTACACGGAGTTTACATCAGTGGTCTGTCTTTCGTTTACGAGTTCGGCACTATTTCTCCTTCAGACTTTGTAACTAAATTTCTTTTTTTTTAATTGCACACGTGCGGACCGACCTCCTTGTTGGGTTTCTCTATGTCGACCTCATCGGCGGGGTGATGGTGCAGAGTCCCCATACACTGAGTTCAACTCATCTTTGACTTGCGTAGGCGTATTGCCTTTCAAAAACAAAAATTTAATGACAGCTCGATACTCAATTTTGTCCATTTTCACAAAAACACACATCGACTCACTCAAACGATTGTCAAATAAAAACTACGTCTCCAAAATGGCTGAAATTTTGGTGGGTAACTGTCAAAAGATGCACAACTACATTCACTATTGTTGTGAATGGCTGTCGAACTCGTTCGGCACAAAAGGGGAGAGAAAAGCGCGGTCACGGTATAAGATAACGTGGCCGTTTTACAATTCAGTGTTTTACTTTTCAGCCATTTTTGTTTTACTGATCAGCAACAACGAATCGGAAGGTGTGCGCGTGATGAAGGTTGGTTGCAAACTATGTGCACGTGACGAGAGTTGATTGCAGGCTGAGGTTGAGTAACGACGCCGAATAACCGCCAATTCAAAAAAGGGACGCTGCTGACCTCATCGTTGGTGACAATCGTCCAGCTGGTCCGTGACAGCTGCTGCGCAACTGGTATACTGCGAATGTACTAGATTTCTCCAGCACACCCAACTGCCAATCCGCAACATTCCGCCCGCCTTCGCCAATCATTGGCGAACCATTTTGTTCCAGGGGACGGAGGCTAGGGGCCGGGAGTGTGCGGTCTGCTGTTGGCGGTTGGTCTTGGTCGTTGAGTCTCTGGTGGTCGGATATTGCTGTCCACTTTCACGTTGATGGTCGGTTGGGACGGCGCCGCCCGCCCTGGGGGGCGCTGAAGGCTTGGGGGTCTGGGATGGCCCGTAGGGTAGATGGCGACAGGAACCTCCTTCCCATCGCTGATGTCCGTTGCCTTTTGTGGTCGTGGAACCGGCCAGTTCATCTGGGTTGGAGTTGTAAGGTCGCAACCCACGATCAATGACCACGTGATGGCTGGTGATGGGTCTCGCTGCATCGGGACCGGCCGTGGTGAAAGGTGCTGGGCGGGTTGGCGCCCGTCAGAAATAGGTGGCCGGCGGGATGCGGCCGTTGGTGTATGAGGCTGTACCAGCGTGGAGTCGGGTGCGGTGTCGTCCCTGGCACTGTCCACGTGTCCTGGCGGAATGGCAGTCGCGGACCAAGTGCCTCGCCGGGTCGTTGGAATGCAGCCTCTGTTGATGCACTGAGGGGCATGCTTTCTGGTTGGGGTTCGAGTGACCGTCGGTTGCTGGGGAGCGGCGCCCGCCAAGCGGGGCATTGCGCTCTCCTGGTCCTGTTGTGGTGGCTACACGTGGTAGCGGTCGGCTTCGGCGGTGGTGGTGGTCTTGGGCATGAGCTTGACCACGTGGTGTCCGGGGTGTGGTGTGGTGCCTTGAAGCCTTTGGGGGGGCAGGCTCCTTGCTCTTCGAATGCCTCTTGCACCTGCAGTGGTTCAGCGGGCGAGGGGTATGTCTGATAGTTGGGTCGCGCAGGTGGTCGGTGGTAGGTGGTTGCATGGACTTCGTGTGTGGCCCCGGGGGTCGATGCCGACGAGACTTCCTTTTGGTCTGCTTATGAGAGTTGCGATCTGCAGACGCACGTTCGACCAATTTCCCGGGGTTGGAGTTGTAAATTCCCAACCCATGATCAATGGCCACGTGGTTACTGGTGACAGGTCTTGTCACATCGAAGCTGGGTGACGTGGTGGGTGCTACGCCCGTTAGCACCCATCCCAGTTCAGTAGCCTGCGCGACGATGCCGGAACGTTGGTCCTTCCTTAGACCTTCGAGGATGGGGGTGGGGTATAGGTCTGCCCCAATGATGATGTCCACCTTGTCGGCGGAGGTGATGTTCGGATCGGCAAGTTCCAGATCCGCCACGAGCGAGAGATCTCTCGTCGTTGGTTGTGGTGGTGGCACATACACCGAGAGGCGGGGCAGGTGGAGGGTCTCTTGGCCACTGTTGCGAGCCGTGGAGGCGAGGAGCGATTGTTATTGGGGCTTGCGTTCTTGTGGTAAGGCCGCAAGTGTCCCCGACACCGTAGATGGGGACGGGTGGTGCTTGACGCCGGAGGTGCAACCTTTGGACGAGTGACTTTGAAATGAATGTGGCGCTGGAACAGGGGTCCAGCAGAGCACGGACTTCAATCCCCCGTTTGTGCTCTGTCGCCATGATGACTCGAGCGGTTGCGAGCAGCGCGGGTTGCTGTGAAAGGGTACTGACTGTGTGTGGGCAGGCCCTTTCGTGGCAGTCGACCCGGAGGGCGGGTCCTGCACTTACTCCTGGCGGTGGTGAGGTTGTCCCGCTGGTGGCGGTTGTCCGGACATGCAACAAGGTGAGGTCTCTGCTGGTATTGCCGGCACACCTTGCTGGAGTGGCAGTCGCGTAGGCGGTGGCGACCCAAAACAGGTGAGGCACATGTTTCTTTCGTGTGCGAAGGACTTCCGACGGCCAGGTGTGAGTGGTCGGAAGCCCACGCAAGCGTAGATGGGGTGTAAGACCCCGCAGAATATGCATGGAGCCTGTGCCCTAGGGGTTCCGGCGGTAGTGTGTGCAATGGGGCACGGGTCTGGTTGACCATTAGGCCGACGCAATTCTGGTCTGTTTCTTGGTCGGGACTCACTGGTGTGGGGTGCGGTTCCTTTTCCGCTGACTTGGCGGCGACCGTTGGCAGCTGCATTGGGGGCAGCTCGCTAGGGTGGAAGTGATTGGCGTTGTTCGCCATTGTTGGGGAGGCTGACGCGAGCGCGTACTCAGCCTCGAGTATCTTTGTCTGTTCCTCGAGGTATATTTCCTCGGTCTCGCCGATAAAATCCTCCGCGAAGTACTCGTGTTTTTGATACTCAGGTACCTCCGTGTAGATGATTTCGTTGTGCCGCCTGGAGATGACTTCCCATTCGGCGCGGAGTGGGCGTTTGGTTGTTTCTATCCTTACCGGCCCTTGTTTCTTGGTTGTCCCTTGTCCTGCAGGTTGAGGAAGGTGCGAGAGATGGTGTCCTGTGCCGCGAACTGAGCGGCGATGAGTTCCTCAATCGTCATTTGTTCACTAATCTGTGTTTTCACCCACTGTTCGGCTTCTTCTTTTGCTTTCTTCTCAGCTTCTTCGCGTTCAAGCCTTTCTTCTTCTCTGCGCCTGTTTGCTTCCTCAGTGGCTTGACGCAAACGCTCCTCTTCAGCTTTGCGCTGTTCTTCGCAAGACGAAGAGCTTCCTTCTCAAATTTACGCTCCCCTTCAGTTTCTTGAGATTTAAGTTCAGCTAAACCTTTTGCTTCTAAACGTTGGCGTTCCAGTTCAGCTTGGGGTTCAGCTTCTACTCTGGCAAGTCTTCGAGGTTCGGCCAATGCGGCCTTTGTTTCTTCTTCACTTGTTACTTTCGACTTAGCTATCATTGACGCCGGCATTTAGTTTGAGTTAACTTCCTGTTTCGGTAAAAACATTTTCACTGAACTATCTTTACTGTTGTCGTGTTGTTCGTGTGTTAATCGCTGATGCAATAATGACTGGTGGCCACCGATCGAGGGTCACAACGAACAATGGGTTGAGGGTAGCAGTGATGTTACTGTGTTGATCGCTGATGCAGTAATGACTGGTGGCCGCCGATGGATGGTCACAACGAACAATGGCTGTCGAACTCGTTCGGCACAAAAGGGGAGAGAAAAGCACGGTCACGGTATAAGATAACGTGACCGTTTTACAATTCAGTGTTTTACTTTTCAGCAATAACGCACAACAATTCAATTTACTTTATATAAGATTGAGTTAGTTTATTTGACATTATAAGTTTGATCAGCAACAACGACTCGGATGGTGTGCGCGCGATGAAGGTTGGTTGCAGACTATGTGCACGTGACGAGAGTTGATTGTAGACTGAGGTTGAGTAACGACGCCGAATAACCGCCATTTCAAAAAAGGGACGCTGCTGACCTCGTCGTTGGTGATAATAGGCCAGCTGGTCCGTGACAGCTGCTGCGCAACTGGTATACTGCGAATGCACTAGATTTCGCCAGTACATCCGGATGCCAATCCGCAACACTATGCTTATTGACGAGTGCTGCTATCTTTACGTTGAGGCCGGATACTGTTCAGGCCACCCTCGTATGTATCCACGTGCTAAAATATAGATTGTTTATGTATAGTATAGGCGTGTAAGATAAGTTAAGGAAAAATAATAATAATAATAACAAAAAATAAAAATAAAAATAAATAAACGAAACAAATAAAAATAAATAACATAGAATTAAAAAAAAAAACTAAAAAATAGAATTTAAAAGATAAATACTAAAAATAGGCTACTTATGTAAGTTTAAGCAGAAACAGGGCACTCACCAACAGCAATTATGCGTATGACCTCACCAGTAAAGGTCAAAACAAAATCTTTACCAAAACAAAAACATTATCCCTTTTAGTTTATAAGTACATAAAAACTGTAATTAGACTTAATAAAATTCTATTCATAGAGTCAGTGGTTAGCTAAGTGACATTTGTTTTTTTAAAGATTGCAAATGCAATGTTCTACCATTTACTTCATTTAATTTAATGCAGTTTAGTGATTGTTCGTCGAACGACTTTAAAATTAAACATAAAAGAAGTATAATCTAGATCTCTCTCGAAGAGTTAGAAAATAACCACAAGAAAGGAGTTTCTAAAAGTAAATTTTTCTAGTTTTCTATAATTATGTTTTTTATTTCTTCTTTTTTTTAATAAACACGTTTTTAAACTAAAACTAACACAATAAAAATTATTCCTTGAAAAAAATAATGGTTCGCATTATTTTGCTACTTGATATTCCCTAGTAAGTGAATCAATGAAGTCCACGTGTTGCGGATTGACAATTAAATGTGCTGGAATGTACTGGAGAAATCTAGTACATTCGCATGTATACCAGTTGCGCAGCAGCTGGCACCAACTGGCCATCATTGTCACCACGATGATGTCATGGCGTCACTTTTTGAATTGGCAGTTATGCCATTTTCGCTGTCTACCATCAGCAGTCAAAGACGAAACACCATCGTGTGCCACCAAGAGCTGTCTACCATCAGCAGTCAAAGACGAAACACCATCGTGTGCCACCAAGAGCTGTCTACCATCAGCAGTCAAAGACGAAACACCATCGTGTGCCACCAAGAGCTGTCTACCATCAGCAGTCAAAGAAGAAACACCATCGTGTGCCACCAAGAGCTATCTACCGTCTGTATTCAACCTTCATCAAGTGCACACCATCGGTTCTCGTCCGATCACCGAAATTAAATAATAAAGTAAATAAAAGTTAATCTCAAGGAGAAAAGACTCCAGACTTGGTTTTGTGCTTCCTCTTCGTTGTCTCCATTGGCTTCCCCCCATCATTTGCATTTATTGGTTACGCTCTTGGGTACAGCTCACCGCTCCTGGACGCAGCCCACTTATGTTTATCGATCACGCTCTTGGATGCAGCTCACCGTTCCTGGAACCTGCCTACTAATCTCTATCAACCACCACTCTTGGACGCTTCACTCGTGGAACGCTTTTCTCCTGGACGCGACCTCACTATCGGCCGCTACTTCACAACATTTCTGGTCCTTCGAAACGGATCCAGTGCTTCATTGGATTAGCATCATCGCCGCCCAGTTCGCGGCACATAGACACTGCAACCTGACTCGACACAAATCAAGGAGCTGAAGCTGCAACACTCATGAAATCATAATACCTGTAGGATCTGAAGGTATTCCTAAACTCCAATCGTCTGTGAAACAAACACAAGATGTCTGATTGGGACACAGTTACGGTTTTACGTAAGCGGGCTCCGAAACCACCTGCCCTCAAAACAAAAAGTGCTATTAATCAGGCACGTCGTCAGGGCGTTCAAGCGGATACTCAACAGAAATTTGGTGCCGGTACTAATAAGCAGCACATCAACACTAAAAACACGGCTAAATTGGACAGGGAAACTGATGAACCTAAACATGAGAAAATACCTTTAGAAGTCGGCAAGATCATTCAACAGGGACGCCAAGGGAAAGGATTGAGCCAAAAGGACTTGGCAACAAGTGAAAGGAAACCACAGGCAAAGGTAGAAGCCGATCTATCGAAGCTGCGCCCAGTGCAACAGCGAAGGCTGGCAATATCCGGACAAAATGCTGGTGAATCCCCGAAGGGAACGGAGAGTGCTCAAAGGAAACGAGGAAAGGAACAGGACCCTAAGCCTAACCACAGTGAGAGTGACAAGCAGGAAGAAAGTGATACATCGAGTGAAGCTGGTGACGGGGAAAGTGATTCGACGTCGAAACCTGGTAATGATGCTCCTCGGACTGGTGCACCGGCCATCTCCCCGCCAGCAAGTCGTTTGCCCCCAATGATGTTCCGGCCAGCTCTACGGCGCCCGGAAACTCCGTCGGGACTTGACATGCGAATGCCGTCCGGCCCAACCACGGTTCGTCCCTGCCTTGGCGGCTTGCCTCGGCAATTAGGAGTTAATATGCCGCTCGGCCCTCCACCCGGATTGCCATCACGGATGATGCACCCGGAAAATTCCCCCCGTAGGGACAACGGTTCCCCGACGACATTCCTCTGTCGGCGGAACAACAAAGATCTCGACCGACGACATTCCTCGCTCGGAAGAGATCATACGTTTTCTCGCTACACTATGCGCAACGGAGCCGACAATCACCACGGCAGTGGTGGCGGCGGCGACGGCGACAACTTTGACAACGGTTCCGCGATGACATTCCTCAATCGGCGGAACACCAAAGATCTCGACCGACGACATTCCTTGGTCGGCAGAGATCATACATCTGTTCATCACCAACCCGAGTCGAGTACAAATGTAAGGACATGCACAAAAAAAGATGACAGTTCCAAGGATTCCTTAAGTCGTCGATCAGAGGACAGCGGCCGCCAGATGATCATTGCAAATCAAACGCTAAGTGATTTGTTGGAGAAAAATTCAATGGAAACCGCTGTTGATGCAAAACGAAAGCAGGATGACGAACTTTCTACAACGATAGTTCAAACCAACGTGTCTTTGACAGCTGCTCCAATACAACAACCGACCACGATTAAGGAACTCATCGCCGCTCAGTTCGCGGCACAGGCCACCATCTCCGGTACTTTCCTCAACATACAGGAAAAGGGACAACCAAGTCCGACAGCAATCGAGGCAACCAAATGCGCACTCCGCGCCGAATGGGAAGCCTTCTCCAAGCGGCACTACGACATCTTCTACCTGGCGGCACCTGAGGATCTGCAACACGCGTACTTCGCGGATGATTGTTTCGGCGAAACCGAAGAAATATACCTCGAGGAAGAGACGAAGCTCCTTGAGGCCCAGTACGCGCTCAAGTCAGCCTCCCCAACCATGGTCAACAGCACCAACCGCCTTCACCGTAGCGAGCTGTCCCCAGTGCAGCTGCCAATGGCCGACATCAAGCCATCAGAAACGGAACTGCACCCCAGAACAGTGGATAAGAGTGAGCAGGCCGCCGACCAGAGTGCCGCCTGCCCAAAGCCTAACCTACCCAAGGTCCCGATGATCGACCCAGTGCCGAAGCCGCCACAGAAGACGATGCCGCGCACGCATTGTGGGGCACACCATGACATAGCCGTTCCTCGTGGGTTGCGAACTTACAACTCCGACCCAGAGGAACTGGCCACCATCACACGGACTCCAGAGCAAGCAGTGGGCATGGCGTACATAGGATCCGTGTCAGATCCAACGCCAATGCCTTCCACGAATTCGACTGTTCCAGCAACAGTAGCCGGCCCGATGACTAACCAGCCCAGTGTCCCGATGCACAAAACACCGCCGACACCCGTAAAGCAACAGGGTGCTTGCACATTCTGCAGGGCCTCACACACCATTTACGCTTGCGAGGGCTTCCGATCACTCACACCTGGCCGTCGAAAGTCCTTCGCACACAAAAGAAACCTGTGCACCAACTGCTTGGGTCGCCACCGCCTGCGCGACTGCCACTCCAACAAGACGTGCCGTCGATGCCAGCGGAGACACCACAGCCTGCTGCATGTCCGGTCTACCGCCATCGACAGGACAACATCACCGCCACAACGAGCCAAAGGATCCGCCCCCCGGATCGACCGCCAGGAAGGGGTCTGCGCACATACAATCAGCACCCCTTCACAGCATTCCGCGTTGCTGCCAACAGCCAGAGTTATCGTGACATCTGAGACCGAACAGAGGATTGAAGTCCGTGCTCTGCTGGACCCCTGCTCCAGTGGCACCTTCATTTCAACATCACTCGCCCGAAGGTTGCACCTCCGACGCCAAGCATCGCCCGTCCCCACCTACGGTGTTGGGGGCACTCGTGGCCTTGCCACCAGGACTCAGGCCGCCATCAGAATCACTTCTCGCCTCCACGGCTCGAGACAATGGACACTGAGGCCCTTCATCCTGTCCGGGCTCTCAGTGTATACACCACCACCAGGATCAACGACAAGGGATCTCTCGTTCGTGGCGGATCTGGAACTTGCAGATCCGAACATCGCCTCCGCCGAGAAGGTGGACATCATCCTTGGGGCAGACATATACCCCAACATCATCGTCGAAGGTCTCAGGAAGGACCAACGTTCCGGCCTCGTCGCGCAGGCCACTGAACTGGGATGGGTGCTAACAGGCGCAGCACCCACCACATCATCCAGCGCAAAGGTGACAAGGCCTGTCACCAGCCATCATATGGCCATTCCTCGTGGGTTACGAATTTACAACTCCGACCCAGAGGAACTGGTCGTCCTTCCGACTGAGGGCCGCGGCTTCCATCAGAGAACCCAAAGGACGTCCCGCCGGCATCGGCCGCGGTGGCCACATACGAAGCCCATTCAACTACCAGCCACCGATCCCTTGCGCGACCCAACTACAAGACACACCCCCCGCCCTCTGAACCATTGCAGGGGCAAGGGGCAATCGAGGAACCAGGAGCCTACCCACTCGAACACTTCAAGGCACCCCACGACACCCAGGACACCACGTGGTCAAGCTCCTGCCCAGCTCCAAAGCTACCCAGGCCAACCGCTACCACCTGTAGCCACCACAACAGGACCAGGAGCGCGCAATGCCCCGCCTGGCGGGCGGCGCTACCCAGCAACCACCGGTCTCTCGAACTCCAGCAAGAAAGCACGCCCCTCTGTGCATCCACAGAGGCTGCATTCCGACGACCCCGAGAGGCACTTGGCCCGTGACTGCCACTACGAAAGGACACGCGGACAGTGCCAGGGTAGACACCGCACCCGACTCCACGTTACAGCACACATCCCCAACGGTCGCAACCTGCCGGCCACTCACTCCAGACGGGCGCCAACGTGCGCAGTACATGGCACCACCACCGGTCTCGACATAGCTAGACCCATCACCAGTCATCACGTGGTCATTGATCGTGGGTTGCGACCTTACAACTCCAACCCGGATCAACTGGCCGGTCCCGCGACCACAAGGGGCAACGGACATCAGCGATGGGAAAGAGGTTCCTGTCGCCATCGCTCATACGGGCCATCCCAGACCCTCAAGCCTTCAGCGCTCCTCAGGGCGGGCGGCCCCCTCTCAACCGATCATCAACGTGAAAGTGGACAGCCGACCAAGACCAGCCGCCACCAGCAGACCGCACACTCCCGGCCCTTGGCCACCGTCCCCTGGAACGAAATGATTCGCCAATGATTGGCGAAGGCGGGCGGAATGTTGCGGATTGACAATTAAATGTGCTGGAATGTACTGGAGAAATCTAGTACATTCGCATGTATACCAGTTGCGCAGCAGCTGGCACCAACTGGCCATCATTGTCACCACGATGATGTCATGGCGTCACTTTTTGAATTGGCAGTTATGCCATTTTCGCTGTCTACCATCAGCAGTCAAAGACGAAACACCATCGTGTGCCACCAAGAGCTGTCTACCATCAGCAGTCAAAGACGAAACACCATCGTGTGCCACCAAGAGCTGTCTACCATCAGCAGTCAAAGACGAAACACCATCGTGTGCCACCAAGAGCTGTCTACCATCAGCAGTCAAAGAAGAAACACCATCGTGTGCCACCAAGAGCTATCTACCGTCTGCAGTCAACCTTCAACGGGCTCGTTACAATCATCGTGTACAATCAGCATCCAAAGAGGGAACACCATCGTGTGCTACGTAGAGCCATCCAACAAACAATTAAGGAAACACCATCTTGTGCTACGTAGAGCTGCTCCCAAAAACACCACGATCAAGGTTTTGTTGTAGAATGGAATAGTTAAACATGTCAAGCTCATTCATTATTGAAGAGAGTAATTAAGCACAAAGGGGCACGTAGAGAAATGTGAGTAAATAATTTAAAATCAATTGAACTTTATAAATGTGCTTTGCCTTTTATAATTTACCTTCTAAATGATTGCACTAACTAGAATAAGTTGCCTTATATTTTCCGTATTTCTGCTAGTGTAGATGTTTTTCAAATGGAACATTCATTTTAGAACATTTTTTGATAAATCTGCTTTGATTTGTGTTAGTTTTATTCACAATTATTTAGTAATGCTCGACCTGTATCTTTTAATACTTTAAGTGTATTAATAGTTACTCTGATGTAGGCATATTATAAAGAAGCTTTCCCCGTTGCCGTTGACCATAAACTTCAACGCAAACGACTTACTGGCCCGATTCTTCGTTGGATTTCACCAGGTGCTTAGTGAAGTCTAATGAGATACATTTCTTTCATAGATCGTGACACTACCTCAGCAATTGTTATCTCTCATAAAGGAAAAAAAATTCTTGAAAGGAAACACGTCTAACGAGTTAGAGGTCCTCTCAGTGGACATCAAAGTTTCGGATAGATACATGAATACTAGGAGAATCAAATCGAGTTTGGATGTCATAAATAGGTCTCTGGACTTGATTGGCTTCGATAAATTATAATGGACTTAGTTGGCTTAACCAACCGTGCTTGTATTTCCATAAGTTACAAGGTTCACTTTCTGAACGGAAACATTCTTATTTCTCGTTAGTTTACGAACAGAATCAATAAAAATTTTTTTTAAACAACATAATACATAACTAATATAACATTCTCGAGTAAACTACAAGAATGAATGAAAACAGCAACAATGCTAAGGCAATAGTTTAAATATCCCTGGAAAATTCTACTGCGTCGGTTTTTGTTGTTTTTTGTGATGAATGAATCAGTTGGCTTAGGTCACTCATTCCGTTGCGGTTTGTTTGACACAGTGTGCGATGAATGCTAAAATACTGTAGTTATCATCGATGTAAATTTTTAAGTGGTGTACAAATTGTTTTTGTATTCAAAAAATCTTCAAAATAAATTTCTGACATTCTTTATTTGCATTTCGCATTGCTGCCAAAAAAAAAAAAACAATAAAACCGTCAACAAGAAAGTTACGACTTGCAACAGTCAAGAATAAAAAAAATTAAATACGTTCTTTAGCAACACCCCAGGGTGTCGTCTCAGCTCTATAGACTCACCGGCGAGCAAAATACAAATAAATATTAATAAATAAAAACCTTGTGTAGATCTGTGGCGGCTCAGCACAAACTACAACCTCCACGCAGTCGCCATAAGCAAAGGCTCACACCGAGAATGTTTTTCGACTAATTAAGTCAAGCGCATTCTCGGTCACCCTCACACACTCGGAAGTCACGGCGGCACTATGGGGGTGCCATTCACGCGCAACTCAAAACCGACGCCGGATTTTTCCCGTCAAGGACCAGGACACCAAAGTGGTGACCCCGGTAAAAAAACCAAACGAACACACCAACATGGAGCTTCGAGGGGGAAAGTTCAAATGTGACGGGGACGACTAAACAACAAAGGATCCCCAATGTCAAACTGGGGGCGAACTTCTTGGAAAAACACGGATTTATGGTTGACGTCAAGAATAAACGTCGAATCGACCCACTCTCTGGCGTGGCGTGGCACGGAACCACCACTCGAGCAGAACTGCACCCAGTCTCCACTATTGCCGGCCCATCCGACGCCACCAAACTAGCACAACGATACACGGGATTACTCGAAAATTCCGTGATGTCTTAACCTCCAATGCCGGCCCCGTATAAATCCTTGGACTAAAGGTATAGCACACTATCTCCACCACGGGCCCACCGGTCTTCGAACGCCCCCGCAGACTGAGTGCGGCAAGCTCGATGCCACCAAAACAACCTTTGCGGACCTCCTCGAGAAGGGCATCGTTCGGCCCTCCTCCAGCCAATGGACAAGCCCACTCCACATGGAACGTAAACCAGACGGCTCAGTCAATGCATTGTGCCCTCATTCACGTTCTCCTCAAACTGCCATTCGTCAGAGGAAACATTGACGTCATCCTCGTCGTGTCAGACGGACACGACCAACACCTCGAACATCTGTGCCAACTGCTAACCATCCTCCGAGTAGCCGGCCTAAGCATCAACGCCGAAAAATGTGCCATCGGGCAGCCTAGGTAACCTACTTCGGCTACCAAATTTCGGGTTTCAACCACCCCCGACAAAAGTGGACGCCATCGCGACCTTCTCCAAACCAACCACTTCAAGAGAGCTCCGCGTATCCCCGGCAGGTGGTGATTGTCGATGATAGACAGAACTAGGGGAGAGGGGGTTGGTGATGATCTGCCCAGGTGGTGTGTGACATTACTAACTTGATATATGCTTGAATCAGTTAGCTGGTCGATGAAGAGGCAATTCTTGGCACTGGACCGGATGGTGATGTAGAAGGAATGGTCACCTGACAGAGTCCATTGTCGATGTGGCACATTAAAGTCACCAAACACAACGACATCGTCGCGAGAGTCGTTTATTTCAATTATGTGGTCGGTAGCTTTAATTGCTAGTTCATACGATTCGGTGGGCTGGGATCGCAAAATGTAGATGCAGATGACGTATAATTTTAATGTAATTTTATTGTGACAGAGACATAATCGAGCTTGGTCGTGGAGGATATAGCGACGAGGGTTGAGTCAAGGTTACTTTGGATGGCTATGAGCAGCCCGCGGCCAAGGGAGACGATTGGAGGACGATTAGCAACGTTATACCGGTATACAGTAAAGGAGGGAGGAAATAACTCTTGATTTTTAATGCTAGGGATCAGGTTGGTTTCAGTTAGGGCGTATATTTCAAAAGCGAGGGAGTGAATCATCTGCAAGATCTGTCGACTCTTAGAACGAAGACCTCTCATATTCTGGTAATAGAAGGTAAGAGGCTGGTTATGAGGGGTTATGTTGGGAGAAGGATATGGTGACAGTTCAGGGTCGAAAAAACCTATTACGATCAGCTCTATTACGTTGAAGAATTAAGCTCATCGAGCGAACGTATTGACCGAAAGCCTGGGGGCCCTTAGACACTTTATGTGGTGACAAGTTGAGATTTACAAGAAATTTGGGGAAAAGTTTACGAACGCTGGGGACGTCAGTGGGTAAGCCTTCTTGTTGAATAGCGACCATGACGGTAGTTTTGGTTTTTCATTCAAAGTAGACAGTGGCCGGTTTGTCATGGAGATAGGCCAGCAAGAGACGTATATTTGCATAGGTGTTCTTATTTCTTAGATTAGAGAGCGTGTACCGACAATCCGGTGAGTTTATCGTTTGCTGAGAGATTTTTACCGCTGTGGGAAGAAGCGAGTCGAATATTGGGCGAGTGGAACGAGAAGTTGTGGTAGGGTGAAAAGAAGTTGAAATAAGAGGAGATGGAGTCGCTCTCAGGATTGCCGATGTGTGGGAGGATCTGGAAAGGAAAGAGATTTTAGGGATAGGAGAGTGAGAGCTGATGAAGTTGTGATATTTTGCTCCTGTTTTGGGGTCTTAAAGAGGGAGAGAATTAGATGTGGGGGCATTGGCCATGGAGTCAGGGGTTTTGTGTAGTGTACCCGTCAAAACAAAAACTTATTCCTTATATTATACCCCGGATAATAGTATCATAAATCAAAATCCACGGTCATGAAACAAAATACTGGACGGTATAAGCCAAAGTGAAAGCATAACATGACAATGCTCACTGCCCAGGTGTTTCGCCAGATGTGTGTCATATGTGGTATACGATATCGCAGTGCATGATACTCACCTATTAACATGTCATCTGGGAGGTGACACATCGTGGATTAGCTATGCAATGTGCATTAAGTGTTTTGAAATTAGGAACATAGCTTTCAGGTCAAGAGTAGGAAGCCGAGATATGGTGGTATCGAAATGCATTAGGAATGTTAATGGGGGAAATAGTATTTAAGGACTGATTTGTTGAAGAAGAAGGCAGTTTCAAGCAGACCACAAGCATGACTTGTTACTTATCTTTTGGCAGATTTTTATGGCATTCGTGCCCTGCCCTTCGAGTACATTCCTACTTTTGGCAGATATTTATGGCATCGTGCCTTGTCGGGTGGTACAAAGGTTACCTTACAGGACTAGGTATCTTACGCGTTACCTTACATTTGTTTGGGATTGCACGTTGGATAGAATTAGGCTTAAAGGAAATATATTTACGGGTGGGTTAAGAAGTGAGTTCATTGCTAATCTTGGGTCGGTTAGGAGATTTTGAGGGGTGAGTAAAAGCAGGCAGACTAGGTGGATTGGATGAGCGGCTGTGGCGGGAAAGAAGGTTTTAGAGAGGGTTTTGTGGGGAATATAAGGAAATTGTGGTTAGGGTTCCTGTGGAGTTCTGTGGAGGTTAGTAGTGGAGTCATAATTGCGGCAGATTGTCTTGTCGTCGTTGATATCGTCCTTAGTAACGGCATATTTGCCCATTTTTAGTTCGGCTCCATCTGGGCTGATGAAGAGCAGTTCACAGGGTGATAGAATGTGGAAACGGAATGAGTCGGCTTTCGGGATCTTGTTGACGTTTTCGATGGGAATGGCGAAATTGTCGAAGAAGAAGTTAGATACCCAAGAAACGTCAGCGGCTTTGAGGATGCAGTTATTAATAAAGGCGGCAAGTTATTATTGCCCAATTTATGTGATTTTCACGTTCCGCTCGTCAAGGGTTCATGTTGACCCCAACCGATGTAGTATAGGGGTGTATGTGCTCGGGGGCACAATAATCTATGGTCTCTTCTCAGCTAAGGCGGGTTGTTCCACGTCCAGGAGAGGAACGTTGGGTGTCAGTTCATCAATATTAGAGCATCGCACAGATTCGATTTCGGGTCGTAAGGAGACGTTGTCAAGCGCAGGGCTGACCTTATCTTGAACTTCGGCTGTATGGTTTGTTATAGCTCTGACGTCGTCAGTTTGGTCGGTAATAAGAACTCTCGTTAGAGTAAGATAGTTCCTCATATCCGTCATTTTATCTACAAGTTTGGAGAGTAAGGGTTCAGTTTGGCAGGGGCGGGGTGGAGACTTTGGAGAAAAAGATCGATATTTGTTTTTACGGAACTGATACTTTTAATTGTCCCTCGAATGGTCGCATGCCTCGAGTTGCGTACGCAGATCTGCTCTAAGATCACGAAAGAAGTTTATAGTGCGATCGTCTACGTAGGTTTTAAAAGATTCGCAGTTGGATCTAACTTGATTTTCCGCGCGTTTAGTGTGGGTTTTAAACAAGATGGCGGAAAGTTCAGAGGCTGTGTTTACTTCTTCAGCAGATTTTACTACCCCATCTAGCCTTACGAGCTCCTGTAAGACCTTTTTGTGGTGGAGTTTAAAATCTGCAGACGTCTAGGCGAGACTTTCATTAAGACATTTTATAGCAACCATGTTATTGCATTCGTCGCAATAGAAAGAATATCTACGGGAGTACTCATTGATACAGCAAGCGGATCGTTTCCCAGGAGTAGTGCACGGAGGGTGAGCGGATTTTCCATATAATCCGCCGCAAGGAATTAGTTTGGTACCGATTTCGGTGGCAAAGTACTCCGGTGTGCCGTAGCTTTCCATTAAAGAGTATACGCCAACTGAAAACGAATATTAGGGACTATGTGTACACAGATATAATATTTGCAAAATGACAGCAGATTAAAGACATTGACATGAATTAATTATTAAGTCACTAATTTTATTTATTTACTTTGTTCTTTTAAGGAGTCCAACATTATGCGATTCGGAACTATTCTGGCCTCTACCCAACTTCCAAAGTGCGGTGCAGTGAAATGCCGGAATGCGATCATCTACCACCTGAATACCAAGGACCGAGTTACAATCAAGTGACGGAGATCCGGAATAACCATCTAACCAAAAACATTGTGTCGTACTACAAGACACCTTTGTTAATACACAACGGTTACATGCAATGGCTGTACGATCACAATGGCAAGAGATATTTAGACATGTTTGGCGGAATCGTTACAGTTTCTGTGGGACACTGTCATCCGTAAGTTTCTTTTTAGGATTAGGACACATTTATTGAAAAGTATTTGTTTACAATTTGTTCTATTTTGAGGGGATATTGTCTATTAGCATAGTAGTGAAGTATATAGGTAAAGCTGTTACGACGCAGATGTCTCTCGCATTGATCGGGTTTAGTACTGAAAAAAACTGATGACATTATGGTTCAGAATGACCCAAAACCATATAAAATCAATTCCACCTGCTTAAAAAAAATCTTCGGATGTCATTAGTGCAATCGAGAATGAATGCATCGAACGATCCACTTTTTAGAAATCTATTTCTGACAAAATATCGATTTATGAATGATTGTTTTTATTAAGTGATGTACTTTAAAAAAATTTCTTAAAAACACATTTGGCGCAAAAAAGTAAAATTCGCTGAGATATTGTTCCTCGAGAGTTTGCGTGATTTTCGGACAAAGTCGGATATTTATAAATTATAAAAAAACACAATAAGCACTCGTTTTACACTTTTTATTCACAACAAAAAGTGACTTCACAACTGTCCACTTATAACCTAACCGGCAGTCCTCTCTTTATGTTACATACAATCAAGAAGGTCTGACTGAAATAGAAAAAAGAAAAAAATATAGCCTTCTATGAAAATATAATTCTACGAAAAGTTTTGCATTCTTCACGTTCCGTCACAAATTGATCGGGTTGTGTGGAGTGGACAAGAGATCATTTATAAAAATGAGAAGTAGAGTAGGAAACAGTTCGGAGCCTTAGCATTAATCCGATGAGAGTCTAGATTCCCCTTTTTTAGAACCACTTGGTTTGAGTGGCCAGAAAGGTACCCTTTTACCCATTGAATCAACAAAGCTGGGTGCGTAAGTGTGGAACGCTCTTGAAATATCCTCTACTTTTCGGTAAAATACGTCATCAGATCTCCAGTTGACCTGTTGCTTCGAAGGCCATATTGGCGAACATTAAGGAGGTTATTTGACTTCAAATATTTCCAAAGTTGGCGATTAGTCAACCTTCGGCAATATAGAATAGGCCGATAATTTGTCGTGTTTTTTGGGAATTGATGGAATGTTCTGTGACAGCCATCTATTATATTTGGGAATTTGTTAGAATAGGATAGGTGGAAGAGCTTTTGCAGTGATTTGGGGAGGAAGTAGGACACTTATTCAAAAAATTGGGGGGACATTATCTGGGTTAGTACATTTGTTATGTTTTGCTCTGTGAGTGCTCGAGCAACAGTACGAGCTCAAAAGTGAATCTCGCCACGATGTGCTGCTTGTCCTCAAGTTGCGGCAGAACTGACGTATCTGGCAGTGCTGAGTTTACTACGAAGCGTGAATCAAATAGATTCGATTTATTTTTGACTAAGGTGTCATCAACTAAAAACAAGGAATGGATGAAGAGATAAGGTTTTCGGTGTATTCAGAAACGACCAGGAAGGTGGAAATCTTCAAAAGATATCTTAGAACCGATCCAGAGGCATGCCCAATTTTTACCGACTAAAACCACCTCCCGTCAGCACATATCCGCATGGAACTTTCTTTTAGACATTTCATCGCGTGGCGGGACGGAGTTTATCTGTTACTCCACTCGTCGCGTCGCAACTGCTGCCTTATGTCATATAGAATATCATTTGTCACTGGCCATGCTTGCTTGAAACTTAGCTTGTATTCTGATACTCCTATAATTGTATGGGTGTTTGACATGTTTATACTTGTGCAAGTATTGCCAAAAGCATCCATATCCTGATATCAGCTGCATCAAGTGGTAGTTCAGTTCGCCGTGTTTTCTTTTTACCCAAGTTTCTACATCAAGTATCATGGCGTGGAATCATCTACCTTTGGTGGAAGAATCCCACCTTCGTTGCCGTTCTCTTAGACTTGAGAGCTCTAATTGTGGGCGTATTCCCCGGCGATTCTCTTGGCAGATCTCATGCAAAGCAGCGCTTCGTTGGCTGCACTGTCAAGTGATTTTCTCTCGTCCAAGACATTTATGGCATGTTCGGATACTAACGGAACGTGAAGCATACTCTTAATGATGCCAACCTATGTGCTGAGTTCACTCCCTTCATGTACCACCTATACTATGCCCATGTGTGAGCTGCATACATTTTAATGCAGTGTTGTGACACTGGTTATCAGTTTCCTTATATGGGGCTGGGGCCCTCCAACATTGGGTAGCAGTCTCGCCAAAACATTGCATACTCTTGCCGTTCTTGACTCGTTTTCCTCAGGTGTTCCTTGAAGGTCAATCTGTTTCCGAGGGTGCCACCAAGACGTTTAATATAGGGAATGGATCTCATTGCTTGTCCTTCTATTCCCAAATCGAGGTGTTCAACTTTCTTGTGGCTGCTTATTAAAACTGCCTCCATCTTATGTCCAGCGAGTTTCAGTCCGGCCATATCTAGCCAGCATTTAATGCTCTGGATTGCTTGGGAGCAAATATTCTCCAGATCATCTAGATGTTTAGCTACGGCAACTATTGCCAAATCATCTGCGTACCCAATGATTCTAACCCCTTCTGGTACATTGACCCTGAGCACACCACCGGAGCCCATACTGCCATTCAAAGAGCCCCAATGTCCCCTCAGTGAATTGTTACAGGCGGGGGACAATTACTCGTTCAAGCAGTTTCCCTGTTGTGTCCAGCATCCACAATGGGCGGTAAGACGACAGCGATTCTGGATTCTTGACTCCTTTTGGTATAAGCACACGCCGCTGTTTTTTTCCATCGTTGAGCAAAGTGTCCTGTTTGGAAGCAGGTCGAGAAGATACTGCTGAAGACTATCGGGTTTGTGTTAAAGCCGCCTTTACCACAGCGTTAAGAATACCACCCAGTCCCGGGGTAATGTTTTTTTTTAACAACCCCTGCAGCTAAGAGTACCTCTTCGCTAGCCACGGGAGGTATTTATCTTACAGTGATGTTCCATTCCTCTTGCGCTCTCAACACCTCATCAAACTACGGGAAGAGGACAGCAACGATTCTGGCTATGCCAGTTTTACTGTTTTGCATTTGACTACTGTTGTTTTGTAGTCTTTTCACGACTGTCCTGTAGGCGCTGCCTTGTCATTTAATTCATCCCTTAGGAAGCAGACTGCGTCATATTTACTCTTGTGGATCACATTCCTTAACTTCTTCCGTTTGTTGACGAATTTCGCATGTAACTGTGGGTAGGCGTTATTGTTTCTTGCTCTTTATTACAAGCGTCGTAACCTGTTCCACTCCGATCGCGCATGGGTGATTTCTTGGTTCCACCAATAAACTGGTTTGATTGCCCCTGACTGTTCTCTTTGTCGTTACATAGAAGCACCGCATGCGGTAGTTAGCCGCTTCATGACGTTTCCAACCCACCTGTTCGCATCGGCCTCTGTATGATTTGGTCTTCCAATATATAATGGAGCAGTTCCGCATCGAAGTCCTTCTCTTTCCACTCATTTTTCTGGGCTTTCTTCGCCAATCTGCCAGTGTTGAATCCCCTGTATGGTAATATTTCGTACATCACGGCCACTCCATACTTCTTGCCAACATGGAGCTGGCAAATGTAAAATGTAAAGCCTCTCTCACTTATGAAGGTGTCACCAGCACCACCATTGAGTAACACCATATTTAGGACTGCGAAGACTTCGAGTGGTCCCTGGACTCTACTGTTGGTCCTTGTACTTCTCCATTCTATTGCCCAAGCATTGAAATCTCCAGCAACTATAAGGGGGCTCTTAGTTCTAGCTTCTTGTGCTACCTTGTCAAAAAACATTTGAATTCGCCTATTTCCCACCTTGGCGGAGCGTAACAACAGTAGAAATGAATTCCTCTAATCTTTCCATAGGCGAATCCTTCCTGCCGTTGGACACTTCTGTATTCTATGGGGGAATTTCCAGTTGTCCAGATGACCGCTGTTCTGCTGCTGTCTTCTTCCCATATTATTGTACCACCGCGAGGCATCCTGTACTGCTCATTGATGAGTACCACTTCGGCAGCATATTCCTTAACCGTTTGGGAAAGGAGATCTTGTGCGACTCCACAATGGTTTAAGTTAATTTGAATGCACTTAAACCAGTCCATTTATATTCAGAAGATTGGACATCGCGTTTTTAAATGTTCGGCATTTGTAACTCCCTATAGAATGGTTGTTACCACCTTCGCATCCTGATTCCCAGCACATGCTTTTAGGGTGTGCTTGACAGCTATCACTTAGTGTCCCTTTTCACTGCATTTCAAATAGTTGTCCGAACGATCTTCTTAGGATTTGCATGATTTCGCCACGTGTCCTTATTCCCAACATCTGAAACATCGTATTTTTTTCACACTAACGCCAGTACAAAAGGGGATTTTGAAGTACTTTTAAATATCAGAGCACAGTGCGGCTGCGATATGTTTTCGTACTCTGCATTTAACCCATCCGACCCGTAGGAATACGATAGCCAGTAATATGCCAGCCTTTTCTCTTGGTAGGCGGATCATGGTAGCTTGCCTCCCATCTAGTTTCCATCTTAAGCCCTTTATCGCTTCTTTTGGGATCGCGTTCAGTGCAGGAAACTCTATAGGGATCGCTGTCAGGATTTCCCCCGCAGTGGTAACCTCATCTAGATCACGATACTCGATCGTGGTTTCCTGTGTCACTGTTTTCACACTGACATATTTCGTTAATACTCGTACTTCTGCTTTCAGTAGGGGCCTCTGGACGTTCTAGCTGTAATAGTATCTGGACTAGCACATTTATTAGTGTTCGAAGAACATTACGAGCAACTGGGAAGCGGCCAATAGAATAAAACAATTGGAAGAGTTTCCGCAGTGATTTAGCGAGTGAAGAAGAACATCTCTTAAAGAGAATTGTGGGAATGTCATCCGAACCAGCGGATTTGTTTGTGTTCAGCTCCTTGGGTGCGCGGGCAACAGTACGCGTTCGGAAGTGAATTTTGGCTCATGGTGTGCTGCTTGCGCCTAAGTTGAGGCAACGCTGACCTGGTATTAGGCAGTGCTGAGTTGGCTATGAAGCGTGAAGTAAATAGATTCGCTTTTTCTTTGACTCATGTGTTATCAACTATAAGCGAGGAATGGATGAAGAGATAAGGTTTTTGATGTATTCAGAAATGACCAGAAATTTCTACTAACTGTGGAAGAAGGTAATCGTTTCACTTTTTGGTCGTGTAATCACTAATCTTCGATTTTCTTGGTATGCTATTCATCAGTGGTTGTTTGTGGTTGTCTCCGATGTGATTTATTTTCAACGCGGTTTCGACCTGTACTGACTCCAACCGATTACACATAGGCAACTACAGTGAAAAACACAGAACCAAAAATGAACTAAACAAATAAAAATTATCAACGTCGTATGCCACATCATTAACGTAACCATTTATGTAACGAGTTGAGGAATCCTCATGCTTACGTGGCTGTGGTCAGATACGTAGGTCCGTTGGATCTAACCTTTTCATAGTGTGGATTCGAATTACGTTCCTCACTACTATCCCTAAACTCTACAGATTCTCTTTGAACATTTCCAATATTTATGCAGAAACATTTTCTTTAAGCCTACAAAATTTAATGCAATTTAAATTGATTCCGAGTCATATTTGTTCACAGTAGTAGATTGGTGATATGTTAAAACATTCATTTAAGCATCAAGAATATCTGTACAAAGTTTCAAAACAATCGGATGAATAGCTAACGAGCATATACGGCCCAAACAATTTTTGTATGAGGCCTTTTCAAAAAATAACGGGAATCTGATCTTTTTGTAAAGGATCTTTATTTATTACATCTTTTTATGATCTAATCAATTTTCCTTCTTTCAAAGTAATTCTCCTCAAATTTAACACCCATGAGCCTGGTCTTTTTCCAACTAGGAGGCACTTCTGATGATTCTGTTACTAATATCGTATGGAATAGTGTTACACCTAAACCTTAAAAAAATAAACAAAAACGAAACCCTTATATTAAGCGCTTAGGGCGAAATATTAATTTAAGTCAAAATTAACAAGAAATTAGAAATGCCATTAAGTAAAGTGAGATGATACCGGAATAGCAAGTAGATGTGTGGGGGTTCTCTACACCACATGGAGAACCAACCCACAATTCCAACCAACCTCGACCTCTAACAGCGCGTCACGTTAATCCAACTCCCCATGCAAAATCTGCAAGCGCATCCATCCCGAACTTACAAGAATCCATCTCCCAATCCCAAAACTTACAACAGAATACATTCCAAATCATCTCCCTCAATTACATCACCCCCCATATAATTTTTCCCAAAACCGCTTCGGTCAATTCTTTACTTAAGTTATATTGCTTCCTTGCCACCAAGCAATCTTAATTTCCCCGGAAATTCATATGCTGTAATAAAACGCCTATTCAAACCTACAATGGAATATTAATCATCACCAATCAACTATACCGAGGTTCATTTCCTCCTTAAACTGTACTTCTCGCTTCCAACCAAGCGGGAGCTAATTTTCCACAAAACGATCGCAACAATCAAGACCCTTGACCAAATTTGGCTATGTCGCCGAACCCAATTTCCCGGTACACACAACCAACGAACCCAACTCAACTTATACGGCGATGATTCTCCGGAACTAAATTCCCTACACAGACATAGCAACCCTGTTCAAGTTCCTAGTAAGTGGCAGTGAGTTTATTTCAGCTATGACTCAACCGCCACGACGCGATGAATAGATTCTTTCCATTTATTAGTCAGTCGAGATCCAACCGCCACCAGGGCCACACCGCCGCCTGCAAGCATTTTGCTTAGTTTCAAATGTTTCCGTTCGATCCACTCAGTCGGTGTTGACATCGTGTATTTCGGGAGTACGTTGTCAGTACGTGACGTGCATTTTGGCCATCTTATGTTTGGCAATCCGCGGCGCAACTCGGGTCACTGTTAGGAGCATGCGGATTAACCCGACCACCAGACGCCGAAAGTCGTGGAGTGTCTCGAGACGTTATTTTCAAAAGCCCTCATTCGTTGTTAATTGAATCCGATTTGCGAAATTTCGCTTCAGGAATCAAACCAAAATTAAGTGCCTTCGGAACCGTGGTTAAGTGAAATACGATCCCAAATAATCTGAAATAAAGGGGAAAATTAATCAATAAACAAATGTTTAAGAGAACATCAGAAATATAAAAAAAGCTATTTCAACAAAAACTATTTCGACAAATAAAAAGAAAAACTAAGTTCAACGAAGAAGAGTGTTTTATTTATGGTGTTCCCCTCCTCGCGGATGACAGTTTCGCATCAGATTCTCAAGCGCTCGTAACGTGTCCGATGTGCGACCTCCCAGCGGGAGGTGAAAATAACTTCAAGGCACGATCCAATTAGCCAAACTCTTGTAATAGTTGCAAACGATCCAAACTGATTCAGTGGTCACTGTTCCCTGGCTGTGAGTTCCGGATGAGAAAAGAAAAATAGAAAGAACACGAAGTGCAAGCGAGCTTACCATCACCGGTGCCATTACCCGCAACTATTTGCCGTTCCCCGGATTTCTGCCGGTGGGTGAGAGTGAACCCCGCGGCGTGCGACGGCACCCAACCTTTAACGCCCACAGACGCACTGGGTAGAGATAACAATCCACCAAAGTAGGATCCAGTCTCTATTGCTCATATATAGATCTAAGAATCCAAACTCCGATCACTTTTGAGTTTAATAGTTTTAATCACAAAACTTAGTATGACACAATAATTCAATTCAAAAGGAGTTAGTACAACATAATAATTCACTGTTTAAATGAATCAAAACGGTGCAACAGTCCCCCGATTCCGACAGATCTATGGTGGAAGAGACGGTCCTGCACCAACAACCGAAGCGATCATGCCAGAAACCACTGTGAACAACTTGGCAGAGACGAGTCTGCAACAACAACTGGAGCGTATGATACAATCACGCAGGAACCGATCGCAACTTTTGAACAACCAGACTCGTTGAGAATTGGAGAAGGACTGTGACTGGGACCATGTTGGTTCTCTTAATGTTGGGCTTATGGGGCTCTGGCTGCTTGTCTCTCTTGCATGCACTTGGGGTGCTTGGGGCGGAGTTGCCAGTAGCGTTATCATACTTTTGCATAGATTTATATTTAATGTATTTATTTATTGTTAATATATTCACTTCCCAACAGGAAAGTCTCCAAAGCTCTAGAAAAACAAATGAACACTTTGTGGCACACAACAAACATCTATATGCACCCTAAAATTCACGAATATGCTCAGAAATTGCTATCAAAGTTTCCAGGCGACTTAACGAAGGTCTGCTTTGTCAATTCTGGTTCAGAAGCTAATGACTTAGCTATGTTTTTGGCAAGACAATATACAGGGAATTATGATATCCTATCGTTCAGGAATGCTTATCATGGAATGTCACCATACACCATGGGTCTGACAGCCCACTCTACTTGGAGGTTTCCACTGCCGGGTGTGGCCAATGGAATCACACATGTTATGAATCCAGATCCTTACGTAGGATTATGGGGTGGTTCATCTTGTCGAGACTCACCATGTCAAACAGACCGTAATTGCAACTGTGGCTCGACAAACTCCTGCAAGGCAGGCGATGAATATTACAATCAACTAGAACAGGTCTTTAAATTTTCCCTACCAAAGAGCGGAGTTGCTGCCATGTTTGCCGAGTCAATTCAAGGAGTTGGAGGAACTGTTCAGTTTCCTCGAGGTTATATAAAAAAAGCAGCTGATCTCGTCCGGGCTAATGGTGGAGTTTTTGTTTCTGATGAAGTTCAAACAGGTTTTGGCAGAACTGGAGAACATTTTTGGGGGTTTGAAGGCCATGGTATTATTCCTGATATCGTGACTATGGCCAAAGGTACATTTTGTTATTTCTCTATATAACATAATATGATTTCTAGCTTCAGAATACATTTGACTTTGTTTAGGAATCGGTAATGGTTTTCCATTAGCAGCTGTCGTAACAACACCTAAGATAGCTGAATCGTTGGGAAAGGCGTTACATTTTAATACTTATGGCGGTAATCCGCTGTCATCTGCTGTGGGTTTGGCTGTTCTAGAAGTTATTGAGGAGGAAAATCTACAGGAAAATGCCCAAGAAGTTGGAACATATTTTCTGAAATCCCTCCAAGACTTAAAATCTCGTCATGATGTAATTGGGGATGTTCGAGGAAAAGGATTAATGATTGGAGTCGAATTCGTGTCTGATCGAATGACGAAGAAGCCATTACAATTAGAAAATGTTGTCCAGATTTGGGAAGATTGTAAGGATCTTGGAGTCCTCTTTGGACGAGGAGGCTTTCATGCAAACGTAACTTATGAATTTATAGGTGAAATCAAAGAAATTAATTTGATATACATTTCAGGTATTCCGTATTAAGCCTCCCCTGTGTGTAACGAAGGCTGACGCTGATTATGCTGTAGATGTACTCGACAAAGTTTTATCACACCATAAAGGATAAAATTGGTGAAAGCAGAGAATAGCGAATTCATAATATTTATAATAATCACAAATGGCGTGAAGACTGATAATGACATTTAAAATGTGTTTTGTATTTGTAGTAAAAAACGCATTTTTTGTTATTTTGAAAGTTCATTTTGTTGGATAATGTTTCTATCTATCTGTATCGGATTCGCAATTGTATTTATTGAAGAATTCTAGTACGTTCGCATTTGCCAGCTGTCATCCACCAGCTGACAACCCTTCGGTGATAGAGATAGAACGTTACTTAAGCGTCGCTTTTTTTCAAAAATTAACACCATGGCTCTCAACATATTTCAAAACCACGTTTGCGTGCGCCTCTTTAATAGGGAACCCACCATTGCGGTGGGCCTGGACATTGAAAAGGCTTTTGACACAACCTGGATCGAAGGTCTCGTTTTTAAATTACTGAATACTGGCCTCAGTAAAACGCTGTGTAGTATCATCTACCAGTTCGTTTTAAACAGAACCTTCCAAGTTCGAGTGAATGGAAAGCTTTCCCGAACTTTCAACGCCGCTGTAGACGTACCACAGGGCTCCATTCTAGGCCCCATGTTATTTAATATCTACACCTCAGATATTCCTCGCCCTGTGGATAGTAGAGTAAACCAGATTTGCTATGCGGATGACGTCCTAGTGTACACGTTATCTAAAAGCTCAAAACTCGCAACAAACCGACTCAACCGTCATCTGGACGAACTGTATCAGTATTACAGTCGATGGAAAATTCGACTTAACCCATCTAAAGCAGTAACTATAATTCTGAGTAGTAAACACTCCCAACCTACTTCTCGATATTCACAGAATATCCGATTACAAATGGGAGGTACTACGATTAGACCACAGGACAGAATGAATTATCTTGGGGTTATCTATACCCCAAAAATGAATTTCATCAAACATGTGACCCACATTCTTCAAAGGGGTCTCGGTCGGTCTAAGCAACTGCACAACATCTTGAAGTGGAGCAACAAAGTTGACACCAAAGTTAAGCTTCTCTGCTATAAGCAGCTAATCCGATCTGGAATATCATACGCCTTTCCCATATGGTCCTGCGTATCTTCTGCCCAAATGGAAAGACTTCGAGTTTTCGAAAGAAAACTCCTCAGAAGATGCATCAACCACTTTGGAGGGCCTGACGGTCGCCATAACGCGAACTCTCACCTATACGAAGGTGCCTCCATTATCTCTATCGACGAGTTCTTGCTACAATTAGCATATAAGGACCTCGAAAGCATTCAGACCAGCGAGAACCCACTTGTATGGGAGTCTTGCGTTCTTGGCCCTTCTCTCTTTCGATCTCTTCGGATCCGACCACCATAATTTCTTCTTCAGTACAAAACTGAAGAAAGCACCCTTCCCAACAACATTCTCCTTTATAATACAGGAATCCTGGACCCATCCCTCCGCTCCGCGATAGTATAGTGGTTAGTATACCCGCCTGTCACGTGGGAGACCGGGGTTCGATTCTCCGTCGGGGAGCCTCTGGCGCAAGACTAATGACCTTGCCCGGAAAAAAACAAGTCATTATGGAAAATTTAACAAGCCTCAGAACTTGCTAAATAAGGCCAAGACCGGTTCCCGGTTGTTGTGCCAATGATGATGATGATGATGATGATGATGATGATGATGATGATGATGATGGACCCATCCCATAGGGTCTACTGCCGACACACTACAAACACGCACGCACAGTACAAGACAGCACAAACACACACATACACACCGACCAAAGCGCAGATTATCATACGCCAAAGACGTGATCTGCGTTTACTACCGCACTCAAGACCTACCGGTCTTGTACGATTTCTTTCCCACCATCCCTCCATCCAAGTAGTTAGAGAACAATTGAACTAACCCTGTCCACACTATCCTTAGATACCCCCTTCCGCTTTCTTTTCAGATATCTTTAGACCGAGCCCAACATCTTCACGGATGTGGGTGATTCTGGTTATTGCAAGATAACCAGAAGCCAGAGACAAGATGAAGGGCACATTTGTCCTTGTCTCCCTAAAGTCGGCCTCTCGCGACCGCTTCGATTATCATTTTTTGCGTCATCTTGGATTCTTTCTCTATTGTAGGCACAACCATCACCTTGGATTCTTTCTCTATTGGACGCACCACCATCATCTTGGACGGTAGTGATCCTCTCGGGCGCTTACACTATTGGACGCTCCCTCATCATCCTGGAAGCTATCTATTCGCATGCCGGTGGACGCAGCCCCATCAGCAGGATCGCTTCCCTGAACATTTGTAATGTAATAAGTGAAGTGACGTAAGAGCTGGCATGATTGCCATATAAGTTAAGGGATTAGTGGATGTTTGATCACGCCTCTTCTATTTAGACCATGTAATGTTTAAAGGCGTAATGGGTCCTGTAAGATGACCTTGCACCCGTTCCAATCAGGGTTAGAAGGAGTAGGGTATTGGAAAAGAGATCTTCGCTTAAACCATCTGGCAAGGCACGAATGCCATAAGTGTTTGCTAAAAAGAATGGAGTCGAAGGGCAGGGCACGTACGCCATAGTTGTCTGCCACAAGTTAATGTTGGGCAGGACACGAGTGCCAAAAGAAACTGTCAAAGAGGAGAAACAAGTCACGGCTGTGGTCAACTTGAATCTGATTTATTAATTAAAAATTCGTTCCTTAAATATAATAACATTTTTCCCATCAACATTTCCGTCGCATAGTATGTCAGAAAACATCATATTTCGGCAGTTCATTCATGACCCAAAAAATTACGTTCGTCATTTCAAACACTCATTGCACATTGCATAGCAAATCCACAATGCGTCACTTCTCGGATGACATGCGAATAGGTGTCATGTATTGTGATGCCTTATACATTTTCTTTTTACACTAACGCGCACACAAAAGGGGATTTTGAAGTACCCTTAAATGTCAGAGCACAGTGCGGTCGGATGGAGAGGAGGTGGTTAAGGAAAGGAGGTGTCGATGTATATTGGTCTTGAATGTTTGGACATCGCAACGACCAGGAAACACATGATCAGGCAGAACATTCCACATTCGTGTGGTTCGGCTAAAGAATGACTCTCTATGTTTATTTGTGCGCCTGAAGTCAATTTTCAACGCGAATTGATGGGCATTCCCAGATTGAGGGGTATGCCAGGAAAATGTCTGAAGGGGCGGAACACATTCAGCAAGCTCAGTTGAACAACGACCGTGGTAATACCTATAGAAAAGAGATAGGCGTGATACGTTGCGCATGTGTTCTAACGACGGCATTGATCGACTAACGGCTGGATCCCCACTAAGTTTCACTGCTCGATTTTGCATCTTGTCGAGCACGTGTGGTGTAGTTTTGGATGCGCCTGACCAAATATGGGGGTTGAACTCCACTTTTGGACGAATATACGCCTTGTAATTAGTGGCCAGATTGGATGGAGTGAAGTATCTTTCGCATCTCTTAAGGAACTCCATAAATTTGGCTGCACTTTTCGCAGCTTCAAATATGTGGTCGTTCCAATTACATTCGATCGTTCGATCGGAACATCTGGGAATTGACCATTGTCATGGCATACTTTTGTTTTGGCGTGTGCCGTCTGGAATTTCGTTTCAATGACCGTGGAGTAATTGAATTATGATCTAATTGTCGGGTGTACAGTATGGGAAAATGAGGTCGAGTTTTAACGGGTGCACTACACACTGTCTATTTATTGAATATTTCGCGTATAGTTTTTTTATCCTTGCTTTTCATAAGATGGTCTTTACTTTAAATTATTTGAACAAATTGAGATGAAGTCTCCAAAGTTGAATGGCAAATCTGTAAGAAATCGGTTAGCATTTGCAAACAGCGACGGAAAGAAAGCACAACGTTGGAACGAAACCAATGGACTTACCAATCAAACGATTTAATAGAAAGCCAACGGACGTAAATTCTGGTAGCGGAGTTAAATCATCTGCAGTGTATGGATAAGTCCCGAGTTTGTGGTGAGTATGTAGTGCCACAGCGCTGTTGCTTCCCTTGCTGGCTGCGCTCTTTGTGTGGTTCGAAAAGGTATTCCGTCGATAACTAAACACTTGGTATTGATTTTCACTTTATTATTGATTTTTCTTGTGAATTTGAAAACAACTTATCTACACTGAAAAACAATTTACTAGAATTTCGATTCCGAAATTGATCGTTTATGAATTTAGATGTTAAGTAAAGCGTGATTACATTGAGTCCGTCAATACTCGTTACCACGCGATTATCACCACTTGCACTATTCGATTTGATGTTGTCAAATTAAGAAAGTGGAATCCCTTCGCATTGACTCTTACCGCCTGATGCAGGCTCCCGGGCAGCAACCTATTCTGTTTTTAATCGCATTTGCTCTTTTGAGAAAACAATAGTGAGATGAAACCGTTTTAGGCTCTAGGGCAAAATCTTCGGCCATACGGGAGTATGGTGTAATTTTGCCAATGAGGCGTTGGTTGACCTTGATTATAACCGTATTGGTAGGATCGCATGTTAGTCAAGAAAACTGTATTTTCCTACTTGCGTTCTCAACTGTATAATGTCAACAATGTGATTATCTGTTTATTGCTTTTGTTTTGATTATTGTGATTCGTAATTATGTTTATTTTGGAGTTTATTTTGAATACATGTGGATGTGTGAAAGTATTAAATACATCAACACCATCAAATATTGGATACGGTTTAGCAAATGAAATAAGTGAGAGAAGTGAATTTATTGCTGACTTAATTTTATATGCTGTTGGTTTGTTTATGTACGACATGAGCTGATAAGTCCTGGGATTTTTCAATAGGTGGAGCTGTGGGGCTTTTCAGGGCCCGAAGAGCCACGCATCGCTCGATCCCCACTATTCCAGGCGAACGACTTACCTACCCGGTCGAAATGCAGCAAGGTTGCGCAACCTTGCTACGGCATTTACCCCCAGCCAAATCGCCGGAATTATTACGGTTACCCAATCGGATAACTGTTTTGAGTTCTGTTAGGCAGCTTACCTATTCTGTAGGGGATTTCCTTCCAAACCCCTTTTTCTCCATCACCACCACTGAAAACATTAAATCCACGGCAAAGCTTATCACCTTGCCGTGGCATCGAAAACTTACCCTCGGCCAGACCACATTCCCTAAGAAACATTAAACCCACGGCAAAGCTTATCACCTTGCCGTGGCATCGAACACTCACCCCCGAGACGTACATCATTTCCTAAAAAAAACATAAGTCCATGGCAAAATCATCACATTGCCATGGCATCTGAAATCCTATCTTTAGGCATACATTCTGCCAGGGGCATCTCGTTTCCATAGCCTTAAGCTATGGAAACAACAATCAACAAGAGTTCCTTGTGACTCGTTGTATTTGTTTACCCTCGGCATAACATGCATGCGGCTATTTGCCCCTATTGATTTGCTACCGCCGACAAGATTTCTGCTGACGCAAACCAAACATGTCCCTGATTACCAGCAATCGCTGGCTTCCAATTATCGGTCCCCATGTTCAGAGGCCGCATTCAAGTAACGATGAAGATGCAGCCAGAAAATGTTTACTTACAACATCTGGCAATGGCTGCACCCTATGTTCGTTGCAATGCTTAATCATCGGCAACCGAAAGGATGATTTATGGCCTTCCATTAGGATGACCAAATCATCGGTTTGGGTTTTCACACCCCACATGCTAGTGTTTACTTTCTTAGAAAATGCACTAGCGATGTACCTCCATCCACCACGGTCGCCGAACGATCGTATGCATGGCATACCCACACATGCGTAATGTATGACTACCCCGTCCGGTCCAATCACGATTAACTACTTCAAGTTAATCGTGTAACTCCGCCTCCTTTCCAGTTTCTTTCAGGGTTCCTTTCCTTTTGATGACTTCCAATGGGATTAGTCAGATTTCACCAGTCGAAGGAGTCACCCGCGTCGCCGTCGAAGTAATAAATGTGTCTGATTATATGACAGTGAATCCCTTCGTTACACATTCGTGTCCGAAGTGCCGAATGGTAGAGTACCAACTTTTATTCAATTGTTTTCCCCTGTCGTGTCGGTGGTGTAATTCACTGAATATTCGCCGTACCGGTTAAGTTATTTTTAAATGGAACATTCAATTAAAACCGTCAACAGTGGCCTTTCGTCATTTTGTGCATTTACTGTATTTTGCTTTTATGTTTACAAATCCGCAAGACAGTCGGGATATCGGTGTGGTTGATGGTGCCTTTGAGCGTGTAAAAACAAACAAATATCACCTCAGTTAGTGTTTTAAGCATTGTAAAATTAATCATATCACCAGTGTAAATAAAAACCATGAAGATAATAAAAGAACGTTTTTTGCTATCAACAACCCGGAGTTCAATTTCATTTTTGGTGGACATTTTGCTTTTCGTGTGTTCGGTCTCCGTTGTGAACAATTTTTTTGGAGAACTATAAGTGGGTGTTGGCTGAATCCGCACCCGTGCTTGGTGCCTAGCCCAACACTACCCACATTGGTGACCCCGTAAAAAACGCGCAACCTTCGTGTTCGAACCTAAATCGATGACTTTGGTGACTCTTAATGAATGGACTTACAATCTTCCACAAAGTGCCAATAAAAGGAACCACACCTCACCTGTAGTCACCTGCCGCCATCGCTGGACAGACGCTGCCTCAGCATCCGGAACACCATCATCTAAATCAGCCACCTAAGATCAACACCACCTTAACTAGTGCAGTGCGAGTGCTCCCAACATCATCGGATGAGAAACACCTCCCAACACGACATCACCAGATAACAACAACAGGTATCTTCCTTTTTCTTATTTTCGTTCTTTTTTTTTTCTTTTTTTAATGTAAATTTGGTAAATGCGAATTAAAAACACATTGCTTTCCCCGATTCCTTTAAAACAAATTAATTTTTTTTTAGTGGCTTTCAGTCGTGAAGAATTGATAATTTCTGTGTATACCAAAATTAATTCTGTGGTACATATATTTTTTTTTGTATTGTTAATTTTTTTTTCTCTTGCTTCTGCTAAGAATATGTATCTACTCCCTACCATCAAATTAAATCAGATCCCCGAAACACTGTAAGAAATTTCAGTAAGTAAAGTAATCGTCAATGTTGAGAAAAAGAAATATCCTGTGAAGTTTTTTTAATAATTTTTATTTCATGTAACTCTCAAACCAATCTGTTAATTCATGTCAAAGAACTGATTAATCAAGAGGAAATCATAATTAAAAATTGCCGAACCGAATTACTACTTATATTAGGTTCAATAAAAGGGACGTTATGAAAATTGAAACTATATATAAAGAGAAGAAGAACAAGAACAATAACATAAAAAAAGCAAATTTCATTTGTAAGAATCCAACTACGACAGCTTATAAAGTAATTTAACAATACTTGGATCACTCTTGTGTCATATATATATTTTGGTTTTTCGCGGGGAACCGACTTTAAAATTATTGTTGATAAACTAATTAAGATCACTACCAAACGCGTTCCCCATTATAGTATTAATTTAAATTGTTTTAATGAATCACCAATTGTCCCGATATTAAGTTTAACATAAATAAATAAACATTATTAAAAACAAATAGAACCATTTGTGAACCCCTTCAGGGTATTAAATAACATAATAAAAACCCAAACTGTACAACAATATTATTAAATTTAAATAAGCGGACAACAACAACAGAAGCACCTATTCCAAAATTAATTAAAAGGACAATTGTTTCTCATTGTTCACTGCTGTCCGCCACAAATGAAAGACGGACAAAAATATATACTTACATATAATAATATACTATAAGGATACGAACAAGAGTAAACTCTTTCAGAATAGTACTAAATTTATTTAACCACACCGATAACGTATATTAAACATAGAAATTATTAACACAAAAACCGCGACAATATCCACGACTACACTCGACGATCCGCGACTCCTTTAGGTGCCACTTGACTCAGTCCAAGCCCTCCGCCTTCCTCTGCGACAATTTCTAACTTCTTTTTTTATGTTAAAAGAAGACCGAAATTAAGAGAAAACAAATACGTAGGTCAGAAATTCACACACATACACCGGTGATTACAATATTTATAACTTTTCCTCACGGTGGTTTTGTTTTCCTTTCGAACCTTTTTATTTTATTTAAAAGTAAACGGAGTACACAATTAGTAGTACGCAATACTCGGATCGAAAATAACACGAAATACTACTTACATTCGCGTCTTAAAGAACTCCACTCGACTTGGCACAATTCTCCTTTGACTCGGCTCCTTCAATCCCTTTCTTTTCATCACAATTTGGCCCCTCATAACCTTAGTTGGCCCCTTATCCCCACTCCATTCAATTCTGTCGACTCATCGGCCTCCCTTCACTCTTCTTCGCGTCCTCTTACGCTTTTGATCCCAGTTTCGCGTCATACAACCCATAATGGTCAACACGCGGAACACCATGGCCAAAAAGGCTCTGGAACAATCCGAGCCTCTCGAATTCCACGACGCCTCCAGCGTCGATTTCCCCACCGAGCAAGTCGATGCTGACCTAGACTTGCCCGGACAATCTACTCCTCTGGCACCACCCGTTGCCCCCAGCGTCGTGAACCGACCCCAGCCTACTTCCCCAGACACACTCTCGACTGCTCCTAACGCCCCTGTTATCGGCCCTGTGGCAAATGCCGGCATTTTAAGGCCCACAACTGGTGCCAGCACCTCACAACAACACCAAAGACCTTCAGAGTCCCAAGAATTCCACGATGCTTCCAGCCTCGGGAACGGGACTCGTCATTTAAATATAGGGCTTCCCCCCTTCGATGAGGAGGACCCAGACTTGTGGTTTGCAGTGGCAGACCGCATCTTCCAGGCCGCAGCCTTGCACGACGAACAACTTCGTGCAGTTGAGCTGTTGAAAGTGCTTGACCGCACTCAACGACCGCATGTTGCACACATAATAAGGTCGGCCGGCCGCAACCCATATAGCAACATGCGCGAAGCTCTGCTCGACGCATTGGACGAGCCAGGAAGTGTGCGGCAACAACGTTTAGCCGCTGTATCCAACCTTTCTGGGATGAGACCATCTCTTTTCCTGACCCATTTACGCTCTATAGCGGGGACCAGGATTGGGGACGACCTAATAAAGCCTCACTTTTTGAGGTGTCTTCCCCAGCATGCCCGTTCGGCACTTATAGCCCAACCCAATCAGAGTTTGGGCTATTTATCCAAAATTGCGGACGCAATTATGGAAAGCTCAGATCAGTATTCTGAGCCTCCAGCGTACCAGGTAGCGGCGGTTTCTCAACACGCCGCCCAGCCTGCACGGCACCCTCGTCTGCCTTTCTCAGCCCATCAATTGGTCTCAACTCCCAATTCTCCTCAAGCTCAATTGCCTCATAGAAGGCCCGCCTCAACCAATTTCCCTCAGGGGAATCCAGAGGCAGGCCCCAACCTTAACCAAAGAAATTCGCCACCTCAATTAACCACTGCTGACCTTCGGGCGCTTCAAACCTCACTCCTCCGCGAGATAACGCAATTGCGCGCGGAGGTGAGGAACAATCCTCGAAGCGCCCAGAACCGAGCCATGCCGAGCCGTCCTCTCAATCGGCAAAATTCCTACCAAACTGCCCCTCAGAGGGCCTATATGCCTCAAAACGCCCCACAGAGGGCCAATTCCTCTCAAAATGGCCCTCACCGGGCCAACTCCCAGCGAGCTCCGGCTCGACCTCCCCGTAATGGCAATAGCAATACGCAGAATATCCCTGATAATGCCGTTACTCTGCCTTGGTGCGCCAATCACCAACGATATGGTGACCGCGCATTCAATTGCAAAGCGCCTTGTGGTTGGACGCAACCTTCCACCAACAAAAGGCGCTCTTTAAACTGATTTTGCCGACCGACACCCTCGCGCAATCGGCCGGCACCCATACAATAAGTCGCTTAACCATCCGGGATTCGAAACTGAATATCGCTTTTACTGTCGACACCGGCGCCGATATTTCAGTCCTCCCGCGATCGTTTGCTCCGCGTAACCGCGTGCCAGCCGCACTCAAATTGTCAGCAGCAAATAATACGCCGATACTTACGTACGGACGTAAAAAGCTGACACTGCAATTGGGTCTTTGTCGTCCGATCACTTGGCGTTTCGTCATTGCGGACGTGAATGAACCCCTGATAGGTTCCGACCTATTAGGTGCACATAATCTGTTGGTCGATTCGACCCATAACAGACTTGTGGCTCCAACCGCACCCCCTTGCCCATGACGGCATCACCAGCGGCAACTTCAGGGGCCACAGAGTGCTTAGACCCATTCCAGGTTATGGTACAGGAATTTGTGAGTACAACAATTCCTCTACCTAACCAACGCCGACATAAAGCCACGGTGTTTCATCATATAGAAACACGTGGTCCCCCGGTGAGCCAGCGTCCACGTCGACTGGCTCCCGAAAAATTACGTGCGGCGCGCGCGGAGTTCGAGCATATGATCGAACTAGGTATCTGCCAACCGTCGGACAGTCCCTGGGCAAGCCCACTCCACTTAGTGAAGAAACGTTCTGGTGAGTGGCGCCCATGTGGCGATTACAGGCTGTTGAACGCAGCAACTGTCCCGGACAGATACCCAATTGCACACCTCTACGATTTTTCGTACAAGTTGCGAGGGTGCAATGTCTTCACTACCCTGGATCTCACCAGGGCATACCACCAAATTCCGGTGGCACCTGAAGACATCCCCAAGACCGCAGTCATTACACCTTTCGGACTCTTCGAGTTCAAAGTGATGACTTTCGGCCTCAGGAATGCCGCACAGACATTCCAGCGATATATCGACACGGCTTTACGTGGTCTTAATTGCTGCCATGCTTATCTTGATGATATTCTCATCGCCTCCAAAGACCACGCCGAACATAAGCGCCACTTACGTCAGGTCCTAGAGCGCCTCCGTGAATTCGGTCTTGTCATCAACCCAGATAAGTGTCAATACGCCAAGGAGCAAATCACCTATCTGGGTTATGTCGTTGACAACCAGGGCATTCGCCCACTTCCAGACCGTGTGGAGGCCCTCATGAAGTATCCCCGGCCTACTAACGTGAGTGAGCTGCGTCGATTTTTGGGCATGCTTAACTTTTTCCGCCCAACCCTGAAGAATGCCGCTCAGATTCAAGCTCCCTTAAATGAATTTTTGAAAGGAGCTAAGCGCAATGATAAGCGCCCCATCAATTGGACAGAAGTCTCTGATAGAGCATTCCAACTGTCCAAAGAACAATTGGCAAATGCCACCTTACTCCGATACCCTCTCGAGGGAGCGGCACTTTCTATCCAATGCGACGCATCGGATACCGCAATCGGAGCCGTCCTTGAACGGGACATTGAAGGCCGCCCGGAACCACTTGGTTTCTTTTCAAGGAAACTGAGTCCCACTGAGCGACGTTACAGCGCCTACGACCGTGAATTGCTCGCGATCTACAGCGCTGTTAAGTACTTCCGTCATATGATAGAAGGTCGCTCACTCTCCATCTTAACAGACCATAAGCCATTGGTCTATGCGTTCCGGAAGAAGTCGGGAAATGCCTCCCCCCGACAAGAGCGTCAATTAGACCTCATTGGGCAATATTCTACGGAGATCAGGCATATCTCCGGTAAACAGAACGTCACGGCGGACGCCCTTTCTCGAATCGATACGATTCATTTGCGTACCGCCTTGAATAACACTGACCTTGCCCTAGCTCAAGAGGAGGACGAACAGCTCAAGTCCCTCCTAACTGCCGACACGGCACTAGAGCTCAAGAAAATTACCCTTCGCGACCCTTTGGGCGAAATCTGGTGTGATGTCTCCACTGGAACCGCTAGACCTTACATTCCCGAGAAACTTCGTAAGGGCGTGTTCCAGGTTTACCACAACCCAGCCCACCCCAGCGGCCGAGCAACAGCCGCTGCTGTCCGTCGCAAATTCATTTGGCCCCGGATGAATAAAGATCTCACCGGTTGGGCCCGTGCTTGTCTCCAGTGCCAGCGCTGCAAAGTAGCGCGGCATAATGTACTGGAGCCAGCGCAATTCAAGCTTCCCACGGCACGCTTCGCCCATGTCCACATAGACATAGTGGGACCGCTTACTCCATCAAGAGGATTTTCTTATATCCTCACTATGATGGATCGCTGCACGCGATGGCCAGAAGCGACACCCCTCCGGGCAGTTACTGCCGAATCAGTCGCCAAGGCCTTTTACTCAACTTGGGTCACACGCTTCGGTGTACCAACCACCATTACTTCGGACCGAGGTCCACAATTCGAGGCGACAATCTTTAGGCAGCTAACAGATCTTCTCGGCTGCCAAAGAAGTCGTACCACCGCCTACCATCCGCAATCAAATGGGATGATAGAGCGCTGGCATAGATCTCTTAAAGCCTCACTCATGTGTCATAATGACACACAATGGTTTGACGCCCTTCCAACCGTCCTCCTCGGCCTGAGGACAAGTATTAAGGAGGACCTAGGTGCTTCGGCAGCAGAGCTTACCTATGGTACCAATCTCCTTCTTCCAGGAGAACTTTTCCTGAATGGCGAAACACCGCGTGACCAACTTCGTGAATTGGGACATCTCCGTGACCTGCTACGTAAGGTTAGGGCAACCCCTGTAACCAGGCACGGCTCCAAAAAACTTTTCGTCCACCCTGAACTGCACAGCTGCACGCACGTCTTTGTCAGGGTGGATAAGGTCAAAAAACCCCTCGACCCACCTTATGATGGCCCATTCAAAGTCTTCCGCCGCATCAGTGACCGCGTCTTCGAGATCGACATTAGAGGTAAGCGATCCACGGTCAGCGTCGAAAGGCTTAAGCCCTGTTTTCTGGAAGCTTCCGCTCCAGAATCACCTCCATCTACTGACACCACTCCTACGCCACCAGCACAACCTCCCCGTACTCGCGCTCAGGCGCGCGCCTATAACCAACTAACCACCCCCTAACCTGCCTTACCTATTTCGTGACTACGTCACTGGGGAGGGAGTGATGTGGGGCTTTTCAGGGCCCGAAGAGCCACGCATCGCTCGATCCCCACTATTCCAGGCGAACGACTTACCTACCCGGTCGAAATGCAGCAAGGTTGCGCAACCTTGCTACGGCATTTACCCCCAGCCAAACCGCCGGAATTATTACGGTTACCCAATCGGATAACTGTTTTGAGTTCTGTTAGGCAGCTTACCTATTCTGTAGGGGATTTCCTTCCAAACCCCTTTTTCTCCATCACCACCACTGAAAACATTAAATCCACGGCAAAGCTTATCACCTTGCCGTGGCATCGAAAACTTACCCTCGGCCAGACCACATTCCCTAAGAAACATTAAACCCACGGCAAAGCTTATCACCTTGCCGTGGCATCGAACACTCACCCCCGAGACGTACATCATTTCCTAAAAAAAACATAAGTCCATGGCAAAATCATCACATTGCCATGGCATCTGAAATCCTATCTTTAGGCATACATTCTGCCAGGGGCATCTCGTTTCCATAGCCTTAAGCTATGGAAACAACAATCAACAAGAGTTCCTTGTGACTCGTTGTATTTGTTTACCCTCGGCATAACATGCATGCGGCTATTTGCCCCTATTGATTTGCTACCGCCGACAAGATTTCTGCTGACGCAAACCAAACATGTCCCTGATTACCAGCAATCGCTGGCTTCCAATTATCGGTCCCCATGTTCAGAGGCCGCATTCAAGTAACGATGAAGATGCAGCCAGAAAATGTTTACTTACAACATCTGGCAATGGCTGCACCCTATGTTCGTTGCAATGTTTAATCATCGGCAACCGAAAGGATGATTTATGGCCTTCCATTAGGATGACCAAATCATCGGTTTGGGTTTTCACACCCCACATGCTAGTGTTTACTTTCTTAGAAAATGCACTAGCGATGTACCTCCATCCACCACGGTCGCCGAACGATCGTATGCATGGCATACCCACACATGCGTAATGTATGACTACCCCGTCCGGTCCAATCACGATTAACTACTTCAAGTTAATCGTGTAACACCGCCTCCTTTTCAGTTTCTTTTGAGGGTTTTCCGTTTCTTTGGGGAGCTCTAGTCACCAGTCAGATTGCATCTCGAGTCGAGTGTTGTCCCTTGATGACGTTGTGCGGTGTAATACCTTGTGGTTTTTTAAAAGACGCTGGGCAGTAGGATAACAAAACAAATAGTTATTCAGATTTAATCCGATGAAGTCGTTCGATAATTTACACGTTTTTGTCGTTTAATCGCGTATGTAGACCAACGCAAATTCCTTCAGAATCGCGTTTTTCAGTGTTTGTGTATCGATTAAAGGAAAACAATAAAAAAATTACAAAACAATCGTTCCTGAGTTTCCTTTCGTTGTCGGACTAACCTTCCTGTGTCGCCAGTCGAATTCTCTTGTTGAAACAGCGGTGGTGTTTTCGTTGTACCTGCGTCCGTGCCGACGCACTAACCGAAATACCCACAGAGCCACTAGAAAATGAACACGACTCATTTCGAGAGGCTCATCTATCACTAGATGTTTCGCGATACAAGCTACATTCGTTTAAGTGACGCTATTTTCGCTTTCGTAAAAAAAACCTAAAAAGCCGAAATTTACAAGTGCACGTCAATAAGTCTTTAGAAAATGAGGACGATTTTCTTTAGTTCTCTCATTTAGCTGAACTAATAATGACGCATAATACTGTCCAGTTATATAAATTGTACCTTTTCCAAATAGTCAATGAAGATAATAGCACATGCAAAAACACAGTAGCCATAATTTTTCCAGGTGAGTTCACCCTCTTTGCCTACTTTGAAGCTCGTTCGCCTTTAACAATCCACTGTTTAGACTGCACTTTCCTCTCGGGAGTGTTGTGGTGTATCCATGTTTCATCTACATCTACTAATTTGGGTATAAACTCATCTGGGTTGCGACGCATGCGCTCCAAAAGTTCTCAGCTGAGAGCTAATGCGGCATCCATATCGCAGATATTTTTTCATACTAAATTTATAATGCAAAATTGAAACATGAAACAAATTGAAAGTTGACAGATACCTAGTTAGAAAAATTGCTTAGTGTTGCAGCACAAGCAACAACCAAGGATGAATCGATTTCTCAACAATACAACAAAAGGAAAATCGATTCATCACAATATTCAAATAACCAATTCATCTGTCCTTGGAACAACAGAAACTCACCACATCGGATATATTACCACCTAAAGTGCACTCGACCTGGCATGATCAACCAAGCAACGGCAACTGGCAATAGCACTGGTTCACAGAACACTTAGTAAAAACAAACCATTAGCCATGCATCGAGCCCCATCGTAGACGTTTCTAAGAACTTATTGACCTACCCTCGTAGCATGTTTATCAAACACTGTTTTTTAATGGGCAAAAACTTTTGAACTATGTTATCCCACATCTGCTCCTTCGAAAAGAACAGTTTATTGGTGGGTTACTAAATTTAAAATGGGTCGTACAAGCACCGAATGTGCACAGCGTACTTGAAGGCCCAAAAAGGGTAGGAATGCGGAAATCGTAAAGCAAGTGGATCGAATCGTTTTGAGTGATCTTAAAGTGAAGTTGGGCGAGTTGCTAGTGAGACTGTGGGTATCTCAAAAGACGGGGCGAGATACGTATGCGGGGTGCCGCGTTTGCTGACCGTCAATAAAAAACAGCACCATGTTGATGATTCAACGGCTGGTTTAGCATTTTTGCACCGTAATTGAGCGGACCTTTTTTCGACTTGTTGTCCCTATGGGTAGAACATGCGTCGATTACCATATGACTGAGTCCAATAGGCAGTCTGCAGAGTGGCTGGAAAGCCACGAAAGTCGACCACAGCGGCCAAAAGGACCAACGCATGAAGGTTATGGGCTCCGTTCTTGGGGTGCGTATATCATAGTTTTCATGGATTACCTGCGGAAGGGAAGAACAGTCACATGAGAGTATTATGCAGTGTCATTGGACAAACTGGGCGACGAAATTGAAAAAAAAGGCGCTATATGGCGAAGAAAAAATGTCTGTATCATCACGATAAAGCACTGCCACACACGCTCTGAAAGCGATAGCCTAATTGGACCAACTACGATTTAAATTGCTTGTTCACCCATCGTATTTTCCAGCGACTATTATTTGTTCCCAAACCTCAAGCGGTGGCTCCAATGAAAGAGCCTTAGATCGACTGAGGAATTCATCGCGGAAACCAATGAGTATTTCGAAGGCTTGGACGTTTCGTACTACAGAAAGGGCATCGAAATGTTGGAAAATTGCTATACCAAGTGTATCGCCCTCGAAAGCAAATATGTTGACGAATTATTATAACTGTTGTGGATTCACAATTAAACTTAGTAAAGAACTCTAGTACGTTAACATTTGCCAGCTGTCAGCTACCTGTTGACAGCGCTCCGGTGCCAGAAAAAGAACGCTACCAAGCGTCGTTCTCCAAGGGTCCTTTTCTAATTGTCTCCACTAGGCCACCGGATGGTTACTTATTCTTGTGTCATCACTGCCTGATTATCTATTCTTGATTACACCGCTTGGTCATCTACTCTGGTCTGAACACCGCTTGGTTTTTATTCTTGACGACACCGCTTGGCCATCTGCTCTGGACTCAACACCGGTTGGTTATCTACTCTGGATTCTTCACCGCTTGGTCACACTCGGTCATCTACTCTGGTCTCATCACCGCTTATGTTACTGCAAAGCGGCGTCTCGGTTATGTCGCGAGTACGGATCGCCTATCAAATTAATGGACTGTATTTAGTGCTGGATCTAGGTATATGGTATTATTTTATTTGGAATTCAAGTTTATTTTACTACTTAACGTTACTTCACCCTGTGATCTCTTTATAATGACAATCCTGTTGCTGGAATGTCTCACTCACAAAAAAAAGGGGGGCGAGAGGCCGGGTTAGTTCAAGTGCTCTCTAATTACTTGAATGGGGGGATAGTGGGAAAGATATCGTACAAGACTGGTGGGTCTTGAGTGCGGTAGTAAATGCAGATCACGCCTTTGGCGTCTGATAATCTGCGCTTTGGTCGGTGTGTGTGTGTTGTCTCACTCACACCAGATGCGCCTCGCTTTATATAGGCTAGTCACGTCCCCGCCCGCTTGTCTATCCCAGAGCCTGATATTTAAACAAACAGCTGGGTCGTGCGTTCACTTGTATGCATCGAGCAGCTGACTCGGGCGTTTAGTCGTGTCCGCACCGCCCTCGGCGTCGTATGTTGCGTCGCCAACAGCTTAGTTATCTACTCTGGTACCATCACCGCTTGGTCATCTACTCTGATGTCATCACCGCATGGTTATCTACTTTGGTCTCATCCGCGCTTGGTTACATCACTCCAACGGCATCACACAGCCTTCATTGGGCGTTGCCGGTCGACGCGTCGCTCTCCAGGCGATTCCTTCTTGGGCCCGCCACCACCACCCCATCGGCTAGTCCTTCGGGGACGTAGACTGGCTTGCCATCGGATTCGCGTACAATAACTTTGCCCCAAAACGCTTGTTTTCATTAAAAATCGCGGTACTTTTCAGTCTATGTAGTATATATACAGGGTGGCGCAAAATTTATCATCCAATTTTGTTTCTGAATTATTTTTTTACTAAATAAAAACATATGATTTTGAGTGACGGAAATCTTTATTTGGACCTTTACAATTTTTTCTAGTTCACCAATGTCAAATATGATTAACGTACGACGCCATTTGCAAAAAATATAACATCATCCGATAGGGTGATTCATTTTGCCCCACCCTATTTATATACATCTGTGTGTGTAATAAATTTGTTTGATTTATTTTATTTAGTTTGTTTGTCAACAGAACAAATGCGTTTGGGGGGTTACTCCGCAACACATAGTCCAAGGAGTAAAAATAATCCAGCAAAGGAAACGAGTGAAGTAACCGAAACAACGGAAGTAATACTATCTTCGCCGCCACCTTTAAAAAATGCATCATCGACAGTATTAAATACACCGACAACATCAAATGCTGGATAGAGTTTGTTTGTTTGATCGTAATTTTGTGGTGCACAAAAGTTTTATTAATTAAGATTTAATAAACAATAAAAAGGTTACTCATTTGGTTCTTTTATAAACTTTTGTTTTCTTGTTCTGCCGTTCACATTGTTGGGGGCGTTGAGTGCTTGAACCCCCAGTTAATTGGTGTATTCATGTTGCGGATTGGCAATTGAATGTGCTGGAATGTACTGGAGAAATCTAGTACATTCGCAGTGTATACCAGTTACGCAGCAGCTGGCACCTGCTGGCCGATTGTCACCAACGATGACGTCATGGCGTCCCTTTTTGAATTGGCAGTTATGCCCAATGAGTCAGTCTGCAACCAACCTTCAACGGGCTCGTTACATCGGAGCAAGCATCGTCATCACGAGTAAAACGGACAAGAAGTTAATCATTGTCGTTGTTGTTAACATAACTTAGAATGTTCAATAAATTAAATCAATCTCTTTAAAGGGTAAATTCCTCGAATCGTTTTCTTCTTCCATCTGCCTTGTTCGCGCAAAGACCAACCGAATTGAAATACGCAATCATTGGCGTAATTGAATTGCATCACACTCAGGACAGTGGTTCGCGAGAATCACCATTATCACCCATAGGTGGACGCAGCCTTCATCCTAACAGTTGTATCCCGTTACATTTTCTGGTCCTTTGAGCCGGATCAGATCATCATCAAATAGGATCTCGACGGATGACATTCCTCGTCCGGCAACGCGACAATCAACATTTTCTGTTCCTTCGAGCCGGATCAGATCATCATCAAATGGGTATCCCTTAGGCTTAGCAAATGAAATAAGTATTGCCAGAAAAGGGAATTTATTGATGAAATAAGGAGACTGATATAAAAAAAGGATTTTTGGAAAGCCGACTTATGTGAGACAAGGCCAAGTATGCCCTTCATCGGCTGTCTTGCGACAAACAGAACTATTAAAAGTCTACTCTGGGTTAGAGGATGCGATCTCTAACTACAAAAATGGAAGGATGGTAGGAAAGAAATTGTACAAGGCCGGTCGGTCTGTGGGGTGGTAGTAAATACAGAATACGTCTTTAGCATTGGATAATGAGTGCTTTGGTCAGTATATGGGCGTGTAGAGGGAATGGGGTTTGAGGAGGATATCACTATTAATTTTCAAGATCACTTTCAGTCCATTCCCGGTAGCTTACTTCACAAAAATTAAATTCTCGCTTATTTCAAGAATACAGAGGACAAGACAACTTTATTTTCAGAAACCTTCCTTCCAGTTTTGTATTCTAAATTGTCCAGCTATTCGACTGTCCTCACTCTTTCAAACTATACGCCTTGCTGTTTATTCATTACCCATTCTCTGTTCATTCTATCCATATACTTTACATATCGATATACTTTATACTTTTCCACACACGGCATACGGCCTGTTAAAAAAATTAAGATTTTCGTACACAGAAGAGGTTCCACTTTAAAAATTTGGTTTATATACCATCGACCACTCGCTTCTGTGCCCAGTTTTTGCTTTATGTGTTGGCTTCTCCAACTGTAACCTGCAATTGGTATACTTACCCGGCCTCTACCAATTTTGACATCTGTCGGTATAACACTTTCAAATTATCATTAGAAAATAATGTTGTCAGGGATTGTTCATCACCGCTGTAGTTTCACGGTGCGCTGGTTGAAATTCTTCTTTGAGCCGATTACCCAACTAAAACCTTTCGTGACAAATACTCAAAATGATGCAAGCAGCCTACTTAAATTGGAGAAAGACGAAGTCGATCGTGTTCTTGCTGCAATAAACTCAAAATCCCCTCAAGAACTTTCCAAGTAAGGCAGTGAACTATCAAGACAACAGCATATCAAACTATTACTTTTAGCTTCTCCATTTCGAAGAGATGTTTAGACAAACTTTTGTTATGGAAACAAAAACACGGCATCGTTCAGTCTCTTGACGACGTTCTCAATATCGACACTTTCTCCACCGAAATCCTTCGAAAGTTCTGCAAAAGCCTTCTGTCAGAAGGATCATTACAGCCACTGCCTCGAAAACGCTCATCTTACGTTATACCAAACGTTGATGAGACGAAAATCGACAATATCAAATCAAGTGTCTCTATTAATGTTGGAGCATCTCAACTGACATGGTCGAGACTGGAACTTGTCAAAGGCGCACCTTGTAATCTAACGCACTGGCAGCACCATGGGATTACAACTAAAAGGCTTCATCTTCATGACCTGATTAGTCACTGTTTATATATTGATCAATTAATTCCGACTGGTGATTGTTACGTTTTCGAGAATCCAACAGTAGCAAAAGCTACAAGCCCAGGAAATGCTGAGCGTGTTAATATAAATGTTCAACGGGCAGAATTAACCGCGGTACTTGGCTTTGCGTTAGCTCGGCGAAATAACTGTGAGGACTTCAAGTCGAACCTCTTTTACTTAAAAAGATACCTGGCAGCGAAATTATTTCGAACGTTTGTTGGGACAGAGCGTATTTCGGGGGATAAGGTTGTTACGAACTTGATGCGAACACGTTTCAATACAGAAGATTACATTGGAGATGACCAGGGCAGTGAGGTGGTAAAAGATCCCCGAGTGCAAGAGAGTGCGGTCTGTTTCCCTACTGAACTAAGGATCATGTATAAGGAATCTGATGGAGCACAGCGGGAACTTCTTGGGCAAGCATTCCTGCTTAATTTAGCCTTCGTACAACTGGTCTTACTGAAAAATCCCTTCGCCAAGTCATCGGTAGGCAGTTTTAAGAAAAGTTCTGAATAAAGTTTTACTTGAGTTTGGAAACTATTAATCTGGCTTTGTGGACTATTTGGTCTGGTTTGTCCAGTTATTGGGGCAGAGGACTGTTATTTGGAAATGTCATCCGCTGTTCTAGACTGACTATCGGAATGAAAATCTTGGAAGAGTGAGTATTAGAAAGAATAAATAATTGTAGTTAAATTTGTTATGTCTCATCGTAAAGAAAAACTGTTGAATAGGATACAGACAATTTTGTTGGTTTTGTTATAATGCCCAAATAGTGAGAACCTAATAAGATGGAAACTAATTGCGGATATAGGATAATAAGGAATAATTAGGACTAATATTTTTTCATTGAATCGTATTATGCCCAAGTTCACACTAGAGGTTAGTGATAGGCGTTGTATTATTTTTTTTTCTTTAATACAATGAAAGTAGGTAAATCGTGATCACAAATAGATTTGAAACATGCATTTATGCAACTTCCGGTAGATGAAAAATCAAGAGAAGCTTAAACTTTTAGTTATATATATATATATATATATATATATATATATATATATATATATATATATATATATATATATATATATATATATATATATATATACATATATAACGCCGACACAGCGCTCCGAGATCCATTAAATAACCGTTGCAGTTCTTCTTGAACAGTTGCAGATTGTAACGCTCTGGGAACACTTGCGCGGGAAAGGAATTCCACAGTTTTCCCGCTCTGTAACGGAATGAGTTCTGATGCTGGTATGTTCGCGCCACCGGGAGACGAATGGCAAATTGGTGCGATCCGTCGGATTGTCTTATGGAGCGCATATAAACCGAATTGCGCGAGACAATACCACATGACTCGATTGGGGTAAGATACGCGACGCCCCCTTGGTGTGTCCGGTTGGCTGGATATTGTCTGACTCCTCGAAGAATAGCGTGTGTACGTCTACGAAGTTTGAATCTGACTCTCCGATGCAATTCATATCCGTCAGATTCAACGGTGGTGGATTACATCGGTGTGGGAGGATTCTATACGTGTCCGTATAGGACAAGTACGATGCACTACAGCCTGCATATCGGCAACGGCGAAAATGCACCTAAATCAACAAAGGAACAACATAAGGGACTGCACGCAATGCGGTCATAAATCCTTGATGACCTGCGCCTGAGAACGAAATAGGTTTTTGCTTTAAGGTAAACAAAAACGCTATTTCAAGGGTCATGATGAGATGCACATCATGTTTACTCAGCCGTTCATGATAATTCCGTTGTAGGCTATACATTCTTAGGTTACGATAGGTCAGCCGAAAATTTGGGTCTTGTTAAAAAAAAACAGTATACAACATCCACAAAAAAATGTGGATCATGGGCTCCATAGCTGATGATGAATGGCCAGACCCTCGAATCTGAGGAAAGTTTGAAATTGCTCGGCGTCACGGTCTGTGGGAATGTATTCTGGAATAAACACGTGTCGAACATCGCCAGGTCCATCTATAGAAAATTGATTTAATTTTTCAGGGAAGAAGTGTTACTTTATTCCGCTGTAACAGCTGGCTAATTAAATTTGTTGTGTCTTGTTGCGTGATCTCCTTCTTTTCATAATGTTGGCCTTCCCAGTATCACCCTTTGGAGCCTCTTCATCCTCCAACCTCGCTTCCCTCTTCCTTCCCTCTGGCCAATTGTAAACCAATTGTAATTGGGCGACCCATCATTTATCTTCCCCGGGACCCTGATTACGTCTGTGTGCGAGTTTTGGTTTGGCTGGATTTGCACATTTTCATCGCTTGCTCAGGCGACGCAGATGTTGTATACTGTGTCTTCGTTGTATTGTAGTCGAGATTGGCCTTTCCCCACTGTCGGACCTTATCCAGATCCCGACGTAGAGAGTTGATGCGGCCATCAGTTGGTGCTACGTTGATGGCTTAATCGGGGGATCACTCGAAAAAGAGGAAGCGAACGTACTATCATCCACAAAACTGAACACTTTGTTATCCGTTGACTGCAGCAAATCATTCATGTGAAGCAAAAATTAGGTCGGAGCTAAAATAGAACCTTGAGGCACCCCGGAATTGACAGGATACCGATTCGAAGACTCGCCGTCTACAACAACCTGGATCGATCCATTTTCGAGGAAGCTCTTCGTCCAGCCGCAAAGCTGCTGGGAAAGTCAGTATGAGCGAAATTTGCTCAACAAAGCCACGTGTAAAGACGCAATCAAAAGCCTTGGAGATATCCGAAGCGACCGCTCTTGACTCACCATGCCACTCAATCCCAGATGTCAATATATCGGTTATAAGTGTCAAAAGGTCCCACGTAGAGCGCCTGCCACCGAATCTGTATTGACGATCATTCAGAAGTCCGTTGCACCCCAAATATTTAAATAAATCAGTATTGATGGCCTTTTCCATCACCTTAGAAAACATACACAGTAATGCTATCGGCCGGTAATTTTGTGGGAGACATTTTTTCCCCTCTTTGGGATTGGCTGAACTGGTGCGATATTCCAGCAGATATGAAATATTTTCCGGGCATAAGATAACCGAAAGAGTCTGCCAAGAACCGGCCATAGTTCTGGAGCACAGTTCTTAACGACTATTGCTGATATTCCGTTCGGGCCGGTTGCCTTCCTATAGTCCAGTCCATGTAGAATGCGTTGAATAGTACGCCGGCGGTACCTCACATCCCACATCGAAGATCGTACCGGCGCCCACAGGTGGCTCCAAAAGACCGGCATCGAGATTTGAATTCGCCAACACATTAGCTTTACCTTTTGAATTTGTGACTAATACGTCCCGCTGTCCGTCACCAACGGGGAAAAGAGGAGGAAGCAAAGTTACCACTGATAGCCCTTGCCATTGACCAGAAGGGACGCGAACCAGTCGGGGGTTGAAAGAGTTTATTGGTCACTCTGTCGTTGTAGTCCCTCTTCGCGGTATCAATCGTCTGGTTGCACGCGTTTCTGATTCTAACAACATTCGTTCTGTTAACCTCGATGCAATTGGCGTGCCATTGTTTAAAAGCTCTATTTTCAGCCACCGTAATCTGCCCGCATTTTTTATCAAACCAAGGTTTATCAGATGAACTTCATTTAATGGAATGCGGAATGTAGATTTTCACCCGGAGAAGAATAATCTCTGTGACCGTCTCCGCACATGTATTAACATCAGAGTCTCCAAAGCACACCTCCGGCCACAGAAAAGATGCGAAGAAATCTCACTAATTGTCCTAGTTAGCAGCCCCATACCTCCATACATGGCGAAGCTGCTTAGGTTGCTTATTCGCTTGAAGTGCAAGTGGTTGCGCGACCGATACGAAGCAATGATGAGTTTTCCAGTGGTGCAGCAACCTTCACGATACAAATACTCGGCTCGGAAGTCAAAAACAGATCCAGGGTGTTCGCATAATCACCTCGAGGTTCCGGCACTCGCGTAGGATCCTCCACAATTGCGGATAACAGCAAACATCTCCGCCAGCCTCCCAGCTCGTCTGTTCTGTTAGAATGTACCAACCAGCTGGAATTGTGTACATTAAAATCGCCAAGGACAACAATTTCCAAAGCCGGGTGGTTGATCTGTATCCAGTCGAGGGTACGTCAAAGATGTTCGAAAAATGTCGCTGATCGATCGTCATTCGGGGGGCGGTAAGGACAACAAAGAAATTTAACAGAATTCCTCAGCATGGCCTTGAACCACATGATGTCCATGGTATTGGGTTCCAACGCCTCCATACTCTGGCAAGCCAAATCGGACCGCGGGAAGACGCAGACTCTGCACTTAAAACGGAATCAGTTGACGAATCAACCTGGGTCTCAGTTAGAGCAAGGATATCAGGTTTCGCTGTTTGCAAATATTGGTGGACGGCGATTACATTCGTATTGGTGAAACCGATGGGCCTGGTGTTACAAAATGCCGTTATCAGTCGAGTGTCGACAGAGTCTCGTGAACGACAGAGCCCTGATATAGTTCCCTCCGGAGATCCGAATGGGAAACTAATTTACCTCCGGAATTCTGTATCTCAGAAAGCACCATCATGACTTATCTCCGTGTCAGTCTGGACCATCATCCGAATACATCCGAAATATAACCGAAGATTTCTGCCGACGATATCGCGGAATGTACAGCCTGGCGGGGCGGTATCTCACATCGGGACGGACTACCACCTAAACCAATCTTTTTTTAAATCGGACCATTAGCCTAGCTCCGAAAGATGGGCAGGGGTTTCTCCTGACCATTTCACGGAGCCTATAGCTTGATGGAGTGGCATGTCGCCGGGCGACAGGGCGTTGGGAACCCATCTACCACTTGGCCTTTTATCATCGCTTAGGACAAGCCGGCCTGGGCTCTAACGCCCTACTCACGGGCTCATGTTTCCATAAGCATTCTTCTCTCAATCGTCATTATCTAACACTTCCAAAATTTCAGTCGCACCTTAACCGGTCTCAGTGTAGACTGAATTAGTTTTCCTTAGTGAAGTGAGCGGCAGGATTGGAATGCTGCGTTATTACCTTTGGATTGGAATCACCTAGCAATAGCAGTAACTGGTTTAGAAAAAGTTCCAAATAATTTCGCAAGTCCAAAATAGGAGGCAACTCCACTGGGCCCACAATTTGTCCATTTAAAATTTCGGACCAAAAATTTATTTAAAATTGATTCTGTAATCGATGTAAAAGAAGGCAGCGTCTTCTAAGTGTTTATGTAGGATTGCACGACAGAAGCGTACTCTTTTTGGACAATCCGTTGATAGAAGGGTTTGAACCAGTGAATGTGATAAGGGTGATACCGGTATGTGGTGGATGCAACAGTTGGGATGAAGGTTGCGTTCACCGAGTGGTGATAACGGTGCGTCTTGGTAGTCGATGCGTCCAGTGAAGTGGTGCGTCCAAAGGAATGATGCGATGGGTCTTGGTTAGGTGCGTCCAGCGAACCACCGTCCTGATCGAGCACGATATGGATAATGTTTATTTAAGTACACACAATTTAGAGCAACACAAGCAGTTTTTCATATATAATTCAATTAACTAAAACGGCCATTTATGCATTTATACATGTATAGTATTGACATTAAATCTACACGATATTCGATGCTACTGTTAGCATGTGTTCATAGTTATAAAAACCCGTTTGTAGTTTTTCCTGGCGATGCGCAGGCGTTGGCGGCTGGTTGTAGACGATGTGAACGTGACGAGGGTTGATTGCAGACTGACTAAAAACCGTTGGTCACATTTGAATCTGTGTGACAGTTTGATGGCGACCCTAAGCAGGTGACGCATTGTCAGCTCGCGGCTGACAGGCGTGGTGAGTATGCTGGTTGGGGAGTGTACTAGACGGTGAACGTACTAGATTCTACCCGCTACATTTAGTTGGGAATCCGCAACACGGTATCTTTTGAGCACTGCATGTACTGTTGTTTGAGATATTCCGGTATGTTGCGGATTCACAAATTGTTTATTGGGAATTTCCTCGGGGAATTCTATTATATTTGCGATTTGCCAGCTGCCCCCTGATAACGACTGGTCATTGACAACAGAAAATTAAACAAAAGATCAGCCCACTGCTGATCTTTTCGAAAGATGAGAGAACAATGTTTCTATATTTTGACATCGAACAAAGTGTGTGCGCTTAATATTAAACAGTGGTGTGATCAAAAAGTCTAATCAAATCTGCAATATAAGGAAAATCTGATCGAACTAAGATCAATTCAAGCGTAAATGAAGAAAGAAATCTAAAAAGCAAATCAGATCGAGCAAAACGTGTGCGCTTAATATAGAATAAAAAGAAAAAGGTTCCGCTATCGTTAATCAATCGTTGCTGGGGGTCCTACATGGTCTTACATCAAAACACAAACAATTCGTACAATCGATTCAAAACCTCAATCGTTACCAAACTTAAATACATCTAACTTGCAAACAAATCGTTTGGATGGGACTTAAAGTCGACATTGCAGAAATCCTGAAAGTTTGAACTCTATTTCAAGTGTAATTTAAAATAACCACAAGCTACGCGCTGAATGGATCAAGGAGGTCTACGAGAGGATTTGGCAGCTCTGCGACTCAAGTAAACTAACGATCAGCGTGGACCCAGGTAAGCGTCTTTTGTATCAGGCAATTCACGAATTGGACCCATTCGTACCAAGATTGAATTTACAAATAAAACGAAAACAAATAAGGGAGAGTATTTATTATGTTTACTCTCCTTCCACGCTTGACCATTTGATCCGATTTCCTCAAGATCAAACCTAACATTGTTCTCCCATCTCAATCGCGACCGTCCCACCGGTCTCATTCCCGTTGGTCAACCGTCAAGAATTCTATGCACGGGCTTATCGTTACCCAGCCATCTCAATCTTGGCGGCCTGATTACTCTCACTATTGTTTGTGGTATAGCTCTTCCAATTCGTGGTTGTGCAGTTTCCTTCCTTGGCCTGCTCCTTCGTCATATTTAGTGTCTAAGATACTTCTTAAAACTTTATTCTCGAATACGCGGAATTTGTTTTCTTCCCGTTTTGTGAGAGCCCATGTTTCGCATCCGTACATAGCAACCGGCATGATAATGGTTCTATAAGCACAGAGATTTATATGGGTGCGAGTTCTACTTCGTCCCACTAACTATTCGCAGTTCGGACAAGGTTCCGCCAAACCGAATCGTCACTAAAGTCCCAAAAACTGTTCCGTCAAACACTGAAAGGAAACTGTTCATCAAACGCGGAAGGGTAAGGACAACATCCCGAAAACTGCAGCACAGGAGAGCAAAACACAAACGAAGCTCCACAATCCAACGTCCAGGAAGAGGAAAATAAAACATTTGTTTTAATTTATTGATCAGCCGATTTTAATTTATTTTTTGTCGAGTTTGTTTCACAGTCGCGATTTACAGTACGTTGTGTTGACTTAGAGTTACGTTATTAATTGCCCACGATAGAGTTTCTTTAACTGACATTGTATTTTTTAAAACGCGACACAATTAAAAAAATCAAACGCTCGGACACTCGCGACCTCGAATTTAACGCATCTCCGCAACGCTAAGGAGAGCGGGAGAGGCATGACCATTGTGGTCAGCGGATGGTAAAGGACTCAGCGATAATCATCTCGTGCAGAGATGATTCGCTTATGGGGTGAGTTTGTGGTGTCGTGGTAGATATCCTCTCCACTAAGGATATCGTTTTTATCTACCACCCGAGAAACGTAAAGTCTCTCTTGGTGGAATAGGAAACCAGATCTTGTAATGAAGATCATGGTGTATGTATGTGTGCGATCGTTCAAATCTGATGTTGTTTACACGTGCTCGTAGGCAATGTAACAACGACGCAGACAGGCGACAGAGACAAAGGAAGAAGCGACCAAATGCTTCGTCCGGTAATGAGGGTCATATCTACGCTGTGTATCGTCGCTATAATAGACGTTGGGAAAAAAAGGTACTAATGGGATTGGTGGTTGAAACGAATACCTTGCCTGCATTTATATATGCAGGGAAATTAGTTTGTGGCGACGTACGAAATGGATGATTGTTTGTCTATTGAACAACGAATCGCTGGTCCGCTTGCTACAGCTGTAAAAACAAGCCGCCCGTCGTTGCATTTCAATTGATAACAATGGGTGCCGAATGTTTTGTATTTATGGTGCATCGGCACATTAAGGAACTATTTTTAGGAATTTTATCTAGCGCGTTGAAAGCATTAAATGTCCTTGTAAAAGGAAATGTTTCGGGTATGCGGTGGAGATTGCGGTGCCTATAAAATACTCTCCTCTATCCTACAAGGCCCGATATCTCCATACGCTAAAGTCAGCATTCGTCAATTAAAGTGTAGCTTCATCCCAGGCAAATCAGCGATTGATCAGATATTCACTATTAGGCAGGCGACGGAAAAATGTCTGGAATTTAAGATCCCACTGTATCGTCTATTTATAGACTAAAAGGGCGCGTACGACAACATAGCCGGGGTAGAACTATATAATGCCATGAGAGAGTTCGGCATTCCAAACAAATTGATACGACTTTATAGGTTGTCCACGACCAACGTAACTAGTCAAGTAAAAGTAGCGGGATTGATGTCCAAATCAATAAACATCTGTAATGGACTCCGACAAGGGGACGGTCTGGCCTGCCTCCTCTTTAACCTGTCGTTGGAGAAAGCAAGCCGTGACTCTGGCGTTACAACAAGCGGGACTATTGTCACCAAGTCCAGCCAGATACTTGCCTACGCAGATGACATCGACATCATCGGTAGATCCAATTCGGCGGCACATGACTTCTTCATCCAGATCAAGCAGGCGGCACAAAAACTGGGACTGCACATTAATGAGGGGAAAACTAAGTACATAGTGGCAACTTCTGCGAAGAAAAGACCTAACCTTGGTCAAACTATCAGGGTACTGGAGCACGAATTTGAAGTAGTGCAATCCCTTAACTACCTTGGATTAATAGTATCAGCCGATAACAATATGGAAGAAGAAATACGCGGATGGCTGATTAAATCCGACAAAGCCTACTATGGTCTATCAAGGCTCATTAAATCCCGAAATTTATCCAGAACATCCAAGTTACTATTGTACAAGACCATGGTCCTACCAGTACTCATGTATGGATCCAAGATCTGGGTGTTCAATAAAACGCACTTTGAACTCTTAGCCGCGTTCGAGAAAGGTCTAAAGAAGAATTGTTGGCCCCGTGTGGGAAGGAGGACGATTCCCGAGAGTTATAGCTAATGTTATAAGAAAAATCAAGATTGAGACTCCGGTGGGCGGGACACCTAACTTGAATGAGCGAAGAGGAGTCTGCCCGGAACGTCCTTTGTGGCAGGATGTATGGAAGGAGACAGCGCGGCAGAGCCTGGAAGTGCCAAACTGGATGACATCGGCTCGAAACCGGGACCGGTGGAGAGACTTGCTAAATAATGCCAAGACCGTATCCCGGTTGTAGTGTCGATGATGATGATGATGATGGGTGAGATTTTGTGCTTGGTTTCTGATTGGAACTTGGTGTGATGAACGGACGCGATATTAAGCAGAGAGATTGAGGGGGAAGACGTGTGTACTATTACAACCGGATTGTACGATCAACCACCAACTAAATCCAGTGATTGTTATTATAACTGTTCTTGTAAAAGCGAAGTGAAAGAAGAATTAACTGTCAGGGTTAAACGAAACTGTTGATGGAGGGAGCAACCAGATACGACGTTGCAGGCTGCATCATTACACACCCGGAATGATCGTTGTTTGGTTTGTGGTCTTGGCAATTCGACAGGTAACTGTAGTTGCAGTTATTGAAGGACTACCGTACTAGCTAATGAAGTAGTCGAAAGGGCGGCTTTATGTTCTGTTGTTGTAAAGGACCTACTGAACCTTTATCTGAAGGAACTGATGGTAATTGATATTGTTGTATTGCCTTTGATGTATTATTATTATTAGGTTTTAGAGCCACAAATATTTTACTCCGACTCAACTTCTCGTGTATAAATCCCAAATTAAACCCGGGCTCGAATATTCCTCTAGTGTTTGGAGCTCTGCTCCTAAACATACCCTCAGCCTACTTGATAGCATACAGAGATGAGCGATCCGCCTAATCGGGGACACGTCGCTGACATCGGGACTACAGTCGCTATCACATCGAAGGCGTGTAGCCGACCTCTGTTTGATTTGCGGATATTATCACGGGTACTATTGTTCGGAGATATCGTGGTATTGTTCCCCGCAATTTGGTTTATATGCGCTTGTGGCGTTTCTAACAGATACACACACAATACACAAGCAAATTGTTGTTATAGTACGGCGCCGTGCTTCCTCGGATGAGGGAAGAGCGGGGACCTTTCTCCTTTATTTAATATTCTGTTGTCATCAATTCGCGTTTCATTTATTGCTATTGATAATTAATTATCAAAGAAAAAACTGTTTCTTCTCTTTGATATTCTTTAATTGTTTATTTTAACTTTCAAATCTTCTTCCAAATGACTTCTTACTCCTTCAACTCAAACTGATTCAATCTCCAACTCACAACTCAAACTGATTCCGAATTCAAACTCTAACTAAACTCTACTTGAACTAAACTGAAACTGATTTTACAATTAAAATTTCTCTCTTCGTATGCTACTTATTGTTCTAATTGGTTGGAAATTATAATGTGAACAAAACAAAATTTCTCAAAGTATTCCTTTTAGTCTCTGTGACTTTTAAATTGAATAAACTTTGAACGAAAATCAAAGTGCTATGTTTTGAATGGAATAAGGTGCATGTTATGAAAAGGGGCATGTTATGAAATGTGCTGTAACAGGCTTGATATAGAGTATTGTGAAAGTTTATTAATGTTATGTATTAAGTGAGAATAAGATATGAACAGAGGAAGTTTTAAAGGTGTGTTAGAAAAGTAATGAGATTCAGTGTTAAAAATCGAATAAGGGTAGTATTCTGGAATACAACATAGTAAAGAACACCAAACGAAAATCGAATAAGAAAATGCAACAGAGCCGTATACCATAGCGATAACATAACAATCCACATCAGTTGAGTGTACTTGAGTTTAGAAATCGAATTCGTACACGCGGCAGAGGCCTGATGTGTTGAGCATTGGTTACATTTTCAGTGATTCTAACTGTCATAGCATCAGTTCGAATTACACGTTCTTCACTATCGTCGCGAACGCTATACGCTCTACAAGACAATACGACGGATCGCACCAATTTGTGGTTTATCTTGCGACGGCGCGAATATCCCTGCAACAGAACTCATTCCGTTACAGAGCCGGAAAGCTTTGGAATTCGCTCCCCGCGCAAGTGTTCCCGCAGTGTTACAACCTGCAACTGTTCAAAAAGAACTGCAACCGTTATCTGGTGGCATCTCGCGGCGCCGTGTCGGCCCTTTAGGTTCGCATCTCCCGAGAGAAAAATATAAAAAAAAAGAGCGAAGTAGCTACAGGCGATGAAGGCGTCTTTATAACACCACAATTCTTAATCTTTGGTTGATGGGGAGTAGTCGCTTGTTGATGATTGATTAGTTGAATTGAATGTGGATGATGAATTTTTGGTCTGACTAAATTGTTTATAAGTTGAAGTTGGAGTGGCAGTGACTGCTACAGATTCGGTACTCTTCTTAGTAGGTGACTTTGTCCGTGCCATTGTTTTATTTACTAATTGAGCTGTATTGGATGGATGTAATGTAGAATCATTACTTTGAACAGTGGTGTATTAGGAAGCATAATCGGAGTTTGGTGTTCTTAATTTACCTGCGATGATGTTGTGAGAAGGACTGCCGATTATGTCCTTGATGTTGCAATCGCTGACCTGCTTGATTTGGTTGCTGCATTTGATGTTGCTGTTATAACTCTAATGGCGGTTGTTGGGGTTGTTGATTGTGACTGATGCGCTTGTTATTGCCGCTGCTGGGTTGGGGATGAATGCGTTTCTTGAATACTAGGCGTCTGACAGAGCAACTCCTCAACTTGAGCATTATAGTGTTGTACAACATTTTGAATGTTCTTCTTTAACTGATTCCTGACATGTGCATTTTTGGCGGATGTATACGTTGTTCAAGTGTTCCGCCGAACACTGTTTGCAGGTAAACACTACCAAGCGAAGAGACACTGTCAAAAATAAATCCAACACGAAGAAATTTGTTTTTGAACTTTACTTTATTGTTAGCGTTTGTTATTGATCTCACTAAATAAATAGTTCCAATATATAGTATTACAAAATAATATTCGCTTTCACAAAATAATCTAAACCGATCAAAAATGAAAAAGACTTCGTGCACACTCCACACAGGCCCAGACTCGACTTTTCTTTTTTTCTTCTCGGGCTATCTTAACGCGTATCACCTCCTCGTGGGGTTCTCGTACTCCTCGTCGCGTGACGATAAAAATGGCTCTATGTCTCGTCTCCTTGATGATTCGAATCTAACTCCACTCTGCCCACACAGATATCCAGATTCAAAACTGGTATCTGTATCTACACGGAAAAATTTCCCTAATTGCTCTGCTAACAGAACCTTCGAATTTCTGTTAGCAGCATGTTATCATTTCCCAGGGGTAATTTGGATGCCTACAAGAAATCACACATACATCATCATCAGCCTCGGTGGTGGTGATAGCATCTCAATCTCACGGCTTTCTGTTTTCGCGGCACATCTGGCGCCCAGAACGGAGATGATTGTTAGGACGTATAGTCCGTAGGTTTATTTGTTTTGGTGTAAACGAACCGAAATCCATTAGATCCTTCTGAGGGTGTGAAATTCAGAAGGGACCGGAATGGATCGTTTGTAGGTTTCAAACCTCATGCATTATTTGAATTATCTCATTGGGATAATTGCGTTTCCCAGAAATCTAGTAGCGGATGACCAGCATACATTATTGTATCGATGGGTTTGGGTGGTCTTTGTATCAGATTACCCGCACGTGCATCCGTTGATCGGCTCATTCTTTGATTGCCGGTTCAATGAGATGTTCCTCGGCGCAGGCCACATGTATAGCATTTTTGGGAATAGGACGCATGGGTGTTTATACCTTTACTTCAGGCATGATGAATACTAATTGTTGAGCTTGCCCCAAAAAGCTTTGGGGACGTTCAGTTCCTTGCTTTTTGGTGTCGGTCTCAACGTTGGCTGCTAGTTGCAGGCCCTATGGTGGGACTTTGGGGCACGCGTCTGTGGGCGTGTGCAACGCTCTCAGGTAAGTACGTTCTTTGAAGGTAGGACCTTACCTGCGCGGAAATGTGCGTTCGTAGAACGCTACACATTCATATGTAAAGGCAAATTTGGCACACTTTGATTGTAATCTCTTAACGTACGATGATGGTCCGAGATGTGTGCGACCTACGACAAGGGTTGGAAGAGGCCTACGACAACGGCCACGTTTCACGAAGGAAGTCTATTTCAAATGTGCGCTGTCTCCCGATTGACCTGTCCAGGTTGCGCAATCGGTGAGGACCTACGCCAAAGTAAATCTAAATAAACTATTTGGCAATAAATGAAATAAAAAGTTGACGGCGAGAAAAAAAAAAACGAAATACTTAGAAAACTTTGACGGAAGTTTTTCAGTTGATCGCCAATCGCCACCGAGAGCGAAACATATAGAATTTTAAAAGGAAAAACTATTATTCGCCGCGAATCGCCAACGAGAGAGTTTTAAAACGAAAAATTAATATTCGCCGGGAATCGCCAACGAGAGTGAACCATACGGGACCCTTAACAGGGTCAAGAGTGGAATCGCATCGGGATTTTATTTCATGACCGATCAAGAGTAAAAGAACTACGTTCGAATAATTCTACGACCTTCCTTGTGAAGGTATATATAGTACATAAACGAGAAAGAAAATTACGAGCGCCTGGAGATATTCGTGACACATGTGCTCGTCCAATTTAGTGAGATTGACTGACGTAGACTCTGGACAGCCAGTGGTTTTTGGACTCTCGCGATCGCCGGCGGGTGTTTCGGGTGCGGTCGCTCGTGTGGTTTATTCGTTCATTCGGTTGAAAAATTTCAAGTTGTAAAATGGTTGTACACTGCTCGAGTTCCTTGTGCTTCGGTTACGTATTGTGACGCATATGACAATTAGTACTAGAATATTCTAGAAAGTTCAAAACAAAGTATTAGAATATTCTAGAAAGAACTGGAAAACTGGAGACTATGAACAGTAGAAAATTCGAGGTTATGGAACCGACGGAAACGAAACGCCGAATCAGAATGAGGAAACGGTATAAATACGTCGCACGCAGATCGAAAAAGTAAGAAGTAAGAAGTAATCAGTAAAAGACGCGATAAGTACGGAAGCGATAAGTCAAGAAATCGTTAAGTGTACGGTAAAAATAACGGTTGTTATTAACGGACTAATAAAGTGTTACATTAAATCAAAATCGATTTAACGGCTCTTATTTATTAAAATAATTAATCCAGCGAACCCTAAGCTCGCTACAATTGGTGTCAGAAGTGGGATCAATGTGGTGAAGTGAATAAGTCTGTGAAAGTGTGTTGTGACGATGTCAGATCAACATTTGGAGGATGATGATGATAAAATTGGACGCGCAAGCTACAGACATTAACACAAAATTGGGCGCGCAACCTGCAGATGTTAATGCAAAGTTGGATGCTCAAACGCAGTGGATGAAATGTAATTTTCAACACTTTACGGAAGAAATTCGAAACGAAGTAGAAAATCTGGATCTAAAAAACGAAGCTGAATTTAAGAAAGTCACCGATGAAATAACGCGAATCGAAAAGAGACTTGAGTGTGTTGAGAGAAATAAGACATCGCATAGCAATCAACATGACTACAAAGATACAAGGATGCAACCGCCAACCTTCGATGGAACGGGACCCTTCTCCGTATTTATACGTCAGTTTGACGCCGCGGCCAATTATAATAAGTGGTCGGATGAGCAAAAGTCAACATCACTGATCTTGTCACTCCGCGGGCCGGCTGCAGAATTGCTACAAACCATACCAACAGAGAAGCAAACAGATTTCCAAGCCGTAAGAGACGGCCTTGAAGCTAGGTATGGGACAACCACATGCAGCAGGTCTACGGCATACAACTGCGGAGCAGAACGCAGAAACCTGGAGAAAATCTTCAACACTTGCAGGCGGACATTGAGCGATTGGCAAACTTGTCTTATTCAAATATGACTAAGGAATTTCTGAACGAGGTAGCAATGGATGCATTTATAAATGCACTCCAAGATCGACTAATGAAATACTGGCGTTCGCATTGGCATATGAATCTGCTAAACTGGCTACCAGGAGTACATATAGAGTGAGAGAAACGTCCGTCCAGGAATGTTCCTGCCAAAGAATCGGGCATGTACAACGGAGAACCCCGAGACCTCGTATGAAGTGTTGGACATGCGGCGAAGTCGGCCACATCTCTGTTGACTGTAGGAAACGTCGACGAATGAATGAAACATCAATTGAGAATTGTTGTTCATGCGCTAATCACAAGAGAAGCCTTCAGCGTGATTCAGACTTGGACAGCACCACGACCGAATGTATAATTGCTCGTTAAGACGACCCGAGAAAAGGTCATTGAGGAGAACAATCGCTTATCAAATGATCTAGTAGAGAGGCAAGCTGAAATTTTGACCCTAAAGCGTCGCCTTCAGGATTCGGAAGTAGAAATTGATCGTTTAAAACAAGAGGCGTACTACCTCCGAAATGTACAAGTAGAAGTACTAGATGGGTGGACGAGTGATGCTATACGCGCAGCGCAACTTCAGGATGAAGATATTTCGCTAATCCTGGAACACAAAGAAAAGAACGAGCGGCCAACTTGGAACAATATTTCCGACAACTTGGAACAATTTCCGGTGGACATTTGGGAGTTAATAAGACACTTTCAAAATTACGATCTCGTTTTTACTGGCTTCACATGAGAGCTGACGTCGAGTCTTGGTGTAGGAAGTGCACAAGTTGCACTGCGACCAAAGGACCAACAGCAAAACCAAGGAGCCCTATGAAGCAGTACAAGGTGGGTGCCCCTTTCGAGTGAATTGCGATTGATATTTCAGGACCATTCCTAAAAACAAACGACAACAACAAATACATGTTGGTCATCGTGGATTACTTCAGCAAGTGGGTGGAAGTCCTTCCAATTCCAAACCAAGAAGCAATAACTGTCATTGAGCAGCTTATCAATAATTGGATCAGCAGATATGGAGTCCCCTGTGAGCTGCATTCCGATCAGGGCCGAAACTTCGAATCACAGATATTTCAAGGCATCTGTGCGGCACTGGGCGTAAGAAAAACTAGGACCACACTGTAGCGATTCTAACAGATACACACGATTCACAAGCGAAATAGTGAAGAACACGAACGAAAAATCGAATAAGAAAAATACATCAGAACCGTATACCAAGCGATAAATAACAAAAAAATAGTTCACACCAGTGGAATATAGTCGAGTTTGGAAATCAAATTCTAAACACGGTCAGTAGCCTGGTGTGTAACGCTTAGGTAAAATTTTTTTCGTGATTCGAGCTGTCATAGCGTCAGTTCGAATCACACGATCTTCTTCACTATTATTTCAAACGCTATAACACCATTACATCCGCAGTCAGACGGAATGGTCGAAAGGTTCAACCGAACAATAAAATAGTGATCACCAACGAGATTGGGACAAATATGTACAAACCTTTCTTATGAGTTATAGATCGGCTAACGGATAACGTGTGGCTTTCTAAACCTCATCGGCAAAGAGGAAGATCCCCGAAGTTGCAGCAACATTGGGAAGGACCATAAGGTTCTCACAAGAATTAACGACGTTGTCTAGAGGATTCAGCGAAGACCAAACGCCAAGACGAAAGTGGTACATCGTGACCGACTGGCGACATTTGTTAACTCAGAAGAGCAGTGAACTTAGTTCGGGACGAACTAATCTAGGCGGAGGGCAATGTGACGCATATGACAATCAGTACTAGAATATTCTAGAAAGTCTAAAACAAAGTACTAGGATATTCTAGAAAGTACTGGAAAACTGGAGACTATGAACAGTAGAAAATTCGAGGCTATGGAACGGACGGAAACGAAACGTCGAATCAGAATGAGGAAACGGTATAAATACGTCGCTTACAGATCGACAAAGTAAGAAGTAAGCAGTAAAAGACGCGATAAGTGTGTTGTGACGATGTCAGATCGACATTTGGAGGATGATGATGATAAAATTGGACGCGCAAGCTACAGACATTAACACAAAATTGGACGCGCAAGCTGCAGATATTAACTCAAAATTGGACGGGCAAGCTGCAGATGTTAATGCAAAGTTGGATGCCCAAACGCAGTGGATGAAATGTAATTTTCAACACTTTAAGGAAGAAATTCGAAACGAAGTAGAAAATCTGGATCTAAAAAACGAAGCTGAATTTAAGAAAGTCACCGATGAAATAACGCGAATCGAAAAGAGACTTGAGTGTGTTGAGAGAAATAAGACATCGCCTAGCAATCAACATGACTACAAAGATACAAGGATGCAACTGCCAACCTTCGATGGAACTACAGTACTAATTTTACTGATAATTAAATCCCGTCATCAAAACCCAAAAGAACCGTATTTGTATTTATGGTGTGTGATATTTGAATTTCCAAGTCTGCCTGTTGTGAAACATCGCAAGTGGATTTGCCCAGCTGAGTGGTTTTTTGTTTTTACTCTGTGTGGATGTGGCTGAGAGCTTCGCTGACGATTGTTCATATCTTTCCTTCAATTACAAGTTCTACCATCTATTGTCGATTGGAAAGATACGAGTGGCGCTATCAAGGCATAGACAAAACACTCGAAATCATGCATTTGTTCTTGTTTTTTTTTAAGTTGGTAGTTTTATTACAAAGCATAAACTCTGACGTGATCGACATGAAGACCAATTCTGTCACCTTCCCATGTCTTGAGCCAATTTGCTCTATCCTTCCAGAAATTCAATTCTGCTTTTGGATCTCCGTTTGTCCAAGGTTTAGGCGTTAAAGGATTCCCTGTGCGAGACTTATCTGGGAAGTCTGTATGCCCGCCGACAGATATGCCAAGTGTCAAAAAGAACTAAAATGGAAATATAAACATAAAAGGGTTATTTTAAATCAAAAACCTTACAAACCTCTCTATCAAAAGGCGCCGTCTTAAAATTATTCGCATTCAAGTATTTATAGCGTTTCTGTACATTTGCTAGACTTAATGTGGACATGGCACCATCAATTCCGAATGAGAGGGCGTCTTCGGTCCATTTAAGTGTATACGTATGAAACTTCCTGTCTACGTTTTGAACATTAATCCAATTACCGGTTATAGTGGGTCGTGTACTGTCGTAATTGGCCGTCTTAACTCCTCCGAAAACAAATTTGTTGGAGATGTCTTGGTTATTGTCATCCAGTAAGATTGGGTTACCTCTGTTGAAGGCGATGATAATCCTTCCTGAGGTATAACCATTGATTCCATAATAGTGCGCGAATGGTTCTAGGCTAATTACTGTAAAGTATAACAATATGAATGTGGTTTTGAGCAAAGCGATTTTTAAAAGAAAATTTTTGTTTAGCAAACACTCTGACGGGTAATAAAATACATACCAGGAAATAGCCAATCACCTCTGGGCAATTTAGCTACAATCTCGACTGTGCCATAACGGAAATTAAAGGAATTCTTAGTGCGGATCCTTGTGGATACAACCGGGGGTAAGATCTGAAAATTAATGGCCTCTTTTTTACATTCCAGACTTCTATCTACTAAAGGTGAACATCTGCGCAATTGACAAAAGGTTTTTATATTTCTAAATTATATCTTTTGTGGTTCTTACTGTTGTTCTAGATCCAGGTATCCACTTCTTATGCTTGACAAGTTAAATCCTTTGGTGTCTGATAATAAAGTTGGTAAAATGTGTAGTTGGCCATTTTGGACGTAGGCATTTTCTGGCCGTTTTTGAAAAGACACAAACTGACCATCGCCTTCGGAGAGAGGAATACGGACATCATAGTCCCACTTTCGGGGATTTAAATCATCAAAGGATTCCTCGAATATTAGTGCTTCTTTACAAACTGGAATACCTTGCACTGTAGTGATAGACAGTTCGCAATTACTAGCTACTACCGTAGGACATTCCTGTTGCACAGGATTCGGTTGGGCTTTGCAATTTGTCGATAGTTGAATGGTCCTGTCAGAAACAACAACCGATCCGATATCTCGAAAATTTTTGCCTTGTGTGCCAAATTGAACATGAACCCAATAATTAATTCGACTACCACGTGCAACGATCGTGTTCACGTTATCAAATGCCCATCGATTATCTGTGGGTTCAGAAATAATTGCCGCAAAGTCGCCTGGTTGGTAAAGTGTTATTCGCTGATTGATTTTCACGTTGAAGGATACTTCTGTGATACCCTCTTCATCTGCAAGTGATAAAAAGGACAACTGAACGTGAGTTTTAATGAAATGAAATTATACCTAATAAATATAAAAACGTTTTGATAATCAAATGTTTTGTGGTGTGCAAAAATTTGGGACAAGGGTAAGCAGGACATGTTGACGAAAAAAGAAGGAGGGGATACAGGTGAAAGAACTCACCAATTGAACCAAAAACTAAAAGGAATAGTTCGAAAGGAACAGACGTATTTGTTACCTTGTTTTTTCCGAAGTACAAAATTGGGTATGTCAATAGCTCGTATTCAAGTCGGGTTTTTAACAGTTTTATGTAATGTCCATGGAGGAAATCCAGGAAATCGTTCGCCGACCACCTTCTGCCCTCTTATGTTATATGTGTGCGAATTATAAAGAAATATATCCGAAATTTAAAAACAGAAGAAAGAAAGGTGTCAAAACCCAGCAATTATTAACCCATTGAGAGCGAGGTCTGTTACTGTACACCGTCGATTTTAAGTAACTTGTGGTTCCTTAAGTGTTCATGGTCAACGAAACAATATACATGTTTGCCTACCTTACTAGCATCGTTTCAATTGCGTTATAGAGTTATACATTTTCACACGTTTTCCCATAAATAATTTTGCTCGAACCCCTCGCGGTTGTAGATATAGTGCTGTGGCGGTTCTTTCGAACGCCACTACTTACCTTCTCATTTACCACCAGGTAACCATTCCCACGCGCGTCCTACTACATAAAAAGCGTGTACTTACCTGCCTTAGGCATACCAAACCACCAGAAAAGCCTGTAAAACATTAATGCCCGCTGACATGAAATTTCATCAGCAAAAACGGACATTTACCACAAGGGCATAGTGGCACGAGACAAACCATGTCCCTTAAAGGCAATACGGTTGCAAATAAAGCAAACAACATTGCTCAAACTGTACCGAAGAAGTATGTAACGTTCTACGAACGCACAATTCCGCGCAGGTAGGGTCCTACCTTCAAAGAAGGTACTTACCTGAGAGCGTTGCACGCGCCCACATACGCGTGCCCCAAAGTCCCACCATAGGGCCTGCAACTCGCAGCCAACGTTGAGACCGACACCAAAAAGCAAGGAACTGAACGTCCCCAAAGCTTTTTGGGCCAAGCTCAACAATTAGAATTCATCATGCCTGAAATAAAGGTATAAACACCCATGCGTCCTATTCCCAAAAATGCCATACATGCGGCCTGCGCCCAGGAACATCTCATTGAACCGGCAATTCCGACATTCGATACAAAAGGATTGCTAGCATCAAAGAATGAGCCGATCAACGGCTGCACGTGAGGGTAATCTGATACAAAGACCACCCAAACCCAGCGATACAATAATGTATGTTGGTCATCCGCTACCAGATTCCTGGGAAACGCAATTATCCCAACGAGATAATTCAAATAATGCATGAGGTTTGAAACTTACAAACGATCCATTCCTGTCCCTTCTGAATTTCACACCCTCAGAAGGATCTAATGGATTTCGGTGTGTTTAGACCAAAACAAATAAACCTACGGACTATACGTCCTCACACTCATCTCCGTTCTACGCGCCAGATGTGTCGCGCAAACAGAAAACCGTGAGATTGAGATGCTATCACCACCACCGAGGCTGATGATGATGTATGTGTGATCTCTTGTAGGCATCCAAAGTACCCGTGGGAATTATTAACATGCTGCTAACAGAGATTCGGAAATTCTGTTAGCAGAAGTAAGGAGAAAAGTGTCTGCAGATACAGATGGACAATCTGTATTGGCGTATTGTAGAGTCAGTCAGATAGTGATAGTCATCGCGACGAGCCGAACAACGAGAGCCAAACGAGGGAGTTGATCCGCGGATTAACCATACAACCGGAAAGTAACGTCAGTGTGCAAACGAACGGTCGCGACCAAAAAAATGTATATAGTATTTTGTCTTGCCACGAGCAACTACCTAATAAGTGTGATCTAGTTACCGACTTTCGATAGCTTGTAGTTACAACACCAGGAATTGTATACTCATGAACTTACAAAAACTTGTGCGAATAAAGGAAATTTGTGTTTTCAAAAGTTAATATTTTTAGAGTTTCATTTGTGACTATTTTTTCAGTGTTTTGCGTGTGTGCAGTTTTCCGCTTCGTGTAAGTCCTTGTAGCAGCAGTGTTCGGCGGAACACTTACGATCCAGATAGACTAACTTCCACTAAAAGTACCTCCTAATGTGTCTGCCACATATTTATTTAGATATTTCTTCCTTTTTGTTGTCGCCTATACCCACATCGATCGACCACCCGATCGACAAGCGAATTTATTGGCACCCGTGAAATGCCTCAGAAATACAACTCGGTACAACATTACGTAGCCGACACACGTGCATGGCAATTCAGATCAGAGGACGCCAGCATCGCGCGCCCGATCAGCATGAATGTTCCACACAGTGCTGGTCGGATAAACATCCCTTTAATGGAAATGTAATGTACACGGTCAGCAATAATGCTTTAAGCAGTCGTTGATCGTGTAAACATTTCAACCCCTTTGATAGGATGACTCGCCCCAGCTGCGAATGTGTTTATTTTTACTTAATTTCATGTTCATGGTTCGCAGACTGGGCGACACACGCGATGAGTAGCAAAAGGGATCATCGTGCGTGTGTACAATTAACTACCAAGTGAAAGTGTTGCTCGAACAAATAATTTATAATTGCAGTATGTTTTCGACTTTGTCTGTCGTGTGTTGTCATGTAATCGATTAAAGTGTTTAATCTTCAGTTATTTGAGAAAGAATGATTTCATATTTGGTGTAATAGTTGTCAATAGTGACGGAGAAAAGGATTTGTATAATTTTGTTTTTTGTCAATCGAAGGTCTTACCTTCCAGTGATATTATTGAAATGCTGAAATAAAATATGTTTTTTTAAAGGTTTCATTCGTCAGTTATAATTGCTTCAAGTGCTTTAAGTTTTAGAAACATGTCTGCTGCCGCCAGGAGAACGCCGACCCGAAGTACACTGTTCTCACGGATCCTAATTGGTTCCTTGGTTCTCCTCATACACACAATGCGGCCTACCTTTTGATTGTTGGTTAATATAAATGTATATATTTGCTACTGGTCCAAGTTGAACGTCGTGACCGGTGTTTCTTTTGATTTGAACTAATGCTGGAGGAAAGAAGTGAACCGGTGCAGTACGCCTGCACACCATACTTCATCCCCACAGTGCTACTTAATTATGGTGTTGAGGATAAATTCATAATCGAGAGAGGCCGGCCCAAAATTGATCACCTTTGCCAGCTCTATGTTGGCGCGGCGGGTTTTGGACGCCTACACCCACAGAGACTACCAAGCCGTGATGTACCTAATACTACTATATAGGCCATTCGTCACAGGCAGATTGGTAGAGAAAGCCCAGGAGTATGCCTGGAAAGAAAACGACCTCAATACGGACCTACGTTTGAGAAGACCCAATCGAACAACTCGAAGCAGAGCCCGATGCGAACAGGCAGGCTGGGAAAGTTATCTTATGCCTAACTAACGCAGGCAATGTGTCTATGCTACGACGAATAGAAAACCAGCATGGGTACCAAACCAGTGTATTGGTGCAACCCAGAAATTGCCCAGGTGCATGCAGAGCAAGAAACTGTAACACATATCCACGGAATTCCTCAACGAACAGAAGGGGTTGAAAAATATGATCAGTAAAAGTAAATATGACGCATTATGTGCCCTAAGGAATGAATTAAATAACACTAATAATACACCCATGGCGCAAGGCTAATAACCTTGCCCGGAAAAACAAATTATTATGGAAAATATAACAAGCCTTCGACTTGTTAAATAAGGCCAAGACCGGATCCCGGTTGTAGTGCCGATAATGATGATGATGAATAATACACCCATAGTGACCACTAATCTCTGATGTACGAAATATTACTACACATGGAATTCATCACTGGCAGATTGATGAAAAAGGTTTTTTCTTTCAATAGACTTCTCTCGGGAGAGGCGAACCTATAGCGCCGAGTGGGCGCCCCGAGATGCCATCAAATAACTGTTGCAGTTCTTTTTGAACAGTTGCAGGTTGTAACGCCCCGGGAACACTCGCGTGGGAAGGGAGTTCCACAGCTTCCCCGCTCTGTAGAGGAACGAGTTCTGATGCAGGGAAGTACAAAAAAATGGGTGGAAAGAGAAGGACCTCGATGAGGAATTGCTCGATTATTTACTGGAAGATCGAATCGAACAATTCGACGCAGAGTGCGATGCGAATAGACAGGTTGGAAAAGTCATGAAGTGTCTAACGAACGCATGCGATGCTTCTATTTCACCACAAAGGCAACCAGAAGGGGATATAAATCAGTGTATTGGTGGAGCTCAGAAATCGCCAACATGCGAACAGAGTGTAACAGGTTATGACGTTTGCAACAAAGAGCAAGAAACCGTAACACATACATGGTTAATTCATCAACAAACCGAAGGAGTTGAGGAATATGATCCGCAAGAGTAAATATGACGCATTCTACTCCCTAACGGATGAATTAAATAACAAGCCATAGGGCAGAGCCTACAGGATAGTCATGAAAAGACTTCACAACAACAGAAGTCCAATACAAAGGAGCATAAGTGACATGACCGGGATCGTTGATGAGCTCTTCCTGTTGTGTGAAGTCACGAGAGCACAAAAGAAATGAACATCAATGAAAGGGCTTCAGTGACCATCGAGGTGTTTAGGGCTGCATGGGTCATTAAAAACAAGATCCCAGGATTGGATGGAATTCCCAACGCTGTGGTGAAGACTTTTTAAAAGTCGGAAATCTTCAGCAATCTCTTCACCACCTGCTTCCAATCAGGATACTTTCCCCAATGATAGAAAAAAAAATATAGCGAATTGTGTTTATACCGAAAGGAACCAGAACCGCCATTGTCCGGTTTATATATATATATTTATATATATATATATATATATTCTGACGCAAGACTAATGACCTTGCCCGGAAAAAAAAATTATCATGGAAAATTTAACAAGCCTCAGGACTTGCTAAATAAGGTCAAGACCGGATCCCGGTTGTAGTGCCGATGATGATGATGATATATATATATATATACAGTTGCAGGTTGTAACTGCCGGAAACACTCGCGCCGGGAGAGAATTCCACAGCTTTCCCACTCTGTAATGGCACGAGTTCTGTTGCAGCGAAGTTCGCGCCGCCCCGAGATAAACAGCAAATTGGTGCGATCTGTCTGATTGTCTTGTGGAGCGCATAAACGAATCTCCTTACACTAGTATCCGCGAAAATATCTGTATATCTATATCAGAGGTTGTCTACGCGCCTTCGATGTGACAGCGACTGTAGTTCCAGCGTCAACGCCGTGTCCCCGATCAGGCGGATCGCTCGTCCCTGTGTGGTCTCAAATAAGTCGAGGGTATGTTTAAGAGCAGAGCTCCAAACAAGAAACCAATATTCGAGCATGGGTCTAATTTGGGATTTATACAGGAGAAAAGTTGGGCCGGAGTAAAATATTTCTTGGCTCTAAAAAGATAATTCAGTTTCCCTGAGGCGGACCTGGCGATGTTCGAACAATTTCATGCCTTCCTTAGATTCGAGGGCCTGGCCATTCATCATCAGCTGTGGAACCGATGATCCACATTTCTTTGGGAATGTTGTAAACTGTGTCTTCGTTGTATTGAAGTCGACGAGATTGGCCTTTACACACTGCGGGGCCTTATCCAGATCCCGATTCAGAGAGTCGATCTCTGCTGGTGCGACGTTGATGCATTAATCGGCCAATCACTCGAAAAAGAGGAAACAAGCGTACTTTCATCCGCAAAACTGAATACTCTTTATCCGTTGACTACAAGAAATCATTTCTATGAAGCAAAAACAAGGTTGGAGCCGAAATGGAATCTTGAGGCATCCCGGAATTAACAGGATATAGATCCGAAGACTGTCTACGACAACCTTGATCGATCGATTTTCGAGAAAGCTCTTCGTCCCATCGCAAAGTTGCTGGGAAAGTCTGTATGAACGAAGTTTGCTCGCCAATTCCCTGTAGCAGGTGTAATCAAAAGCCTTGGAGATATCCAATGCGACGGCTCTTGACTCACCATGTCCCTCAAAGCAGATACCTCTATATCGGTTATAAGGGTCAAAAGGTTTCCCGTGGAACGCCTGCTGTCAGCCGGTAATTTTGTGTGAGACACTTTTGAGATTGGCTGAACACGGGCGAATTTCCAGCAGGTAGATCCACCACCGTGGATAAGATAAGCGAAAGAGCATGGCAAGAACTGGCGACAGTTCTGGAGCACAGTTCTTAAGGACTATTGCTGTTATTCCGTCCGGACCGGTTGCCTTCCTATAGTCCAGCCCACTTAGAATGCATTGAATAGTACACGGCGGAACCTCGCATCCCGCATCAAAAACCATACTGGCGTGATCACAGGTGGCTCCAAAAGACCGGAATCGAGGTTTGAATTCGCGGAAAATAAATTCGCGAACACATTTGCCTTATCTTCTGAATTTGTGCTAAAGTCCCGCTGCTCGTCCCTGACGGAGGAAAAGAGGAGGAAGCAAATTTCGTTGTGTTAACCTCGGTGGGATTGGAGCGCCATTGTTTAAAAGCAATATTTTTTTCCGCTGTGATCTGTTCGCAATTTTTATCAAACCAAGGTTTATCAGATGCACTTCGTTTGATGGTGTGGTGTGGTTAGTATTGTGCCAAGACACGGGCACCGGTTTTACTAACTTTACAAACTATAATGACGACGAAATCCGAAAAAAAAACAAAAAGGGAACGCGCTGAAATAATTTTAAAGTTCCTTTAATTGATCCTTTTGATGACACAGTTTCTTTAGTGGTTATTTCGTGTACAATGTTCACTTAAAAATCACATGGATGTATGCTGAGTCGCAGCAACAATATTTTTCGAATAAAAGAAAACCAAGTTACGGCAGTGCTCAAAAAACAATAGAACTGACGGGAGGTCTCTCGTATTATAACTTAATTCGTTCTACACGAAACTGGCTACTAATTGAATTTACATAATTTGAATTTAATTACGACGCAGCGCGATAAATAAACGACACACATAGACCGTATGAAAACCCTCGACTCTAGAATCACGTATCCTGACCGATGACTCTCTCTCGTGCGCACTCTTAGGCTGTTGACATCTGACTCCCCTTTGGATGTCTCTTTACAGACATCCAACAAAAACGAACCTAAGGTATTCGCCGCCAATGGTGAAGGTCATAAAACAAGGAAAAAGGAAAAAAAGGAAAACTCATGTTGCAGGTCAAATCTGCTGCGACATGTACGGCCAAGATAAACTGCCGCCATCCGCAAGGGATAGATTCTTTGATTGACGTGAGTCAATAAAACCCTTGCCGAAGGCAGGAATCTATTTTGGGATATTGAATCGAGCATTGGGTATGGCCGTTGCTAGATCGTTTAAAATAAACATATTTCGGTCATGTATGATTCGATGCATGTTGTTTTAGGGATATGTTAATCCCATTGTGGGTACTGTCAGGCGAAAGTATCCGCTTGGGTGTTTACTTTGTGTAAACTAAAACAGCTTCGATAGCCAGCGTGATAATCGTGGCTACTCGTTGCTTATGTAAATATTGGTGATCATGACCGATGCTGGTGATCGTTCCAAGAAACGGCAACGGATCATAAAATCGGTCATGCTGATATCCAAACAAATATGCGCGCCTGAAAGGCCAATGTTTAATTTAATCTTCTCTACTTTAGGAAAGATAGATCAGAGAACATGCCGTTGGAAGTCTGGCTTGCAGATGTGCAAGCAACCCGAAATGACTGCTAGGACAATGGATAGGTACAAAGATAACACACGGAAAGATTAGCGTGTGTTGGTGGATATGTGCCATCCATTGTTCGGTCGTGGAAGTTCGGTTGATGCTGAATTGATGTCATGGCAAGATGATAATCTTGCCATGAATTATGCTTTCAGGAATGACCGTGGAGAAGAGGCTTGAACAGCCCCCAAAGAAGGTAAGCTGCCTAATATGTATTTATGTCGGTTATCCGACTTAATTCCAGCTAATTGGGTGGCGGTTAATGCCCTAGCAAGATTGTACAATCTAGCCGAAATTTCAACTTTAAGGTAAGTTGTATTGCTGGTAATTGTGGGGATCAAGCGATGCGTGGCTCTTCGGGCCCTGAAAAGTCCCACATCACTCCCTCCCCAGTCACGCAGTCACGAAACAGGTAAGGCAGACTAGGAGGAGGTTAGTTGGGCATGGGCGCGGGTGCGGGGAGGTTGTGCCGGTGGAGTGGAAGTCGTGTCAGTGGATGGGGGTTGTTCTGGAGCGGAAGCTTCCAGAAAGCAGGGCTTAAACCTTTCGACGCTGACCATGGGTCGCTTGCCTCTAATGTCGATCTCGAAGACGCGGTCGTTGATGCGGCGGAAGACTTTGAATGGGGCATCATAAGGTGGGTCGAGGGGTTTTTTGACCTTATCCACCCTGACAAAGACGTGCGTGCAGCTGTGCAGTTCAGGGTGGACGAAAAGTTTCTTGGAGCCGTGCCTGGTTACAGGGGTTGCCCTAACCTTACGTAGCAGGTCACGGAGATGTCCCAATTCGCGAAGTTGGTCACACGGTGTTTCGCCATTCAGGAAAAGTTCTCCTGGAAGAAGGAGGTTGGTACCGTGGGTAAGCTCTGCTGCCGAAGCAGCCAGGTCCTCCTTAATACTTGTCCTCGGGCCGAGGAGGACGGTGGGCAGGGCGTCGAACCATTGGGTGTCGTTATGACACATGAGTGAGGCTTTTAGAGATCTATGCCAGCGCTCTATCATCCCATTTGATTGCTGGTGGTAGGCGGTGGTACGACTTCTTTGGCAGCCGAGAAGATTTGTTAGCTGCCTAAAAATTGTCGCCTCAAATTGTGGACCTCGGTCCGAAGTTATGGTGGTTGGTACACCGCCGCGTGTGACCCAAGTTGAATAAAAAGCCTTGGCGACTGATTCGGCAGTTACTACCCGGAGAGGTAGTAAAAGAAAAGAAGAAAATCCTCTTGATGGAGTAAGCCGTTCCACTATGTCTATGTGGACATGGGCGAAGCGTGCCATGGGAAGCTTGAATTGTGCTGGCTCCAGTACATTATGTCGCGCTACTTTGCAGCGTTGACACTGGAGACAAGCACGGGCCCAATCGGTGAGGTCTTTGTTCATCCGGGGCCAAATGAATTTGCGACGGACAGCAGCAGCTGTTGCTCGGCCGCTAGGGTGGGCTGGGTTGTGGTAAATCTGGAACACGCCCTTACGAAGTTTCTCGGGAATGTAAGGTCTAGCGGTTCCAGTGGAGACATCACACCAAATTTCGCCCAAGGGGTCGCTAAGAATAATTTTCTTTAGCTCAAGTGCCGTTTCCGCAGTTAGGAGGGATTTAAGTTGTTCGTCCTCCTGTTGAGCTAGGGCAAGATCAGCGTTGTTCAAGGCGGAACGCAAGTGAATCGTATCGATTCGAGAAAGGGCGTCCGCCGTGACGTTCTGTTTACCGGAGATGTGCCGGATCTCCGTAGAATATTGCCCAATGAGGTCTAATTGACGCTCTTGTCGGGGGGAGGCATTCCCCGACTTCTTCCGGAACGTGTAGACCAATGGTTTGTGGTCTGTTAAAATAGAGAGCGAACGTCCTTCTATCATATGACGGAAGTATTTGACAGCGTTGTAGATCGCGAGTAATGCACGGTCGTGGGCGCTGTAACGTCGCTCTATTGGACTCAGTTTCCTTGAAAAGAAACCAAGTGGTTCCGGTCGGCCTTCAATGTCCTGTTCAAGGACGGCTCCGATTGCGGTATCCGATGCGTCGCATTGGATGGAAAGTGCCGCTCCCTCGAGGGGGTATCGGAGTAAGGTGGCATTTGCCAATTGTTCTTTGGACAGTTGGAATGCTCGATCAGAGACTTCTGTCCAATTAATGGGGCGCTTATCATTACGCTTAGCTCCTTTTAAGAACTCATTTGGGGGAGCTTGAACTTGGGCAGCGTTCTTCAGTGTTGGGCGATAGAAATTAAGCATGCCCACAAATCGACGAAGCTCACTCACGTTAGTAGGCCGGGGATACTTCATGAGGGCCTCCACACGGTCTGGTAGTGGGCGAATACCCTGGTTGTCAACGACGTAACCCAGATAGGTGATTTGCTCCTTGGCGTATTGACACTTATCTGGGTTGATGACAAGACCGAATTCACGGATGCGCTCTAGGACCTGACGTAAGTGGCGTTTATGTTCGGCGTGGTCTTTGGAGGCGATGAGAATGTCATCAAGATATGCATGGCAGCCATTTAGACCACGTAAACCCGTGTCGATATAACGTTGGAATGTCTGTGCGGCATTCCTGAGGCCGAAAGTCATCACTTTGAAGTCGAAGAGTCCGAAAGGTGTAATGACTGCGGTCTTGGGGATGTCTTCTGGTGCCACCGGAATTTGGTGGTAAGCCCTGGTGAGATCCAGGATGGTGAAGACATTGCAACCTCGTAGTTTATACGAAAAATCGTAGAGGTGTGCAATAGGGTATCTGTCAGGGACAGTTGCTGCGTTCAACAGCCTGTAATCGCCGCATGGGCGCTACTCACCAGAACGTTTCTTCACTAAGTGAAGTGGACTTGCCCAGGGTGTGTCCGACGGTTGGCAGATACCTAGTTCAATCATGTGCTCGAATTCCGCACGCGCCGCACGTAATTTTTCGGGAGCCAGTCGACGTGGATGCTGGCTCACCGGGGGGCCACGTGTTTCTATATGATGAAACACCGTGGCTTTGTCTCGACGCTGGTTAGGTAGAGGAATTGTTGTACTAACAAATTCCTGTACCATGGCTTGAATCGGGTCTGTGCACTCTGTGGCCCTTGAAGTTACCGCTGGAGATGCCGACATGGGCAAGGGGGGTGCGGTTGGAACCACTAGTCTGTCATGGGTCGTATCGACCAACAGATTATATGCGCCTAATAGGTCGGAACCTATCAGGGGTTCATTCACGTCCGCAATGACAAAACACCAAGTGATCGGACGCCGAAGACCCAATTGTAGTGTCAGCTTTTTCCGTCCGTACGTGAGTATCGGCGTATTATTCGCAGCTGACAATTTAAGTGCGGTAGGCACGCGGTTACGCGGAGCAAACGATCGCGGGAGGACTTAAATATCGGCGCCGGTATCGGCAGTAAAAGCGATATTCAGTTTAGAATCCCGGATGGTTAGGCGACTTATCGTATGGGTGCCGGCCGATTGCGCGAGGGGGTCGGTCGGCAAAATTAGTTTAAAGGTTGTGTCCAACCACAAGGCGCCTTGCAATTAAATGCGCGATCACCATATCGTTGGTGATTGGCGGCATTGTCAGATATATTCTGCCTATTGGTATTGCTGTTACGGGGAGGTCGAGTCGGTGCTCGCTGAGAATTGGCCCGGTGAGGGCCATTTTGAGAGGAATTGGCCCTCTGAGGGGCAGTTTGAAAGGAATTTTGCCGATTGAGAGGACGGCTCGGCATGGCACGGTTCTGGGCGCTTCGAGGATGGTTTCTCACCTCCGCGTGAAATTGACTTATCTCGCGGAGGAGTGAGGTTTGGAGCGCCCGAAGGTCAGAAATAGTTAACTGAGGTGGCGATTAATGCCCTAGCAAGATTGTACAATCTTACCGAAATTTCAACTTTAAGGTAAGTTGTATTGCTGGTAATTGTGGGGATCAAGCGATGCGTGGCTCTTCGGGCCCTGAAAAGCCCCACAATGGCATGTGGAATGTAGAGACGAGTACTCTCTTGGACCGACTCCCGCCGAAGAAATCTCTCAAATCGTCCCAGTTGGCAGCCCCATACGTTTATATATAGCGAAGCTGCTTAGGTCGGTTATTCGGTTGAAATGCAAGTGGTTGCGCGACTAATACCAAGCAGTGATTGGACTTTCCCAGTGGCGCAGAAACTTCCACGGTATGAATGTTCGGCTCGGGTGTTAAAAACAGATCCAGAGTGTTTGCATAATCACCTCGGGTATCCGGCACTCGCGTAGGTTCCTCCACGAGTTGAGTCAGATTGCGGTTAGTAAACGAACATATCAACCAGCCTCTCAGCCTCGTCAGTTCTGTTACAATGCACCAAGCAGCCGGGTTTGTGTAGATTAAAATCCCCAAGGATGACAATTTCAGAATCCGGGCGGTTGATCTGTATCCAGTCGACGGTACGTGAAAGATATTCGAAAAATGTCACCAGTCGATCGTCATTCGGGGAGCGGTAAGGACAATAAAGAAATTTAACAGAATTCCGTAGCACGACCTTATAGCGTTTGAAATAATAGTGAAGAAGAACGTGTGATTCGAACTGACGCTATGACAGTTTGAATCAACAAAAATTGAACCTAAGCGTTACCCATCAGGCTACTGGCCGATTTTAGAATTCGATTTTCAAACTCGACTATACTCCACTGATGAGAACTGTTATGTTATCGCTATGGTATACGGCTCTGATGTATTTTCTTATTCGATTTTCGTTCGTGCTCTTCACTATTTTGCTTGTGAATTGTGTGTGTATCTGTTAGAGTCGCCACAACCTTTAACCACATGATGTCCAAATCATTGGGTTCCAACGCCACCATCCACTGGCAAACCAGATCGGACCACGTAAAGACGCATACTTCACCCTTAAATCGGAATCTCGAATGCATGTCGTATCCTGAGGAACGAAGATATGTCGAATCAGTTGAAGAATCGACCTGGGTCTCAGTTAGAGCAAGGATATCAGGTTTCGTTGTTTGCAAATTTTGGTGGACGCCGTTTTCATTCGTATTGGTGAAACCGATGCCCCTGATGTTACAAAATGCCGTTATCAGACGGACGTCGACAGAGTTTGGAGAACGAACTCGATTACGCGATGACGTATTACTTAAAGTTCGGTTATTTATCAAAATATATGCATTATATTACCCCTGACAGTCAGCCCGGAGATCCGAATGGGAAACTAGTTTACCTCTGGAATTCTTTATCGCAGAAGGTACCATCATGACATATCTCCGTGTCAGTCCGGACCATCAGCCATACATCCGAAACATAGTCGAAGACTTCTGCCGACGCTATCGCGGAATATACAGCGTGATGGTTTGGTATCTCACCTTTGGACGGACTCTCACCTAAACCGACCTTTTCCCGAACCGGTCCATCAGCTTGGCACAGAAAAATGGCCAGGGATTTCTCCCGACCGTTTCACGGAGCCTATAGCTTGATGGAGTGGTATTTCGGCGGCAACAGGGCGTTGGGGCCCCACCTACCACCCGGCATATAGTCGCCTCTTACGCCAAGCCAGCCTAGCTGTGGGTGCCATATATTTTAACGCCCTACTCACAGGGCTAACACATTGCATAATCTTACCGTTATGCATGTTGGACACAAGGGAAATTGCTTGAGCGAATTATTACTACTCCCCTGGAACAATTCCCCGAGGGCACACCGGGATAGGCTCTCGGAATGGTAGTATCGGAAAAGTGGATCAACCGGCGAAGACCTCGCTCGCAGCGCGATAGCCAGAGCACGATGTTTAGGGCGAACTAAAATATACTGCGCCGTGGTGACACTAAACAATAAAAATGCATTTAACTCGGTGAGCTGGAATTAGGTATTAGAAGTGTAAGGCGATCTACAAGTCTCACCCTACTTGGTGCGTATAATAGCAAACTATCTCTCGGACAGAAGACTCCTCTATGACACTGATGAGTGAACCACAGGAATATAAAATAACAGCGGATGTACTCCACGGGTCTGTATTAGGTCCGCTGTTATGGAATATCATGTATGATGGTGTGCTCAGAGTCAGTGTACCAGAAGGAGTTAGAATCATTGGGTCCCCAGATTGGTGACGATAGTGGCCGTAGCTAAACATCTAGATAATCTGGAGAATATTTGTTCCCATACAATCCAGAGCATTTAATGCTGGCCAGATATCGCCGGACTGAAACTAGCTGGACATAAGACAGAGGCAGTTTTAATAAGCAGCCCCAAAAAAATTTAACAGCTTGATTTGGAAATAGAACGACAAACATTCAGATCTAATATCTCTTTTAATGATCTGGGTGTTATCCTCGACAACACAGTCACTCTCGAGGAATACCGACAGACAACGAGTGAAAAAACTCAAGATTATGCAATGTATTAGCGAGACTGCTATCCAATGTTGGAGGACCCCGGCTGCACATAGGGAAGTTAATAACTAGCGTCAACACCTCCACTGTAATGTATGCAGTTCATATGTGGGCAGGAGTCGTAGAGTTTATGTTGTACTTGAGGGAAATGAACTCAGCACATAGGCTGTTATCATTAAGAGTATGCTGCACCTTACGAACGATATCCAAAGAGGCCACAAATCGTATGGCACGAGTGCTTCACAAGAGGTTGACCCGCTTGTTCTGCAAGAGGATCGCCTGCGAATGTGGCAGCAAATAGAGGACCCCAGCCAAAGAGAATGGCAACAAATATGGAATACTTCCACCAAAGAAAAATGGACCCGCACTATGGTATCTGGTATACAAGCCTGGGTGATAAGGAAACAAGCTGAGGTGAACTACCGTCTGACTCAGCTGATACTAAGACAGGGATACATTCGACAGTACTTGCTCAAGTATAAGCATGTCAATCACCGATACTGCTTGTACGATGAAGGCAAAATAGAAAATGTGGAACACATATTCACAGAATGCATGAGATTCGAGACCGCACGAATAATATTGGAGAGACATATGAGACGGACAGTTACAGAATACATGCTAAGGTTAAAGGGAGCGTGGTTCGTAAGATTTGATATCACAATACAGCAGTTGCAACACGACGAGGGGAGTAAGAGATAAACTCCCTCCCGCCCCGCAATGGAATATCTAAAAAGAAAGTTCCGCGGGGAACAATGGGAATATGTACTGGCGGGAGGCGGTTTTTGCCGGTAAAAATCCGAAACGTCTCTGGATCGGCCCAGATGTATCTTTTGAGTATTTTCAACTTCCTACCAAAAAAAAAAAAAAAAATGGTTGTCTGGGCGCAAGGCGCTCGGACATTATATTCGTGACAACGTATCCTAAATATGTAACATTGAATATACAAGTTATTAAATCAAAATTAAAGTGTTTTTTCCGAATGCATCCAAGTGTAGGCATTAATTTTGGTGTGCTTAACGAAATTTTACAAGTAGTGCAAACTACTGTGTATTCGTCAGGACACAGTTGTCGATTTTCTTTTGTGTGCCAGTCCGAAATTACGTTCATCTGTTGCACTGTGATCGGTTTTAAATCGCTTTCAAACCAAAGTCTATCGCAAACAGAGTAAGCATACCCAAAGTCATTGTCAAGAAACATCAATTTAAATCTTGATATCGATTTGTTCCATTTCATGTCCCATGCCTCTTGCGCCGATATAACTGGTTGTATTGTAAAATACACGGGTTCTGCTGCTCAAGGCTGTTGTAGGTTTACAACCTGTAGTTCTTGAACGTTGTTTGAACTTGCCGCTGCGAAACCACTATGAACAGACAATTTTCTCTTAGCTATATCCGATTTATTTAATGCTGCAAGGCGGTGCCAGTATTCGCGTTGTCTCTGTGTATTTTTTGTCTTTACACTTTCAACCTGTACAGCTGTTCTCGACAGTGCAAGGCGCTGTCTGTATTCCCGTTGCATCTCTGCATTTGACTTAGGAGCAATTAAGAGGGTCGCGCTCTCGCTCACTGCGGCTCGTGCGTTATCGGTTATCGTTATCGTAACGCTACAAACTTTTTTCCGAATGCCTCCCAAGATATACCGATTTATAAGACGTTGTCACGTCAAAAAAAAAAAACACTTTATTGTATTGATCAACCGTAAGTAAACAAAGACAAGGAAATTTACTTTAAGTGATTCCAGTGATTGTGTGAGAGGACCCCAATGGCGCAGCTATAGATCTCATCTCGCAAACCACACCTCAGCGCCAGGTAATTTTAGTTTAGTGACGGCAGAACCCTCATATATTCAGCTTAGTCATCATCATCATCGGCACCACAACCGGGATCCGGTCTTGGCCTATTTAGCAAGTCTTGAGGCTTGTTACATTTTCCATGATTTTTTTTTTACAGGCAAGGTTATTAGCCTTGCGCCATTATTGTGTGAGAGGACCCCAATGGCGCAGCAATAGATCCCATCTCGCAAACCACACCTCAGCGCCAGGTAGTTTTAGTTTAGTGACGGCAGAACCCTCATATATTCAACTTAGTACAAGCGATAAAACTTAACAACTATCTTAAAACTATATATAAGAATATAAACTATGGTTAAAAAGAAAAAAACAAGGGCGGGGGGGGGGGGGGGGGGTATGTTTGGCGAGTTGGTTACTGGGTTTATCCATCAATTATCACTCATTCATTCACCTCGCTTAGAACAGGATGTAAGAGTGTAGACGGGGAGTGGGCGTGGTCAGGAGGGGAAAGAGAGGAGATGAAGTTTGAGAGCAGTAGAGGTAAAGTTGAAATCGAAGGAGGTAGGGTAGAAGTCTGCCCGCCGCAGCATTCGCGAAATGGGTTCATTAGAGCCGTAAGAAGTGTGGTGGGTGGGCTGATAGAAGAGATGAGAGTTTCGCAGATTACGGGGGTTAGTATGAAGTGGAATGATGGAGAGCAAGCTTGGGCAGTTGATTGTGCCTGAAAGGAGACGGTGGACGAAAAGGATATCGGCATGAGTTCTGCGCTCCTCAAGTGTATTGAAGTTGATCAGATGGAGCCGGCTTGTGTATAGGGGGAGAATCCGAGGATTCGCCCAGTTTAGCCCGCGGAGGGCAAAACGCAGAAAACGACGTTGCACGCTTTCGATTCTGCGTACATGCGACGAGTAGTGTGAGGACCAGACCTGACTGGCGTATTCAAGAAGGGGGCGGACGAAGACTATGTAGAGAAAACGGGAAACGCAAAGAATAGAGAATTCTTTAGACCAGCGTTTCACAAACCCAAGGACAGAGTTGGCCTTAAGAATAATATCATCAATATGCGAGATGAAGCTAAGCTCCCTGTCAAATAAGATCCCGAGGTCGCGTTTCGAGGGTACAGATGATATCTGCTGGTTTAGCAGGAAGTAGGAGGGTTGGGGTGGGGGGGGGGGGGGTTGTGGGAGAAGGTGATGGAGTGACATTTGACAACGTTGAGTTCAAGGCAGTTATTACGGCACCAAGTTGAGAAGCTGTCGAGGTCCGTTTGGAGAAGTGAGGAGTCGAGAGGAGAGATGATCGTTTTGTAGAGTTTGGCGTCGTCCGCATAGAGGGAGATGGATGAGTATTTAATAATGGAGTCAACATCATTGATGGTAAGCATAAATAGGAGGGGACCTAGATGGCTGCCTTGCGGAACCCCTGACGTGGGAAGAAAAGGATTGGGCATTTCGAATTTGACACGGTAGGATCGATCTTTCAGATAAGAAGATAACCACTTGATCAATAGGGGTTCGAAACCTAGGGAGGACAGCTTAAAAAGGATGAGATTATGGAAGATTTTGTCAAAGGCCTTGCTGAAATTGGTGGTGATTACATCGACTTCGTTGCCATTCTCTAACGCACGGGGAATATGAGATGAGAACTCGATCAGATTCGTTGTGGTCGACTTACCCAAAAGGAAACCATGCTGGTTAGATGAGATGATGGATTTACGACGGAAAGATAACACGTTGTAAAGAATTCCTTCGAACAGTTTGGAGATATGAGACAGTTTGGCGGTGGGACGGTAGTTGCTTATATCGTTTTTAGGTCCCTTTTTATGTATAGTAGTAACATAGGAGGATTTCCAAATACTAGGGAAGTTCCCTTGTGAAAGAGATAGATTGAATATCTTTGATATCTGGAGGGAAAGAGAGGTGGAACATTTCTTTAAAAATACAGCCGGGAGTCCATCAGGCTACTTTGAGTAAGTTTAATATCCCCTCAACTACGTCACGCTGAATAATTTGAGGGGTGGAGGGGGCGAGCGAGAATTCGGCCAACTCTTTGAAGTGAGAAGGAGATGTCTGTGAAGAATTTATTGAAAAACGAAGCGAATAGATTGGCAGTAGTTATATATATCTTTATATTAAAATTAGTTTCAATGCTGAATAGGAAAGTTGTGGAACTTCTTTTCAGCACGAATGTTTTCAGAATGCTGCAATTTGGAAATGTTCAAAAACTACACCAATGTCCCTTAGCATCGTGGCACTTATACTGATAAAATTATATATACGAAATAATTATTTATTGATGCAGTGGTAGCGTGTTATAATTTTTGGAGTGCGCGTTTTAAAAAAGACGAATTATCTAACCATGGACTAGTACTCATGAAGAGTAGTGAAACTTTACAACTTTGCTCTATTTTGGGAGATGAAGACGATCCGAAAAATCAGTTTCTGTAGTTTCCATTCAACATCAAATGAACAAGGACTAACTAAATGCTTAAAATATGGTAAACATCTAAACAAGCCCATACAGTTACATTTGGACTTTACATTTCTTACTTCTATTACTGCTTATTGGCCTGTGGAACCCGAAAGATCATGATCTCACTATATCGGCACGCCACGGTTTCCTGCCCAGTGCACTTTCCCTACACACTTCGCCACTTGATCCAATTTCTTGTTTTCCTTGTCGTATCACCTTTAACCGTGTAGTTTTATTTTCCTTTTTGGTATACTTCTCTCATGAAACACAATCTATACCGCTGACTGAGTTGCTATTTTTTCGCGTGCGTCAGCAAAGCTGGTCAAAAATGTCTCCCAACCTTTTTTTGAGGTCTACACTATAATTTAATGGGGTTGGATTTAGCGGGTGGCTGCGCATAGAGACCCAACCTACTTCTACCAGCTACTACCGAATCCTCTTAATAGCAGGTGTCATCAATTAAATGCATGGTCCAATCTCCTTGCCAAATCAGGCATTGAGGTGGAGTTAAATTAGATGGAGATTTGGATAATTAACTTTTATTTACGCCATGGAATGAAGTATATAGAAAAATTGGTTTTATGAATCTGGGTGATATGTTTCATATTAAACACACAAATATTATAAAACTTCTTATAGCTTGGAATATAAAATAAAATTTATGTTAATTTCTCGAAATTAAACAGAACTATTCGAATATAGGTTCGGCCCTTAAGAGTGTTTATCAGTAGTAATATGTCAATAAGGAAATAAGAAAATGTGATGATCTTGGCACGACAATGACTTAAAAACCCCCTGCATTATTATACGAAAGAATGTTGTAAAGTACAATTAGTAACTTCTTTCTCAAATAGCTTGCACAGACTTACCCAATATACCAAGTCAATGATTAATCAAAAAGCTGCTATTCACTTTCGTTAACGACTCCAGATACAAAAACGACTAATGACGCGTTTAGCATTAATCTCCACTGTCACACCAATGGCATCCGGTTTTACTAATCATTTGAAGATGAGAAGACTATGAAATTTGATGATTTTTGAAATACTCACGTGGTATCGAAAGTCGAAAACCCTTTGGTATGATCTGCTCAACAGTCGCCTCCGGTATAACGTATGCCAAGATGGTGGAGCTAAGGCATAGAAATACCAGGATGGAATAAGGAAATATCATTTTTCAGCTCACTACATCAGCAGTACACCAATCACACACTAAACTACTGCAACCTTCTCTTAAAATAGCACAAAACCCGGATCCGTCTAATTTTAACAGCTGCTTAAGTCTAACTGAGTCTTTTACGATGAAGTACTTGGAATCAGGTATTAATCTGGTTTTCTGAGGGGAACTTGGTGCTCTTTCGTGAGTAACAAGTCGCATGAGATGCATGGAGATACAGGCAATAAGACAGTACGAGCTTATCACTGGCCAAGACTAAATGAGTGACTAAGAGTCCCAAGACCGAGGTTACGGTCAGTACACACACAAGATGCAAACAGAGGTAAATTTTATTTCCGTACACTGGGAATTGAAGTTGTTTGTGTACGAATAGCTCATATCGTCACTAAATCGTTAATTTATTTGAATTTAAAAACAAAACCTTAAAATAATATTACAAAAAGTGGATGCAGAGTAGAAAGAGTTATACTCTTGTTTCAGTCTATCGGCTTGATGTGGATCTACTCCTCAAATTATTCAAAGAATTATGAAGCATCTGTTGTTTTTTGTATAGATGGAGAATTAACCGGGACCTCTTTAGAAACAACGAGTGGCGATATACAGGTGGAGACGATTTGCCATCGACACGCTTATAAATAAAAAGAGAGTCAGACTTTGAATAGAAATAACTAGTTTTCGGCCTTCAACCTGTTGGCGTACTTTAAACTGTGAAGTCAATCTCTATAAATTAATGTGTATTCTTCCAACCAACAACATAGTAATTCAATATTACCAAATCCAAAAAAGTATTCTGCATACAATTGCGTCAAATTTTGAGCTTTCAAAACAAATTTTGATTTCAGTTAATTAATAGAAGTTAAACTCTATTTGTTTCCTAGAAACCGGGCCAATTGCGATTGCGCTCATACTTTCGCAAGTTTTTCCCGTTTACCTCGGCAGGTATTTTTTAACTTCAAGCCTCCGCACCAATGATAGAAACATGAAAAAATTTCACCAATTATATGCCCTAACCGCGTCCCTTAAATATCTATTAGTTGCTCTGTTATGTAAAGCAATGTACATCCAACAAGACATACTGAAAATGCATTACAGCCAACTATAAATCGTTACCACGCCCACGATCGCGGTGAGTATTCTCGTTTCATTTTTTCGCATTTAAAAAAAAATTACAGTTTTCACGTAAGACTAAGTGCTGTCCTATTGACAGTTATTTTTCTTAATTAATTTACTTCACAAGCACTCTAAATTGTAAAATGTCCTTTTGTTTTGATTTGCCTTACGGCAAATATTATTTGATTTGCCTTACGTTTAATATCATCTATGTATAGGACTTCCTTTTTTACATATCTTAATATATATATATATATATATATATATATATATATATATATATATACAAAATTGGACGCGCAAAATTCAAAATTCGATATATATATATATATATATATATATATATATATATATATATATATATATATATATAGAGAGAGAGAGAGAGGGGAGCGGATTGCGACTCCGATCACCTTCTAGTGATGGGCAAAATCAGAAGTCGACTCGCAGCAAACCCACATGGACAGTCACAGGAGACGAGCAAAAAGTTCGACATTGATAAACTAAAAGAGTAGTGATGTTGCGGATTGGCAATTTAATGTGTTGGAATGTACTGAAGAAATCTGGTACATTCGCACTGTATACCAGTTGCGTAGCAGCTGGCACCAGCTGGCCGATTGTCACCAACGATGACGTCATGGCGTCCCTTTTTGAATCGGCAGTTATGCCCAATGAGTCAGCCTGCATTCAACCGCAAACGCGTACACACCGCCAAGAAGTCCAGCGTTCGAGATCACAACGTTGATTTTGCCTTTCCTCATCACTGTTTCCATTGACTCTTCCTTTTGTAATTTACATTAGCAGCCTTTTGCTTTCGATACATGTGTTGTGTGCGCAGTCAAATAAACAACTGATACCGAACTGTTCCTAGTGACTTTTCCTCTCGTAATTTGCATTACCGAGGTTTGCTTTCGATACGAGTGTTGTGTTGGGCAGTAAACCCAACAACCGACGTAGAACAAAGGAAGGATCTCAGCTATCTTCTTGAATGCAGCTCACCGCTCCTGGACGCTGCCCTCCAATACAGACCAATACACCACTCTTGGATGCCTTAACCGTGGAACGCTTTCCTCTTGGATGCAACCTCATTATCGCCCGCCACTATTACAACATTTTCTGGTCCTTCGAGCCGGATCCAGTGCCTGTTTGGATCTACACCATCGCCGCCCAGTTCGCGGCACAACATACCTGTGACAGGTACACACGTCAGAAGATCATTAAAACTTCGAAGTGCCCTTAAAGTGTGACCACTTTAATATCATCCCTTAAATAAAGTACATACAGATGTATCTATCCATACAAAACTGAAAGGAAAGGTCACGTCACCCGAAACAAGAACGAGCATTGAAAATTGTACATCGTCGCCGCCAAAAGAGCGCCAAAACCACAACACACTACAGATAGTGCAACATCAGTTGTAGACACTGCAACTAGATCGACAACTGCCAGTCACCTCGACACAAATCAAGGAACTGAAGCTGCAACATTCATGAAATCATAATATCTTTAGGATCTGAAGGTATTACTAAACGTTTTGTATCTGTTATTCATAATCAAGGAAGCAGCAACATTTGCTGAAGTATCAATTTAATTTTCAATCCAATCGTCAGTGAAACAAACACAAGATGTCTGACTGGGACACAGTTACGGTTTTACGTAAACGGGCTCTGAAATCACCTGCCCTCAAAAGAAAAAGTGCTATTAATCAGGCACGTCGTCAGGGCGTTCAAGCGGATACTCAACAGAAATTTGGTGCCGGTACTAATAAGCACTTAACATGAAAAAATACCTTTAGAAGTCGGCAATGAAAAAATACCTTTAGAAGTCGGCAAGATCATTCAACAGGGACGTCAAGGGAAAGGAATGAGTCAAAAGGAGTTGGCAACAAAAATATGTGAAAGGAAACCACAGGCAAAGGTAGAAGCCGATCCACCGAAGCTGCGCCCAGTGCAGCAGCAAATGCTGGCGATATCCGGACAAAATGCTGGTGAATCCCTGAAGGGAACGGAGAGTGCTCAAAGGAAACGGGGAAAGGAACAGGACCCTAAGCCTAACCACAGTGAGAGTGACAAGCAGGAAGAAAGTGATACATCGAGTGAAACTGGTGACGGGGAAAGTGATTCGATGCCGAAACCTGGTAACGGTGCTCCTCGGACTGGTGCACCGGCCATCTCCCCGCCAGCAAGTCTTTCGCCGCCAATGATGTTCCGACCACCTCTACGGCGCCCGGAAACTCCACCAATACCTGACATGCGCATGTCGCTCGGCCCCCCACCTGGATCGTCATCACGGATGATGCACCCGGAAAATTCCCCCCGTGGGGACACCGAAGCCGTAACGGCAACAATTGCCAAACCACCCCAGAAGGGCAATGAACCCAACCAAACTATCAATGTACAAATCACGATTGAGGAACTCATCGCCGCTCAGTTCGGGGCACAGACTACCATCGCTCGCACCTTCCTCAACATGCAGGAAAAGGGACAACTAACGACTACCAGCATAGAAACCACAAAACGAGACATCCAAATCATTAACATGGCACCCCCTGAGTACCAACAGCATCACTACTTCGCGGAGGACTTCATCGGCGAGAGCGAAGAAATATACCTCGAGGAACAGATGAAGCTCCTCGAGGCCCAGTACGTTCCCGATTCAGCCTCCCCAACCATGGCCAACAGCGCCAATCGCCGCCACCCTAGCGAGCTTCCACCAGTGCAGCTGCCAATGGTCGCCACTAAGCCAGCGGAAAAGGAATCGCACCCCAGACCAGTGAGTCCCGACCAAGAAACAGACCAGAATGCCGCCGGCCCAATGATCAACCAGACCCGTGTCCCGATACACGGACTACCGCCGGAACCCCTAAGGCAACAGGCTCCATGCACATTCTGCGGGGCCTCACACCCTATCTACGCTTGCGAGGGCTTCCGATCACTCACACCTGGGCGTCGGAAGTCGTTCGCACACGAAAGAAACCTGTGCACCAACTGTTTGGGTCGCCACCGCCGACGCGACTGCCATTCCAGCAAGACGTGCCGTCGATGCCGACGGAGACATCACACTCTGCTGCATGTCTTGACTGCCGTCATCGACGGGACAATCTCACGGCCGCTCCGGGCTAAAGGATCCGCCTCCCGGATCGACCGTCATGAAGGGGCCCGCGCACACACAGTCAGCACCCCTTCACAGCATTCCGCATTGCTACCAACAGCGACGGTCACTGTGACGTCGGAGAACCAACGGAGAATTGAAGTCCGTGCACTCCTGGACCCCTGCTCCAGCGGCACCTTCATTTCGTCGTCACTCGCGCGAAGGTTGCACCTCCGACGCCAAGCAGCACCCGTCCCCACCTACGGTGTTGGGGGCACTCGTGGCCTTGCCACCAGACCACACGCTACCATCAGCATCACTCCTTGCCTCCACGGCTCCAAACAATGGACACTGAGGCCCTTCATCCTGTCAGGGCTATCAGCATATGAGCCACCACCACAATCAACGACGAGGGATCTCTCGTTCGTGGCGGATCTAGAACTTGCAGATCCAAACATCGCCTCCGCCGATAAGTTGGACACGATCATTGGGGGAGACATGTACCCCACTCCAATTCTTTAGGGTCTAAGGAAGGACCCACGTTCCGGCCCCGCCCCGCAGGCCACTGAACTGGGATGGGTGCTAACAGGCGCAGCACCCACCATATCATCAAGCCTAAAGGTGACAAGGCCTGTCACCAGCCATCATATGGCCATTCCTCGTGGGTTGCGAATTTACAACTCCGACCCAGAGGAACTGGCCGACCCTACGACTGATGATCGCAGCTCACATCAGAAGACCGAAAGGAGGTCTCGCCGGCATCGGCCCCAGGGGCCACCTACGAGGCCCATGCAACTACCAGCCACCGATCACATGCGCGACCCAACTACAAGACATACCCCCCCCCCCCCCCCGCTGAGCCATTACAGGGGCAAGGGGCAATCGAGGAACCAGGAGCCAACCACTCAGGAAATGCACCAACGCACCTGCCCACCCCCAAAACGCAACATCGGTGACCAGTCGGGTCGGCTCTCGAACACTTCAAGGCACCCCACCACACCCAGGACACCACGTGGTCAAACTCCTGCCCAGGCCCAAAACTACCCAGGCCAACCGCTGCCACGTGCAGCCACCAAAACAGGACCAGGAGCGCGCAATGACCCGCTTGGCGGGCGGCGCTCCCCAACAACCAGCGGTCTCCGGAATTCCAACAAGAAACTACGCCTCTCAGGGCATCAACAGGGGCTGCTCCCCAACGACTCCGGGCGGCACTTGGCCCGTGACAGCCATTCCGCCAAGCCACGCGGACAGTGCCAGGGACGACATCGCACCACACTCCACGCGACAGCCCCACACGCCAGCGGCCGCATCCCGCCGGTTACTAACTTCGGACGGGCGCCAACGGGCGCATCACCTTGCACCACCACTGGCCTCGACATAGCGAGACCCATCACCAATCATCACGTCGCCATTTATCGTGGGTTGCGACCTTACAAATCCGACCCAGATCAATTGGCCGGTCCCGTGCCTACAAAAGTCGCCGGACGCCTCCAGTGGAAAGGATCATCCTGTCGCCATCTACCCTACAGGCCATCTCAGACCGCCAGGCCTTCAGCGTTCCTCAGGGCGGGCGGCCCCGTCCCAACCGACCATCCACGTGACAGTGGACAGCAACATCCGACCACCATAGGCTCAACGACCAAGACCAACCGCCACCAGCAGGCCGCACACTTCCGGCCCCTAGCCACCGTCCCCTGGAACAAAATGATTCGCCAATGATTGGCGAAGGTGGGCGGAATGTTGCGGATTGGCAATTGAATGTGCTGGAATGTACTGGAGAAATCTAGTACATTCGCACTGTATACCAGTTGCGCAGCAGCTGGCACCCGCTGGCCGATTGTCACCAACGATGGCGTCATGGCGTCCCTTTTTGAATTGGCAGTTATGCCCAATGAGTCAGTCTGCATTCAACCGCAAACGCGTACACACCGCCAAGAAGTCCAGCGTTCAAGAGCACAACGTTGATTTTGCTTTTCCTTATCACCGTTTCCATTGACTCTTCCTTTTGTAATTTACATTAGCAGCCTTTTGCTTTCGATACATGTGTTGTGTGCGCAGTCAAATAAACAACTGATACCGAACTGTTCCTAGTGACTTTTCCTCTCGCAATTTGCATCACCGAGGTTTGCTTTCGACACGTGTGTTGTGTTGTGCAGTCAACCCAACAACCGACGTAGAACAAAGGAAGGATCTCAGCTATCTTCTTGAATGCAGCTCACCGCTCCTGGACGCTGCCCTCCAATACAGACCAATACACCACTCTTGGATTCCTTTCAATATCGATTTAACGGCTCTTGTTTATTAAAATAATTAATCCAGCGAAGTGGGATTAATTATTGGTGAAGTAAATAAGTCTGTGAAAGTGTGTTGTGACTATGTCAGATCGACAATTGGAGGATCTTCGCGTTCCTGAGTTGAAGAAGGAACTTGAGGACCGGAATCTGGATAGTAGAGGACAGAAGTAAATTCTTCGACAGCGTCTGCAAGCAGCAATGGAGGACGAGGGTATTGATGTCGACACATATGTTTTTACGATTGGGCCAGACTGTCCGGATGGAGAAGAAACAGCGAGTCAAGATGGTGCCAATGTAACGGAGAAGAGTTCGCCACAGTTGGACATTTCGGAGATGCCTAGGATGATGATGACAAAACTGGACGCGCAAGCTACAGATATTAATACAAAATTGGACGCGCAAAATTCAAAATTCGACGCGCAAGCTACAGACATTAATACAATATTACATTAATACGCGCAAGCTGCAGATGTTAATGCAAAGTTGTATGCCCAAACGCAGTGAACGAAATGTAATTTTCAACACGTTAAGGAAGAAATTCGAAACGAAGTAGAAAATCTGGATCTAAAAAACGAAGCTGAATTTAAGAAAGTCACCGATGAAATAACGCGAATCGAAAAGAGACTTGAGTGTGTTGAGAGAAATAAGACATCACCTAGCAATCAACATGACTACAAAGATACAAGGATGCAACCGCCAACTTTCGATGGAACGGCACCCTTCGTATTTATACGCCAGTTTGACGCCGCGGCCAATTATAATAAGTGGTCGGATGAGCAAAACACGGCAGTCCTTAATATCGTGCCTATATCATCTACAATCCCTACAGAATGGTGTGTTCCGACGCCTTAGACACTCTTCGTATAACTCTTCTTATTACAGAAGCTTCACGTCATGCGTGTAATTAAGGGATGTGGTGCACGCGTGTCACGGATCTGGGTGGGCGAGTCATCATGGTAATCACCTCCACCTCCCATCCTTGATCGTGACCCTATTGGTCCTTTAAATAAACGCGGTGGTGTTTGCGACCTAAACGAGTTCTTCACAGGTTGAGGACGTTCCGTGAACCCAGTATTGGATTTACTATTACTGGTCCCGACTGCCTGAGACCCATCGTTCACATGTCTATGTTGTCTGTGTTGCGATTCCTGTGGAATGGCCATATGACCCCATACGTCTGGTCAGGAACTCTATTGTTTTTGTTGTCTGTGGTAGGTCTGGTTCATCCTCCCTCAGTAGAAAGGATTGTTCCTCAATAAAGTTGGTCTATCTGCCATGATGGGGGCATGGTTTGACTCATCCCTACCAGGTGACCGGTCATCGTAAGTTTTCCCCACTCGTAGGTGTTCTCCTACCACACACCCGCTGTTGCTCCCCATTGCGCATTCTGAGTCTTCTCCATTTGGAGAAGTCGCGCAATAATTCTCTCGAGTGGGTCCTCTTTCGATTCTAATAATCGATGTAGGAATTTGCCCTCCCTAACTCCCACCATTAATACTGACTTTGCCAATCTTTCTATTTGGATGGCGAAAACAGCGCTGGTGTCGTGTCCGTACGTACGTGTTGTTGCTTCTTTGCAGTCCCTTACCGTTTGAGTGATCCGGGATGTAAAGTCTGCGACATCCCCTTCGTAGGATTGTTGCATATGACAGAGTTTCAAGTGCAACTCCTCGTATGATGCTTGTGGTAACAACGTATTCCGGAAACATTGCTCGTAGTCCTGGAGGGTTGTCGGGAGATTTTCCTTAAATATCCGGCATGCTTTCCCACTCAACCGTATGGGTAGCCACCGCAGGAAAATATTTTCCTCCGCTGCGGGCAAGCAAATCAAGGTCCTATTACAACTTTCGAGGAAGATGTGAAGTTCCACAGTTGTACTAGGGCCTTTCTGTCCACTAAACACCGGTACGTTTCTTTGGACTAGGTCCAAGATCCTTTCCGCACCGAACGTGGCGGTGATGAGTTCTTCCGTTGCGCGTTCCGTGGAATTTCTCCTCGAGTGGCTTCTCGTTTGCATCGAGAATTATTTTTTACGTGCGTTTATTTGAATCTCCAAAAGACTACCCGAATAGACTGACGGTGGATGTGAATTCGAAGGGTTGGGAATATTGTAGACCAAATATATATTCGAATTGGTTGGGGAAATATTGGTCCAAAAATGACCATATATATATAAACAATTGTTATAAAACCAATTCTATTAAAAGTTAATTGTATTACTTATTGTAACTTTTAATTTCTTGTCAAATAAATGGAGTATATATAATATAAAAAATCATGAAGTAGCATTCATAGAATCATACCAGAAGAAATAACAATAAATCGTAGCTTCAAGATAAAATTTTAAACCTGAGAATAAATAGCCATAGGTTCCCAAAAAAGTATTTTTTGTTTTTCCCGGCTACCACGAAAATGTAACTCGCGCGATCCATTGCGCGCAACGGTGTTTCATGGCGCTTTATTCCACCAGGGTCTCCGAACGCTAAAGGCATATGGGAGGCCGGTGTCAAGAGCATGAAACACCATCTGAAGCGAACCGTCGGCGAAGCAAGTCTGACTTTTGACGAATTTTATACCATCATCATCATCGGCACTACAACCGGGAACTGGTCTTGGCCTTATTTAGCAAGTCCTGAGGCTTGTTAAATTTTCCATAATGACTTGTTTTATACCGTCCTCATGTAAATTGAAGCTGTGCTTAATTTGGGACCTCCGTTACTACTTTCTGATGATCCTAGTGACATCGTGACCCTGGGGCACTTCTTGGTGGCCGGCGTCACCACTGCCACTCCGGAACCAGACTTGTTGAACACCAAGACCGGTAGGCTTACACTGTGGAGGCAGCTCTAACAAATGGAGGATGATTGTTGGAAAAGATGGAGCTGTGAATATTTACAGGAGCTCCAGGTAAGAAACATGTGGAAACAAGTCAAAATCAACATCAAAGTGGGCGACCTGGTCTTTGTTCGAGATGAATTCGATTTCTAAACTAACGTCCACTCAACTAATGTGGAAATGCTATGTTATTGCTATGGTATGTGGCTTTGGCGGATGTGCTTTGATTATTCGATTTGTCTTTCGATAGTGTTGTTTTTCACAATTAGTCGTGTGTGTTCTGTTAGAAACGCCCCAAATATATTCCTTACCACAGGATATTAGTTTACCGCTTTTTCACAGGCACTCTAAAATACAAGTTAATCATTATTCTTTTTTTCAATTCCATGTGGATTATTTTCCAGACTTTATATTAACATGTTTCTAATTCCAAATCGGCAGCAGTCCTAAATTTACTGCACCCATTTGATCACTTCGATGAAGGCTCGCCTCCTCACAAGTGGCTCACCATCGTCCAAACATCAGAAATGCTCTTTAAGTTATAACCTCGTTTTATATGCAATAAGAAATTCATTGATTAGAAAACGCACAATATATTATGTGTTTTCTTAATTTATGTCTTGCCTCAATATCCGCGGACATAAATTAGTCTACTCTCGCCAAGAATCATATTAAATCGCGATTGCCTGAAAAACCTAGATCACAAAAACAATTCTACCCATTTAAATTTCGACCAAATACGTCAACGCTCTAAAATACCATGCGAGCATGCACACATTATTAGGGAAGTGATCTGATGTTAATTGCGGACTGATCTCATATTCACTGCGGTCAATCTCATGTCAAAACTAAATGTGGCCTCAAAAGTGTCATTATTCTTTGACAGAAAACGAGACGTAGGTAGTTGACATTATATTAAACACGGCCTATTCACAATAACACTTTATTGTTATTTTAATAAAAATATGTTTTAATGTTAAAAAACAAAATTAAATTAAATTCATTTTATTGAGGAGGATAAGCCATATATATATATAAATATATGTTTACGCGGTTAAATCAAATTAAAACAAACACGAAAAGCATATATATTGTGGACTGTAAACGAATTTATTGCTTATACAGAATTTACACAAGATTTCTTCTTACAAAAACTGACAGGAAAATACTGCAGTATTGAAGTATATTTAAACTGGTTGACACGAAATACATTAAAAGACGAGCGATAGATTGTGTTATGGGCGCAACCGTTAGGATGAAGGTTGCGTCCACCGAGAGGTGGTAACGTTGAGTCTCGCGAATGTCCTTAGGGTGATCCAATTCAATTACGCCAGTAATCGCTTGTTTCAATTCGGTTGGTCTTTGTACGAACAAGGCAGATGGAAGAAGAAAACGACTAGAGGAATTTACCCTTTAAAGAGATTGAGTTAGTTTATCGAACATTCTAAGTTATATTAACAACAACGACAATGAATAACTTCTTGTTCCGTTTTACTCGTGATGAGGATGCTTGCTCCGATGTAACGAGCCCGTTGAAGGTTGGTGCAGACTGAGGTTAGGTAAATGACGCCGAATAACCGCCAATTCAAAAAAGGGACGCTGCTGACCTCATCGTTGGTGACAATCGGCCAGCTGATCCGCGACAGCTGCCGCGCAACTGGTATACACTGCGAATGTACTAGATTTCCCCAGTACATCCCAGCACATTCAACTGCCAATCCGCAACAGATTGTTTGTCCCAACACCAAGTGTTATTAACGATACGAAAAATTGCGGCTGCTATGAGTTGAGGACGGCGACGAAGTGAAAGGAGTGTAAAGGTATTTCGCCGTTGAAATCCTTAATGGTTGCAACTTAACGAAGGCGTCCCTTAGTGAACGGAAGTAGGCGGGGCCACTATGGGCACGTGGTTGATTAATGGCGGTTGCCAAGCGAAAACTAGACGAATTGAACGATGATTTGAGGCGAGATTATAACACTTAAGGTGTTAATATAATTTTTGATGGTCGCCGTCTTTCGATTGGTGTTGGCAGTTAAATGCTGGCCATGCTGCTTTGTTAAGCGAGACGCGACAATATATATATATTATATATATATATATATATATATATATATATATATATATATATATATATATATATATATATATATATATATATATATATATACATATATATATGGGTTTAACAACTAACTATTTGTATTATTATAGCTAGTTCATCAATAAATATTTTAATATTTTATCCTACTTACGTGGATTTGGCGTCGGACCTCTTCGTAGGTCGACGTTTCCGGTTTCTAATTGCTGGGGATGTAGATTGTTGATCCTCCTGTTATCTCTGTCTTTATTTATTTAATAATTATTCGTGATCCGTTCGTGGATTATTAATTTATCGGGTTAGCATTCGCGGCTTGTACATGCGGGCTGGTTATTTGTATTGAATACACGATACACGCGGACACACGGTTTGGTTAATAGGTTTGTTTAATTGGGATAACTGTCGATTTTTACCGTCGCTTTGAAAATCTTCTTACGATCGATCTATATTCTTTATTTCGCTGTGACGTCTTAATTAATTTACGTTTTTATGTAAATTTGCATAAAGTAGTTTATGCAAATTTACTACCTGGCGCAATTATAAATTGCGTCGTAGAGATGGGAAATTTGGAGATTTTGGGTGGGGTCTCGAACGTGGAGTCCGCAACAGCACCTTCGCAGTAACTTGCTTTAAACATGAATTCTAAATCGTAACTCCTTTTAAATTGTGGCCTCTCTTTACATAAAAAAGGATACGTTGATTTGCAAATGCACAATCATATTTTACATGCCTTTGTTTTCTTTATTTCTTGTATTCTTTAATTGTGATTGTTCTTCATTTCTGTGTATTTTCTCTCCTATTCGTTGACATAAATTACTCTAGTCTCGCTGGTATTTCATATTAAATCACAACTGCCTGCAACTTAAAACAAAATGGCAAAAATAAAATAAATGATTTCGACTAAATGTGTAAGCAACTCGATGTATCAAGCAACCATTAACATAGTGTAGGGGTAGTGTTTTTATTTTAACTGCGGTCGAAGCTCGTATCAGAAATAGTTGATGACCTCAAAAGAATCATTATTCTTTCACATTGGGAATAGCTTGAACAGATACGTCGCCCCGGTAAGTAGAAATTATATCAAACTCACGCTAATTAATATTATTTTAATAGAAATATGTTTTGACGTTAAAAAATCGAAATTAAATAATCACTGACGTTAACAAAATTGTGCATTACTTTCCTTATTCATCTTAATGAGAAAGAATGTTAGATTATTTGGGAGTTATGAATGACCGTCATTTATTTAAAGAATCTCTGTAGATAAGTTATTAAAGTTACTGGGAACTAATTAAAAAAATTCTGATTGTAAATTTTAATTTACTACATGAGTTATAGCGAACAAGCAAAATCAAGTGGTAGTCGGGGTCCTAACGCCCTGTGCGCCCGGTGAAATACCACCCCATCAAGCTTTAGGCTCCGTGAATTGGTCGGGAGAAATCCCTGGCCATCTTTCGGAGCTTGGCTGATGGACCGGTTCGAGAAAAGGTTGGTTAGGTGGTAGTCGGTCCCAAGGTGAGATACCACCACGTCACGCTGTACATTCCGCGATATCGCCGAGAGAAATCTTCGACGGTGTTTCGGTTGTGTGGCTGATGGCCCGGACTGACACTGGGATAAGTCATGATGGTGTCTTCTGATATAAAGAATTCTGGAGGTAAACTAGTCTCCCATCCGGATCTCCGGGGGGGACATCATGCAGATATCATGATAAATAATGGAACTTTGAGAGGTTCGTCATCGCATAACCGGGCTAGCTCTCGAGGCTCGGCCCACGCTCGACTGGTGACGGCATTTTGTAACATCAGGGGCATCGGTTTCACCAATACCAATGTTAATGCCGTCCACCAATATTTGCAAACAACGAAACCTGATATCCTTGCCCTAACTGAGACCCAGGTCGATTCGTCAACTGAATCGACATATCTTCGTTGCTCCGGATATGACTTATATTCGAGATTCCGTTTTAAGGGCGGAGTCTGTGTCTTCGCGCGGTCCGATCTGGCTTGCCAGAGGATGGAGGCGTTGGAACCCAACAATATGGACATCATATGGTTGAGGGTCGTGCTGAGGAATTCCGTTAAATTTCTTTGTTGTCTTTACCGCTCCCCGAATGACGATCGACCGGCGACATTTTTCGAACATCTTTCACATACTGTCGACTGGATACAGAACAACCACCCAGCTTCTGAAATTGTTGTGCTTGGCCATTTTAATGTCCAAAATTCCGACTGGTTGTTCTTCTAACAGAACCGACGAGGCTGGGAGGCTGGCGGAGATGTTTGCTGTAAGCCACAACTTGACTCAACTCGTGGGGGAGCCAACGCGAGTGCCAGATACCCGAGGTGATTATGCGAACAACCCCGGATCTGTTTTTGACATCCGAACAGAGTATTTATACCGTAGAGGTTTCTGCGCCATTGGGGAACTCAGATCACTGCTTGGTATCTGTCGCGCAAGCACTTGCATATCAAGCGAATAACCGGCCTAGGTAGTTTCGCCATGTATGGAAGTATGGGGCTGCTAACTGAGACGATATGCGAGATTTCTTCGCATCCTTTCCATGGGCGGAGGTGTGCTTCGGAAACTCCGATATTAACGCTTGAGCGGTGTCGGTATCAGAGATTATTCTTCTGGGGATGGAGATGTATATTCCACATTCCATCAAACGAAGTACGCCTGATAAACCTTGGTTTGACAAAAAATGCGAGCTGATTACAGCGGCAAAAAATAGAGCTTTTAAGCAATGGCGCTCCAATCCTACTGATGTTAACAGAACGAATTTTGTTAGAATCAGAAACGCGTGCAACCAGGCGATTGATACCGCGAAGAAGGCTCACAACGACAGGGCGATCAATAAGCTCCTTCGGTGCCCAACTGGTTCGCACTCCTTCTGGTCAATGGCAAAAGCGGTCAGCAGTAACCTTGCTTCCTCCTCTTTCCCTCCGTTGGTGACAGACAGCGGGACGTTAGTCACGAATCCAAAGGATAAAGCTAATGTGTTCTCGAATTTATTTTCGGCGAATTCCAACCTCGATCCTGGCTTTTCGGGAGCCACCTGTGATCTCGCCGGTACAGACTTCGATGCGGGATGTGAGATTTCGTCCGCGCACTATTCAACGCATTCTACGTGAACTGGATTGTAGGAAAGCAACCGGCCCGGACGGAATACCAGCAATAGTCCTTAAGAACTGTGCTCCAGAACTATCGCCGGTTCTTGGCAGACTCTTCCGCTTATCTTATGCATGGAGGAACTTTCCTGCTTGCTGGAAAATCGCTCGAGTTCAGCCAATCCCAAAGACGGGAAAAAAAGTGGCTCCCACAAAATTACCGTCCGATAGCATTACTGTCTAATAGGGTTGCCTCTTATGTTTCGGGATTTGGCAACCGTAGCGTTGCAATCCGTCAATTGACAGCTCTGTCGTAAAGTTGGACATTTTTGAGGTTATACGCACTCAGAACGTTGTGACATACGAGCGCTATTTGTGTTGTTTACAGTAACTTAAAAGATTCATCTCGGCCCAAAAATGGAATTAAATCGTCAACATTTTCATGCGATTATATTTTACAACTTTCGGCGTGGATTAACTCAGCAACAGTGCATGGATGAACTTAATTCAGTTTTTGGCGATGAAGCTCCACCAAGGACCAGTGGTTATCGATGGTATGGTGAATTCAATCGTGGTCGTAGTTCACTCCAAGATGAATTTCGTGAAGGTCGTCCAAAATCACTTGTTGTTCCGAAAACCATTGATGCTGTGCGCGAACTGATATTGGAAGATCGTCATGTGACCTATCGTGAGATTGAGACAACCTTAGGCGTTAGTGGGACCAGCATACATTCAATATTGCATAAACATTTGACTGTCAAAAAAATTTGTTCGCGTTGGATCCCACACAATTTGTCAATCGCCCAAAAAAAGGTTCGTGTCAATTGGTCGAAAGAAATGCTCAAAAAATACGGTCGCGGTGCTTCGAAACACGTCTATGACATCGTGACAGGTGATGAATCGTGGATTTACGCGTATGAGCCCGAAAATAAACAGCAGTCGACTGTCTGGGTGTTTCAAGATGAGCCAAATCCAACAAAAGTTGTTCGCGCACGAAGCACTTCCAAGCAAATGGTCGCCTGTTTTTTCGGAAAAACTGGACATGTCGCTACCGTACCACTAGAACAACGTAGTACAGGCAATTCTGAGTGGTACACAACCATTTGTTTGCCAGTTGTCTTCCAAGAAATCAGGAAAACCAACCGCCGAAGACGGATCACTCTTCACCACGACAATGCGGGCTCTCACACATCGGCAGCGACAACTGCATTTTTGAGCACCCAAAACATCGATTTGATGGGTCATCCGCCGTATAGTCCTGACTTGGCACCGAATGACTTCTTTTTATTCCCGTACGTAAAAAACAAACTGAGAGGTCAACGTTTTTCGACACCTGAAGAAGCGGTCGCTGCAATCAGAATGCATGTGTTGGAGATACCTCAATCAGAATGGCAAAAGTGCTTCGACAATTGGTTCAAACGCATGCAAAAGTGTATAGATCTTCATGGGGAATATTTTGAAAAACAATAAAGTGATTTTCGATGATCAATATTTGTTTTTGTTCTCTAATCCCGAAATATAAAAGGCAACCCACGTATTTTATCTAAGGTAATGCAAAAACTCATCAATACAGAGTTGGTTAAGTATTTGGAGTGCAATGGACTTCTGAATGATCGTCAATACGGATTCCGTGGCAGGCGGACCATAGGAGACCTTTTGACACTTATAACCGATATAGGCACATCTGCGATTGAACGGCATGGTGAGTCAATGGCGGTCGCATTGGATATCTTCAAGGCTTTTGACCGCGTCTGGCACGGGGCATTGCTGAGCAAACTTCGTTCATATGGACTTTCCCAACAGCTTTGCGACTGGGCGAGGAGCTGTGGGGGTTCTCTACATCACACTGAGAACCAACCCACAACCCTAACCCGCAAACATGCAAAAACCCGATCCGCAATAGCATACATCTCACCAATCCGCAATAAAAACCTCCAAACCCCCAACAGAATATAATTCAACCGAATATATTCTAATTATCCCGGCATTCATTTTCCCAAAATTGCTTCGGTCAATTATCTATATTTCCTCATCGAAACCAAGCAATCCTAATTTCCCCGAAATTCATATGCCGTAACAAACGCATATCCAAATCCTCAACGGAACATTACCAACTAACTAAGCCGCGCACATTTCCCCGAAATTACTTCGGTGAACATTTCATCTAAACGCTATTCCTTGCTTGCACCCAAGCCATCCCAATTTCCTCCGAAAATGCATGCCCATACTCGATCGCGTCGCCAAAGCCGATTTCCCAGTACACCCAACCAACGAAGTCAACCCAGCCTGCACGGCCAGAATTCGCTGGAACTGAGTTCTTATGCGAGCATAGCAACTCTTCCAGAATTGGCAGCGAGCCTAACTTAGCTATGACGCACCGCCACGACGCATTGAATGAATTATTTTCATTTTTTAATCCAGTCATTGTCCAGCAACCACCGAGCTCACATCGCTCTCGCATTACCCCAAGTTACACCTTAACCACCGGTAACTGAATAGGCGGGCAACGACAGTTCACACCCGAGTTGGAACAGTTAATTAGTGGATAAGCGGAGCTAGTCAGTGGAACCCAACCGTCAACTCGCGTAGCGCGCTCTCCCCTTCCCCCACAAGGTGTTCAGTTAAGTGCATGCGTGACATACGTTGAGTGCAAAGATTTTCCCTCATTAACGCGCCCCCCTTAAAATATAAAAGAAGCAACAAGGAACATTTGAACCACGTGAAAATAGGAAAAAAAAGAAAACAATAATGGACAAATAAAAGGAATCGACATTTAAACTACGCCATTGTGTTTTCTTTCGTGATTTATCCTCTTGGTGACAATCCTTGTGTAAAAATCGTTGGTGGGTGAGAGTGAACCCCGTGTCGTGCGCCGGCACCCAAGCATTTCACACCCCCACAGAGCTTCCTCGAGAATCGATCTATCCGAGTTGTTGTGGACGGCGAGTGTTCGGATCTGTATCCTGTTAATTCGGGGGTGCCCCAAAGTCCTATTTTGGCTCCAACCTTGTTCTTGCTTCACATAAATGATTTTTTGGAGACAACGGATAACAAAGTGTTCAGTTTTGCGGATGATACTACGCTTGTTTCCTCCTTTTCGAGTGATCGGCCGATTGGTGCATCAGCGTCGCACCAGCTGAGATGTAGACAGATTGACTCTCTGAATCAGGATCTAGATAGGGTCCTGGGGTGGGGAAGGGCCAATCTTGTCGACTTCAACGCAACGAAGACCCAGTATACAACATTCACAAAGAAAACTGCATCATCGGTTCCACAGCTGATGATGTGTGGTCGGGCCCTCGAGGCTGGGGAAAGTTAGAAATTGCTCGGTGTCACGGTCTGTGGGAATGTATCATGGCATAAACACGTATCGTGTATCGCCAGATCAGCCTCAGGAAAACGGAGTTATCTTTTTAGAGCCAAGAAATATTTTACTCCGGCCCAACTTCTTCTCCTATATAAATCCCAAATTAGACCCGGGGTCGAATATTGCTCTCATGTTTGGAGCTCGTCTCCTAAACATACCCTCGACCTACTTGAGAGCGTACAAAGACGAGCGATCCGCCTCATCGGGGACTCGGCGCTAACGTCGGGACTACAGTCGCTATCACATCGAAGGCGCGTCTGTTTTACAGATATTATTACGGGTGCAGTTCTTCGGAGATTCTTGGCATTGTTTCACGCAATTCGGTTTATATGCGCTCCACAAGACAATCTGACGGATCGCATCCGTTTGTGGTTCATATCCAAACGGCGCGAACATCACTGTATCAGAACTCGTTCCGTTACAGAGCGGGGAAGCTGTGGAACTGCCTTCCCACGCGAGTGTTCCCGGGGCGTTACAACCTGCAACTGTTCAGAACGAACTGCAACAGTTATTTGATGGCATCTCGGGGCGCCCACTCGACGCTATACGTTCGCCTCTCCCGAGAGAAGTCTAATAAAAAGAAACACGTGCTACAGCTATCCGATGATGGCTTCAAGGCGACATAATGCGTTCCCTTTTCTTCAATAAAATTAATTAATAATAATGATAGTAGTATCTTATCGAGACTTAATATAGGTGGTTGATGCCTCTGAACTATTATCAACACTTCTTTTTGCTTAAGTCTACCGACTAAAATATACAGTCCTGTTTTTGCAACAGCGATACCATTTAAATTTGCTGGCTTATCCTCCTCAATAAAATGAATTTAATTTAATTTTGTTTTTTAACATTAAAACATATTGTTATTAAAATAACACTAAAGTGTTATTGTGAATAGAGCGTGTTTAATATAATGTCAACCAACGACGTCTCGTTTTCTGTCAAAGAATAATGACACTTTTGAGGCCACATTTAGTTTTGACATGACATTGACCGCAGTGAATATGAGATCAGTCCGCAATTAACATCAGATCAGTTCGTTTATAATGTGTGCATGCTCGCATGGTATTTTAGAGCGGTGATGCATTTGGTCGAAAATTAAATGGGTAGAATTGTTTTTGTGATCTAGGTTTTTCAGGCAATTGTGATTTAATATGATTCTTGGCGAGAGTAGACCAATTTATGTCCGCGGATATTGAGGCAAGACATAAATTAAGAAAACACATAATATATTGTGCGTTTTCTAATCAATAAATTTCTTATTGCATATAAAACGAGGTTATAACTTAAAGAGCATTTCTGATGTTTGGACGATGGTGAGCCACTTGTGAGGAGGCGAGCCTTCGTCGAAGTGATCAAATGGGTGCAGTAAATTTAGGACTGCTGCCGATTTGGAATTAGAAACATGTTAATATAAAGTCTGGAAAATAATCCACATGGAATTGAAAAAAAGAATAATGATTAACTTGTATTTTAGAGTGCCTGTGAAAAAGCGGTAAACTAATATCCTGTGGTAAGGAATATATTTGGGGCGTTTCTAACAACACACACGACTAATTGTGAAAAACAACACTATCGAAAGACAAATCGAATAATCAAAGCACATCCGCCAAAGCCATATACCATAGCAATAACATAGCATTTCCACATTAGTTGAGTGGACGTTAGTTTAGAAATCGAATTCATCTCGAACAAAGACCAGGTCGCCCACTTTGATGTTGATTTTGACTTGTTTCCACATGTTTCTTACCTGGAGCTCATGTAAATATTCACAGCTCCATCTTTTCCAACAATCATCCTCCATTTGTTAGAACTGCCTCCACAGTGTAAGCCTACCGGTCTTGGTGTTCAACAAGTCTGGCTCCGGAGTGGCAGTGGTGGGGCCGGCCACCAAGAAGTGCCAGGGATCATCAGAAAGTGCTGACGGAGGTCCCAAATTAAGCACAGCTTCAATTTACATGAGGACGGTATAAAACAAATTATGGAAAATTTAACAAGTCTCAGGACTTGCTAAATAAGGCAAAGACCGTTTCCCGATTGTAGTGCCGATGATGATGATGGTATAAAATTCGTCAAAAGTCAGACTTGCTTCCCCGACAGTTTGCTTCAGATGGTGTTTCATGCTCCTGATATGCCTTCAGCGTTCGGAGAGCCTTGTGGAATAAAGTGCCACGAAACACCGTTGCACCCAATGGGTCGCACGAGCTACATTTTCGTGGTAGCCGAGAAAGACAAAAAATAGTTTTTTGGGAACCTATGGCCCTTTCTACGGCTTATTGTTATTTCTCCTGGTATGATTCTATGAATACTACTTCATGGTTTTTTATTTTTTTATTTTATTTTATACATACTCCATTTATTTGACAGAAAATTAAAAGTTACAATAAGAAATACAGTTAACTTATAATAGAATTGGTTTTATAACAATGGTTTACATGCTATTTTTTAAAAATTTTCAAACAGTTGTTTTTATATGCGCTTAGGATTTAATGGGGTGTACATACATTGATAATTTTATTTTTCCTGGAAACGGTCAGAAAAAAACCAGGAACTCTGTTTATTTTAACTTAGCCTATTTAAAATTACTTAACATAACTTAATCTAATTTTATTTACAATTTACAATATTTGCTATTGCAATAATAGTGACAATTTGATAATGACTTAAAAATAATATTTACAATGTGATTATAATTTGATTTATGTGGATGTGGGATTTCTTATTGTATTGTGTTAAAAGAGAATGGTTGGATGTTGCTGTATTTGAATTGATTGGGTGCTCGTTAACCAGTCTGCCTGAGGTGAAGACGGTTCTGATTTGGAGACAATTATGGCAGTGGCTACCTCTATTGGAGGAGAGTGGTGGTAGGTCTGTTATTAGAAGGCGGGGAATGTTAGGGAGATTTTTATAAATTTTATCGGTAGTTCTAGAATCCGTCTATCCAGTCGTTCGATACCTGCGTTATTGTAGAGATTGTTGTTACTGTGGTATATATTTGAGTTGGTTTGGGTGTGTAAGCCAGTGACAAACTGGAAACATTTTCTTTCAAAAACTCGAAACTTCTCCATTTGGGAGGGTGAGATGTGGTACCATAATGGGAGGCATATGTAAGAGTAGGTTTTTTTTTTATTTATTTACTTATTTTTGGTTTCGATAGGAAGGTGGAAATCTTCAAAAGATACCTGTGGATCGAACGAGAGGCATGCCGGGTTTTTACTGACTAAAACCTCCTCCCGCCAGGCGCATATTCCCGTTGATCACCGCGGAACTTTCTTTTAGATATTCCATCGCGGTGTAGTAAATTTCTGTTTCACCACGAAAATGTTAATATTTTTCGACACAACACCCATATCAATCACACGGTCTGTCCTGGTGATTGTTGTGGATTTGGCCTTCTGCAATTTTGGGGCGTATGGAATCCTCCAACTCCTGTAGCGATTGTGTCGCCCTGGGCACCACTTTGCTGATTCGTTAGGAACACTAGAACTAACTACCCTCGATGGTCCTTTGAATAGCATTGACCTTTCGTTGTAAATCAGTTCATGCCACTCTGGGTCTTTCTGTACACCAAAAGCACTTCTCACCGACGGTCTTTATTTTCTGGCTTCGACGCCTTATTAACAATGACTCACACCTTGGAAATAAAACACTTCTTTGCGTCTCTCTTTAAATTAATTATTTTATAATAATGCTTTACGTGAGGTTCTCTTTGAATTGTTTTACTTGTACAATAATGTTTATACGATTTATTTTATAATAATGCGTTAAGGTTAGGTTCTCTTTAAATTATTCTACTTTATTTTTATAATCTGTACACGTTACACACCCACTTCACGCACAGGTTTTTACGCACCGCCACACAAAACAACACTTGAAAATCTCGCCGTCTTGGTCAACCACTAGATCTCAACTCCGACGACCGCCTCCGTTAAAAATTCAAAACCAACTCGACTCTATCTCGATCGTTTGATCGGAAGGAAACCTTTTTTCCACGTTACCTAAAAGCAACATGTTATTTTCCTTTTTTGTTTTCTCGCTGGCCTCACATAAAATCCTTTGTATCCGGATCTCTATTGTGAGCTATCGATCTTTTGTTTGATCCTTCGGTAATTTTCCTAGGATCGACAATTTCCATAGGTCATTAAACATTACTTGGGCTTTTTAGTAATGTTTCGGACTGGTATTTACCACGAGTGTTTTTGGTAATTACTTTTTAATGGACAACGGTGCCAAATATATTTTGTACATCTTAATGCTATTGTTGTCCATCAATCCTATTTACATGCACCGCTCTTTTTCCGTTTAGGAAATGTATCCTTAGAATGGATTAAATGAAACGGTGTCGCCATTGAGTATTGTTCTCAGATGTATGTCTGAACTCTATGGTTATGTTTCCTTAGCTGATTGGTACATTAATCAATCTGCCTGGGATTCACTATATGTGATCCGAAATTGATTGGGGCTTCGCCCGGTATGAATGTTTGGGGGGGTGGTTTTGGTGCGTAACAGCGGGGCGGGACGGAGTTTACATGTTACTCCGCTCATCGCGACACAACAGCTGCATCATTTCACATAGAATACCATTTGTGACGGACCATGCCTGTTTTGAACTCAGCATGTATTCTTTTACTCCTCCCGGTGTAACTGTCCGTCTCATATGTTTCTCCAAAATTGTTGGTGCGGTCTCGAATCTCACGCACTCTGTGAGTACGTGTTCCGCATTTTCTATTTTGCCTTCGCAATACACGCAGTATGGGTGGTTCACATGCTTATACTTGTGCAAGTATTGCCGAAAGCATCCATGTCCTGATATTAACTGACTCAAGTAGTAATTCAGCTCGCCATGTTTTCTTTTCACCCATGTTTCTATATCAGGTATCATGGTGTGGGTCTACCTTCCTTTGGTGGAAGAATACCACCTTCGTTGCCATTCTCTTAGGCTTGAGAGCTCTAATTGTGACCGCATTCTCCGACGATTCTCTTGGGAGACCTCATGCAATGCAGCATTTTCTTCAGCTGCAATGCCGAGTTGTGTCCTTGTGGCGGTTCCTTCAAACGCCACTAACCAATCTTCCAATAAACCTAGGTAAAAACCCCCAAATAGGGCATACAACAAAAGAGAAACAAGTACCGTGGCAGTTCCATTGAACGCCACTACTTACCTTACAGGTACACAAGGTAACAGTCCATGAAATACATTAAAAGGCCTGTACTTACCTTCTGTACTGTACCTGCAATACAAGAAAAACCCTGTGAAACATTAAGTCGCGCTGAAGTGAAATTACAGCGGCATCAAACGCTATATTCTACAAGGCAATTTGGTTTAACAACTAAACAACCAATATTGCCTGTGCAATATCTACGCGATATCCTCTTGCACGCCAGCTGCACACCAGCAGAAAAGGGTATTTTGCCTTAGCAAGCATGCCCACATCGAACGACCGATACATGAGGGCATCCGGCTGGCGCCCCAGCAATCGAATTCGCTTTTTTTTTTAACATACTGTAGTTATTTGACCAATAATCAATGTTTACATTAAGTACTACAGCTAACTTATAATTCTAGTGATACAACTGTTTACATGCATACATTACACATTTTTCAAACATAACTGAATGTGTGAATAACTATTCGAGTATTATAGGTTTTAATATTAACAGTTTTCCTGGAAAAGGTCAGAAAACCAGGATTTTTATTTTTTTAATTTAATCTAATCTAATTGTTGCGGATTGGCAATTAAATGTGCTGGAATGTACTGGAGAAATCTAGTACATTCGCATGTATCAAGTTGCGCAGCAGCTTGCACCAACTGGCCATCATTGTCACCACGATGATGTCATAGCGTCGCCTTTTGAATTGGCAGTTATGCCAATTAGTCAGTCTACAATCAACATTCATCGAATAAACACCATCGGTCAATAATTGTCAATCAGTACATCAATTAATAAAGCTACCGTCAAGTTCACCTCTCCCTTTTTTGTGGTTCTGTCTCCTACGACAAAGTTTTATTGGTTTACACGTGGACTACTTAGAGTTATAAACAAACACTAATACTTAACTTAACTCTAACTTATTCTAGCTTAACCTAATTTATATTATAATAAGTTAAATATGTAATGTGAATTGGGGAATATAGGGATTGATGGTTAAGGAAGTAGGTTGGTGTGGGATATGGTCAGTTAGTGGCCTCAGGTGCGGTAACACTTTCCGGTTGTTCGTTAAAACGCAGAATGTTGGAGAATGGTTGTATGTTACAGTATTTGAACTGATTGGGTGCCAGCTCGGTGTTATGGTACACTACCTCGTTGGAGTCATTAACCAATCTTCCAGAGGTGAAGAGACTTCTAGTATGGAGACAATTCAGATAGTGAGACCTGTTATCTAGAGGAGTTGGTAGTAGTGAAGTTATTATGGGGTTGGGATTATTTGGGAGGTTTTCAATAAATTTGATAGACAGCTCTAGGAAGCGTCTATCGAGACGGTCAATATTAGCGGCATTGTATAGCAAGTTGTTATTGCAATACTTGTAAGAGTTGGGTTGTCGGTTGAGGCCAGTGACCAGCCTGAAGCATTTCCTTTCGAAAGTGCGTAGCTTCTCCATTTGGGCTGGTGTTATATGATACCACAGTGGACACGCATATGTCAGTGTGGGTCTGATTATTTGTTTATAGGTGAGCAGTTTGACTTTGTGAGAGTGACCGTTGGGTTTCCACATCACTCTTCTACAGAGATTCAGTTGTATTGTGGCTTTACGTAAAGTATTTTTAATGTGGGTGGAGTATGAAAGGTCATTGGAAAAGGTTATTCCCAGATATTTTAAAATTTTAGAAGGTTTTATCTGGGTGTTATTTAGTTTGAGTCTAATTTTGTTGTGGGGGCGCCTTGTGTTGTTTGTGCAGTGCTCATTTTTACCCTTAAACACTATAAATTGGGTTTTATCAGGATTTAGGCGAATTTTCCATTTATTGAAGTATGTTGATAGATTTGGGAGGAAGTTATTAATGCGGTTTCTTGCCTCTTTTACAAACTTGCTGCTGGAGTAGACTATGGTGTCATCAGCGTAATTCAACATTACGGTATTGGGTAATTGAGGCTGGGGTATGTCTGAAGTATAAAGGAGGTATAATAGTGGTCCAAGAATTGAACCCCGCGGAACTCCTGCGGTTATATTATACGATTGGGAGATAGAAGAATTTATTTTGACCATGAATTTTCCACCAGAGAGGTAGGAAGTAAGAAGTTTGGTAGAATGGGTGTTTAATCCAAATATGTAGTGCAGCTTGTAAAGCAGTCCTGAGATCCAAACACAGTCGAATGCTTTAGATATGTCAAGAGAGATACAGACCGTCGGGCTTTGGTTTTGAAGATTAGTTGTGACATCGTGCGTTAGTTTTAACAGAGCATGACAGGTGGAGTGTTGTGAGCGAAAGCCAAACTGCGAATTTGGGATAATAGCGTTGTCATTAGCAAATGAAAGGGGATTTCGATATATCTTGCATTCCAATATCTTGCTTAATGTGTTTAATAACGAAATCGGACGATAGTTGCTGGGGTTGTTGGAAGGACTGGACTTACTGATATGGACTATAACCGTGGTTTTCCAGTTATCTGGGAAATGTGATCCGTTAATTATATGGTTGAGAAGAACGAGAATAGGGACTAGATTTGACGGGAGAAGTCTTTTGTAAAGAGGGTTTGGAATTTTATCTAAGCCTGTCGACTTCTTGTTATTGCGTGATGTTATAAATTCAGATAATTCGCCTGCTGTTAGGAAGGTCTCACTATCCAGAGGATGAGACGCTTTGCTTGTTTCATTGAATTCCGCGATGAAAGGGGTGAAGGATGGGATCATTGTGCGTGAGATGTAGTCGTTTACAGTATCTTGAAAATTGGAGACTGAGAGGGAGTCGTTTTGTTGATGGATTTTATAAAAGTGATTAGCTAGACAGTTTGCTATGTCAATATCTGATTGGACTGGGTGATTGTTAGTAGGGTTGATAATATAATCGATTCGAGGTTTGTATTTTCGACCCGTTAGTCTGTTGATATTTTTGAATAAATCACGATTGGGTTTAATATTCTTAAGTATAGACGTGTAAGCCTGGTCGGCAAATTGTTTTAGTTGTCCATTTATCAGGGTAGTCAAGAGTTGGATTTGATTTTTAATAAAAGGGGAGTAACTGCTATGTAGTTTTCGTCTAAGCTGTTTTTTTACGCGTAACAGTTTTGTAAGGATATTGGGTAAAGGTTTTCCTAGATGATTATGAGGGATGGATGTAGGTGTGTGGCTGAAGAGGGCATTTTTTTAGTATTTGCTCTATTCTTAAGGCTGCTTGATCAATTTCAGCAGGGAGTAGATTTGAAGTCTCTGGCAAAGTATAGTCTGTAAAACTGGCAGCAATGTCCCTATTGACTCTTTTCCAGTTTGTCCTGGAGAAATTCGGGATCGGATTGAATGAGTAACATGGTTCGAGGGCTGGGATTTGGACAGTGGTGTGGACGGAACCATGATCGGAAGGAAATTCGAAGGATACTGTAGGGAGGTTAGGTGAGTAGACGTCTACGGATTTTAGGAAAAAATCTATTGTTGATTTAGTAGTATTGGAGATACGTGTTGGCTGTAATGGACAGTCCGCATAGATACTCGTATACGGATGGAGTTGAAGGAGTGCTAGAAGTTGGCAACCGCATTTATTGCACTTAGTGTCGTTAAATGAAGTATGCCGAGCATTCCAGTCTCCTCCTATTATGAAAGGTGCATGTAGAGACTGTTGGATTATCTCAGTGATGTCGGAACTAGGGAAGTTTGGTTCCCGAGAAGGGTGAATGTATACGGACGACAGTACAAGCATTTTGTTGCTTTTGCAAAAGATTTTAATTGCCGTGTACTCAATATTATTTATATTGGTGAACCTAATTTTGGAAAATTGGAATTTCTTGTGTATTAGAATTCCAGTACCTCCACGAGGTCCAGTGGTTCGTGGATTAGAAACAAGTGTATAATTCGGGATAGATACTCGGGAGTTTGGTTTAAGCCAAGTTTCTGAGAGGAGGAGGATATCTGGAGAAAACTTTTCAACGAACAATCGGAGGTGTTGTCTGCGAATATTGGAATATATGGACTCTGCGTTGAGGGAAATTATGGTTAAATTAGCCATTAAGGGAGAGGATATGTGAACTTATAAGAGATAAAATCTGACCTTTTTTTCTATTTCTGAGCTGTGCTTCAACGTGGGCAGCATCTTCTGTAAGCTACTTATGTATCCTGTGATGTCCAGATTCAGATCGTTACTGTTGGATTGGTGATTTCTTGTCATGTTAAGGGAATCCTTGACAACCTTAGCGTATGACATTCCTGGACTTGTAAGATTTATTGATTGATGTGATGTTGTTTTGGTTGGTGAAGGTTTGCTCGTTGCCTTGGGTGTTGTTCGCCTTTCTAGAATCCTCAGCTTATGAGGACATTGCGAGAAGTTGGCAGGGTGGGGTCCACCACAGTTACAGCATGTCACTGTGATTTTCTGCGTTGTAATGGATCCATCGGGGTTTGTTGTTTGGATTGTTCCTGGTTCCATCCCAGGCGGGCTGACCTTACATTCTCCAGGTTGATGTTGCTCTGCACACTTTACGCATCGTACGCTTAGATGACATGCGGCCGCCAAGTGTCCTGAACCTTGGCATCTTTTGCAATGAAGGACGTTTTGTTTATGTGGTTCCTCAATCGCAATTTTATGCGTGAACAGATATTTTATTTGTTTGAGCCGGGTGACATCAGTTGGAGGAATTTGTATGATACGTAAATGCAGATTCTTGTTAGTCCGCATGTATGGTGTTTGGAAGTATTCCAACCTGTTTATTTTCAGTTCCGGACAGATCCTGACTATTTCTGCTGCAAGTTCCTCATTAGTCCATGCTGGATCGATATGCCTTAAGATGAAAGTTGCTGGTTTCAACTGTCCATGTTGAAAAGTGAAAAATTCAAGCTTATGTTGTGCAAGTTTTTCTACCGCCTTGTTGTGATCCGTTAAAGTTGTTGTTGTGATGGAAGTCGAAGCTCCTCTTGTATTTGTGGTGAAATTGCGGTGGCCTAAGGTACTTTCAAGCATTCTAATTAGTTCTTTGATGCTTGTTATATTTTTAATATAAATGGGTGGTTTAAATCGAATTCGCAAATGGAAAATTACCATTAGAGTTCGACTGCGAGGTTACACCAACAACACGCACACGATTAGCATCACGCTACTCGTAGCCACTGATCGTGTAAACATTGCAACCCTTTTGCCGTCGAGATGCTCGGACCTGCTGCGAACTTTTAAAGGGGACTTATGCAATGTTTGCATACTTGCGGACGCACACGATGAGCAGCGAAAGCAATCATCGTGTGTATATTTCCACCCCTTTTTGAGTAGCAACTAACGCAAAAGAGAATACCAAATATGGTCATCGAAGCGATGATGGGATTTTGATATCCTATCGCTTCGATGAAATAATTCAATCTCGGTTCGGATTCCGTGAGGGCAGGTCGCGCCCTCACGTTAATTTACATCCCTCTTGGGGCGTCCCAAGGGATCGTTGAACTTGATACATAGTCTGAATATCTTTGGAGTGGTAGTCGGTCCTGTTGTAAGGTTGTGTATGGAGCGTGCGTTTGCTGTTACTTTAACTGAAATCATCATTTAAGTTTGTGAAATAATTAAAGACTTGGTCTCATCATTTAAGTTTTGTGAAATAATTAAAGACTTGGTCTCATTATTGGTTTATTGGAAGATTGGTTAGTGGCGTTTGAAGGAACCGCCACATCCTCCCGGTCAAAACACTTATAGCATCTTCGGATATCCTTAAGAATGAACAGCATACTCTGAGTGATGCCAGTCTATGCACTGAGTTCACTCCCCTCATGTACGATTTATACTGTGCGGCTCCTGCCCATATGTGAGCTGCATACATTATAATGGAGATATTGGCACGGGTTATGAGTTTCCTTATGTGGGACCAGGGTCCTTCAACATTGGGTAGCAGTCTCGCTAAAAGTTTGCATACTCGTGCCGTTTTTTCACTCGTTTTCCTCAAGTCTTCCTTGAAGCTCAACCTGTTGTCGACTATAACACCAAGATATTTAATATAGGGACCGGATCTGATTATTTGTCCTTCTATTTCCAAATCAAGGTGTTCAACTTTTTTGTGGCTGCTTATAAAAATTGCCTCCGTCTTATGTCCAGCTAGTATCAGTCCGCCCATATCTAGCCACCATTTAATGCTCTGCATTGCTTGGGAGCAAATATTCTCCAGGTCATCTAGATGTTTAGCTACGGCTACTATTGCCAAATCATCTGCGTACCCAATGATTCTAACACCTTCTACTAGATTGACCCTGAGCACACCATCATACATTATATTCCATAACAGTGGATCTAATACAGATCCCTGAGGTACAGCCGCTGTTTTTTTATATTCCTGTGGTCCCTCATATGTGTTATAGAGCAGTCTTCTATCAGAGAGATGGTTTTCTAATATACGCACCAAGTAGGGTGAGACTTGTAGATCGCCCAACGCATCTAGAATCCGATTCCAATTCCAATTCACCGAGTTAAACGCATTTTTGACATCTAGCGTCACCACCGAGCAATATTTTTTGGTACCACCTAGCCATCGTGCTCCAGTTATCGCCTTGCGAGTGATGTCGCACACCACCGATAATGCCTTACCGGTTGATCTACCTTTCCGGAACCTATACTGCGATTCAGAGAGCCCCGATGTCCCTTCAGTGAATTGTTCCAGGCGAGTGGCAATTATTCGCTCAAGCAGTTTTCCTGTTGCGTCCAACATGCACAACGGGCGATAAAACAACGGCTCTTCTGGGTCCTTGACACCTTTTGATATAAGCACAAGCCGCTGTTTTTTCCATCGTTTAGGAAATTGTCCTGTTTGAAGGCAGGTTCTGAAGAGACTGCTGAAGACTTCCGGCTTTTTTTTTTTAAAGCAGTCTTCACTACAGCATTAGGGATACCATCCAGTCCCGGGGTCTTGCTTTTTTTTGACAACCCTTGTAGCTAAGAGCACCTCTTCGGTGGTCACGGGAGGTATCTCTTCTTCAGTGATACTCCACTCCTCTTGCACTCTCAACACCTCATCACACTGCGGGAAGTTCACCTCTTCGGTGGTCACGGGAGGTATCTCTTCTTCAGTGATACTCCACTCCTCTTGCACTCTCAACACCTCATCACACTGCGGGAAGAGAACAGCAGCGATTTTGGCCATGTAAGTTTTACTTTTTTGCATTTGACTACTGTTGTTCTGTAGTCTTTTCATGACTATCCTGTAGGCGGTGCCCCATGGGTTGTTATTTAATTCATCCCTTAGGGAGCAGAACGCGTCATATTTACTTTTGCGGATTACATTCCTCAACTTTTTCCGTTTGTTGACGAATTCCGCATGCAACTGTGGGTAGGTGTTACAATTTCTTGCCCTTGTTGCAAGCGTCATAACCTGTTGCACTCCGATAGCACATGGGCGATTTCTGAGTTCCACAAATACACTGGTTTCATAGCCCCTGCAGGTTGTCTTTGTCGTGGCATAGAAGCATCACATGTGGTAGTTAGCCACTTCATGACTTTTCCAGCCCGCCTATTCGCATCGGCCTCTACGTCAAACTGTGGGGTTTGGTCTTCCAGTATATAATCGAGCAGTTCCCTATCGAGGTCCTTCTCTTTCCACCCATTTTTTTTGGAGCTTTCTTCGCCAATTTGCCAGTGATGAATCCCCTCTGCGGTAATATTTCGTACATCACGGTTTGGTGGTCACTAAGAGTTTAGGTGTCCAAAACTCGTCACTCCATACTCCTTGCTAACATGGAGCTGACAAATGTGATGTCAATTTTGGACCGGCCTCTCTCATTTATGAGGGTGTCATCAACGCCATCATTAAGTAACACCACATCTAGGACTGCGAAGGCTTCAAGTAGTGCCTGGTCTCTACTGTTGGTCCTTGTGCTCCCCCATTCTACTGCCCAAGTGTTGAAATCTCCAGCAACTATAAGAGGGCTCTTATCTCTGTCAGTGGGCCTGATTATCTGTTTGTAGATGAGCTGTTTGACCTTGTGAGTGATCTTTATGAAGGGAATTTTTGATGTGGGTTGAGAATGACCAGTCGTTGGAAATGGTTATTCCCAAATATTTTAGAGTTTTGGAAGGTTTTATGAAGGTGTTATTAAGCTTGAGTTTAATTTTGTTGTGGCAACGTTTAGTGTTGTTTGTGCAGTGCGCGTTTTTGCCCTTAAACACTGTTAGCTGGGTTTTGGTTGATGTGCGGGAGGAAGTTGTTAACGCGGTTTCTTGCCGCTTTGACAAATCTGCTGCTAGAGTAAATTAAAGTACCGTCAGCATAATTTAGCATTACAACACTAGGTGGAGCTTGGGGAATGTCGGATGTGTATAGAAGACATAAAAGTGGTCCGAGAATGGATCCTTGGGGAACTCCTGCTGTTATGTATTTTTTTTTAGAGATGAGAGCGTTATCATTGGCAAACGAGAGAAGGTTTTGGTAGATTTTACATTCTAATATTTTGCTTAGGGTGTTAATAAAGATATCGGACGATAGTTTGAGGTGTTATTGGAACTGCCGGACTTTTTAACGGGGATTACTACCGCAATTTTCCAGTTCTCTGGGAAATGTGAAGCATTTATGATATGGTTAAGAAGAACGAGAATGGGAAGTAGATTTGGCGGGCGAAGTCTTTTAAATAGAAGGTATGGTATTCCATCTAGACCGGTGGATGCTTTGTTTTTTCGTGATTTTATGAACTTGATTAATTCATCTGTGGTTAGAAATGTGGTGAAGTCTGATCGATGTGACGCCTTGTTTGCTATTACTATTTATTGGCCTGTAGGAACCCTGAAGTTCATGACCTCACTGACTCGACTCCGCCATTGTTCCCTGTCCTGTGCACTCTCCTTCCACGTTTCACCATCTGATCTGATCTCCTCAAGATCAAACGTAACATTGTACTCCCATCTTCGTTGCGCCCGTCCTGCCGGTCTCATTCCCGTTGGTCTACCGTCAAGAATTCTACGCACGGTCCTGTCGTTTCCTATTCGCGCCACATGTCCGGCCCATCTTAATCTTCGCGACCTGATTACTCTCACTATTATAGGTTTGTGGTATAGCTCTTCCAATTCGTGGTTGTGGAGTTTCCTCCATTGTCCTGCTTCTTCGTCATATTTACCGCCAAAGTTACCCCTTAAAACTTTGTTCTCGAATACGCGGAATTTGTTTTCTTCCCGTTTTGTGAGAGCCCATGTTTCGCATCCGTATAGAACAATCGGCATGATTATGGTTCTATAAACACGGAGCTTTATATTACGTGATAGCAGTTTGGGTTTCAGCAGTTTACTGATAAGATGCGGGCAATGTGTGTGAGATATATTAGTTTACAGTGTTTTGAAAATTAGACTGAGAGGGAATCATTGATGAATGATGGATATTTGAGAAGTGATCAGCGAGGCAATTTTTGAATGAATGAATAGAGGCCAGAACCCTCAGTTTATTTCGCTTAGTACAAGTATAAACATATAAACTTATAAATAGACTTATGAACTACCTTACAAACTTAGGCATGAGGGTTGGGGGTGGGGGACTAGCTTTAAAGTAACTTAAAAATGGATTGGGGAACTAAACAAAGATGGATAGAATAATAGTCTAAGAGGTAGGACAGGGAAGGGCGAGGATAAGCTGGATGCTAGGGTATGAGTACGAGCGCGGGAGAGTGTAGGCGTTGAGCGGAGTGGGCTCAGGAGGGGTAAGAGAGGAGACGACGTTTGAGAGCGGGAGAGGTGAGCTTGCAGTCAAAGAACACGGAGTGAGAGTTTGCCACCCCAGCATTCGCATGAATTCTGCGCTCTTCAAGTATGTTAAGGTTAATTAGGTGAAGACGGCTCGTGTATGGGGATAGAATCAGAGGATTTTTCCAATTCAATCCTCGGAGGGCAAAACGCACAAAACGACGTTGCACGCTTTCGACCCTGCGAATTTGGGGCGAGTATTGAGGAGACCAAACCTGACTAGCATATTCACAAAGGGGACCGACAAAAGCTATATAGAGCGATCTGGAAACGTAGGGATTAGAGGATTCTTTCGACCAGCGTTTCACAAAATCAAGGACAGAATTGGCCTTGAGAATAATGCCATTAATATGCGGGATGAAGTTAAGCTCCCTATCACATAAGATGCCAAGGTCACGGAACTGGTTGTACAGGTGTTATCTGTTGGTTGAGTAAGACATAGGAACGTAACGGGGAGGGGGATCGTTTACGGGAGAAGGTGATTGAGTGACATTGAATGGCAATATTTAGTTCGAGGCAGTTATTTTGGCACAAAGTTGAAAAGCTGCCGAGATCCATTTGGTGAAGTGAGGACTCGACAGAAGATCGTCTTGAAAAGTTTAGTGTCCTCCGCATATAGGGAGATGGAGGAGTGCTTGATACTGGAGTCTGTATCATAATAGTAAGAATGAATAGAAGAATAGTCCACGATGACTGCCCTGGGAAACCCCTGACGTGGGAAGAAAAGGATTGGAGAGGGAGGACCTAAATCTGACACAGTAGGTTTGATCGTTAAGATAAGTAGAAATCGATTCAATCAGTAGAGGTTTGAAGCCAAGGGAGGATAGCTTAAAGAGGAAGAGGTTGTGTGAAATTTAGTCGAAGGCCTTGCTGAAACCGGCTGTGATTACATCGACTTCGTTGCCGTTCTCTAAGGCACGGAGAGCGTGGGATGAGAATTCAACTAGATTCGTGGTGGGCGACCTACCCGTAAGGAAATCGTGCTGGTTAGGTGAGATGACGGATTTGCAGCGAAAACAGAACGCGTCGTAAAGAATGCCTTCGAGCAGTTTTGGAATATGTGACAGTTTGGCAATGGGACGGTAGTTACTAATATCCTGTTCTGGCCCCTTCTTATGTATGTGGGTGACAAAAGAGGATTTCCAAATGTTTGGGAAGACAACTTGTGTAAGGGATAGATTGAATATCGTTGATAGTGGGAGAGAAAAAGAAGAGGAACATTTTTTTAAAAGGACAGTCGGAAATCCATCAGGTCCAGGGCTGAACTCGTCTTTAAGCAAGTTTAATTTTTCTTCATCTAGGTGATGCTGGATAATTTGAGAGATGAAGCGGCCAAGGGAGAATTTGGACAGGTCTTTGAAGTAAGAGCGGCTAGGCTCGAAAGAGTTGTCCGTAAAGGATTTTTTAAAGAAAGAAGCGAAAAGATTGGCAGTAGTTTGTGGGTTGGTTGAAGTAATCGTGTCGTAGAAAAGGGAGTTGTGATAGGCGTCAGATTTACGTTTATGGTTAGTAAAGTGGAAAAAAGAGTTGGGGTCATTTATCACGTTCTTTTGTGTTTTTGAGATGTAGTTGGAGTAGAGGAAGTTGTAAAGCTCGGTGAATTTATAAAAGGCACCGAGACAGTTAGAGTAGTCCAGGGAAGAGCGTGTTCTTAGCAAATGTTCCACAAATTATTTCTCTTGTTCCGAAGATTACGGAGTTTGCGGCTGTACCATGGAGGCCATGATACCAATGTCCAATGTCGAGAATAAGGGACATATAGGGAAATGGCGCTGTATATTTCCTTATAGAGAAAGGCAGTAGCTTCTTCTACTTCTAGGTGATCAAAGTGAAACGCGATTCTATTAAGATGCTCATTTAATAGGCGAAAGTTAGCTTTGAGGAAGTTGTAGGAAAATTTGACGTGGGTTGGTGAGGTTTGGGATAAACTCTCTCGATAAAGGGATACGAGAAGCGCGGGGGGGGGGGGGGCGTAATTGTCGATGGTGGAGAGAGCGTGAGGACTAAGGGCAACTGAGGAATTATAGGGGTCCGTTGTTAACACAAGGCCAAGGTGCCTCTTCATATGATTTGGCACATTTCTTATTTGACGGATGGTTGAGTCGGTGACACCGCCTATAAAAAGTCATTCCTTGGTACTGCGGGGTTTCTCTATTCTACATGAGAACCAACCCACAATCTCAACCACAATTTCCACCTTATTTCGACCGCTTTCAGCGCGTCATACATACCCATTTCCCTTATATGGTATTCACCTGAAATAACATCTTTTCCCCAAGGACGCATAGCTAAACTCATTATCCTATGCAGATAATGCGTAATTGAGTTTAGCTACTATCTTCGCCATACGGCAATACTATTGCTCTAACCATGGGATTTCGTCGGAACAACATTGTTGGGGACTAAGTGAAACCGTGCCCATGTCCGGCACCATAACATTACCCCCACAGTACTAGTAGGGTTTGACGTGTAAAAGCATTGATCATCTGATAGCCTCCAATGGAGATGGGGAAGGTTGAAACCCCCAATAACAACGATATCGTCAAGGGAAGTATTTAACTCGGTTAGGTGTTATTGCCGGTTCGTATGACACGATATGTTGCGATGGAGGTATATAGAAACATATAATATATAACGACTTTGGGCGTTGGTAAATTTTTATTGGACATAGTCAAGATTGGGAGAAGAGAGATGGCAATAAGAGATGAGGCGAGCTTATTTTGGATGGCAAGCATTGGCTATGTCCTTGTCGGATTGGATAAGATTGTTGCTGAGTGGGTTGATAAAGTGATCGATTCAGGGCTTAAACTTCCGACCAGTTATTCGGTTGATATTTTTGAAGAGATCACGGTTAGGCTTGATATTGTTAAGTGTAGAGGTCTGACCCGCGAACTTTTTTAAATGTTCCTTTATTAGGGTGGTCAGGAGTTGGATCCAATTTTTAATAAAAGGCAGAATCGTATATGAAGTTTTCGGCAGAGTTGTTTTTTGAGGCGCAGGAATTTAGTTAGGATGCTGGGCAAAGGTTTTCCTAAATGATTAAGAGGGATGTTGGCTGGTGTATTGCTAGTGAGACCATCCTTGAGGATCTGCTCAATTTTTAGGGCTGCTCGATCGATACCAGCAGGTATTAAGTTAGAAGATTCGGGGAATTGTAAGTTAGAAAACCTTGCGGCGACGTCTCTAATGATCTTTTTCCAGTTAGTCTTGGAGGAGTTCGGGACAAGACTGTGTGAGTAGTTGCAGTTCGAGGGAAACGACTTTGATCGGGGTGCGAACGGAACCATGAGCAAAGGGAAAGAGGAAGGGTACTGTGGGGGGCTCGTCGTGAAGACATCAGCGGGCTTGAGATAGAAGTCGGATAATGGCTGCGTCGAGTTGGTCACACGAATTGGCTGCAGTGGGCTGTCGATGTACGTATATGAGTGAAATGAGAGGAGGTCCACAGGTTGGCAACCATATTTGCTGTTCTTGATGTCGTTGAATACTGTATGCCGAGCGTTCCAGTCTTCACCGATTATGAACGGTGCGGGGACAAACTGTCTGATTATTTGAGATATGTCAGAGTCAGGGAAGTCTGGTTCTCGTGTTGGGTGGAGGTAAATGGATGTTAATATGATATGATTGTTTTCACAAAAAAGTTTAACAGCCGTGTATTCGAGATTGAAAACCTTAGCAAATCTGATTTCGGTGAATTGGAGTTTCTTGTGTATCGAGGAATAACATAAATAAATGCTCGTCATGAAAAAGCAAGCATACTTATAAATTTCTATAAACTAGTTTTAATATTTAAATTTTTTGTAAATTAATAAATACTAATTTTGTTACAATGCATAGACTCTAACATAATCCACGTGAAGACCGGCATTTTCGCCATCCCACGTTTTAAGCCAACGATGACGATCATTCCAGAATTTCAGTGCAGCTTTAGGATCTCGATTTTCCCATGGTTTCTCAACTCGTTCAATGCCAGTCCGGCAACCTTCCGGGAATTCCGAATGCCCTCCAACAGAAACACCCAAAGTCAAATAAAACTAAAAATAAAATTGTAAGACGTGAACTTGTTCTAATTTTCAAAAGTGTCATGGTGGATACCTCTCTGTCAAATGGTGCCATATAGTTACCATTTTCCCAATGTTTCGCATATGATTTGGTTGTTCGAAGACGTCGGGGAAAACCACCCTGTATAACTGTATACCTGTTGCCATCAACTTCTAACGTAAGAGCATTATCTGTCCAAGTTAAGGTGTAAATATGAAAGTCATTGCCGAGGTGGGACCTTTCCACATTTCCTTTCAACCATGTTTCACGCAGGAGCTCTCCAGTAGCCAATACAGCTCCTCCAGAAATTCGATTACCAGATATATCTGTACCATATGTGTCCTCTAAGATGTCATTTCCACGAATTGACGCAACTCTCATCTGACCAGATGCGTAGCCAGAGAAGCCATAATAATTCTCTTGAGGTTCCAACAGGATTACTAGACGGAGGAAGGAGTTTTATTTACTAATTAAGTGGTAAATATTAAATCTCACAACAATGTGATAATGCGCAAAATTCCTTTGGTAGAAACCAATTAAATTTCAATGGGAAATAAGAATGGTAATTTAGAGTTCAACAGAAATTCTTTTGTTGAAAAACACTCGTAGTAATGTATGGTTAGTGTTAGTTTTAAAACTAATAGAAATTCTTCCACCGATGAATGGTAAATTTAATTATTCCCCCAAGGAGTGTTAATTTCAAGTTCGATAGAACACTTTCCCTTGAAGATGTTTCTTTGGTGTGTAACAACCGCAAACATCGAAACTTTACAGCTTATTTTAACTTTAGATAGTATTACTAATTCGTATAAATCAGTGTATTATTACCTACTCGACTTGAGAAACCCTTGAGCCCCAAAAATACCTGATAACACTACTTAAATCCCCTTGCTTCAAACTTAAAAACATAAGATTTGTGAATCCACTATTAACTCACACGGGAATAACCAATCCCCCTTTGGCAGCTTCGCCCTGATTTCGACTTTTCCATATCGAAAACTAAAGAAGTGTCGTGTCCGAGCTCGCGCTGAAACTATTGGTGGTAAGATTTGAGAGAATCTTGCCGTCTTCGAACATTCGTTCTCCACATGCACTATACCCGTACATCTGCATAACAAAACGTTGTATTGTCAAACGGGAAAAAGGTTTTCAAGTGTCATCTACTTACTGTCCTTCTAAATCGAGCTTTCCTTTGAAAATAGTTTCTTCATTGAATCCGGGTATATCAGAAATTAAAGTAGGTATAATATGAAGATGCCCAGATCGTACATAGAAATTTTCAGGTCGTCGTTGGAAGGATACAAATTCAGCATCATCAGTATCTAAGGGTATCCGAACTTCTCGATTCCATTTTGTCCAATCTAATGTATCAAAATTGTCCTCAAAAATCAGTTCACCTTTACAGACTGGATTTCCTCGGACGGTTGTTAAAGAAGCTTGACAACCAGACGATAGTATTGCAGGCGGAGGTTTAGGATCTTCGGATTGTATTAAGTCCATGTACGCTCCGCTAACCGAGGTGCTGCCAACCTTCTGAATGCTGGTTGTCCCATATCGCACAACGATCCAATAATCTATTTTAGAACTGTAGTATACAGCGGCAGTGGTGTCCTCTAAAATCCAGCGACCATTAGTAGGTTCTGTGACTACAGCAGAGAAATCACCAGGTTGATTTGCGGTGATGGGCTTGTTGACGTTTATGTTGAAGCTCACCTGGGAGATGCCATCTTTATCTGTAAAATAACAATAACAGAATGTCGTAACAACAAAAGAACTTTTAACATGTGTAAATATTAAGTGCCATAACATTTGCGACAATTTATCTTTGAAACAACTGAATGAGATGTTCACTATTGTATAGGGTGAACCATACATTTTTGCAAAAGGCAACACTTGATTTCTTAAAAACCGTTAGAGGGAGGGGCGCGAGTTAAGTATAGCCACATTACCACAATACACTCGACGCCATGATCCAAGCATTAAACAATCATCATGGGTCAACACTGACGTCTCATAGATGCTCTAAAAGCACCATAAATCAACAATCACCTAAAACAATTATCTCCACACACGGTACCATCCTCATGAGTCAACGTCGAACACTTATCTATGACCCAGATATCACATAGACGCTCTAAAAGGATCATAAATAAACAATGACCTAAAACAATTATCTCCACACACGGCACAATCCTCATTAGTCAACGTCGAACACTTATCTATGACCCAGATATCACATAGACGCTCTAAAAGGATCATAGATAAACAATGACCTAAAACAATTATCTCCACACACGGCACAATCCTCATTAGTCAACGCCGAACACTTATCTATGACCCAGATATCATATAGACGCCCTAAAAGGATCATAGATCAACAATGACCTAAAACAATTATCTACACACACAGCACCATTCTCGTGGATCTGTGGGGGTAGAAGAAGGTATGGTACCGTACACGGGCACTAGGTTCACCTCTTTCCCACAAACACTGTTACTCCGTTCACATAAATTGTTCACCAACGACGTTCAAAAGGGTAACAAAAAGGCACAGAAAAATCGCTGAGGTTAGTGTTTTCTTTATTTTGATTTGTCAAAGGATCCTTTCCTTTATTCCACATAGAACTATAATTAATATTATTAAATTGATTTATATACATTTTTATACAAGTTGAAACACTTCAATATTGTTAAATTGGTTTATATACATTTCTATACAAGTTGAAACACTCCAATATTGCTATTGTAATTACGCTGACAAGCGTGTGCATAAGCATTCACACGCGGCGACAGTTTGCCACACCACCTCCTCTGTTGAATCTCGTAAATCGACTGCTTTGAAAAAGGAAGAAATCGGATACAACTAAAAGAGAACATACTTCTGCTCTCCCACTGCCACGTTCTTCGATGTGTGGTAGGTTACATCGGTAATCTGATGATCGAAGAGAGCGGGACAATGAGAGAACAGAAACACGCTGTACGATTATCTTGGGGTGGATTTGGTTGTATGTGCATGAATCAATGTAGTTCTGAGCGGAACCCGTTGACCTGATTCGGTAGTATGGTGAGTTCAGTGTACATTGATCCATACGAAGACAGAACTGAGAAAGAGAGGGGAATTGAGCTGATTATATTCACCTGCAAAAAGAGAACATTGATCCCCAGCGAATGAAGTGTCTGGAGAAAAGCCGAAGTAACGCTAGGGAAATATTATCACGTGATTCAATCGAATGTTCTGATAAATTTCCCAGCGGATCTGCAATGATGCGACAACTTCGTCCAGCTGGATTTGGTTGTCGCTAATCGACATGGACACGAGTTGCCGTATGGCAAAAAAGGTAAGCTAAACTCATTTATGCATTGTCTGCGTGGTACAATGAGTTTAGCTATGTGTCCTTGGTGGAAACATGCTTTGCAGGTGAACAGGTAAGTAGGGGGAAATGGGGTTGATTTGACGCGCTGTAAGGCGGTCGAAATTAGGTAGGAATTGTGGTTGGAATTATGGGTTGTTTTTCATATAGAATAGAGAAACCCCCACAGATCAACACGGGACGCTCATCTATGACCCAGCAATCAGATAAAATATGAACAATCTGCACGAAGACGGACATTCTTCTTGGAGACACCGATAGGCATAGCCGCAAAATTAATAGTAAAATAAGTAGTCCTAAGCTTTAACAGGAAATAAAGTTATTTTAAAATTAAAATACCATAGGACTACTTAAATTCGCGCGAGTGGCGGGGAATTGTGTGTCGCTTCATGCAATTTTAGTCTCAATGGAGCGCTTCACGGTTTTTTTTTTTTTCAAAACTGTATTTATTAACCATAATTAGAATTTGAACATTTAAGTAATACAGTGACTTAAAATTAATTTCGTAACAATTGCTTACATGTAATTATTATAATAATATATACATTTTCCAAACAATATTTTATGAGATACAAGATAGATGCGTGTTTATAAATTTAGTGGTATTATCTTCCTGGAAAAGGTCAGTAAACCAGGAATTTGTTTTTTTTCAACTTTACTTAATCTAAACTTAATCCTAAATATATAAATAACTTAACCTAATTTAGCCTGATTACAGTATGATTTTCCTAAGGCCATAAACAAAGTTTTATAATTAATGGGATATATGAATTAAAGGATGTGGAATGAGGTCAGTTATGGGTTTGGGGAAGAGTATTTCTTTCCGGTTGTTCGTTGGAAAAGCGTAGGATGTTGGAAAATGGTTGGACTTTACAGTATTTGAACTGGTTAGGGGTAACTTCGGTGTTGTGGTATATGATCTCATTTGAATCATTTACCAGTCTGCCTGAGGCGAAGATAGCTCTGGTGTGGAGACAGTTGGGATAGGTAGTTCTGATATCTAGAGGGTTCTCTAAGAGCGAGGTTATTATGGGATTGGGATTATTTTGTAGGTTTTCGATAAATTTGATGGACAGCTCGAGGAATCGTCTATCGAGGCGCTCAATACCAGCGGTATTGTAGAGTTCGACGTTACTATAGTACTTATAGGAGTTAGGACGACGATGTAAGCCAGAGACATACCTAAAGCATTTTCTTTCGAATACTCGTAACTTCTCTATTTGGGAGGGAGTGATATGGTACCACAATGGACACGCGTACGTGAGTGTGGGTCTGATAATTTGGTTGTAATTGAGCAGTTTGACTTTGTGAGATAGACTATTAGGTTTCCACATTACTCTTCTACAGAGATTAAGCTGAACTGTTGCTTTATGAAGGGAATTTTTAATGTAGGAGGAAAAAGACCAGTTATTAGAAAAAGTGATTCCCAGATATTTTAGGGTTTTGGAGGGTTTTATTAGAGTGTTGTTTAGGTTAAGTTTAATTTAGTTGTGGCAGCGTCTAGTGTTGTTTGTACAGTGCTCGTGTTTGCCCTTGAACACTATGAGCTGCGTTTTATTTGGGTTAAGGTGAATTTTCCACTTATTAAAGTATGTTCATAGGTTAGGGAGGAAGTTGTTAATGCGATTTCTTGCAGCCTTAACAAATTTGCTGCTAGAGTAAATTAATGTATCATCAGCATAATTCAGCATCACAACATTAGGAGATACAGGTTGAGGAATATCCGCGGTATATAACAGATATAAAATTGGCCCTAAAATTGAGCCTTGGGGAACCCGCGGTTATGTTGCCGGTTTCTGAGACGGAAGAATTTATTCTCACAACTAATTTACTGTCAGAAAGATAAGAGGCTAAGAGCTTTGTTGAGTGAGAGTTTAGATTAAATATGGAGTGCAGTTTGTACAGAAGCCCTGAGATCCAGACGCAATCAAACGCCTTACAAATATCGAGAGATATACACACAGTAGGGCTTTGGTTTTGGAGACCAGTTGTAACATCGTGTGTAAGTTTTAGTAGAGCATGACATGTGGATTGTCGCTTACGAAATCCGAACTGACAGTTAGGGATGAGGGCATTCTCATTGGCAAATGAGAGAAGATTTTGGTAGATCTTGCGTTTCAGTATCTTACTTAGTGTACTTAATAGCGATATTGGACGATAATTGCAAAGGCTATTACTACTACCGGGCTTCTTAATAGGAATTACTACCGCAGTTTTCCAGTTCTCTGGGAAGTGCGATGCATTAATTATATGATTAAGAAGAATGAGGATGGGAAGTAGATTCGGTGGGCGTAGCCTTTTAAATAGAAGGCGTGGGATTCCATCTAATCCAGTTGACTTTTTGTTATTTCCTGACCTTATGATCTCGGATAATTCGTCTGCAGTTAGAAAATTTGTAGTGTCTAAGAGGTGTGAAGCTATGTTTGTGTTGTTAAATTCACCGATGAAAGGAGTAAAATATGGGAATAAACTGTCTGAGATGTATTAGTTTACTGTGTTCTCGAAGCCAGGAGTTGAGAGAGAATTATTTTGCTCATGAATCTTTGCAAAGTGTTCTGCGAAGCAGTTTGCTATGTCCGTATCGGACTGGGCAATATTATTGCTGATTGGGTTAATGAGATGGTCAATTCGGGGTTTATATTTACGACCAGTTAATTGGTTGATGTTCTTGAAAAGATCACGATGTGGTTTGATGTTACTAAGTGTGGAGATGTAGTTCTCATCTGCGAACTTTTTCAACTGCTCATTTATCAGAGTGGATAGGAGTTGGATTTGGCTTTTAATAAAGGGGCAGTATCTTGTATGAAGTTTACGGCGGAGCTGCTTTTTAAGGCGCAATAATTTGGTTAGGATGCTGGGCAAAGGCTTTCCTAAATAGTTATGAGGAATGGTTGTCGGGGTGTTGTTGCTGAGAGCCTCCTTAAGAATTTGCTCTATTCTTAAAGATGCTTGATCGATTTCAGTAGGGAGTAAGTTAGATGCTTCAGGGATATACAAGCTTATCGCTATGTCCCTATTGACTTTTCTCCAATTTGTTTTGGTGAAGTTTGGGACAGGGTTTGACGAGTAGAGTGGGTCGAGAGAGGGGATTTGGATCGTGGTGTAAACGGAGCCATGATCAGAAGGAAATATAAAGGGGACTGTAGGTGGACCCGCTGAATAAACATCGTTGGACTTGAGGAAGAAGTCGATTGTTGACCTGGCTGAGCTAGAGACACGAGTTGGCTGTAATGGGGAGTCAATGTAAGTATATGGATAAGACTGGAGGAGGGCTAGCAATTGGCGACCATATTTGTTGCATTTATTATCATTGAATGCTGTATGACGAGCATTCCAGTCTCCTCCGATTATAAATGGAGCGGGAACGGACTGTTGGATAATCTGCGAAATGTCAGTATCTGGGAAATCTGGTTGTCGTGAAGGGTGAATATAAATGGATGCTAAGACGAGCACTTTATTGTTCTCACAGAAAAGTTTTACTGCTGTGTATTCAATGCTGGATATACCAGTGAATCTAATTTCATTGAAATGAAATTTTTTGTGAATTAAGATGATGGTAACTCCATGAAATCCATTAGTTCTGGGGTTAGAAACTAAAGTATAATTGGGAATGGAAACTCGGGAATTTGGTTTGAGCCAGGTCTCTGAAAGGAATAGGATATCTGGAGAAAACTTTTCAACAAACAACCGGAGGTGTTACTTACGTATGTTAGAGTAAATGGATTCTGTGTTGAGGGAGATAATGGTTAGTTTAGAGAGAGCTGGAAAGACTATGGGAAGTTATTAGTGAAAGAATCTGACCTTTTTTTTTCTGTTTCTGACATGTTCCACAGCGAAGATAGCATGGCTTGTAAGCTTTGGATGTAACCCATGATGTCCAGGTTGAAATTTTTAGTATTGTTGTTAGAGGGAGTGGTAGTGTTGAGGTTTCCTCTTGCTGCATCCGCGTAAGATATTCCGGGTCGGGTTGACTTCGTTTCCTGTAATACTGTTGGTTTCGTTGTTGTTGATTTAATAGTTGTTGCTAATTTCCGTCTTTCCAGAAGTTTTAGCTTCTGAGGGCATTGGGGAAAATTTGCCGGATGAGGGCCTCCGCAGTTACAGCATTTTACTGTGATCTTCTTTGTGGTAATGGATCCATCAGCGTTGACGGTTTGTACTGTTTCAGGTTCCAGGGCTTGTGGATTTACCTTAAATTCATCGAGCTCGTGATCATCTGCGCATCTGCTGCAACGTCTTAGCTGGTGGCATGAGATCGCCAAGTGTCCTGAGTCTTGGCATCGCTTACAATGAAGAATTTCTTGTTTGTGTGGCTTTTCGATAGCGATTTTTTGCGTAAACAAATATTTAATTTGTTTAAGTTGCTTGATGTTTTGATTAGGTGGGATTTGTATGATCCGGAGGTTTTTTACGTTGTTTGTCCTCATGTACGGTGTTTGGAAGTAGTCCACCTTATTGATTTTTATTTGTGGATATATCCTTGCGATTTCCAGTCCCACTTCTTGGTTGGTCCATTCGGGATCGATGTGCCTTATAATAAAGGTAGCTGGTTTGTTGTTCGGATTCTGGAAGGTGAAGAACTGATATTGTTCCTCTAACAGTTTTTTAACTGCCCTTTCATGATCGACTAATGATCTGACTGTTATGGAAGTCCTAGAACCTTTTGCATTGGTGCTAAAATTCCGGTGACCCAAGGCATTTTGCAGGGTTTGAATTAGTGCTTTGGTGCTGGTCGGGTTTCTGATGTAGATTGGCGGTGGTCTTTCGTTTTTCGTGGATGATCTTGTTAATGTTTCTCCTCTGGATGGAGCAGGTATTTGGTTTGATGAGGGTTTTGTTTGTGTGGGTAGATTGGTTGGTAGTTCGCCTTGGCTGTGGCTCGAATTGCGGGTTTGGCGGGACGTTTCTGCCATATGGATGTTGCGGGTGTTGTGTACGTTGTCATCAGCAAGGATGCGAGTTTGGTAAAAACACCACAGATAGTTCACGAACAGGAGAAGATGAAAATTAACACCCAGAAACTCTAAACTCGTGGTGACGTGTAAGCCAACGGTCACTAAAATTAACACCGGCGGAAATTATGGTCACTTCAATCTCCGATGTTGTCGTTCCGCAGCAGCACACTGGTGAAAGATATCCGTACGTAAATAAAACACTACACTGTAGAATTCGGTTTAATTGTTATTCTTATTGTCCGCACTGATGTACAAACTTTACATTATCTTAAATACTACACTCTCGATAATACTAGGCGATGTTGTCGATTGCACTTAGACTTTTACCGGATAATTTGATTCTTTTTTACATTCTAAGCACGCATTACAATAAAAAAAAAAGGACATCGACTAAGCTATTACAGTCGAACTCGATTACACAATTCTACCACGATCCAATCCGACTAGAAAGAAAGGTGCGTGTATCGCAATGGTTATTAACAGACTCCTCGTAGAAATCGTCTTCAACTTCCTTTGTAGTATCAGATACCTTTGGCGTACCAGGGAAATTCCAATACACATCTGGTCGATTAGAGGGACGGAAATTTAGGCTGGCAGAAAATGCAGTCATAAATCATGAGAATGGTTTTCCCCATGATTGTGATAAATATCGGCAAAAACCCAAGGCTGCCTGAGAGCATGAATCTTTTTGACTACGTTTTCTTTTGTCTACATCGGATAGACAGAAGTGTTTCGTGTAGCATAATGGAACAATGCTGGCGGCGGCAATTAGGTCTTCTGAGATGTAACACAGAAGATCGCTCGCCATAGCAACTAGAAAAAAAGGCTAATTGATCTTTGGTTTATCCCGCTCATTATGTCCTATTGCAGGGCTATTAGAAATCTGACTTGCAGATGTGCAAGCCAGCAAATAGCCCGGCATGTATTTTTGGACGCTAATGGGCATGGAGACTGGTGGATGTGTAATCTCTCATTCTACTCAAGGTAACATTCCATCAGGTGTGTGGTATTTTTGAAGGCCATACAGTCGGTTGCAGGTAGTCAACGGTGGCTACTCTGCATATCGTCGATAGAACGATCGGTCGATGGTCTGTAGCTACGAGGTAAGTATACAATGCCGAATGCGGAGGAAAAGCTCCTCGGCTATGATGGAATATTTATGACGGTTATCCAAGGGGATAACCGAATTGTTTTCAGCCATTTTAGGACAGTGGTGAATACTATGGCAAGGTTGTGTGATCTTGCCAGTGATTCGACTTAAGAGTAGATATGGGGTTTATAGGGTTTTTATAGGGTTAAAAATAATGCGAGGTTCTTCGGGCCCTGAAAAGCCCCACAATGTCATCGGTGTTATAGATGGAATCTCGTTTATACATTTGTTCCTGTAGTTGTTTCACTTTTTGTGTTAGCTGGTTTATTGTTTCCAGGGCTTCCTCGAGTTTTCGTTTATAATCTTCGGGGCTCCTTGATCTCTCCATGTTTGTGGACTTTTTTGGTGCGTTCCGTAGGATGTCTAGAGCTTTCCTTTTTCGCTCTTGTATGTACTCCAGTGCCTGGCCTGGGTCATCGCCTATCGCTTCGCGGGACAACAGCGTGCTTTTTGTGCAAATCAATTTTACAAAAACAATGATTCCTACGTTGCTGTACGGCACCTATTTAGAATTGAATACGGATTACCCCGTGTAAGTGAGTGTCCAAGTTTTAATTTAATCATAGCTTGGGTCAAGAAGTTCGAACAAACGGGATCGACAACGAATATTAAACATACTGGGCGGCCACGTTCAAGAAGAAGCGATGAGAACATCCAGGACGAGATAACCGCGATACTTTGCAGCATGTGTCAGCGAGTTTTTAAAAGTTTGCGTAGTCGATTGCAGGAGTGCCAATGACGAGACGGGTCACATCTCGACGATGTCATTTAAAAAAAAAAAATTTCAATAAACATTTATTACGTTAAATAAATGATCAACAAAATAATATTAGTAGTTTTATTTCTATTCATTTTTCAAATATGCAAGAATTTATGGCCCACCCTTTATTTACTTGGAGGTGTTAGGCTTTTGATGAATTTTTCTGGTAATCTTACCAAAAATCTGTTTTCAATTTTTCGAATCAACTTATTTATAAATACGTAAGACCTGAAATGTATAACATAAACAAGAAAATGAAACCATAAAGTCTTGATTCCGACATCTGAAAAAGCCTCTACCATATCACAAAAAATAATATCTCTTACGGGAATAATGGCGCTACCCATAAAATAAGCAAATACGTGGAAACGATACGAATTAGCATAAGAATGGAGCCTCGTATGGACACAAGTTGTTTGGGATCGTGACAAACAGATAATAAAGATCAATCGGGAATTGTATATAAACATTCATTATAAAGTCTTAAGGAAATGCATGCTATATCCGTAGATCATCATCATCATCATCGGCACTACAACCGGGAACCTGTCTTGGCCTTATTTAGCAAGTCCTGAGGCTTGTTAAATTTTCCATAATGATTTATTTTTTCTGGGCAAGGTCATTAGTCTTGTGCCAGGGGCTCCCCAACGGGGAATCGAACCCCGGTCTCCCGGGTGACAGGCGGGTATACTAACCACTATACTATCGAGGAGCCCTATATCCGTAGATAGTATGCCCTAATTAACGAGCTCATAAAAGAAGGGTAAAAAGGATTTTAAAAATTATCAATCGATTCACGCGATCACGGACTATATCCGTAGATGGTGTTGTGGGGGTTCTTAAAGATCACTTGAAGAACCCCCATATTCGCAACCCATATTTGCATCCCAATCACCAGCATACCTGAAACATTTCCTTTCTCAAGGACATTTAATGCATCCAACGCATTATCTGAAAATCCCTAAAGAGAATTCTTCACATCATACGGCATCATAAATCCCAAACCATTCGGCATCCTTGTCATCGTAAAATGCTATGTCGGACAGCTTGCTTATACAGCTGCATTAAACCGACCCACGATTCGTTTGTCCAATCGACAAACAATTACCGCGTCTCAAGCATTATCATCGGAACCGAATCCTCTAGCATTCCCTACTACAAACAAGAACTCGGTTCCTACCGCAATCTGAGAGGCCATAAACATTAAAACCCATTAGCACATTTTCCTGACGACGCATCTATTAACGCATCCGCACCACTCATCCACGACTGTAATGATGCCCTTATTTGTTCTCATCACCACATCTCCGATGAATTACCGTCTGATAGCCACAATGCACAGCGTAAACAATGATCTATTCGATCCCTTTGTTCTTTTTTTTCCTCGTTCCCTTTGCTAAATGCATCGATAAACACGGTGATGGGTACGATCACACACGCACACCAGCGCGTGCCAGAGATCGCCTTCCATTGGTCACTAGTCAAAGGAAATTTCATTTCCTTTTCATCACACCACCAAACTCACCCCAAACGAGGGTTGAATCACTTAGTCGTCTACCATCCTTCAGAACGCGCACGTCGAGTTTTTATCTTTCTTATAATCCCCCGAAGGGTGTGCACCGGAGTCTGCACCCCTGCCGGACGTAACCCTTTTACTAGCGTAATTACGTATTCCTCGAATGTTTGTACCGGGTTTCAAGCAAATAGAAGTAATTTAACATAGGGTGAATGTATTCACAATCACCACAACTCTCAATAACTAACATTAAAAATAAAGGAACCTTTTATATAAATCAAAACAAGTGTCCTCTGGTGGATAGTTGCAATACTACGGAATGGATTGGTAAGGATTATTTAGTGTGTCAACAAGTGGAAGACTTCCAATCGTGACAATGTGTTTTCGTTTTATGTAAAGATTGTGGTTTCCCGTGCACTGTTCACATCCATATGAATCAATAAGTAAAAACAAGTCGAATGCATTAATTAACTGTGAACTCGTCATATAAACGGTATCCTGGTATCCGCGGTGCACTTTTATCCTGTCGTCGTGTCTGGTGAACTCTTTCTCGGGGAACTTTGTCTTCGTTAAGCTGGTGAAAGGAAGTGAACCGAGTGGCCATGCATGGCATAATACTTCCTTTCCCAGAGTGTGCCTTAATTGAAATGAGCCGTACACGAAGAGTAAAACAAGATAGAAAAATTATTGTCCTATATGGTCATAGATAAGAGTGTCCTCCACAAACCGCCTATGGAAATGATCCCAATAAAAAATATTTTTTTTTAAATATACTTCTCTCCGGCGAGGCAAGCCTATAGCGCCTACACGGCATCGCGAGATGCAACCAACTGACTGTGGCAGTTTCTTTTGAACAGTTGCAGGTTGTAATGCTCCGGGAACATCGCGCGGGGAGGGAGTTACACAGCTTTCCCGTTCTGTAACGGAATGAGTTCTGATGCAGAGATGTTCGCGCAATCGGGAGATGAACCGCAAATTGGTGCGATCCATCAGATTGTCTTGTGTAGCGCATATAGACCGAATTGCGCAGAATAATACCACGAATCTCCGAAGAACAGTACCCATGATAACATCTGTAAAACAGACAGAGGTCAGCTGCGCGCCTTCGATGTGATAGCGACTGTAGCTCCGATGTCAGCGCCGTGTCCCCGATCAGGCGAATCGCTCGTCTCTGTATGCTCTCAAGTAGGTTAAGGACATGTTTAGGAGCAGGGCTCCAAACATGAGAGCAATATTCGAGCGCGGGTCTAATTTGGGATTTATACAAGAGAAGAATTCGAGCCGGAGAAAAATATTTCTCGACTCTAAAAAGATAGCTCAGTTTTCCTGAGGCGGACCTGGCAATGTTCGACACTTGTTTAGGCCACGATATATTCCCACAGAGCGTGACGCCGAGCAATTTCATGCTTTGCCCAGAATCAAGGGCTGACCATTCATCATCAGCTGTGGGACCGAGGATCTACTTTTCTTTGTGAATGTTGTACTCGTATACAGTGCTTTGTTGCATTGAAGTTGACAAGATTGGCCTTTCCCCGATTAAGAGAGTCGATCTGACCACATCTTAGGTGGTGCGACGTTGATGCACTAATCGGCCGATCACTCGAAAAAGAGGAAACAAGAGTACTATTATCCGCGACACTGAACACTTTGTTATACGTTGACCTCAACAAATCATTTATGTGAAGCAAAAATAAGGTTGGAGCCAAAATAGAACCTGAGGCACCCCGGAATTAATAGGATACAGATCCGAACACTCACCATCCACAACAACCCGGATCGATCGATTCTCGAGGAAGCTCTTCATCCAGTCGCAAAACTGCTGGGAAACTCCATATGAACGAAGCTTGCTCAGCAATGCTCCATGCCATACTCGGTCAAAAGCTTTGGAGATATCCAATGCCCCTCAATTGCAGATGTCCATATATCGGTTATAAGTGTCAAAAGGTCTCCCGTGGACCATCTGCCATGGAATCCATATTGAGGATCATTCAGAAGACTGTTGCACTCCAAGTAATTAACGCGGCGTCAATGACCTTTTTCATCATCTTAGATAACATAGACAGTAATGCTATCGGTCCGTAATTTTGTGGGAGACATTTTTTTCCCCTCTTTGGGATTGGTTGAACTCGAGCGACTTTCCAGTAGGTAGGAAAGACCGTCGTGCATAAGACAAGCGAAAGAGTCTGCCAAGAACCGGCGATAGTTCTGGAGCACAGTTCTTAAGGACTATTGCTGGTATTCCGTCCGGAGCGGTTGCCTTCCTATAGTCCAGCCCACGTAGAATGCGTTGAATAGTACACGGGCGAACCTCACATCCCGCATCGAAGACCGCATCGGCGTGATCACAGGTGGCTCCAAAAGACCGGCATCGAGGATTGAATTCGCGGAAAATAAATTCGCGAACACATTAGCTTTATCTTTTGAATTTGTGACTAACGTCCCGCTGTCTGTCACCAACGGAGGCAAAGAGGAGGAAGCGAAGTTACTCTTGACAGCTTTTGCCATTGACCAGAAGGAGCGCGAACCAGTCGGGCACCGAAGGAGTTTATTGGTCACTGTGTCGTTGTGAGCTTTCTTTGCGGTATCAATCGCCTGGTTGCACGCGTTTCTGGTTCTAACAAAATTCGTTCTGTTAACCTCGGTGGGATTGGAGCGCCACTATTTAAAAGCCTATTTTTGCCGCTGTGGTTTGTTCGAATTTTTTATCAAACCACGGTTTATCAGATGAACTTCGTTTGATGGAATGTGGAATGTAGATCTCCATTTTGAGGAGAATAATTTCTGTGACTGACTCCGCGCAAGTGTTAACATCGGAGTCTCTGAAGCACCCCGCCGGCCATGGAAAGGATGCCAAGAAATCTCGCAAATCGTCCTAGTTAGCAGCACCAAACCTCCATACATGGCGAAGCTGCTAAGGTCACTTATTCGTTTGAAATGCAAGTGGTTGGGGAGCGGTAAAGAGAACAAAGAAATTTAACAGAGTTCCTCAGCACTACCTCTAAACAGATAATGTCCATGTTATTGGGTTCTAACGCCTCCATTCTTTGGCAAGCTAGATCGGACCGCACTCCACCCTTAAAATGGAATTTCGAATGTAAATCATATCCTGAGCAACGAAGATACGTCGTTCCGCCAAACCCCACTGTCTTCTTACCCAAAGAACCCCCATAACTACAACCCAGCTTTCATAAGTTTCTGCTAATGCAATCGCATTCATCATCATCATCATCATCATCGGTACTACAACCGAGATCCGGTTTTGGCCTCATTTAGCAAGTCCTGAGGCTCGTTAAATTTTCCGTTATGATTTGTTTTTTCCGGGCATAATCATTAGTCTTGCGCCAGAATGCAATCGCATTAGCACCTGTAAATGCTTCACGCAACAAATTTACCAAATGTATTTAGCTAAAAGTTCCTGGAAGAGAATTCTTACCTTCATTCATTTATTCGAATTCAAAATTCTCTATAAGAATTCTGTTCCAAACATCATAAATACAAAACCTATTCGGCACCTTCGGTTGCCAGGCAAATTCCAGTCTCCCCATATTTGCACTTCAATCACCAGCATACCTGAAACATTTCCCTTCTCAAGGGAAATTAATGCTTTCAACGCATTATCTAGGAATTCCTGTAAAGAATTTCTCCCACAAGGGCATACATGCATGCATTAGCGACCAAGAACCGAATTCTCGTTTAGTGTAAATACTCACACTAGAATCCGACCCTTGAGTTGCCTTAGATGCCATATACAATTGGCATAGATGTTATACAAACCGTCATTGTGTAAACATCTAAATTGCTTCACAATGACTTGCAGCTATTGATACAGCTGCAAGCACTTTACCCCGAAATGCTCCTTTGTTTGAATCTCCAAACAATCATCAACTCCGCGCATAGCCGCCGGATTGAAATCAATAACTTCAACAAATGCAAATAGAGAATTCGTTTCTTCAAAGATACGATATACAAATAGTATGATGTATCCCAAATTCATTTCACACCTAATGAGTTGCAGCTTATTTATTTAGCCGACCCCCATTACAGGCCCATGCCTTAGGTCGCTTCTCCCTTGGTTCCTTTTCCCTCGTTTCAGGTTTCGTTTATCCTTTGCTAAATGCATCGATAAACACGGTGCTGTGTACGATCACACACGCACAACACCGCGTGCCAGAGATCGCCTTCCATTGGTCACTCGTCAAATGAAATTTCATTTCCTTTTCACCACACCACCAAACTAACCCCCAAACGAGGGTTGAATCATTGAGTCTTATCGCAACCGCCGATCGCGACGGTGGGTTTTTCTCCCACTCCCCGTGGCGTGCGGGGACGCGTTCATCCAAAGTCGAGCGATTTTTATCCCCCGAGGTGCGTGCCATTATTTTAGTGTTGTGTCAAAACTGTCCATAAATAAAAACAAAGACCTTAAGTCAGCAATAAGTGTACATTTAAAGTTTAAGTTGATTTCCCGACTTTTACAAATAAAAAGAAACCATTTAATGAATAAACAATATCCAGTGTGTTTCGTTTAACCTCCCACCTGTGTGTTTCATTTTTTTTTTCTGGTGGACGGTTTATCATGCAGTTTTGTACGAGTTGGTGGACAGTGTCTTGATTTTCTTTCGCCAAAACTTGTAATGACTATGGGAGAAGCAGTGAACCCCGTGTCGTCCGTCGGCGCAGCCTACTTCGTTCCCTACAGAGCCTCGGGAGCGAACGCGATTTTGCGATGATGTATTTCTTAAAGTTTGGTTATTTATCATAATATCTGCATGATGTTCCCCCTGACATAGTCCCCCCCCCGGAGATCCGAATGGGAAACTAGTTTACCTCCAGAATTCTTTATCTCAGAGGGTACTGTGGGGTACGAGATCGCGACGTCGCACGGGCGAGAGTTCTACGTCGTCCCCACAATTCACTTAATGAAAGTTCCGTCGTAATTAGTTCACCGAGGGGAAACGTCACACACCGGAGAAATAAAAAACATGTCGCCAATACGCGCGGAGAAATTAAACACAGTATTCCTTTGGTTTAGTTTTATATTTATTTAATTGGAAAACACTATTGTCGGATAAATGGTTGAATTCGCGGGTTATCGTTTTCGTTAAATTTTTTTATTAGATATTAAGATCGTACAATGGGACGTCAATAAAAAAACACAATCTTCGCCACGACTCGGGGTATATTGTCGGTATGTACGGGTCTCCGTGCCCACCGGAGCGCGGGAGTTAGCATGACCATGGCGGCCAGCGGATGAAATTCGACTCTACGATATTTAATCGTTTTGATGTGAGTTTGTCCAAGAAGAAAATGTTTCTCTGTGGTGGAAACAAGGAAGACAGCCTTGGCAATGAATGTGTATGTGTGAGTGAAGATCACATTGGTTTTTTTTTCATACACAAGGCCATAGGAATAAACCTGAAACTCAAGGACGGGGCATAATGGGCATCCAAGAGATGTGTGTTTGTTGAAACAAATGAATCGCATCTCGTCGGATGCTAATGGCTTTGTATTTGTTTATGCATCTAGTTCGTGAGGGAAAAGATTCGGCGAATTAAAGGACAAGGGAAATATGACCTGATGCATAGTTCGGTAATGAGGGTCGGCTAGATAAATAGCAGCCGCTCATTAAATAGAAAATGTGATTCGGATACCACAAACGATATGAATTGTCTATGGTATCGCAGGAACCTATGTAGGAACAGCAATCTTCGATTTGCACATGGTGCGAGTTAGCGAATTTTATTGCTGGAAGAAAAGGGTCGCCGGCCGATGTGTACGTAAGGAAATTTACTTGGCGACGTTGGGAAAATAGACGGCGCAGTATTTATGATCCATGTCATGAGGGTTACAATGTATGTAAATCGAATTATTTTCTTTACCGGAATTCATCTAAGGAAATTTGACTGGCGACGTAGATCCCGAAATTGATGGGAAATTCCTGGTAAGCTAATAAAGAAATCTTAAGGAGCAGTGTTATGCGAAGAGAATGCATGAAGGTAAGTTTTCTTTACAGGGGCTTAATGATCATAGATTTGATCTATATAATGCGTGAAGCATTTTTAGGTGCCGAATGCGAATGCATTGGCGAAGACTTATACGTCTTGTGTGATGATTATGGGGGTTTTTAAGGTAAGTGTACCGTGGGGTTTGGCGGAATCGCTACAGTACCATCATGATTTATCTCCCAGTCACTCTGGGCCATCAGCCGTACACTCGAAACATAGTCGAAGATTTCTCCGGGCGATATCGCGGTATGTACATGACGGGGTGGTATCTCACCTTGGGACCGACTACTACCTAAACCAACCTTTTCTCGAACTGGTCCACCAGCCAAGCTCCGAAAGACGATGAGGGATTTCTCCCGACCATTTCACGGAGCCTATAGGGTGATGGGGTGGTATTTCACCGGGCGACAGGGCGTTGGGACACCACCTTCCACTCGGCCTTTAGTCGCCTCTTACTAGAAGCCGGCCTAGCTATGAGTATATTCTAACGCTCTACTCGCAGGGTAAAGATGGTAATTTTACTAATTAAAATAAAAAACAAGTCATCATCATCATCGGCACTACAACCGGGAACCGGTCTTGGCCTTATTTAGCAAATCCTGAGGCTTGTTAAATTTTCCATGATAATTTGTTTTTCCGGGCAAGGCCATTAGTCTTGCGTCAGAGGCTCCCCGACGTGGAATCGAACCCCGGTCTCCCGCGTGACAGGCACTATGCTATCGAGGAGCAAACGATCGTATTTTCGTAAAGCAATGAAATAGAATTCATCACAAAACGTTGACAAAATAGTCCTGTTTTTAAGATGTACAAAAATCACAGAAGAAGAGACAATACCGATCGAAACAGAAGGAAACATACAAGGAACAACCAAATAATAAAAAAAAGGATGTGAGCAGTTTGTGACTAGTGTCCCCCTGCCCCTCACTAGTGGAGGAAAAGAGGAGCAAGCGAAATTACTGCTGACAGCGATTGCCTTTGACCAGATGGGCCGCGAACCAGTTCAGCACTCAAGGAGTTTATTGGTCACTCTGTCGTTGTAAGCCTTCTTCGCGGTATCAATCGCCTGATTGCACGCATTTCTGATTCTAACAAAATTCGTTCTGTTGACCTCAGGATTGGTGTGCCATTGCTTAAAAGCTCTATTTTTTGCCGCTGTAATCTGTTCAGATGAATTTCGTTTAATGGAAAGCAGAATGTACATGTATCTCCATCCCGAGGAGAATCTGCCAGACATTCTCTATGTGCTTTACATTCTATATATGTTTCAATGAAATAAAGTAAATCAGTCCCTTTTTGACTCTCGTGAATTGACGACTTTCTTTTTCTTTTACTCGATATTTTTCATAAATTCTATCAGCGGGGATTCCCAGGTAAGCGCTTTCAATTAAATCTGAATTTCGCGAACCGGATCTTTTTCTTGGTACTTTATTTTTATACAGTTACATTTTATAGAGCCCTGGAAATACTAGTGCCCGAACGGGGTTCCAGAGATGTATATATGTGCAGTTAAGGAATGCACGTAAGTACGCACCGCTGGGAGATGAATGTTTAACATGAAACTCTTTATGTGTCAACCGGGGAAAAGGGAGTTAACTGAAGACTGCTAGTAAAAACGGTGCCATCTTCATCACTATGGTTCAATTAATCCATCTGTTACTATCTTACTTTCACACATAAATTAACTCAATAATTAGCATAGATACACCAACATATTTTTGCAAAAGATTCCCCGTTCTGGGTTTTCCATGTTGCTAATCTGTTTCCTGGGATGATAACTTGCAATAGTCTAACTCTTTGGTTTAAATGATAATGCTAAAAAATAACATCGTCAGTTTAATTAATCTATGACTGTGCATCTCAAACCTACTTTGTCTCGCTTATTCGAGGAATCTGGTCGTTCCGTTGCTTCAAAAAAATAAAATAACATAAGTCCGCTTATCAAGAAACCGGTCGATTGATTACTCAAGTTATTCACAAAGCTGATTTAATTTCACAAAAATCATGGTTTTTCAAGTTGAATTTCAACGTTAGTAATTATGTTGATTACTTACGTGGAATAGCGACCCTGAATCCAATGGGCAAAAGGATCTCCAGCTGCGTTAGGGGGAAGTTTTGGGCAATTACAAAGAAAGGAAGTTGGAGAACCAAAACCAAGTAGAGTGGTGGAACCATTTGACAATGAACTTGTTCCTATTTTTCGGTTAAAAACTATCTCACACTTGCAAATTAATTTAGCTTCACAACTGATAAAAAAAAAAGGCGTAACTTTGCGTCCACACAGCACTAAGATCTCACTTTAACTGAATACCACAAAACACGGGTGGACCAGTGTACTCACTTTTATGGTGTCGAGAATTAAGAGATCATCTAATCTAAGAGTCCAAGGTGGGAACTGGATTATAGCTCAGTCTTGGCTAAATATGTAGTTCTTAACTGAAGCTCGCGACTAACGGTCAATACGGGTTAGCATTATAAAAACCGAGAATAGTTTCAACGTTTGTTAAAAAAATTTCGTTTTACACTATCGGGCAGTAAAAGATGAGATTAATAGTGCTTTTGTGCTTAAGCATGCACGTATCTTCTGGACGAGTTAAGTATACAATACCCGAGCCAACAATTGAGCTTCTCATGCCCCGTGGTTTCCAAATTGCAATTCCTAGTAAGTAAACTATCATAAGCATTGAAATACTTAATGAGCATCGAAAAATCAACAAACAAAATTATACGTAATCTCATAATTGAATTTCTCGAGCTTGCCTTGCAATAATTTTTTACTAATCTCGTTGAAAGTTGATTAAAAAGATTCACCGATGTTGTGCCGTACTTATGTCAGTTAAGCAGTGGTGTGTGGGTTGTATTGGCGCCATTGAAGGACTCGTGCAAAAACGCTGTTTTTTTTTTATTAAGTTGCAGTAAATTATGGATTTTTGAAACTTGTTTCAGATGCTTTTCGTTTTTAACGACTGTGAAGAGAATGTTTAGTTTTTTTAACTACTACTTTTGTTGCGAATAGGGTTTAACCGGTTGTTCCCCTTTTTCGTGCAATGCTCTTAGAAATCTTCACTTAAACGACTCCAATTTCCATGCTAAAGAATACGATTCAATCATTGTTCTTAATAATAGCTAGTGACGTTACAGCTCAGTTCCTGAACTCAGTTCTTCGATATTTTTTTATAACCTCCTAGAGAAACGAACCTATAAAATAGAGACGTCTTGCTGTGATGTGAAATGCGCTTTTTTCTGAACACTTACAGACCATCGTTTTAAAAAAAGAGATTTCCACAATGCGCTTCTCCAGTCACAAAATCAGGTTTGAAGGGGTTGTTGCGGTTGATTAATGCATCGCGAATTGATTGAGTTCTATAGGATTATTTTGTTTAAGTCGAGGGAAATAAATTTCTTGGAATAAAATCATAAATTCTTAAGAGATGAACGTATATAGAAAAAAATGCATATAATCAGCTGACCATCGTCGAGGTATCAGTGACTCTAGGCCTGATATGAGAACATTGCTCTAAATTACCTACTACTACTGAGTTTCACGAGGATGGAAGAAATGCAATAGTCTTTTGTAAACTATTACCCTAAAACCTAATGGGTCTTAAAGGACGATATGTTTTAAAATAGAAAAATAAAAAATACAAAACATATGGGGTAAGAGCAAACCCTTTTTATTGTATTTTAACAATTATGTTTTTACTAACACATCATTTAAATGTCCTCAACAGCTTCCTTTGCAGGATCAAATTCGACTTACCCAATTTTCGGTGACTTTTTGCCTTGAGTCAATGAGTTAGTTGTAATTCCATGTCCTATTTTACAAATATTGTTCTAATGTTGACTTACTGGCTCTTTGCATCATCATCATCATCATTGGCACTACAACCGGGGTTCGGTCTTGGCCTTATTCAGCGAGTCTCTCCACCGGTCCCGATTTCGAGCATATGTCATCCAGTTTAGCACTCTCAGGCCCTGGGCGTCCTTGTCTACGCCATCCCTCCATCGCAGACAAAGTCTGCCGCGCTGTCGCCTTCCATACATCTCTTTGATGCTCTTTGCAAGCACTCTAAATTACACAATATCTAGTTTTTGTTTATGCCTTCTGGCGTACAATGATTTTTATAATTTTGTTTACAGTGTAATCAGTATTCCTCTTTTACAATTTTGCTAATGGAATATATATGTAGGTTTTCTATTTTATGATTTTTTTTGTATCAAGTAAACATTTAAAAACAAAACGATTAAAACTAAAATAAATGAATTAATTAAACTATGCTAAGTATTACGGAAGAAAAAAAAAAGGGGGGGGGGGGGGGGGGGGGGGCACACAAAAGCACACTATTTTTATGGACGTGTAGTCTTCTCATCATCGTCACTAATCCACCACCAGTTGGGATGAGATCGGCCCCATTCAGATTTATCTCTTGCACTGATCACTATACTGAAGCGTAGGTGATCTGGAACATGGGAGATTTTTGCTTTGTGAGTAGGGCATTATAATATACTCAAGCTAGGCCAGCTTGTCGTCAAAGGCGACTAACGGCTGAGTGGTAGTTGGGATCCTATCGCCCTACCGCCCAGTGAAATATCAGCCCCCATCAAGCTATAGGCACCGTGAAATGGTCGGGAGAAATCAAAAAAAGGTTTGTAAGCTTCTCCCGAGTAACGCACAACATCTACACGACTCTGTGGAGTCAGGTCGACTCATTTAGATGTACACGATTTAGTGTGGTAGGTCTGTCCCAACTCTGTTCTTTCTCTGGGATTCATATAAGAGACTACGGATAATCAGAGTCCCTTCTCGCTATTTGTTCGCGACGAGGTCGCGTTCTAGTATTTTTTGTTTAGCTACGATTCTTTGGTCATCGCCACATCGTACTCCGGTGGTAAACTAGTTCTCCATCCGGATCGCCGGGGAAACTATGTCAGGGAGAACATCATACAGATATTCTGATAAATAACTGGCTCTGTGAGTATGGCGTTTGTATATACTCACAGCTAGGTCGGCTTGTCCTAAGAGGCGACTGACTGCCGAGTGGTGGGCGCGGTTCCAACATCCCGTCGCCCGGTGAAATACCACCACATCAAGCTATAAGCTCCATAAAATGGTTGGGAGAAATCCCTCGCCATCTTTCGGAGCTTGGCTAGTGGACCGGTTCGAGAAAAGGTTGGTTTCGGTAGTAGTCAGTCGCAAGGTGAGATACCACCACGTCACGGTGTACATTCCACGATGTCGTCGAGAGAAATGTTCGAGTATGTTTCGGATGTGTGGCTGATGACCCAGACTGACACGGAGATAAGTCATGATGGTACCTTCTGGTATAAAGAATTCCGGAGGTAAACTAGTTTCCCATTCGGATCTCCGGTGGGGACTATGTCGGGGGAACATCATGCAAATGTTATGAAAAATAACCGAATTTTGGAAATTCGTCATCGCATAATCGGGCTCGTTCTCGAGGCTCTGCCCACGCTCGACTGGTAACGGCATTTTGTAACATCTGGGGCATCGGTTTAACCAATACGAATGTAAACGCCGTCCACCAATATTTGCAAACAGCGAAACCGGATATCCATGCTCTAACTGAGACCCAGATCGATTCGTCCAGATATCTTCGTTGCTCAGGATACGCCTTACATTCGAGATTCCGTTTTAAGGGCGGAGTCTGCGTCTTCGCGCGGTCCGATCTAGCTTGTCAGAGGATGGAAGCGTTGGAACCCAATAACATGGACATCATATGGTTGAGGGTCGTGCTGAGGAGTTCTGTTAAATTTCTTTGTTGTCTTTACCGCTCCCCGAATGACGATCGACTGGCGACATTTTTCAAACATTTTTCACATACCTCCGACTGAATACAGATCAACCACCCAGCTTCTGAAATTGTTGTCCTTGGCGATTTTAATGTGCACAATTCCAGCTGGTTGGTACATTCTAACAGAACAGACGAGCTGGTGGAGATGTTTGCTGTTAGCCACAACTTGACTCAACTCGTGGAGGAACCCACGCAACCAGGCGAGTTCCGGATGTCCGAGGCAATTATGCGAACACCCTGGATCTGTTTTAGACATCCGAACCGAGTATTTATACCGTAAAGGTTCTGCCCCAAGAGCAACTCAGACCACAGCTTGGTATCTGTCGCGCAAGCACTTGGATTTCAAGCGAAAAACCGGCCTAGGCAGCCTCGCCATGTATGGAATTATGGGTCTGCTAGCTAGGACGATGTGCGTGATTTCTTCGCATTCTTTCCATGGTCGGACATGTGCTTCAGAGACTCCGATGTTAACGCTTGCGCGGAGTCAGTCACAGAAATAATTCTCCTCGGAATGGAGATCTACATTCCACATTCCATCAAACGAAGTTCATCTGATAAACCGTGGTTTGATAAAAAATTCGAACAGATCACAGCGGCAAAAATAGGCTTTTAAATAGTGGCGCTCCAATCCCACCGAGGTTAACAGAACGAATTTTGTTAGAACCAGAAACGCGTGCAACCAGGCGATTGATACCGCAAAGAAAGCTCACAATGACACAGTGACCAATAAACTCCTTCGGTGCCCGACTGGTTCTCGCTCCTTCTGGTCAATAGCAAAAACTGTCAAGAGTAACTTCGCTTCCTCCTCTTTGCCTCCGTTGGTGACAGACAGCGGGACGTTAGTCACAAATTCAAAAGATAAAGCTATTGTGTTCGCGAATTTATTTTCCGCGAATTCAATCCTCGATGCCGGTCTTTTGGAGCCACCTGTGATCGCGCCGGTACAGTCTTCCATGCGGGATGTAATATTTCGCCGGCGTACTATTCGACGCATTCTATGTGAACTGGACTGTAGCATGGCAACCGGTCCGGACGGAATACCAGCAATAGTCCTTAAGAACTGTGTTCCAGAACGATCGCTGGTTCTTCGCAGACTCCTCGCTTATCTTATGCACGGGGGACCTGACCTGCCTGCTGGAAAGTCGCTCGAGTTCAGCCAATCCCAAAGACGGAAAAAAAATGTCTTCCACAAAATTACCGTCCGATAGCATTACTGTCTATGTTATCTAAGGTGATGGAAACGGTTATCAGCACCGAGTTAATTAAGTATTTGGAGTGGAACGGGCGTCTGAATGATCGTCAATACGGATTCAGTGGCAGGCGGTCTACGGAGACCTTTTGACACTTATAACCGATATATGGACATCTGCGATTGAGCGGCATGGCGAGTCAAAGGCGACCGCATTAGATATCTCCAAGACTTTTGACCGCGTCTGGCACGGGGCATTGCTGAGCAAACTTCGTTCATACGGACTTTCCCAGCAGCTTTGCGACTGGTCGGAGAGCTTTCTCGAGAATCGATCGATCCAGGTTGTTGTGGACAGTGAGTGTTCGGATCCGTATCCTATTAATTCTGGGGCGCCTCAAGGTTCTATTTTGGTTCCAGCCTTATTTTTGCTTTACATAAATGATTTGTTGGAATCAACGGATAACAAAGTATTCCGTTTCGCGGATGATAGTAGGCTTGTTTCCATTTTTTCTAGTGATCGACCGATTAATGCATCAACGTCGCGCCACCTGAGATGTGGTCAGATCGACTCTCTTAATCGGGATCTGGATAAAGTCCTGCAGTGGAGAAGGGCCAATCTCGTCGACTTCAATGCAAGGAAGACACAGTATAGAACATTCACAAAGAAAAGTAGATCCTCGGTCCCACAGCTGATGATGAATGGCCAGGCCCTCGAATCTGGGGAAAGCATGAACTTACTCTGCGCCACGGTCCGTGGGAATATATCGTGGCTAGTTGCGCCTCAGGAAAACTGAGCTATCTTTTTAGAGCCAAGAAATATTTTACTACGGCTCAACTTCTTCTCCTGTATAAATCCAAAATTAGACTCGCGCTCGAATATTGCTCTCATGTTTCGAGCTCTGCTCCTAAATATACCCTCAATCTACTTGAGAGCATACCGAGACGACCGATCCGCCTGATCGGGGACACGGCACTAACATCGGGACTACAATCGCTTTAATTTCCAGTCGTCACAAAAACGTTTGATTCTATTGGTCATCTTGCAGAAGTCTGTTGATGACATCAATCTTTTCTCCAGATCCATACAAAACAACGTCGCCGGGGTATGCAATTGCATGGTTGAGAGAACCCACTAGATCACTAGTGTAAATGTTAAATAAAATAGGAGAATTCACTGCTTTCTGGTGTAAGCCGTTTTTGATTTGAAACGTCTTGTTAGAGATTATATCTCCACATTTCACCACAAACTGTTTACGCATTATCATATCGTAGATAATATATAACAAATATTCGAGCATACCTAGATTTGATAACTTATATAAAAGCTCCAGCATTCATAACCTGCAACTGTTTCCCCTACGTTCACCACCTTCTGCGATGACCTCCTCAAACATACTACTGATTTTTCTCCCAACTGAGGGATGCTCATCGCTGTCCATAACAGCCTCGTGTCGTCACTTGTCGCTCTTCCTATCTCCTGCAAGCTGAAGTTTGTGACTGTCAAAATCACTCTTCCTCGGAAACCAATCTTTGTCGTGTGCTTCTTGAAGTTTACGAGCTAGCTCTTAATACTATCGAGCATATAATCGAGCTGAGTAATTGCGAAGACGACATCATAATCTTTGGAGATTTTATAAAATTATTGTGGAAAATTTAACAAGCCTCGAGACTTGCTAAATAAGGCCAAGACCGGATCCCGGTTGTAGTGCCGATGATGATGATGATGATGAAGACAATACCTAAAACTATAAGTTTTACTATTTGGACTTAGAGACACAATGAAGAAAGGCAATTTCCGGTTGCGATTTCTAGAATTTTCGGTGGAAAACGGTTTCACACCTGTTAATTTTAAGCTATCGTTTTCGAAGATATTTAGTTCTTCAAGCACTTCTTCGAGAGTAAAGGAATGATCAACTCCTTTGAGGAGCATGAAATAAGTTTTCTCCGATTTGGTGTGTGTATGTGTAGTACTCGCTTTTCGCAGTTATTATTATTTTTATATCAATTTCGACAATGAGTATATCGAGGACCTCGGCTTAATTGCTGGTGTTTGCTATTGTTTCGCTCATGTCCAATTATTTGAAATGGTTTCCAGCTTCTCAATACTGAAAATCTTCGCAGTCACTATTGTCTCTCATAGTGTATATGTCACGTTAAATTGCAATTCCTTGAAAGCCAATTAACAGTTCCATTTCAGCAGATTATAGACGCACCAAACTTTTCTCCCAATGTGAGTGATAGGCAGTATCTGTTACTATTTATTGGCCTGTAGGAACCCAGAAGTTCATGAACTCACCGACTCGACCCCGCCATCGTTCCTTGTCCTGTGCAGTCTCCTTCCACGCTTGACCAGCTGATATGATCACCTCAAGGTCCAACCTACCATTGTACTCCCATCTCCGTCGCGGCCGTCCTACCGGTCTCTTTCCCGTTGGTCTACCGTCAAGAATTCTACGCACGGTCCTATCGTTGCCCATTCGCGCCACATGTCCAGCCCATCTGAATGTTCGCGACTTGATTACTTTCACTATTGTAGGTTTGCGGTATAGCTCCTCCAATTCGTGGTTGTGGAGTTTCCTCCATTGTCCTGCCTTTCGTCATATTTACGACCAAAGTTACGCCTTAAAACTTTGTTCTCGAATACGCGAAACTTGTTTTCTTCCCGTTTTGTGAGAGACCGTGTTTCGCATCCGTATAGAACAATCGGCATGATTATGGTTCTATAGACACGGAGCTTTATATTACGTGATAGCAGTTTGGATTTCAGCAGTTGTCAGACTGCGTAACAACTAGCGTTGCAAGAGTATAGTCTTTCGTTGATTTCCTTCGACGGCCAGTAACGTCAGTATTGTTCCCAGATATTTAAATTCTTTAACTTTTTCAAATATCTTGCCTCCGACGTTTATGTGTGCCCTCAGGTCCACCTGCCCTCGCGGTAATCATGTATTTTGTTTTGTTTTCATTAATTTCTAGACCCCCCTCTTCTGCCGCTTGTATGATGATTTCACTGTTTTTACCTGCAGTTTCTTGATTATCGCCCGGAACGGTGATGTCACCCACATATGCGAGCACTTGTGTGACCCCGTTCAGGTATGATCCGGTCATTTTGTCGTCTTGTACCTTTCTGATGACATACTCGAGCACAAGGTTAAAAAGACATGGTGAGAGACCATCCCCCTGTTTTAGTCCGTCCCAGATTTCAAATGGTCCTGACAGGTAGTTTTCTATTCTAACTCCCCCTTTGTTTTCGTCCATGCAAATTTGAATGAGGGCGGTACATTTTTTCGGGATTCACAGCTCAACTACAATATGGTAGAGTCTTGCCTTGCGACTGAGTCGTAGGCTTTTTTGAAGTCAACGAACAGTTGGTGAACGGTCTACCCGTATTCCCACTTCTTTTTCAGCAGTTGCCTTATTGTGAACATTTGGTAGTCTCCCAATATGTCTTCTGCGTACGGTGTGATTCTCGCCAGTATGACATTTGTTAGTATTTTGTATGTGGTTGGGAGCAATGATTTGTTTTCTTAAATCTTAATCCCTTTTGGGCTGTTTGTTTGCTTGTGTCTCTTATCGATGCCCATTTAGTGTCCACGCTATTGGATTCCTCTTCCTGACTGCTACCATTCTCTAGGATGATAAATCTATTCGCTAGTTCGTCTTGATATTTAGCCCTTTTGCGTAGGTCTTAGAGTTTATTAATGTCGAACTTTTGCTCGTCTCCCGTGACTGGCCATGTGGGTTTGCTGCGAGCCGACTCCTCATTTTGCCCATCACTAGAAAATCTGCTCCTCTGTATGATCTTACGTCAAGGATATTTGAGTGGTGTCTTTTGTCTATGTCTAAGTGGTCTATTTGGTTACGCGTTACGCTGTCGGGTGATATCCATGTGGCTTTATGGATTTGCTTGTGTTTGAGCATCGTGCTTTTCATTACCAGACCTTTTGACGCTGCGAACGTAATAATTCGAATTCCATTATCATTTGAAACGTCGTGTAGGCTTTCTTTACCTATAGTTGGTTGGAAGAAATCTTCCTTTCCAATTTTCGCATTGACGTCCCCGAGGAGGGTTTTAACATCGAATGATGAGATCCCATCAAATACTTCCTGTAGGGTCTCGTAGAACGTGTCCTCCGTTTCTTCGTCGGTAGATTCTGTTGGGGCGTGTACGATTATAAATACATAATTGTACCATGGGCCCTGTATTTTTAGCACCGACATTCGGTCATTAATAACTTTCACATCTTTTACATGGGGCGTAATCTTCTTGCTTATGATGAAGCCGGTTCCGCGGTTATGTGTATTGGTACCTCCACACGCCACTGTAAGCCCGTTGGTTTCGATTACTTGATGTGGGAGTCGGACTTCGTGTGACGATGTCCATTTTATAATTTTTCGCGTTTTCTACGACCGCCATGCACTAATCCAGTAGACACTATCAATAGATAACATTCCTTCTTTTAGACATCGCGAGACCGAGCCTAACATTCTCAGGGATTTGGGTGAGTATGGTGTTCGCAAGACACCCACAAGACAGTGACACGATGAAGACCACACTTGACCCTGTATCACGTCAGCCTTCCCATTACGGGTTTTTCTCCAACTGTACTATAGAGTAGGCTCCTCGATAGTATAGTGGTTAGTATACCCGCCTGTCACGCGGGAGACCGGGGTTCGATTCCCCGTCGGGGAGCCTCTGTCGCAAGACTAATGACCTTGCCCGGAAAAAACAATTCATTATGGAAAATTTAACAAGCCACGAGACTTGCTAAATAAGGCCAAGACCGGTTCCCGGTTGTAGTGCCGATGGTGATGATGATGATGATGATGTGCTGTAGAGTATAGACTTTTTTTTCCGCCTGCAGACAGTTAAAATAGATAGATATGCTTAGTTGTAAAAGAGTTCTTGGTATTTATTGCAACTATTAAACAATTCAGATATATACAATTAAATTAAATATCACTAAATTTAATCGCTTGTTTTTAGATGATGATAACATTGTCCTGGTGGGATTTCACGTGAACATCGACAAGCCAATTTCTTTTAATGACCCCGGCGAACTTGACGGTGATACCACACGCTCAATAAATGGCCAATGGATCTTCAGAGACACAAAAACATTTGTCGATCCAGGAAATAAAATTTTCTATTGGATTCATGTTCAATATAAGAATCTAGTTTTTCGAAAAAATGGTAACTTAACAGTTGGATATTCTGCTCCTGGTACATCACAAACACCCGAAACCACCGAAACACCAACCAAAGGGGTGACAGAACCTAGCCGAAGTTCTCCAAGGCGGTGTAACAAATCGGTTACAACAGTTGGACGCAACCCAGCATGCGGGGGCGAACTGATATTCGAAGACCACTTTGATACATTGAATTCGACAGTTTGGAAACATGAGAATTTTATTCCCACTGATTTGGGTGACGCTGATTTCGTGTCGTTCCAGAGTCGACCTGAAAATTGTTTCGTTAACAGTGGACACCTGTTTATTGTCCCAAATCTTTTGTTTGAAGTTCCTGGTTTCAATGAATTGAGTATTAAGAGAGGAGTTCTCGACTTAGGTTCCGAGTGAGTAGTTTTGTCTTTGTATTGAAAGGAAGGTGTATTATGATTTGTTTGCAGGTGTACAGCGATTTTCAACATAGAAGAAGGTTGTAAAAGACAAGCTAAGTTCTCACAAATCCTTCCACCAATCGTATCTGCGAGAATTCGAACCAAAGAGAATTTTAGCTTTCGTTATGGAAAGGTCGAAGTTCGAGCGAAGCTGCCGAAGGGCGACTGGCTATTTCCATGTAAGTAGATTCGGAAGATTAAGTATGAGGTTATAGTAGTTTTGTTGAATTTTTATACTTTCTTATATTCTAAACATTATATACACTGGTCCGCCATATATCTCCTTTGTATAGAAGTTTTCATTCCATCTCTTTCCTTTTTTATTAATAACCATCATCATCATCATCATCATCGGCACTACAACCTGGAGCCGGTCTTGGCCTTATTTAGCAAGTCCTGAGGCTTGTTAAATTTTCCATAATGATTTGTTTTTTCCGGGCAAGGTCATTAGTCTTGCGCCAGAGGCTCCCCGACGGGGAATCGAACCCCGGTCTCCCGCATGACAGGCGGGTATACTAACCAGTATACTATTGAGGAGCTTATTAATAACCATAGGGGTTTTTTAATAACCACAGGGATATTTTTATTAATAACCATACGGACAGAAGAAGAGGAAAAGGTATCGGTGTACTTTGATTTTGTATGTCTGTACATCTGAAGTAAATTTGGAAGTGAATAGTTGCACTGTCTGACAGATGTCGCAGTATAATATTTCGATCGATGAAATGAATCCAAGAAGTTCGGAGCAATGATAATGCTCACACTAATACTATAAGAAAAATAAATAACATATTGAGTTGTTGGATTTCTAGAAAGTATTATTAGCAAGTTTTGCAATCCACCGAGCGTTTGCAATAATGATTCACACGCATCTGATCCAATATGGACTTAGAAGAAGTAAGACAAATATATCTTCTAAATGTTCGTGAGGCCAGATAGGCTAGTGTCTTTCTTGCGCGTCTTAAGAAGTCTAGAAATATGTGATTTCTTATAGAAGTCACATTATAGCGGACACATTGAGAGACACGGTTCTATTTGATATGCGGATTTTCATTCCATGGAACCTAAAAAGTATCAAACCCAAGAGAAATATGTGGTTCGATTCCAGGCGCAGAGAAGCCATTAAGACCAAAGACATGAACTTCCGTTTGTAACAACAAACAATACAAAGGAAAGCCGGAAAAATTTCAAGAGAGTTAAAAATTACTGCAATGCGCATATTCAACACGCAAAGTTCGTGCATGGCCAGAGAGTGAGACAAAAAATACTACACTCTCCCACAGGTAGTAGAAACATCTGAGTATTCGTGGATAACATTCAAAACTCGGTCTCTTCATCCATTCCTTCGCTTATAGTGGATGACAGACCAGTCACCCGTGCTGTAGGCCGATGGTCGGCGGGATACAGATCAGCCACCCGGCTTCTGAAATTATCGTCCTTGGCAATTTTATTGCACACAATTCCGCCTAGTTGTTACATCCTAACAGAACCGACGAGGCTCAGAGTCTGGTGGAGATGTTCCCTGTTAGCTGCATCTTGACTCAACTTGTGGAGGTACCTACGCGGGTTCCATATGCCCGAGGTGATTATGCGATCAGTTTTTGACTTCACAGCCGAGCACTTATACCGTGGAGATTGCTGCGTCACTGGGAAACTGTGATCACTGCTTGGTATCGGTCGCACAACCACTTGCATTTCAAGCGAATAGCCAACCTAAGTAGCTTCGCCATGTATGGAAGTATGGAGCTGCTAACTGGGAGGATTTGCGGCATTTCTTCGCATCCTTCCCGTGGTCGGAGGTGTGCTTTGGAGACTCCGATGTTAATGTATGCGCGGAGTTGGCCACAGAGATTATTCTTCTCGGGGTGGAGATTTACATTCCGCATTTCATCAAACGAAATTCATCTGATAAACCTTGGTTTGGTAAAAAATGGGAGCAAATGACAGCGGGTAAAAATAGAGCTTTTAAGTAATGGTGCTCCAATCCAATGATAAAAAATGCGAACAGATCGCAGCGACAAAAAATACAACAATGGTACTCCAATCTCACCGATGTTAACAGAGTGAATTTTGTTAGAATCAGAAACGCGTGCAACCAGGCGATTGATATCGCGAAGAAGGCTTACAACGACAAAATGACCAATAAACTCCTTTAGAGCCCAACTGGTTCGCGTCTCTTCTGGTCAATGGAAAGGGCTGTCAGCAGTAACTTCGCTTCCTCACCACGATGCTGGTCTTTTAGAGCCAGCTGTGATCGCGCCGGTAGGGTCTTCGATGGGGGATGTGAAGTTCTGCCCGCGTACTATTCAACGCATTCTACATGGACTGGACTGTAGGAAGGGAACTGGCCCGGACGGAATATCAGCAATAGTCCCTAATAACAGTGCTCCAGAACTGTCACCGGTTCTTAGCCGATTCTTCCGCTTATCTTATGCATGGAGGACATTTCCTGCCTGCTGGAACTACGCTCGGGTTCAGCCAATCCCAAAGAGGGAGAGATACTGTCTCCTAATCACCCACGGTCTCAAATTACCGGCCGATAACATTACTGTCTATGTTATCTAAGGTGATGGAAAAGGTCATCAATACCGAGTTAATGAATTATTTGGAGTGCAACGAACTTCTCTTCGACTCCAACCTTGTTTTTGCTTCACATAAATGATTTGTTGGAGTCAACGGATAACAAATGGTTCAGTTTTGCTGAGCACGCCGGTACGCTTGTTTCCTCTTTTTCTAGTGATCGGTTGATTAGTGCATCAACGTCGCGCCAAATCGATTCTCTGAACCGGAACTGGATAAAGTCCTGCAGTGGGCAAATGCAACGAAGATACAATATACAACATTCACAAAGAAAAGTAGTTTATCGTTTCCACAGCTGATGATGAATGGTCAGGCCCTCGAATCTGTGGAAAGCATGAAATTGCACTGCGTCACGGTCTGTGGGAATGTATCATTGCATAAGCACGTGTCGAACGTCGCCAGGTCCGCTTCTGGAAAACTGAGTTATCTCTTAAGAGCCAAGAAATATTATACTCCCGCCGAACTTTTTTTTCTGTATAAATCCCAAATTAGACCCGCGCTCGAATATTGCTCTCATGTTTGGAGCTTTGCTGCTAAGCATACCCTCAACCTACTTGAGAGCATACAGAGACCAGCGATCGGCCTGACCGGGGCCTCGGCGGTGACGTCGGGACACAGTCGCTATCACATCGAAGGCGCGCGGTTGAACTCTGTCTGTTTTACAGATATTATCATGGGTACTGTTCTTCGGAGATTGGTTGTATTGTTCAGGGCAATTCGGTTTGTACGCGCTCCACAAGAGAATCCGACAGATCGCACCAATCGGGTTTCATATCTCGTTAGCGCGAACATCCCCGCATCTCAATTCGTATCTTTACAGAACAGTAAAGCTGTGGAACTCACACCTCGCGCGAGTGTTCCCGGGACGTTACGACCTGCAACTGTTCAAGAAGCACTGCAACGGTTATTAGGTGGCATCTCGGGGCGCCTTGACGGCGCTACAGGTTCGCCCCTCCTGAGAGAAGTATATTACAAAATAAATAAAAAATAAACTGATTAACCGTCAAATTTCAAAATATCTGGAATCAAATGACCTCCTCAATGACCGCCAATATAACTTTCGGAGCAACCGGTCCTCAGGAGATTTGACAGCGCACCTTAACGAAAAGTGGAACCATTCCATCCACTACCTCGGTGAAAGCAAAGTAGTTGCACTGGATATTTCAAAATCCTTCGACAGAGTTTGGCATCAAGCCCCATTATCAAAATTTCATTCATATGGAGTGGACAATTAACTGATCCAGTGGATTAGTGACTATCTTTCTGGCATTTCAATCCAAGTGGTTCTGGGTGGTTTCAAATCTGCCTCCGATCAAATTAATGCAGGTGTTCTCCAAGGTTCTGTACTCTCACCCAGTCTCTTCCTGATGTTTATAAATGATCTCTTGTCCATTACCTACAACCCAATTCACTCGTTTGCTGAGTTGCTCATATTCATACGAACATTCCCGACCAAACTCTTCGAATGTCATTACTAATCAGCAGATTATACTTGATACATTGAATTCCGACCTCAACAAGATATATCAATGGGTGTTATCTAACCGATTAGAATTCAATGCCATAAAAACTCATTTCAGTCTCTTGTCGTCAAAGTCTAATTTTTAACCGTTGAAAAAGTGACTCCTACTAAAATTCATCATCGCTTAAATGCTGTTTATGGTGACAGTGCTCTTGTGATGGGTCTAAAAATATATGTAAATCGATGGGCCCTAAAGTTTTGTGGTTGCGAGCCTGGAAAAGCTATAATTGTTGATGAAACATGTAGGGAACTTCCGATCACTGCCACGAAGGATAATCATCACAAGCTCGTCAACGATTTGATTCAGTTTGAACAGCGAATCACTCAAAACAGTATCGCAAACCATATTGGAATACCCAAGGAACATGTCGGCTTTATTATTGAACAATTGGAATATGGTAAAATCTGTGTACGATGGTTCCACGCCGTCTCACAAACGAGAACAAACAGCGTCTATAGGTATGCTGCGAGCAACTTTCGGAGCCCTGATCTCGCGCCATGCGATTTTTATATTTTTCCTCTACTCAAGAGAGACTTAAAGGGTAATCATTACACGTTGGACGATGAGTTGAAGGACGCTGTCTAGTCCTGGAGTCGAAAAAAGTCTAAAGACTTTTTCAGCGACGGAATAAAAAAACGCGTTACATGTTAGGAGAAATGTATTAGCCTCAACAGTGATTGAAAAATAAATATGATATATGATTTTGAAGGCTCCTCGATAGTATAGTGGTTAGTATACCCGCCTGTCACGTGGGAGACCGGGGTTCGATTCCCCGTCGGGGAGCCTCTGGCGCAAGACTAATGACCTTGCCCAGAAAAAGCACATCATTATGGAAAATTTAACAAGCCTCAGGACTTGCTAAATAAGGCCAAGACTGGTCCCGGGTTGTAGTGCCGATGATGATGATGATGATGATTTTGAAGCTTAAAAATTGTACTTTAATATATTCGTGCCCAAGCTTGCAATTAAATTTTTTTCGCGTTCCACAAGCATCTGTGCATTATTTTTCAGCTTACCCTCGTACTTATCATTATAAAATCTTTTTGAATTTACACATTTAAATACAAAATTTGATTATCGAACGATATGCGGCACTCATTTGAAATAAGTAATATAAACGAGGTGGCCTAGGAACCAACGTTCTTTGCAATCGATTAATAGAACTTTGGAAAACACCTTTAAATTGCTCTTTCTTGGCAGTAATAGCTTTGGAACCAACGGAGAATTTCTACGGGATTACAGGATATGAATCCGGTCAGATGAGAGTTGCTTTCAGTAGAGGTAATGAACTTTTGGAGGATCGTGAAGGTAACGACATCTCTGGTCATCGGCTTTATGGAGGAGTGGTACTTTCAACAGGGCCAGGGCTACGAAATATCGGCCTAAAAAACAGTCTCCACAATGACACATTGGGAAATGACTTTCACACGTACACGCTTACCTGGACCGACAGCTTTATTTCCGTAGCAATTGATAATCATGAATATGGGGTTATTAGTGGCGGATTTTCTCAATTACGCAAGAGTAATAATATTAGCCATGCGGCACTCTGGGAAAACGGGGGCTTCATGGCACCTTTCGATAGAGAGGTAACAAATAACCATTTGGATTAAGATGAATCAATCTAACAATATGTATTTCTAGTTCTTTTTGACTCTTGGAGTATCAGCTGGAGGAAACGGAGACTTTCCAAATGACTGTCTAACGAGCTTAAGCCGGAACATAAAACCATGGAGGAATCAGCATCCCAAAGCAGAACTACAATTTTGGAATGATCACCAGGCTTGGACGGAAACTTGGAATGGCACTGATAGCGGACTTAAGATTGACTACATCAAGGTGTATGCGTTATAAATCAAGGATATTGTGTAAACCACACAACTTCACGATTTGACTTTATTGTTTTTTACATTTGGTTATGTCTATCCCTCAGTCAGTTCACACAGTGGATATACAATTAGAAGTTACTGATTGCTTTAAAAATAAAAACTAATGTGTTAAGTTTGGAGAAATATTAATTTATAACTCTGTGAACTCTGTTTTGATTGGACTTTTCTTTTTTATTTTGATGTAATCACACTCCATAAAATCTTCAATGAATAGGATGGTAAGAAGGTTGCAACATGCAAGTGACTGTAAATATATAAGTTCAACTGATGACTTCATGCTAGTGTGGATGTTGGGAAACACTTACAATTTATTTCTGTAAAATTGTACCAATTCAGAGCTGTTTATTAATTTTAAATGATTTAAGGAAACTATGCAGCTAGATAGTGGAACGTTCTTGTAGACTCATTATTGTTGGCGAGAATATGTAAGAAAAAACAGAGTGTGCAGTACACCGTGCTACTCAACCCGGGCTAACTAAACCAAGACTTTCTCCCACCCAGAGAGACATTCGCCCAGAAATGGAGTTCAACTCCCATAATCGGTAAGGCGCATCCAAAATCGCGCTACACGTGCTCGATAGGATGTAAAAACGAGCAAGGAAATTTATTGGAGATCCAGCCGTAAGTCGTTCAATTCTGCCGTTAGAAGATAGGCGCAACGTGTCTTTTCTATAAGTATTATCACGGTCGTTGCCCAAATGAACTTGTTGAATGTGTTCCGTCTCCTCAGACATTTTCCCGCGAAACTCGCCAATCTGAGAATGCGCATCAGTTCAAGTCGAAAGTCAACTTCACAAATAAATATGGACTCATTCTTTAACCGAACCACACGAATGTGAAATGGTCTACTTGATTATGTGTTTCCTCGTCGTTGTAATGTCCAGCCATTTAAGACCAATGTACATCGATACCTCCTTTCCCTACCCACTTCCTTTTCGTTCACTCGCACTGTGCCCTGACATATAAGAAACTAAAGAAATGAACCTATGGACTTCGGAAATTAAATATATCGGTTCAAGTTACCCGACGGAGCTCTTTGTGGTAGAGGCAGGTGGAATAGTAGAAAACCCATTCTTCAACGGTCGGACGACAGACCTATCTTTGGGGTTCTGGTCCCCAAATCGTATTTGGCGTCGAGGCGGCCGCAGCAACTGGAATCTCTGATGGCGGCTGATGTCTTTGGCGTTGGCGTCGAAGAAGGCTGCGGGCGGTTGCAGGTGATGTCGGGGTTTCCAAAAGCGTCCGGGCTCGGCGGCAAGTGATCTGCAAGTGAAGTATTCGCGCCAATTGTCCACAAATGTCTTGTGTGTCAAACGAAATTGGCGGGCAATATCCGGCATCGATTCTCGTTCTACATTTGAGCGAGACCCACGTATCACCGCCTCGACACCACGCCAATTCAGCCGTGACTCTCCTTTGTGTGTGAGGGTGACCGAGAGTGTGCTTGAGGTAATTAGTCGAAAGCCACTCTCGGTGTGAGTCTTTGCTTGCGACGACTGCGTGAAGGTTGTGGTTTGTGCTGATCTGCCACATATGTACTAAAAACTGCGTCAATTGTAACCATCAACCTCTTAAGAATCGCAGACTAATCGTTATTCAACACAGTGGGCGATTTTCATTAGTGTAATTTTAAGCCAAAAAACTCACAAAAGTGGGCGCCCCGAGATGCTTCCAAACAACCGTTGCAGCTCTTTTTGAACAGTTGCAGGTTGTAACGCTCCGGGAACAATCGCGTGGGACGGGAGTTCCACAGATTCCCCGCTCTGTAACGGAACGAGTTCTGATGCAGGGACGTTGTAGAACTCCCTCTCCGCGCGAGAGTTTCCGGGGCGTTACAAACTGCAACCGCTGTTTAGTGGCACCTCGAGGCGCCGACTTGGTGTTATAGGTTCCCTCCTGAAAGAAGTATATTAAAAAAAAGTATCTAATAAGACAAAGTATTTATAGAATTTGGCGCAAGGCTAATAACCTTGCCCGGAAAAACTAATTATTGTCGAAAATTTAACAAGCCTCAGACTTGTTAAATAAGGCCAAGACCGACCGGATCCCGTTTGTAGTGCCGATGATGATGATGATTTATAGAATTATAAAGCGCAGCGCTTTTTAAAGATTCTACCTTCAAACAGACTTACTTTCTCTCTGGCCACGCTCGAAAAAAATGTTTACTTATGCTGTGTCCCATGTTTCAATATGCCGCGCCGGTGTGGATGCACACCACATGCATAGGCACGATTATGTCGTCCACTGTTTGACCGAAAATACGCTGGGGATCGTGTTTAGTTTTTACATTTTTGGCGGAGTTCCATTCTAGGGACAATTTTCCAGGGTGTGTAAGACTGATAACTCTCGTGGAGGGCGGCTTCATTACCAATTCTTTCAATGGAAAGGTGTAGTTAAAAAAAAAATAAAAATAAAAAAAAAATAAAAAAAAAAAATATATATATATATATATATATATATTAGGTTATGTGGACCACAATATAGGGGCAATGTTAAGTTATCATTGACGTCTTTTCAATGGTTATTCTCTTTCCGTGAAGGAAAACTCAGTCGGTGCTAATTTGTTTATTTTGATGCGTAAGTTACTCTGTTATCACCTAAAATAATAATAGCTGTCAGCAACTGGCGATGGTGGACTTGGCCAATTGTATTTACCCAGCAAACAGTTTGGGTTTTATGACCATGTACCTTAAGATAGTTGTGCAGGCGAGGGACTCATGAGGGAAATGGTCCACGTATCATGAAATAGCCGTGATGCGGGGTCCCTTTTTGCTGAGTGAAAGTTTCAAATGTTTTCCGCACTCTTGTGCAGATTCGTAGAGTCGCCACAGCACTATCCCTAAGTCAAATGGTCGCGAATATATCCTCAATTGGTTTGAATTTGGTTGCCGTTTGATGGAGGGGTTTGATTTTTTTTGTTTGGTTTCGGTAGGAAGGTGGAAATCTTCAAAAGATACCTCTGCACCGATCCAGAGGCATGGCGGGTGTTTATCGACTAAAACTACCTCCCGCCAGGTACATATTCTCGTTGATCGCCCCGGAACTTTCTTTTAGATATTCCATCGCGAGGCGGGACGGAGTTCATCTGTTACTTCACTCGTCGCGTCGCAACTGCTGCATCATTTCACAGAGAATACCATTTGTTACGGACCATGCCTGTTTTGAACTAAGCATGTATTCTATTACTCCTCCCGGAGTAACTGTCCGTCTCATATGTTTCTCCAAAATTGTTCGTGCGGTCTCGAGCCTCACGCACTCTGTGAGTACGTGTTCCGCATTTCCTATTTTGCCTTCGCAATACACGCAGCATGGGTGATTCACATGCTTATACTTGTGCAAGTATTGCCGGGAGCATCCATGTCCTGATATTAGCTGAGTCAGGTGGTAATTCAGCTCGCTATGTTTTCTTTTCACCCATGTTTCTATATCAGGTATCATGGTATGGGTCCATCTTCCTTCGGTGGAAGAATCTCACCTTCGTTGCCATTCTCTTAGGCTTGAGAATTCTAATTGTGACCGCATTCCCCGACCATTCTCTTGGGAGACCTTATGCAATGCAGCGTTTTCTTTAGTTGCAATGTCAGGTGGCGTCCTCCCGGCCAGAATATTTATAGCATTCGGATACCGTTCGGAATGCACAGCATACTCTTAGTGATGCCAACCTATGTGCGGAGTTCACTCCCCTCATGTACGACTTATACTGTGCAGCTCCTCCCAATATGTAAGACCCATTCATTATAATGGAGGTGCTGACACTGGTTATGAGTTTCCTTATGAGGGGCCGGGGTCCTCCAACATTGGGTAGCAGTCTCGTCAAAAGTTTGCATACTCGTGCCGTTTTTTCACTTGTTTTCCTCAGGTGTTCCTTGAAGCTCAACCCGTTGTCAAGTATACACCAAGATATTTAATATAGAGACTGGATCTGATTATTTGTCCTTCTATTTCCAAATCAAGATGTTCAACTTTCTTGCGGCTGCTTATTAAAACTGCCTCCGTCTTATGGCCAGCTAGTTTAAGTCCGGCTATATCTAGCCAGCATTTAATGCTCTGGATTGCTTGCGGGCAAATATTCTCAAGGTCATCTAGATGTTTAGCTACGGCCATTATTGCCAAATCATCTACGTACCCAACCAGCAGGGTCTATCAAAGCAGTGTATTGGTGGAACTCAGAAATCGCTCATGTGCGATCGGAGTGCAACAGGTTAAGACGCTTACAACCAGGAGCAAGAAACCGTAACACCTACCCACAGTTGCATGCTCAATTCGTCGCGGACAGAGTTGAGGAATGTAAACCGGAAGCGTTGCGCGATCTACAAATCTCACCCTACTTGGTGCGTATACTGGCAAACTATCTCTCGGATAGAAGACTGCTGTATGATACAGATGAGGGACCACAGGAATATAAAATAACAGCAGGTGTACCCCAGGGATCTGTATTAGATCCGCTGTTATGGAATATCATGTATGATGGTGTGCTCAGGGTCAATGTTCCAGAAGGGGTTAGAATCGTTGTCGTGGCATAGAAGCATCACATACGGTAGTTAGCTACTTCATGACATTTTCAGCCTGCCTGTTCGCATCGTCCTTTGCGTCAAACTGTGCGATTTGGTCTTCCAGTATATAATCAAACAGTTCCGCATCGAGGTCCTTCTCTTTCCATCCATTTTTCTGGGCTTGCTTCGCCAATTTGCCAGTGAATTCCCTGTGCGGTAATATTTCGTACATCACGGCTTGGTTGTCACTATGGATGTAGGTGTACAAAACTCGCCACTCCATACTTCTTGTCAACATGGAGCTAGCAAGAAGTATGGAGGGGTTCGATATGCTATTTACCATCTGTCCGACTACTTAGATCATTGTTTGGCTGGGGGACAGTTCCTTGTCTTTTCGCCTTGGATCGATGCCCTGACTTGCAGGCGCTGCCTATGATGTCAGCACTTGCTGCACTTGAAGGATTTTCGTGGCTTCTTCTTGAATATATTGTAGGGTCAGTGCAAAATTTCGAGGCCTTCTTGTGAAACCTGTGTGTTTCATCGGAAGATGTTCAGTGTCGGTTTTCGGGTCGTGGAGCTGCGACTACGTCTCTTTAGCGCTACCCCAGCCTTTGGTTCGAAGTAATAATCTTTGAACATTCACAGAATGCTACTCATACGAAAGCTTGGAGAGTTTTCTAACCATGTCCAAACTGACGAAGACGTGCATGCTGCTGTCCACTTCTGAGAGGACGAATTCCCTGGAATATTTTGCTTTGGTGCTAATGTTTCTACCCTACAAATCCCAAATTCGAAATATGTTCACATGTTTGAAGTTCGGGTGAAGTACTCTCGACCTAATCTACATACATAATACATCTGTGCGCTGACACATCGCCATAGGTTCGTCTTTCCTGAGAGAAGTATTGTACGGCGTAGACAAAGACGAATTACTTCTAGCAGGTGATTTACCAAAGAATGTGACCACGGAAGAAAGGAACACACCAAAGAAGAAGCTGAACAGTGGATAAAAACACGGATTAGTGAACAAAGAATCAACGCTGAAATTGGGCCCAAATTATCCGAAGAGGTGTCGTCATCGGCCAAGGCAAACTTAAATATTGAGGAAAATAAAAAAAGTGCGGATTGTGTTTCGGGTGTGTTGGCAAGTGAAGAATCTCAACCAAAGCAAGACCCAGATGAGGGCAATGAATTGAAACGTCCCACCAGTGAACAAATGAAGATTGGGGCTCTCAATGCAGCTGCCAACGGCCACCACGAAGCCAGGGGCAATGGAAAAGCACACCAGACCAATCAATCCCGACCAAGCAACCCAACAGAATGCCGCCGGTCCAATGATCAACCAGCCCCGTCTCCCGATGGATAGAACACCGCCGGAACCCCTAAGGGAACAGACTCCATGCACGTTCTACAGTGCCTCATACTCTATCTACGCTTGCGAAGACTTCAGATCACTCAAACCTGGCCGGCGGAAGTCCTTCGTACACAAAAGAAACCTGTGCTACAACTGTTTGGGTTGCCACCGGCTGCGCAACTGCCACTCCAGCAATGCCAGCAGAGACACCACACCTAGCTGCATGTCCGCACAACCGCCATCAACGGGATGACCTCATCACCCTCACAAGTAAGCGCAGGACCCGCCGCTCGGATCAAATACATTGAAGGGGCCTGCTCACACACAATCAACATCGCTCCCTAGCAAGCTGGGCTGCTCGCAACAGCTCGAGTTATCGTGGCGTCAGAGCACCAACGGAGTATTGAAGACTGTGCATTGGTGGCCCTGTGTTACAGCTCCACCTTCATCTCGGAGTCGCTCGCCCAAAAGTCACACATCCGGCGCCAGGTACCATTCGTCCCCACCTACGGTGTTGGGGACACTAGCAACCTTACCAGAAGGACGCAAGCGACAATCACCATCGCTCCTCGCGCCCACAGCTCCCAACAGTGGACAGTGGGGCCCTTCATCCTGCCCCGCCTCGCGGTGTAGGTGCCACCATCACAACCAATGACCAGAGATCTTTCGGTTGTGGCGGATCTGGATCTCGCCTATCCGAACATTGCCTCCACCGACAAGGTGGACATTATCATTGGGGCAGACCTCTACCCCACTCTCATCCTCGAAGGTTTAAGGGAGGACCAACGTTCCGACCTCATCGCGCAAGCTACTAAATTGGGATGAGTGATAACAGGCCCAGCACCCACCACGTTATCTACCTTCGGTGTGACGAGACCTGTCACCAGCCACCACATGGCCATTGATCGTGGGTTGTCCAACCCAGACGAATTGGTCGAGCGGGCGACTGCAGATCGCAACCCCTTTAAGCAAATGGAAAGAAGGCCTCGCCGGCATCGACCCCGGGGGCCCCACACGAAGAACCACCCACCACCGACCACCTGCGCGACCAAACCGTCAGGCATACCCCACGCCCGATGAATCACTGCAAAGGCAAGAGGCAATCGAGGACCCAGGAGCTTACCCACCCAAAGGCCTCAAGGCAGGCCACTAAATCCCTAGCAAACTTCACGTCAACCATTCAGGAAACTCATCAACGCACCCGCCCAACCCCAAAACGCAACATCGGTGACCAGTCGGGTCGCCACTCGAACGCTTCAAGGCACCCTACCACACCCGGGACACTAGGTGGCCAAGCCCCTGCCCAAGACAAGCAACATCGAGGCCAACCGCCACCACATGTAGCCACCACAATTGGGGTAGGATCGCGCAATGCCCCGCTTGGGGGGCGGCGCTCCACAGCAACCAGCAACCAGTGACCGCTCGAACCCCAACCAGAGAGCACGGCTCTCAGTGCACCAACAGAGGCTGTACTCCAAAGACCCGGGGATGCACATGGTTCACGACTGCCATTCCGCCAGGACAGACGGACAGTGTCAGGGACGACACCGCACGGACGACTGGTACGGCCTCATACATCAACGATCGCACCCAGCCGGCCTCTTATTTCGGACGGGCGTTATCGGGCGTGGCTATCACTTCATCCGGTCCCAGTCCAGCGAGACCCATCACCAGCCATCACGTGGTCACTGTTCGTGTGTTGCGACCTTACAACTCCAACCCAGATCAATTGGCCGGTTCCGCGACCACAAAAAGCAATGGACCCCAGCGATTGGGTGGAAGGTCCCGTCGTCATCGGCCTCCTTCCAACTTCCCATCCACATGAAAACAAACATCAACTTCATGTCACGCCCGCACAATCACTACAACAGATTCCTGTGGCAGTCCTAGAGCTAAGTAACACCAATGCCAAATACCGTTTTGGGGCCTCAATTCGGCGATCAAGCAAAGAACGCCGAAAAACTAAATACAATCGCCGAGACAAGTGCAACAGTGGAGAGTCGGGGATCCAAATTGAACTGGAAAATGATAAATCACTCTCCGGAAAGGAAATCAAAGGGGCAAGGGTACCCACGATAGCAAATACAAGAGCATGAAGAGCAAACCCAGCCAAAGCAACCAGTACACTTAAATCAACTTTGAACGCAAAGGCCAGGGTCCTCATGAAAATTGATAATTTTGATAGCCATATGACGCCAAGCGCCATGCAGGCAAGGTGGTCACTTAGTCAACAAAGCGGACTAGACCGAGTGCTAGAAAATGACCCTGATAAGAGGGATATGGATAGAGTCTCATCACATCCCGACCATTAAGAAGCGCAACACCGCTCGATAGTTGCTGAGGTCTTACACAACTTTACCCCAGCCACACTTCAAGAACTGACTCTTGAACGTGTAAAATAGTCGAAATCCTCCGACCAAGAAATTGGTGCGTGGTGGTATGGCCCACCAAAATGATGTCATCGAAACCCTACTCAAACCACAACTACGATGGTTCCCCAAAGATCTTGTCCGTGTCACTCAATATCCCGAACCTGATGCAGGATTCCAAAACATACAACGGAAGCCTCCGTCTCCGTCATCAGACCAAACTCTTGTTCCCAGCTGATGTAGCGCCATAATGCTACAACAATGACCATGCACGACGAAATTCCATGTGATCACACAACAACCAAGTGATCAGTTGAGTCGACAACCTCCAACAGGCTACAAGGCTGTCGCCAGTAACTTCGCTTTCTCCGTTAATGACGAGCAGCGGAACACTAATCACAAATTCAAAGGATAAAGCTAATAATTTCCCTAATAAAGGGAAAAGCTAATTGATTTTCCACGAATTCAAACCTTGATGCCGGTTTTTTGGAGCCACCTGTGACTTCGCGGGTACTTTGTTTGATGGGTGATATGGGGCTTAGACCACGTACTACTCAACGCATTCTACGTGGACTGCACCGTAAGAAGGCAACCGACCCGGACCGAATACCAGAAGTAGTCCTTAAGAACTGTGCTCCAGAACTGTCATCGGTTCCTGACAGACTCTTCCGCTTATCTTATGCACGGCGGACATTTCCTATCTACTGAAAAGTGGCTCGAGTTTAGCCAATCCCAAAGAGGGGGGGAAATTGTCTCCCACAAAATTACCGGCCCATAGCATTGCCGTCTATGCTATCTAAGGTGATGGAAAAGGTCATCAATGCCGAGTTAATTAAGTATTTGGAGTGCAACGGACTTCTGAATGATCGTCAATACGGATTCCGTGGCCGGCGGTGCACGGGAGACCTTTTGACCCTTGTAACCGATATATGGACATCTGCGATTGAAAGGCATGGCGAATCAAGGGGGGTAGCATTCGATTCTTCCAAGGCTTTTGACCACGTGTGGCTCCCGTGCCAAACTTCGTTCATACGGACTTTCCCAGCAGCTTTACGACTGGACGAAGAGCTTCCTCGAAAATCGAACGAATTGGGTTGTTATGGACAGCGAGTCTGTGGATCTGTATCCTGTTAATTGCGGGGTGCTTCAAGGTTATATTTTCGATCCTACCTTGTTTTTGCTGACGCAAATGATGTGAGTCAATAGGGAACAAAGTGTTCAATTTTGCAGATGATAGTATGTTTGTTTCCTCTTTTTCGAGTGATCGGGCGATTAACGCATCAACGTCGCACCAGCTGAGATGCGGCCAAATCGGTTGTCTGAATCAGGACCTGGATAAAGTCCTTTAGTAGGCAAATGCAACGAAGACACAATATATTCATAAAGAAAAGTGAATCATCGGTTCCACAGCTGATGATTAATGGCCTGACCCTCGAATCCGGGGTAAGCTTGAAATTGCTCGGGGTCACGGTCTATGGCAATGTATCGTGATATAAACTCGTGTCGAACATCGCCAGGTCCGCTTCTAGAAAACTGAGTTATCTTTTAAGAGCCAAGAAATATTTTACTCCAGCCGAACTTTTCTCCTGTATATATCTCAAATTAGACCCACATTCTATGTGAACCGAAATGTTTCCAGGGAAATTTGCCGATGCGTTGATGCATGGAAAGACGATGGCCTTGGGGTGGAAAAGGTTGCAGGTTGGAGATTGGGGTTGGGCTGAGAATATGGGGGTTCCTCAGGTAGATGTTAGAAAATGCCGTTACCAGTCGAGCGTCTACAAAGCCTCGAGAACGAGCCCGATTATGCGGTTACGAATTTCCTAAATTCGGTTATTTTTCATAACATTTGCATGATGTTCCCCCCGATATAGTCCCCCCCGGAGGGCCGAATGGGAAACTTGTTTATCTCCGGAATTTTATATTTCAGAAGGTACCATCATGACTTATCTCCGTGTCAGTCCGGGCCATCAGCCATACATCCGAAACATAATGGAATATTTCTCCTGACGATATCGCGGAATGTACAGCGTGACGTGGTGGTATTTCACCTTGGGACCGAGTAATCTAAACCAACCTTTTCTCGAGCCGGTCCATCACCTAAGCTCCGAAAGGTGGCCAGGGAGTTCTCCCGACCATTTCACGGATCCTATAGCTTGATGGGTGTTATATCACCGAGCAACAGGGCGTTGGGACCTACCTTCCACTCGGCCTATAGTCGGCGCTTACAACAAGCCGACCTAGCTGTGAATACATTCTAACGCCCTACTCGCAGGGTCGCACGAGTATCACGATACCACCGCCTTGAACAGAATTTCGTCTCTCTGTTCGTATGAGATTATAGTTTAACATATGTTAGTGATGTGCATTGTTAAGTTTCGTTTCGCTTACCTAAAGCCCATCTGGATTATGATCCTCTGTAAAACGTAATAAATCATCGCGCCTTTAAAATTAATAATGAAATTTACATTAAGGAGCATAATTTCGAGAGATGTAGCCATTTTAATGCATAATATAGTTCAGAAGTAGCGCAAGGCTAATATCCTTGCCCGGAAAAGTATTATGGACAATTTAAGTATCGCATAAGGACCGGTGGAGAGACTTGCTAAATAAGGCCAAGACCGGATCCCGGTTGTAGTGTCGATGATGATGATGATGATAGTTCAGAAGAGTATTCTGATATAGTCTTGGCAAGGTTGAAATTTGTCGTTTACAGTATTGCTGCAGGGTCCAGTTCTAGATTTTTGTTTTGTTTTTTTTAGTTTTTAAACCAGATTTATTTTCCTAATTCTTTTTACATGTATAATATTAGGGGTAAATGTTAAACCCTTTTCTACAATCACAATCCTTAAATTAACTTACTGGCTCTATGCGAGCTCTCTAAATTACACATTACAACTTAATTTTTATATATGCCTTTCGGCGTACATCTTTTTATTTTTTTGGTTCTTATATATATATATATATATGAAATCAGTCATATATTAGAGGGACTCCTCGTTTACATCTATATGTATACATTATTATTACAATTTTTTTTTTTTTTTTTTTTTTTTTTTTTTTTTTTAAATTATAACAAACAAAAACTTCAAAACAAAACGAATAAAACATAAAATAAGAAATAAAAATAAAAGTAATGTGGAAAGGAAGACAGGGGGAGGGGGGACAAGAGGAAGGAGAGCGTTGCATACTATATCTGAGGAAGTGAAGTCCTCTCCTCGTTGAGAAGCCACCACCATTTGATCGCCGTGCTAAAACGGATGCGGTCTGGGGCATTGGAGATATCACTATCATGGAGAATTCGTTTGTCCCTGGCACCACGGAGAGCGTGGTAAATAATGGGTACTCCATGCATGTCTTGGATAAGGCCTTTTTGATCCAAGAAAGGAAACGCTTCTGGGGGAATAAACCCATTCTGGAGGGCATTCTCCAGATACATATCATTGGGATAGAATGCTCCCGAGATAAGATTATTGTCACTGCACATTGCCCTTGCTGTGTGACCACGAATAATTTTAGTTATGAAATTGTCTATCCTATTTAACCCTGATTTGTTATACAGGATTTTGTTGGGATAGAATTTTTTGTATTGCGACTCTGGTGTTCTATAAAGTCCGAGGCAGGAACGCAAACACTGCCGTTCGAATACACGAAACTTCTCCATATAAAGTGGAGATATATTATACCATACTGGACAGCCATAAATCAAAACTGGTCGGATGAATGCCGAGTACGAAATTATTTTGACTCTGGGGTCAAGAAGACTACTCCGGAATAGACTTCTTGTCATAGAATATGCGCTTTTAGCTGCGGAGAGGGACGCTGCTACGTGCTTGTCAAAATATAAATACTGGTATACCCAGATACCAAGGTATCTAACTACAGTTTTCACCTGCAGTGGAAGGTTATTGTTACCTACAATAGAAATGTGTTTCCAGTTGTATTTTGTATCCCTCGAGGCCCTGGATAGGGGCGTTCTGAAAAGGATAGTCTCGGTCTTCTGGAAATTAATCTTTAATTTCCAGTCGTCGCAAAATTGTTTTATTTTGTTGAAGTCATCTTGAAGGTGTCTATTGATGACGTCTATTTTTCCTCCTGTTCTGTACACCACTATGTCATCGGCGTACGCAATGGCGTTTTCGAGAGAACTCACTAGATCACTAGTGTAAATATTGAATAGAATGGGAGAATTCACAGCTCCCTGCTGTAAGCCATTTTTAATTTGGAAGGTCTTGTTGGAGAGTATGTCCCCGCATTTCACCACAAAATGTTTGTCCATTATCATATCATAAATGATTTATAACAAATATTGCGGCATACCCAGGTTTGTTAACTTATAGACAAGTCCTTCCAACCATACGGTGTCGAAAGCCTTTGCAAAGTCAACCAAGCAGGCGCCTGTACATTGTCGCTTTGCCTTGTTCCACTGTATACCGGAAACAAGTTTCGTCTCTGCATGAACTGTATCATGTCGCGCTCGAAAGCCAAACTGGTTGTTGGGAATGATATCGTTTTCATCACACCAACCTATCAGTGCTTTGTTTATAATTTTTTCGAATACCTTGCTGATGTTGGGAAACAGGCTGATCGAGCGCAGATTAGCTGGATTGCTCTTCTCCTTAACCTTTTTGGGGATAGGGTGGACTACTGCAGTCTTCCAATGGGTTGGATAGTGTGCATTGTTTAGAGCGTTGTTAAACAAAGTAGTGTATATGTTCACTGCTTCGCGAGGCAAATGCCTTAGAACCACATTTGGAATGCTATCTATTCTTATTTTTTATTGAGCTAAGTATGTTTCTAAGTTCATCCTTGCGCACAAACATATTTGTATTTTCATTTCTGACGGGAGAATCCGCCCTATTATTTTCGCCGAATGTGATGAAACTATGGTTTTCGGATCGCCAGTTGTGAAGTTGATTGCGCAGCGAGCAATGTCTTTGACGGGCATTGCTTTCAATTTCAGTGTTAGCATGAACTGATTCGTTAACTCTGTACACTGCTTCGAAACAGGCTCCAATAGAATTCGCTTTCTTTTGCGGATCTTCGACTATTATTACTTCATCATTGGAGTTGATATGCTCTAAGGTGAGTCCTGCGTTCAGCATTATCTGACAATTCTCGGGAGTCCGTGGAATTCGGAGACAGGGAATGTCATTGTGATCTTTTCTTCAACATATTTTCTTGATTTGTGAAAACATGTTCGGTCCGTTTGCTTGGACAGCTCGAATTCTGTTGCTCCACTCCTCATTTATTACTGCTCGGTAATTATCCCGGATCAGTTTTTGAAGATTTTTAATCAAGGACTTGATTGTTTTGATTTCATTGCTATTTGGGTCACTGAACTGCCTATAGCACAATTTCAGCTTTGAGAGCAGGGTGCTCTTTTGCCTATACAAAGCATCGATAGTTGCATTTCTGTATCGGTGGGTAAAGCCATCCATATGAGCTACTTTGGGGATGGAACGATTCATTGTGTTAGTAACAATATCGTTCATAGTTAGGAGGTAATGATCGATTTCATCATTACGGAGGTTTCTATTAGTCGGTGGGTCTATGCCAATGTTGCGTATTTCTCTTTTTACTATGCGATCGAAACGCGACCAATGTGCTTTTCGGAAATCGAAAGAGTGTACCTGGTCGTGCTGCTCAAGTAGATGGTACTCGTTTGGCACGTGTATTACGGCACCAAGTCCGTAATGATCGCTATCGTACTCAATTGTACGAAGACAATTTCGAGTAGTTACCTCGGTATCTGGTAACTGAATTCAATCATCTGTCATAAGTAAATCCAGGAAGGAGTTACCTCTTGGATAAGACGGTGTACTTGTAGCGTACAATTCTAGTTTATGCTCGATCGCATTTGTTTGCCACCAATCAAACAAGGCATTGCCTCTGGTGTTCGAGGTCAGATTGCCCCAGGCGCTGTGCTTGGCGTTAAAATCACCTGCCATTAAAAAGTAATTGTTTTCCGAATCTAACTTGAGACTTCGGAAAAGCGTATCGATTTCACTGATAAATTGGGTACCTTGAACAGATTCAGGAGCGTAAGCAGCGACTATATATAGATGCCTTTGACTTTTTAGCGGAATGTCTATAATGCATGCCTCTAGCACCTGGAATTTGTGTACTTCCGTGCTGTAAACGACCTTATGGTAAAGACCTTTCTTAACTAAGATAGCGACCCCACCCCCTCGAGTAGAGTGTGGTCGATCTCATCTAATTATGTTATAATTTTTGTAGCCCATTTTGTGCCTTTGGTTTAGCTTAGTTTCGCTAGCCAAGAGCACATCTGGGCATTCGACTTGGAGCAGATTGCCTAAATTATCCCTTCTTTCGATGTGGATTAGTGAATTTACATTCACAGCTATAATTTTTAGGTTAAGTTCAGACGGAGGGTTGAAGATTTTGATGTGGAGAGTTATTTGAGAACAGGGTTGAATAGAGAGTATCTATTCGTGCTCTTTGTTCAGTCAGTGTTCTTTGAAATTCGGCAAATTGTCCTTGCATGGTTAATAACATTGTTATTATTTCTGAATGTGCAGGCAATTTCCCATTATTATATGTATGTTCCATGGATGCTGGTTGCTTAGGAGCACCGACCATTTGTGCATATGACACACAAGAAGCCACGAAATTGTTGTAAGAACGAGTTTTCATTTTTTTCTCTTCTTCAACTTGTTTCTTTTTGGATTCCAATTTTAATTTCATTTGTTGAAATTTAGGACATCCTCTAAAATTAGCAGTGTGACCTGTATTTTTACAGAGGACACAGGACAGTGTTTTCCTATCTGGAAGCTGTTCCTTGCCCAAGGGGCATTCACCAATGATATGGTCGGAGAGGCACTTTACGCACCTGAATTGCATGTGGCAGTTTGATGCCGCGTGCCCAAAGCGTTGACAACGCATACACTACAATACGCGATCGATTTTTCTAATTTTTTCCCAACTTATTGTTTGGTGGTTGAGGTGTTTGATGTATCGGAGAGCATCAACTTTACTGTTGGGACTCAGTGATACAATAAAGAAAGGCAATTTGCAATTGCGTTTTCTGGAGTTGGCGGTAGAGAAGGGTTTCGCACCTGTAAATTTTAAATTGTCGGTTTCGACATTTTTTGATTCCTCTAATACCTCCTCAGGGGAAAAACATGGATCAACGCCTTTTAGGAGCATGGAGATTATTTTCTCCGATTTCGGGGTGTACGTGTAGTACTCGCTTTTTGTCCTACCCAAAGCAGTCATTAATTTGCGATAACCTTCAATATCATCGCACATTAATTTTATTTTAGAATTATAAATTTTTTTTGTTTTGAAATTTTTGCAAGTTAACTCACCTAATTTTATAACGGCCTTTGTTTCCATGGACGTAAGTATTATAGGCGGCGCCTTTTCCTTTTTGTTGGTTACGATGTGCTGGTTTGTTTGCTGCTTCTGCATCTCCGTTGTTTGCTGCCTTTTGTTTGCTCCCTGATGTTGTTCCTGATTTTTCCGTTGTGCTGTTGTATTTTCTTGGCTTTTCTTGGCTTTGCAAGCTTCCAGCAACTGAAAATTGTGTACAGCTGTGCTATAAACGACCTTGTGGTGAATGCCTTTCTTAATTAGGACAGCAACTCTACCTCCTTGTGTGGCGTGTGGACGATCTCGTCTAATGACTTTATAGTTTTTGTAGCCCAGTTTGTGCCTCTGGTTTAGCTTTGTTTCGCTAGCTAGAAGCACATCGGGGCATTCGGCTTCAAGCAGGTTACCGAGATTATCCCTCATTTCCACGTGGATTAGTGAATTCACATTCACAGCAATCATTTTTAGTGTTAAATTAGTTGGATAGTTCATTGTGGTATGTTGGGTTGTCTGAGAACAAGGACGAATAAATAATATCTATTCGGGCCGCTTGTTTAGTTAGTTTTTTTTTAAATCCAGCAATCTGTCCTTGTATGGCTAACAGGATTGCTCTTATGTCTAAATTTGCCTCTGGAGCGGGCGCTTTTATGACGTTGCGTGGAAGTTCCTCTGCCGTTGTATTAATTGCATTACTAGCAATTTGAGAAAATGATATGCTAGGTGCGGAAGATTTTGTGACATTGCTTCCCTGTGCCGCGAAGTTTGAGTTTAATGGACTACCGGCAATTTGAGCGAATGATACACTAGGTGCAACGAAGTTATTATAAGAACGAACCTTCATTCGTTTCTCTTCTTCAAATTGTTTTTTTTTTAATTCCAATTTGGTTTTTAGTTGTTGGAATTTTGGGCAACCTCTAAAGTTGGCCGGGTGACCTGTTTTTTTGCACAGGACGCAAGATAGTTTGCTCCTATCCTGAGCCTGTTCTTTACGTAAGGGGCATTCTCCTACGGTATGATTGTTTTGGCACTTTACACATCTAAGTTCCATACAGCAGTTAGATGCAACGTGGCCGAATTATTGGCACCGCATGCACTGCAACACACGGTCAACTTTCCTTATTTTTTCCCAAATTATTGTTTGGTGGAAAATAACTTTAATATTCCTAAGTGCATCGACTTTGCTGTTGGGACTTAGGGAGACAATGAAGAACGGCAACTTGCGGTTGCGACTTCGGGAGAGAGAAGTGGAGAATGGCTTCACATCAGTAAATTTTAAACTGTCATTTTCGACAGTTTGTAGTTCCGAGAGGAGTTCTTCGGAGGAAAAAGGAGGATCAACTCGTTTAAGTAACATGGAGATAGGTTTCTCTGATTAAGGTGTGTACGTAAAGTACTCGCTACTTGCTTCCCTTAAAGCAGGTTTAATTTTATGATAGTCATCTTGATAATCCGTGGTCGTTATTTCCTCGACCAGGACAGCCAAATTTCATTAATCCAAAAAAGAGGGTTTATTGCAGCTATTTTTATATATATATATTTATTCACTTCGTACCAATCTTTACAAAACTTTAAATTCACTTAATTTAAATACATTTTCAAAACTTTACATTCATTTAGTTTAATTTGCCACTTCAACGGCCACTTTGCTTAACCCTTCAAAAAGCAAAAAAAAAATTTTGATTTTAATCGCACCAAAGCACAGCGTAGAAGGGAAACGAATTGTCTCCATGCGCCCGTTAATATACCTCGTAATCCATAGTTCCCCGTTACTGTCATCCGATCAAAAGCCCCGTGCTATCGAACAGCAGATCATCGTGAGAAACGGTTGTATCGTACGAGTGCCTTTTTCCGTTGCAATGTCGATATTAATAATTGAGCAAAGAAACGGAGTATACCCTTCGGCGATGGAGTTGTGGTGTTGAATTTTGTCGCTTCGATGGTGGGTGAATTGACTTATTTAAAAATTGTAGTGAATCGGTTCTCCTTTTGTGGCATCGCTGAGAGATCGATTCATTCCTTGTTTTTAAATGTTGCTGCTTGTGCTGCAACACATCTAAACTATCACAAAAAAAACCATATTTTATTATTACTTAAATTTTTCGTTTTAAAATGTCTGCATGTTAACTTATCCAATTTAATTAGGTCTTTAGCATCCATAAAGCTAACTATGATGGGAGGCACTTTCTCCTTCTTATTGGCTGCTGCTTGTTGTTTTCCCAGCTGTTGATTCTGCTGCTGATGCTGTTGCTGTTGCTTCTGCTGCTGTTGTTGTTTCTGATCTTGCTCATAAGGGTTGCTTTCCGAGAGGGCTTTTTTAATTTGTCGCTCCAAATCGTTCTTCTTTTTGGAGAGCTCCTCTTTCTTTTTATATAATTCCGCAATAAATTGAGCGCGTTCGACATCTATGTCACTCATTTCTCTATTGCTGGTTTCGTGGTCTTCTGTTGCCAGTTCTTTGAATTTATTCCTTTCTCCGGAATAATGTGGATTATCATGAGTGGTCATTCCTTCTATGAGAGTTTTTACCTTATGGTTGGCTTTATGCCGTTTGGCAAGGAGGTTTGGCTGGGCTTTGGGCCTCCTCTTTGAAATCACTTTTAACACAGCTTTTCTTTTTTCCATTATTAATTGCTACCGTTAGTTCAATTGTTTTATTTGTGAAGCAACATGCAGGGACATCTGCTTTCACACGCATACACATTAACACACACACCGTTTTTTATTGGCCGTTCGGTTTATACACGGCGGTAGACGAGTCAGCACACACTTTTGTTTCCTCTTTGAGGAAGACACACACGCACATGTACGCGACAGTGCTGTAAAATGATATGGACGAGCGGCGAACGATGTGTTTTCAACGAGTGTTTTAGACCGGCACTTGGCACATTGTCGTTTCATTCAATGTTACACCCCTTTTTTGGGTTTAATTAATCTTAATAATCTGCGAACGTTAGCTGTTGAATCGCCAGGTGAGATACCACCCCGTCACGCTGTACATTCCGCGATATCGTCGGGAGAAATGTTCGGCTATGTTTCGGATGTATGACTGATGGCCCGGACTGAAATCGCGATAAGTCATGACAATTCTTAAAGAATTCCGGAGGTACACTAGTTTTCCACATACTCCCTCCGGGCAAGGAAGTATGTCAGGAGGAACATCATGCAAATGTTTTGTTTTTGGTTGCCTTTTATATTTCAGGATTAGAGAACAAAAACAAATATTGATCATCGAAAATCACTTTATTGTTTTTCAAAATATTCCCCATGAAGATCTATACACTTTTGCATGCGTTTGAACCAATTGTCGAAGCACTTTTGCCACTCTGATTGAGGTATCTCCAACACATGCATTCTGAATGCAGCAACCGCTTCTTCAGGTATCGAAAAACGTTGACCTCTAAGTTTGTTTTTTACGTACGGGAATAAAAAGAAGTCATTCGGTGCCAAGTCAGGACTATACGGCGGATGACCAATCAAATCGATGTTTTGGGTGCTCAAAAATGCAGTTGTCGCAGCCGATGTGTGAGAGCTCGCATTGTCGTGGTGAAGAGTGATCCGTCTTCGGCGGTTGGTTTTCCTGATTTCTTGGAAGACAACTGGCAAACAAATGGTTGTGTACCACTCAGAATTGCCTGTACTACGTTGTTCTAGTGGTACGGTTGCGACATGTCCAGTTTTTCCGAAAAAACAGGCGACCATTTGCTTGGAAGTGCTTCGTGCGCGAACAACTTTTGTTGGATTTGGCTCATCTTGAAACACCCAGACAGTCGACTGCTGTTTACTTTCGGTCTCATAGGCGTAAACCACGATTTATCACCTCTCACGATGTCATAGACGTGTTTCGAAGCACCGCGACCGTATTTTTTGAGCATTTCTTTCGACCAATTGACACGAGCCTTTTTTTGGGCGATTGACAAATTGTGTGGGATCCAACGCGAACAAATTTTTTTGACAGTCAAATGTTTATGCAATATTGAATGTATGCTGGTCCCACTAACGCCTAAGGTTGTCTCAATCTCACGATAGGTCACATGACGATCTTCCAATATCAGTTCGCGCACAGCATCAATGGTTTTCGGAACAACAACTGATTTTGGACGACCTTCACGAAATTCATCTTGGAGTGAACTACGACCACGATTGAATTCACCATACCATCGATAAACACTGGTCCTTGATGGAGCTTCATCGCCAAAAATTGAAATAAGTTCATCCATGCACTGTTGCTGAGTTAATCCACGCCGAAAGTTGTAAAAAATAATCGCACGAAAATGTTGACGATTTAATTCCATTTTTGGGCCGAGATGAATCTTTTAAGTTACTGTAAACAACACAAATAGCGCTCGTATGTCAAAACGTTCTGAGTGCGTATAACCTCAAAAATGTCCAATTTTACGACAAAGCGGTCAATTGCCGGATTGCAACGCTAGGGTTGCCAAATCCGGAAACATAAGAGGCAACCCTCGTATAACCGAACTTTAAGAAATTCGTCATCGCGTAATTGAGTTCGTTCACGAAACAAGGTCGGCGTTCGGCTGATAACGGCATTTTGTAACATCAGGAGCATCGGCTTCATGAATACGAATGTAAACGTCATCCGTCAATAATTGCAAACAGCGAAACCTGACATCCTTGCCCTAACTGAGACCCAGGTCGATTCGTCAACTGATTCGACATATACGGATACGACTTACATTCGAAATTCAGTTTTAAGGGTAGAGTCTGCGTCTTCGCGCGAGTCGACCTGGTCTGCTAAATGATAGAGGCGTTAGAACCCAATAACTTTAGCATCATCTGTTTCTCTCTCTCACTCTCCATCGACATCCACTCCGAAAATCGAATTCGAACTCGCCCACGATCCATACTCGAATCGGGGCGTGTTCGAACACTCACATGTGGATCATTCAATTCTTCCACCACCTTACCATCAAACTATCTTAAAACAAAATTATAATGAAAACAATTAAATGATGGGGGTGGTGAAAACCGCACGTAACAAACCGATCTGAGCAGCTTCCCTATGTATGGAGGTATAGGGCTGCTAACTTTCCGTGGTCGGAGGTGTGCTTTGGAGACTCCGAGGTTACTGCATGCGCGGAGTCGGTCGCGGAGATTATTCTGGTCGGGATGTACATTTACATTCCGCATTCCATGAAATAAAATTCATCTGATAAACCTTGGTTGAATAAAACATGCGAGCCGTTTACAGCGGTAAAAAATAGAGCTCCCATCCCACCTGAATGATTGTTGTAGCCTTTCTCTAAGGACGCGTGTCTGCTTGTCCTTAAAAGGACGAGGGATCTTAACAGTGCGAATTTATTAGAATCAGAAATGCGATCACCCAGGCGATTGATACCACGAAGAAGGCTTACAATGACAGTGTGACCAATAAACTCCTTCAGTGGCCAAATGGTTCGCGTCCCTTTTGGTCAATGGCAAAGGCTGTCGCCAGTAACTTCGCTTTTTCCGTTAATGACGAGCAGCGGAACACTAGTCACAAATTCAAAGGATAAAGCGAATGTGTTCACGAATTGATTTTCCACGAATTCAAACCTTGATGCCGGTTTTTTGGAGCCACCTGTGACTTCGCGGGTACGTTCTTCGATGGGTGATGTGGGGCTTAGATTACGTACTACCCAACGCATTCTACGTGGACTGGACCGTAAGAAGGCAACCGACCCGGACCGAATACCAGCAGTAGTCCTTAAGAGCTGTGCTCCAGAACTGTCATCGGTTCCTTGCAGACTCTTCCGCTTATCGTATGCACGGCGGACATTTCCTACCTGCTGGAAAGTGGCTCGAGTTTAGCCAACCCCAAAGAGGGGGAGAAATTGTCTCCCGCAAAATTACCGGCCCATAGCATTGCCGTCTATGCTATCTAAGGTGATGGAATAGGTCATCAATGCCGAGTTAATTAAGTATTTGGAATGCAACGGACTTCTGAATGATCGTCAATATGGATTCTGTGGCAGGCGGTGCACGTGAGACCTTTTGACCCTTGTAACCGATATATGGACATCTGCGATTGAAAGGCATGGCGAATCAAGGGGGGTAGCATTCGATTCTCCAAGGCTTTTGACCGCGTGTGACCCGGGGAATCGCCGAACAAACTTCGTTCATACGGACTTCCCCAGCAGCTTCAGGACGGGACGAAGAGCTTCCTCGAAAATAGAACGAACTGGGTTGTTGTGGACAACGAATCTTCGGGTCTGTATCCTGTCAATTGCGGGGTGCTTGAAGGTTATATTTTCGCTCCTACCTTGTTTTTGCTCACATAAACGACTTGTTGGAGTCAATGGGGAACAAAGTGTTCAGTTTCGCAGATGATAGTACGTTTGTTTCCTCTTTTTCGAGTGATCGGTCGATTAATGCATCAACGTCGCACCAGCTGAGATGCGGTCAAATCGATTCTCTGAATCGGGACCTGGATAAAGTCCCGCAGTAGGCAAATGCAATGAAGACACAATATATTCATAAAGAAAAGTGAATCATCGGTTCTACAGCTGATGATTAATGGCCTGACCCTCGAATCTGGGGTAAGCTTGAAATTGCTCGGGGTCTTATGGCCTATGGCAATGTATCGTGATATAAACTCGTGTCGAACATCGCCAGGTCCGGTTGTAGAAAACTGAGTTATCTTTTAAGAGCCAAGAAATATTTTACTCCAGCCGAACTTTTCTCCTGTATATATCTCAAATTAGACCCGCATTCTATGTGAACCGAAATGTTTCCAGGGCAATTTGCCGATGCGTTGATGCATGGAAAGACGATGGCCTTGGGGTGGAAAAGGTTGCAGGTTGGAGATTGGGGTTGGGCTGAGAATATAGGGGTTCCTCAGGTAGATATTAAAGAACCCCCACAAACCTACACGTATTATAAACTTACATTGCAACTGCCTTACTTTTAGCACCAATTAGGAAAACTAAGTTCTGATAAGAATAATCATAACAAAAATAAAAAATAATTTCTTCTGATTGCATCAAAATTTAAGTCTTTTTCTCATCGCCTTACAAGGCATGTACACGAATATAGTCCACATGTAAACCAGCCTCTGTTCCGTCCCAAGATTTCAACCACTTATCGCGATTATTCCAAAACTGTAGCTCTGCTTTGGGATCCAAGTTTTTCCATGGCTTCTCTGTTCCATCGGGACCGTTTCGAGATTCATCAGGAAAGTCGCCGTGGCCACCCACTGATAGACCGAGTGTTAAAAAGAACTACAAGAGGCGGATAAGATGTTTCAGAACGTTTACTACTATTCAGTAGCCGCATACCTCTCGATCGAACGGAGCCATCGGATGCCCATTATTCCACAATTGGGCATGATCAATATTTTGTGTCCGATGCCAGTTGCCACGAAGTGTCGTATATTCATTGCCGTCAATCTCAAGTGATATATAATCTTTTGTCCAAGTAAGAGAATAAATGTGAAAGTCATTTCCTAAATGAGATGCTCGATCAGTCGATCGAAGCCAGATATCTCGCACAGAATTCTTATTCGAAAGAACAACTCCGCCAGATAAACGATGACCAGAAATGTCGATTCCATTGTTATCATAGAGCATTTGGTTGCCTCGGATAAAAGCAATGCGCATTTGTCCTGAGGCATAACCCGTGAACCCATAATAGTTGCAGTCAGGTTCTAACGCGATCACTGCAAAAAATTAATAATACTAGCAAATTATTTATGAAGATGAGTACAGAGGTTCTACCTGGATACAGCCAGTCTCCTTTCGGTAGTTTCGCTCGAACGACAACTGTCCCATATTGAAACGCGAAGGAGTCCTTCGTCGTTATTCTCGCGGACACGATTGGAGGCAAAATCTGTGCAAATTTTGCTTGTCTTCTGCACTCTTTAGAAATGTCAATGACTCCAGTACACCTAAAAATAGTCGTAATATTACTTTCCTAATTCGTCAGGTTTAGCTTTCGGTGTTACTCTGGTCCTAAGTCTAATTTTCCAGTCCTTATAAGGAGTTCGCTAAATCCATCAACTTCTGAAAGTAAAGTGGGTAGGATGTGCAATTGACCCTTGCTCACGTAGCAATTGTCGTCTCTATTTTGGTAAGACACAAACTCAACATCGTTTGCATCAATAGGCAATCGAACTTCGCGTCGCCATTTTGTCCAATTCAAATCATTAAAATTATCCTCAAAGATAAGTTGCCCTTTGCAAACAGTCTTACGATTCACTGTTGTTGCGGATAGTTCACAATTTGTTCCAGGGGTAGTAGTAGAAGTGCTGGATATTATTTCGTCCGGATCGAAACGAATAGGTATACTTTCCGAGTTGTCGGAACTAGCGATTAATTCTCCTTGTTTTTTATATCCAATATTTCGGTACAGTACGTAAATATAATAACTCACTTTATTTCCCGGATCAACTATTGCTGTTTTTTCTTCGAGAGTCCACCGATTGTCTACGTTTTGTTTCACAGTACCATAATATTCCCCCGATCCGTTCAAATATAGAGGTTTGTTGATGTTTATATAAAATTCCACAATACCGATACCTTTTTCATCTAAAATAAAAAGAAGACGAATCAGTTTGATGTTTTCGACATAGCATTTTTTATCCTATGTATAATACAACAATCAATTGATATGATGTGGAAGTCAAAATGTCAATAGACGAGCATTTTATTCTTCTATCTTTGTAAAGTCAAATAATTCGCATGGACCCCGGACGAGCGTGAACACGAGAAACCGAAAATGTCATCGTTCAACAACCGGCATTTGAGTCGAACATTAAACATCGTCATCGCAAAGGATCAGTTTCGCTGTCGTTGCTTTCAATATCATCGTGTACGCACTTTCATCACAATCTTAAACACAATAGTCGCCATAAACAGGAAGACATTTATCTACCTAACCAAATTACTGGAATAATCTGATTCTAAAATTAAGGAAATATTAATCAACACAGTCAAAAGTACCATAAACAATAAACCCGACAAGAGGCATAACAACTCAACCATCGCAGAACTAATAGCCCCAGCATCCACCCGAGCAGACTTGTACTATAGCCCCAGTGGAATAGACGCGAACAGTGCCTCCGGTAGTCTTGGATAATAGCTACAATTTTTTAAACAATTGAATTGAAAACTGAGCTTTTTCTGACTCACCATACATCAATTCATTAATAAGATTTTAAAAAAATTTGTAAGCTTCTTCCGAGCAACGCACAACATCTACAAGACTCTGCGGAGTCAGGTCGACTCATTTAGATGTACACGATTTAGTGTGGTCTGTCCCATATCTGTTCTTTCTCTGGGATTCATATAAGAAACTACGGATAACCAGAGTCCCTTCTCGCTATTTGTTAGCGACGATGCGGCGTTTTAGTATTTTTTGTTTAGCTACGATTCTCCCGTCATCGCCACATCGAATTCCGGTGGTAAACTAGTTCTCCATCCGGATCTCCGGGGAGACTGTGGCAGTTCTACGAAGCACACAACCCACTATAGGTTGAGATGACCTTTCCGCCAAGGAACATATTCACCTTTATCCATTACACGTGCCCACAGACGCGTGTCCCAAAAGCCCTTACTCCCACCTGAAACAGAAGGTAACATTACATACACCAACATTGAATTCAATACTAAAAATCAATCGAACTAAACGTTCAAAACTCTCTAATATTGAATTCAGCGCATCCATGCAAGGCATCCAATCCAACACATCCAATTCGACGCTTCAGTTCAACGCATCCAAGCCAACGCACCCATTCAAGGCATCAATGCATTGCACCCAGTAAACACGTTCTTCGGTAAACAAACCGAACAACGAATATCTCCCCTGGTATCTAATAGCAATTAGCATCTAAATTCCTAGCATGACCCAACACCTAAAAGGTACACTTGTGCAAACAAAGGATAGCGATTCGCCACCGACCAACAGTCATGCCATCATAAACATCCTAACGTAGATCTCACGCTAGATGTTTATGATTTGGAAATGCAATTAGAAACCAATACCAATCCCACGGTTCCTTTATTACCCATCTGAAGGGCACAAGAGCATTGTTAGCTTAAGCCAGATGGGTAACCCAAACAAATCCCACGAAAAGATCGGAAAATAAGTGGCGGTATGCTCGATCTTCCAAACAAAGGAACAAGATTCCGATAAGAAGACGGAAAGGAGAAGGATCATGATGATGAAAAATTTTCTTCTGCAGATGAGGGGACGAAAAATTCGAAATGGGGATGAGAGTAGTGTAGCGTTTCTAACAGATACACAAGCAAGTGAAGAACACGGAACGAAAATCGAATAAGAAAATGCATCAGAGCCGTATACCATAGCGATAACATAACAAATCCACATCAGTCGAATGTACTTGAGTTTAGAAATCGAACTTGTACACACGGCGGTGGCCTGATGGGTTGCGCTTTGGTTCAATTTTTGGTGATTCTAACTGTCATAGCGTCAGTTCGAATCACACGTTCTTCACTACCATCCCAAACGCTAAAATTAGTGACCCCGGCGTGATCTGAAATGTTACCTTTTGTTTCAGGTGGGAGGAAGGACTTTTGGACACGTGTCTGTGGGCACGTGTAACGGATAAAGTTGAGTATGTTCCTTGGCGGAAAGGACATCTCAACCTATATTGGGTGTGTGGTTCGTAGAACCACCACAAGACCATGTCAGGGAGAACATCATACAGATATTCTGATAAATAACTGGCTCTGTGAGTATGGCGTTTGAATATACTCACAGCTAGGTCGGCTTGTCCTAAGAGGCGACTGACGGCCGAGTGGTAGGCGAGGTTCCAACATCCCGTCGCGCGGTGAAATACCACCCCATCAAACTATAGGCTCCGTGAAATGGTCGGGAGAACTCCCTGACCATCTTTCGGAGTTTAGGTGATGGACCGGTTCGAGAAAAGGTTGGTTTAGATGGTACTCGCTCCCAAGGTGAAATACCACCACGTCACGCTGTTCATACAAATTTTCGACTATGTTTCGGATGTATGGCTAATGGCCCTGACTGACTGGGAGATAAGTCATGGTGGTGTCGGGGGCGAAATATGGTGTGCCGGCGTACGACACGGGTTCACTTCTATCTCCATCAAACGCTTTCACTACATGCACCACGGAGAAGAAGGTATCGTGCGCTGATCACTAAACATCACCGAGGGAAGGTCGAAACACAGGTCGCAAAAGAAGGAAGTAAAACGGTAATATTGTTACGTCACAAATTATTTTTATTGGTGGATTTTATTGTTTTCAATTTCACGTACGCTTAACTCTGGTTTACATTTGATTATTTCTATTGGTAACATTTTACTGTCTTTTTTTTCAACTTCACGTACGCTTAACACTGATTTACATTTGGTTGTTTTTATTGGTAAGATTTTATTGTTTCTCAACTTCACGTTCACCTAACACAGGTTTACATTTGGTTGGAATAAATACGGAGACGCGCCGTAGTGGCGCCGATACGGTGGGCGGCAGACGACCCGACCGCCTCGATGGTTGAATTACGACTCACTGAGGGTTAGACTGATTCACCCTCAATTCGGTGGTGAGTTTGTCAGCACCAAAGAGAAGAGAGGGTAAATTTTTCGAAATGGGGTAACCAGTAAGAGCGTCTTGCTGGCTAAATTCCGGTGGTGTGTGTGAGATGATCTTAGCAATGTGCTAATGGATCACTGTTTGCTCATGCCGCAAGGTCATGAGAAACGAATTCAGAAACCTTGAAAGGGATAAAAGTATTTATGAGATGTGAGTTCGGCTAAGTAAATAAGCTACAACTCATTAGGTGTGGTGATGCATTCGGGATAGTTGATACAATTTGGATTGTATATCATATCGCTAGAATGCGTGAAGAAACCCGAATTCTTTTGTTTGCGCACGTGATGCATGTTGAAGAATTCGGTTTTAGTGGCTATTACGCTGATTGTTTGTATTAGGAAATACTGGAGAATTCGGTTTCGAAGATAATGCTTGGAATGCGGTAATTGTTTGTCGATTTGACAAACGAATCGCGGGTCGGTATATTGCAGCTGCCTAAACAAGCTGTCTGACATTGCAATTTATCTGATGAGGTAAGTACTTTAAAGAATTCTATCAGAGAATTTGCGAAAAATGCGTGAATGCTGGGAGAATTCTTTTTAGGGATTTTTAGATAATGCGTTGAATGCATTAAATGTCCTTGAAAAAGGAAATGTTTTCAGGTGCTAATGCAATTGCATCAGCGAAAAACAATAGGAGTTGGGTTGGGTTCTGTCGAACGCCACTACTTACCTGCTCATCTGCCACCAGGTAACCATTTCCGCGCGCGTTCTACTTCATAAAAAGCATGTACTTACCTGTCGTAGTAAAAACCATAACCACAGAAAAACCTGTGAAACATAATGTCTGCTGATATGAAAAATACATCAGCAACAACGGACATTCACCACAGGGGCATAGTCGTACGAAGCGCATCATGATCTTAAAAGGCAAAACGGTTGCAAAAACAGCAATCAACATTGCCCAAACCGTGTCGAAGAGATGCCTCCTAATGTGCCTACCACATACCACAGGAGATATTTCTTCCTTTTGTGGTCGTCTATATCCACAGCGATCGACCACCCGATCGACAAGCGAGTTTGTTGGTGCCGGTGAAATGCCCCTGAAACACGGCTCGATACAATATCACGTGGTCGCCCTGATTCCCTGACATTATCCATGCGCATAAGACGAAAGCATTTTCGCACACACGCGCATGGCAGTTTATACCAGAGGACGCCAGCAAAGCGCGCCCAAGCAGCGTGAAGTTCCACACCATGGTGTCGAATGAACATATCCTTTTATGGAAGTGTAAAGTAAGCGATCGACAATAATGCTTTACGCACCCGTTGATCGTGTAAGCATTTCAACCCCTTTTTCAGGTCGACTTGTCCCAGCTGCAAATATGTTTATTTGTGTTTAACTTCGAGTCTATAGTTCGCATGCTGGGCGACGCGTGCGATGAGCGGCAGGGTGGATCGCCAGTGTGCCGCGTGCTTAAGATAAACATTCCAACCCTTCGTTGGGATGCCGATGCCAACTGAAAGTAGTGCTCATGGTGTTGCCCTAGGGAGTTGGATGATCCGCGGTGTGTTTACGGTGGACATGCACACACACTGTGGGCACCCGAGGCAGGTTTTTTTTTCATGTTTCGCGCTTCTGTGTGTCGATGCTAGGGGTGATCGCACCAAATATGATCATCGAAGCGAAGCTTGGGATTTTTGAGTTCTGGCGCTTCGATGGCAGAAAGGAGGATGGAAGGATGAAATGGCAATGATTACCTAACAGGGAGAGGAAATGAGGTAACTTTCAGGGATCTTCGAGGATTGGCGATTCAGTCTGAAATTGCGGTTGATAGGGGCCAGTTGAAGAGCCAATAGTATCTGTTAGAATTGTGCACCGAGAACGAATTAGTATTTACAAGTTTGAACGTTTAATTTAATATTATCAG